>JAOQGH010000023.1:96363273-96529122 GCA_025769975.1 Gallinago jamesoni | reverse complement strand
CCCCTGGCCCCGGGGGCGGGAGCGGCGGGTCGCTCTGCGCGGTGCTGCCCCGCGGTGCCTTGCGCGGGGCGGCGCGGGGAACGGAGGGGAGTGACGGGGAGCGGCAGCCCCCCGCCGGTCCCCTGGCCCCGGGGGCGGGAGCGGCGGGTCGCTCTGCGCGGTGCTGCCCCGCGGTGCCTTGCGCGGGGCGGCGCGGAGACCCGGGGCGCGGCCGCCCATCCCGCCGCCGGCCGGGGCGGTCCCACCGCCGTCCCCTCCTCCGGGCTGCGCGGGGGGGACGGGATCGCCTCGCCGCCCGACCAGAGCGGCAGCCGCGGCCGGGGAGCGGACCTGCCGGAGCCCCTCTCCCTCTCCCTCCTCCTCCTCCTGCCCCGCGTCCTGCAGCATGGCCCTCTGCCTCCTGCTCCTGCTGCTGCTCCGCAGCGGGGGGCTCCCCCCCCGCGCCGCCGCGCAGCTCCCCCCGCCGCCGCCGCAGCGCGGGAGCGTGTGGTGCCCCAGCCGCTGCCTCTGCTTCCGCACCACGGTGCGGTGCATGCATCTGATGGTGGAGAGCGTCCCCGCCGTCTCCCCCCAAACCACCATCCTGTGAGTAGCCGGGGGGCGAGCGGCGGGGAGAGGGGCGGAGGGAGGACAGAGGAGGAGGAGGGGATACCTGGGGGGTGGGAGGCACTTTGGGTGGCGGTGGAGCCTCAGCCCTTTGTCTGTGGTCGGAGCGGGGCGGGGGGGATTGGACCAGCGGCGGTGGCTCTGCCCGGGCGGCCCCTCCACCCCCTCGGCTCGGCTGGGCTCTGCGGAGCCCGGCTGGGCTCGCCGCCCCCGGCCCCTGGGGGTGGCGGTGGCCCCGGGGGTGGCGGTGGCCCCGGGGCGCCCCTGCCCGGCGTTGGCAGCGCGGGGTGCGAGTGAGGTCTGGCCAGTGCCCCGGGTTTTGCGGGGGCGGTGAGAGGTGGGTCTCCTGGTTGACCTGCGGGCATTGTGTTTCCAGTCCTATCGCCTCTGGAAGGGTTTCGCCGCTTCCTCAGCGTAGTGCCTAACAGCTCGCTGAGTTGGCAGGAGGATGGAGGGGGGGTGTGTGGCGCACTGGTAGTTCTGAGGCGCGGGTGGGGATGCGTGAACAAACCGGGACCCGCACCCGGGGCTTAGGGAAGAGTAACCCGGTGCGAGTTCCTGCAACGGACTGAGGACATGAGTTCTCTGTCCTGTTTTTTTTAATTCAGGCACTAACGTGTCAATCCAAGTGCCCGGCCATTCTTCTCTAGGGTCCAGTCGCTGTTTGGAGTGGGGCTGTGCTGGTGATAAAATTCACTATCGACTATTTCATTCACATGGATTTTACTGCAGCTGTGACCTTTCCAGCCGTATTTGCCTGTAATAAAGGCAAATACCTGAAGGAACATCACACGCTATTTTGTTTCGAGGCTTACTGTGTGGGATGGATTTGTTCCACTGACCCGCTTTAGATGTCAGAGAGAGCTGAGGGCTGAGAGAGCTCTTGGCACCAACCCTGTCCTTCCCTTACACACACGCAGCCCTGGAAGCCGAGCAGAGCTTGGCCCTGGGAATTTTCTGCGGGGCCTCCTGGAATAAATTGACTTGTGACTTTGTCAGATATTTTCAAAAGGGATCTCTACTGCCTTGGTGTGCTTCAGCTTCCAAGTATTATTTAATGTGGAGAGTACAGTCATTTAACATTAACCGAGTCCCTCTTTGGCAAGAAGCGCAGCCTTCTGGCAGAGTGGGATTAGCCCTGCAGTACTTGTAAACCTTTTAGGGAACAACACAGGAAGTGGGTGGTAAATGTTTCTTACATTTGAAACAAAGTACATTTACAGAACACCTTTTGCCTTGAGATTACAGGAAACTGTAAAGTTAGTTTTGCGAATCATCCGAAATGCAAAAAAGGAAAAGAAAAAAAAAAAAGAGTCTTTACAGTATGGAGTCAAGTCTTCGTGGCTTGGTTTCATGTTAAAGGCTGAAGGGCCTGCAACAGCAGAAAGTATTAGATTAAACCTAGCCAGGGTGGAGCTCCCCTTACCCTGGGTATTTATGGTCTTGCAGTGAGTCAGAGGAGAATGTGCGAACAATGCAAGCATTATACTCGTCTAACCCCACTAATATATCAAATTGTCCAGTACCCCAAATCTGAATTATCATTCTGGTATAATGCAAATTATGGTGCAGCAGAAGTAATGCAAAAGAAGTTAAACACGTTTTTTTCAGCTTGACAAAGAACAGTAATTCCCCAAATGTGCCTGCAGATGATCAGCCTTCTTCAAAACGTAATGGTGACCTTGTGTGTTATCTGGTAATGGGTGTTCTCCTTTTTCACCAACTGACTAGGTGACTGCAATAAATAAAATTTATTATTAAAAGTAATGCTGTGTCTGTAAATGCACAATTACTCCTTCTGCTGCAGTTCTGCTGAATGGCTGTGAATGGGGAGGAGATGGGCCAGGGCACAGTCAAGCAATATGAATCTCTGGGGCAAAGAACAATGGTACAATTTCTTTAGTAATCAGTAGTTTGAAGGTACTGATTATACATAAAAAGTTTACCTGTTGTATATGAATTGCCTACTTTAGCTTTCAGAATAATTGTTCCATGTCTGAGGTATACATTGAATTACCAGGGGGTTTACCACTCATTTTTACCTTACTGTTATGCTTCATAGTGAGTACAGTGTTATGCTTCATGGAGGCAGCCCATTGCCCCCAGAAGTCTTTCTACACTCAAGAATAGGGTTTTTTTTTAAGCATGAAAATAAGAAGCAGTTATTTCATCTCTGGTTTGACTATCACAGTTTGTCTTTCATGTGGAGCCTGTATATTAAATATATTTTTCTGTAGTAGTGGTGTTGATAGCTAGATAATTAGAAATAATGAATTAATTTCAATTAAATGCCTTTCTTTTTAAAACATCAGGATTTACAAAATCCTGCAAAGTGTGTTGCTGATGGGTTAAGCCCATTTTTACTGGCATTGGTAAACTCCACATTCTTCTCTTGTTTTATTTCTTCCTTAGGACACTGATCGACCGTGCAAAGTAATTTTGTAAAATAACATCACCATAAGGTTTTCCCTCATTTATAATCATATAGTTATATTGTTTTTTTCTGAGCACTGGTTCTGAAAACTGTCCCATTTTGGAAGCTGAGTTGACTTTGCTCTACTTCACATATAATTTGTTATATGGATTAAACCAGCATGGGGCCCAGACCAACAGTGTGGCCAAATGTTTTTCCCCCACATATCAAAAATGTCTACTCCTAATCTCAGGCTCTCTTTTGAAAACTGTTCATAACATTACTAGTTGCTGACCTTGCCAGTGCTACTTCTGGCTGTACATTTTCTCACTCTCTCCTGCTTCCTCCACTTTCTGGCACTTTCCCCTTCCCTGCTGCAGGCTGGGATCCACAGCTTAGATTTCTTCTGCAGGGTGGATTCTGCCAGCTTCCAAAGTGCTGGTGGAGCCTTGAATGAGCACATGGTTTCACCCAAGGTGAGATTATTGCCCAGAGTCTTTGTTAGGACTAGGGCCAGCATCCCAGTCAGCAGGTCCTGAGCTGGCTTCCCTTAAGAATGGAGACCCACTTCCAAAGCAGTTTGCAAAACCACTTCATGCCATAAGTGCGGTCCTGGAAGTTTCCTTTCATCTCTGACTAAATATAGAGTGCTCATGCATTCACGGAAATTGCTGAAACATATTTATATTAGACCATTTAAGTGGCTGAGGAATGTAAAATTCTGGATATGGTACTATTGCTGTGTCCTCTTCCCTGAATTGTATCCCGTCTTACATTTATTTAGGGGATTTCTGTGTTTTACAGACATTACTAGTTCTTGCTGTTTGTGATTCTGACAGAGGTCCTTTGAGTATTGATGCAATATGTTACTATTTGTGTCTTGCCTAAACATGACTAAAATCCAAACCTGTCTACAGGACTAGTTACATGCACTCAGACCAATGCTAAAATTTGTTCACAGTTTTTCTTGGCAACATCTGGATACTCTCTGAAGTTTTTGCTAGCTCTACAAGCATAATTGCATTCACTGCAGTTGGGTCTCAAAGATTCAACAAAAGTAGAAACTAACATTCTGTTGTAAGCAGAAAAGGTAAAAATTGACAAAAAATAGTTATCACAAAAGAAAGTGGACTTGATTTGCACTATGAATGGCATGCAAATTATTGGGGAAAAATATATTTTGAAGTAAGTCTATCATCATAATATTTGCTACAGAAAATTATTACTTTGGCACTCCTGCATGTCTATTATGAATAAAACATCTTTTAAATACATGAGTATAGTTTTCAGATCACACCTTAAAAGGACTTTTTAAATTGCAGTCATTCCAGCTGAGTAGCTTTTGAAGGTAGGCACTGACATGAAATTGAAGGAAACAGTCTTGTTACTGCTTTTGTTTACGATTTCAACATATTCTATAAATTGGATAGTTTACAGTGCATACCTATTTACTTATTTATTTTAATTTCTGGTTCATAGTGTAAATGTCAAGGATCCACCCAAAGAAAAAGGGATGTTAGTCGTTTAATTTTATAGTGACTTTCTAGTCAGTTGTCTAAGAAATGCTTGTTTTTTTCAAAGCTCCAGGAGAATTTTTGTGGAATCTGATATATCCTCACAATGCCAGTGAAAAGCATTACTGATGCTTAAGCATCTGTCTAAATACAATTTAAAAAAAACCAACCCAACAACAAACTGAGTTACACAAACCAGACATCTGTTTGGAGTGTACATGAATTACCAATAAGATCTGGGTAATGGAAACACAGTGACATCTTGCATTTCAGTGTTGATTTGTGATAACATTATGCCTCTTAACAGAGGCATTTAGGGAAAAGAAATGGGTGCCATGTCTGAATCCTGTCAGTGCAGGAGTCTCTGGGCAATCATGGCAGAAGGATGCATGGTATTTGCAGATCTGCTGTTTGCAAATGATGCGTTACGTGTGAGCAATCACCAGCCCATTCTCATCTGAAAAATGCCATATCCTTCCTTCTGATGAGGTCTTTGAAACCCTTTTAAAAAATTTCCAATATATTAAGGGGTTAGGACAGCAAATAAGTACACCTTGATGCCGTGAAGGACAGAGGATTGCAGTCTCAAATCTAGACTGTGAGTAAGCTCCATCACCTCACTGCTGAGCATCAATTTAAATATAGGAGGTAGTGGAGAGATACGACACTGGCATAAGGTTTTAGATAAGACACAGATTTGTATATACTTAGTGTTCAAAAAAGAACAGATACTGAAGGTTTACTTGAAGTGTTTGAGAATAACTGAATACGGACATAGAGCTTGACAGACTCCTGGCTGGGGAGCAAACTGCATAGGTGCCCACGATGATCTGCTTGAATTACTCAAAGCAGGGTGAAAGTATAAGACTCAGGTCTCCCTTTGGGCCTGTGTCATACCTGCTTGCTCCCAACGGATATCTCAGCCTAGGACATCTACACCAACAGTGGGCACCACTGTTCAGGCAACTGAATTAAGCTGCTACTGTTTGGGCAGTTTATTCTGATAATCTCCAGGCTTCTCCAGCCTGAGTGTGTTGACTAGTTTTCTGTTAACAATAAGAGTTTAAACATCTGTATGTAGATGTTGATATTTATTTGTCTAAACAAAAGCTCAAAATGTTTTTCAGAAGAGAATGTTTTGGTAGTATTTTCAACAGGAAGAAGCTGCTTGCAAATATACAGAAAGTAAGTTACTTTAAAGTCTGTTAATTGCTGCGAAAAGGAGAATGTTTCTCCTTCATGAAGCCCTCTTCTCTGGGTACCAACAAATCAAATGGATACTGCAGAAGATACCAAACCTCCCCAGCAAAGCAGTTTTGGAGAGTGTGTAGGATGCGAACCCTGCTGAAGCCATTCCCAGGCAATCTGTTCTGCTGATGGAGTGAGCCAGGACCAAGGCATGAATGTGTTAAGGAGGCATTTGCAGAGCTGGCAGAATGTGCTTGGTTGTTAGCAACAAGCAGAAGGGCACAATATTGATAGAGTGTTTGGCATTTACTGGGAGACGTTCGGCAAAGCTGCTGAGGGAAGCGGCAGAAGACCCAAATGAGTCCTCATTTCAAGAATGTATCTGCAAGTCACTAGATCCACTAGTGGGAAAGTATTTTTGTCGTCTCAGCAGCAAGTTGACCCTCATCAAAGTCTTTGTTGAAGAATGGGAAAACTCATGGAGCCAAATCATACCCATTGTTTCCTGCAAGTATCTTACTGTATATTTAACATATTGTCATCAGAGGAATACATTGCCTTATGTTACAGTTAATAAATATAATTTCTGGTTTTCATCTTTTTTACTAAGATGTATTTTCCACCAGTAAATACTTAACATTTTAGTATTAAAATGCTACATATGTATTTATTTACAGAAAGGTGTCTGTAATGAGTAAAACCAAAGATCCATTTGACTTAATATTTGTTCTTTGAGGGTGACTGAAAGGACAGTTTATAAACAAGTAGACAGCATAGAGCAGCATATAATGGTTCATCCCTATAATAATTAGCAGTTTAGGGATTTTCTGAGCTAAAGATTATTTCCATATTTTATGTAAATCTTGATGAATTTTTCCTCCACAAACTTTCCTCTGTATTTATGTGGACAGATGTGGTATGTGGGCTAACTGGGGACTTATACAGCAGCATTAGGATTGTCTCTGTTTTTATTTTCTCTTCTTTTCCTAATAATTCACAACATCATTTTTTTTTTCTTGAACTCTTGTTTTCATGTTATCAAGGGTAGCTTAGGATCTTGTCCATAAGTAGTAATGATTAGTTCTAGGCCCACCATTTTATTTGTTAAGTTAATTCTCTCCATATACATTGTATTAATATGCATTAGGTCTGCATTTTGGTAGCCATTTATAGAGTTGACAAGTCCATCTACTGTTCTTCCTAGTCAGACTTTGTTAAAATAGATGAATATAGTAAGAAAAACTTTGTTCTTTCTGTTTTTCATCCCTCTTCCACTTATGAATAAATTGAACAACATAAAACCCATCACAGCTGTCTGTGAAACTCTACTGGTGACCTTCACTGACTATGAAAATTTGCCATTTACTCCCCAACATTTCTTTATATGCTCATCCGGACTGTGCAGGATATTTGCTTTCTAGCCATTTGAAAAGATTGTTTTCTAATTCCCAAAACTTTGAGAGTCTGGACTATGGTCAGCAGAAGATATTTTTCATTTGTTCTACTGAAATGTTTTAGGAAGCCACAAAGATTATATATATATAGATCAGTGGATTGCTTGGTATTGTTGTCTAGGTCCCCAGCTGAAAATCACAATTGTTAACATTTTTCTATCTTCCTGATTTTGCTGACAGCTTCAGTACCTTTCCTATTACTCAGTTTTCCCAAACAACAGCAAAATTAAAAGTGATGAGTTATATCATTTTTCATCATTACTTTTGGGAATTTAGGGGCATGAGGGACATTGAACAACAAGTTTTTGAGTAGCAGAGACAAACATGGGATTACTCATTGGGAAGAGTAAGAAATGGAAGCTTGGATATGAGTAAATATGCTTTTTCTCTCCTAATTCCTAGAGAAGGCTGGTGGAAAAGTAACAGGGAGGTGCCTATCCCTTGCATAATCAGGAGGTTCTGAATCTGAGACACAAGGAGAGGGGTGACTGTCTCATCTAACATTGTGGTAAACACATGCCTAAGAGAAAAATATGATCAAAATATTCCAACCTCCTCCATTTTTCTGAGTAGCTCTTACTGACTGCTCTCCTAGGTGACGTCTGTGCTTATTGAGAGATGAGGATGTCATTAACCAGCAGAAAATTTAGTAATCTGGATATTAAGTAAATGTTAGACTGTACGTGTGTGCTTATGGATTGGCTTGTAAGTACACTGTTTAATTTAAAAGGTTGAAAAACCAGCAGAAAAGAGAAATAGAAAATACAGTCAGTAAAGAAGAGAACAGAGTTCAGGGTAAAGATGGAAGGAAGCTGTGGAAAGAAAACAACATAATATCATAGAAGAAATTGCTGTTGCCGTTCTGACATGAAAAAATAACAGACAACTATTCAGAAAATAACAAAAGAAGAAGAGAAATAATGTCTGATGTGTAAAATTACATAATATTTTCTTTTGAATTACAAAATATCCTTTTACAGGAATATTTTACTGTGTATAATGGGTAAAATGAAAAGGCTAGATTAATGTTTTCAGGCCCCAATTCTATTTTGAAAATTGAAAAGCAAACTATAAAATTGCACCTATCTTGATTCATCTCTCAAACTGGTATTTTTTCAATTATTTCTTCTTGGATTCATATTTCTGAGACTCAAAGCTTATTGTAGTTTTTTTACAGTATTTTTCCCCGCTTCAAATATTCTTTTGTGATGGAATATTTCATACACTCTAGATCTCATCTCGCAAATGTGAACTGATGCTTAAATTTGTATACATGAATAAACCCTAGGTTTCTGATTCTTCCTGCGTTTGGACATTTGCTGAGTCTCTTTCCAGCAAGCCGAAGTGTTTATAGCCTTATAGGCTAAGACTCCACTCACAGAAAAGGTCTATTTATAAAGGTGATTTTTAAAATCTATATTACACAAGCTAAATATTTATAGTTGCTTGTCTTTCTGGAGAAGTGTATGTATAAAAATAAGTTAATGGTTTAAATATTTGTGAGTATGTCTGTGTTTATATATATACCAAACCATTCTATGATTCTATATACACATATATACATATGTGCATGCATATGTGTGTATACATATACAGTAACTGAACCAAATTGTCTTTATCTTTGTTCCATTTGCATTTGATGAAAAAAAACAAAACCAAAACAAAAATAGCTTTACAGGGTTTATTATTGCAAACATGGGCAGAGTTTCAAGACAATCCAAAGAGATGGTGCAATGAGAGCTGGCTCAGCTGGAATGGAATGACTCAAATATTTCCTTTTCCTTCCTTTGCTTATCAGGCTGCCAAATTTGATCTTTTTGGTATGGAATTATTACTGTTGCTAATGAGAGTCAAGTGATTCTTTCAAAAAGAAAATTGAATGTATGTTTAATTTATTGTAAATAACAAAGATGCTTAAACTTCTTGAGAAAGACACAGTAGGGAGAGACGCGTGTGGGCTCTCAGCTTAATGTGGTTTTGTTTAATCTATATTTACACAGATTAGCAAAGACTAGGACATTGAAGAGTTTGTGCAGTGCCTTGTCTTGGTTTCTTGAACCTTGTGAAAGTTTATTGAATCAAAACTGTGAAGTTTGGTACAATGTAGTGTTCTCTTTTTTTTTTTTTTTTTTTTCCCCTGAGTTTTTTCTATGTTTTACTAAGCAAAATGATGACCATATGTATTTAACTCCCAAAATTAGTTTTAATGATTGTGAGGTTGCTCCCTTTTCTGTTGTGATCTGTTGTTTGGACTTTCAGATCTTTTATTCTCTTTCCAGTTGCCACTCCCCGGATCTCTCAGAAACATTTTCTTTCAGCATTCTTTCCCCTTAAATCACTTATTACAACAGTCTACTCATTGCCTGGCTGGTCTAAAAAAGGAAAAGAGTATTATTTTGTGCACAGCATTACCTTAACTAATAACTCTTTTTGGTAAGCAGGATGATGACAGCTAAGTGTCAAGTTATTTGCATTGTGTTTGCCAGACTGGTGGATTTATTAGCCTTTTATTAGCTATATGTGCCAGTTTCCTTCATCAAAGAAAAATATAGAATAAGCGAGTCCATGTTTACTTTGATTTATCTCTAGGCAGTGTGAGGCATAGCTGGGGCAGCATGAAATTCAGTGGAGACTTCTCAGAAGAGTTGAATTCAGAGGCTTATAGCGTATGTCCAAGGTTCACCATGCTCTACAAAGGGTAAATAAAATCTCACTCTGATATCTCATGGTGTCTTCAATGTAATGATTCATTATCAGATAAATTTCATGGCAGTCAGATGAAATCTGTCATCAGTACTTAAATCTATAAAGTGTGTCTGAATCAAAGTCTCATAATGTTTTAATGGTGGGTGAGGAAAATTTTTTTCAGTTTTTCAAAAATATTTTGGGAGCTCTGTGGGGCAGTGTGAGGTCTGGTGCAGAGATAACTAGTGATCCACTTAAAACTCAAAATAAATACAAATATATGCACCATTGCTAAGATAATGTAAAAAGGTGGAGCAGCAGTGTGGTGGTGAGGCATATGTATATTAAAAATAGGCATCAATTGATTTGCTGCTGGGAAGCTGCCTATCAAAGCAGGATGCCTTTAAGGAATATTTTATCAGTCTTTGGCATAATAACTACTTTGCTTTCAAGAAAAAGTTTTTGATGGCATTTTGGTAAGCGCTCTGAGAAATTTGAGAGGTGGGAGTATTTTAAGTTATTTTTTCAAAGGCATAAACTGAACCATAAAATTCAGATCTTTGACTTGGGTAACATTCTTAGTTTCCAATAAAAAAGGCCCAGGCATTTGGTTTAAAGTGCCAGAGAAAGGAGGGACTTTTCATGGGGCAGGAAGAGCTGCTGAGCTGCAACAGGGCTGCAAGAGCCAGCGAGAACAATTTGATTGTGCGAGTAGGTGGTTTGCACTGGCCAGATTCAAGTCATTAACTTTCTGATTTAATTTTATTGGCCTGGGCAACGCTTAAGTAAATGTAATAGCAGCTATGTAGGGGGTAGAATCAGCTGAAGTAAATCAATTAAAATGTTCGCTAGTTAGACTTTTATGTATAGATAAAGCATGTTTTACGTGTAGATTGAAGATGTAGCTGTCAGGAGTGTAAATAATTGCTATGAGGCAATTATTAAAGGTCTGCAAAGACCTTTTTTAGTTTAGAAACATCTATTATACTTTATTTAAAGCAATTTTTAAAACTCAGGATACTCTTTTACTTGAGTGCTCTATGAATAAGCTACATCACTTGAAATGTCTAAAATTTCTATACATGCTGAAACCTGTTGATTGTGAGTGACTTTTTTGGAAACTTAGCCAGAAAATCATCTTCAGAGTCAATCTTTATACTGGTCATATCTTTATAAAATATATCTTGCATCCATTGATGGATAGATATAACTACCTTTTTGAATAAATTTGTGGGAGTGCCAAACACTTTAGACAGTACAGAGGAAGTTTTGCATTTTCGATGAACTTGGAATGGGAACCACATTTAGAGAACAGATACAAGAGTTAGGTAAATAACTTGGGTAGAGCCCACACACTCAGTTGTACTGTTTTGTAACGCCGTGGCATGTGTTTATAATCCCTTATTCATCAAAGAAAGAAATAAGAACAAGTTGTGGTTAGGCACTCAGCATTCAACAATATCAAGTTGAATTGAAACTAGTTTTGGCTTTTCAATATTGGTAAAACCTTGAATTCCCACAGTATATACTAAACCAGAAATATCTGTGCAACCCACATCCTTCAGGTTTTCCATTACCTTTCACTTACTTTTTTTTTCCTGTGGATATCCATGAGGAATTTTTTTATAATAGCATTAGCATAGAGTGAGTACCTGTCTTGCTTGTCAGACGTTGTTTATGACAGAATTTGGTTGATCCTGCTTGATTTTTTGGTTTGTTTGTTTGAGGGTTGGGTTTTGGTTGATTTTGTTTGCTTGGATTTTTCCCCATAACTACGGTCCCAAATGCTTTTCCTGAAAATCAGGAAAATAGATATATATCATTATTAACCCATAATAACCCATCTTAATCTGTTACCTGAGAAAGAATTTGCATTTATAGGATCCATAAATATTAAAATATCTTTTATTTACTTATTGGCTTTGGAGGTTGACTTTGCTTTGAAAATATCCTTATTTCTGTCAAGGGATATTTCAATTTTCAGGAGCCAATCTTCTGGACAATGTAAACAAAAAAACTGTTTTAAAACAAGCTGATTGAGTGGAATTAATTTATTTTTCTTTTTTTAAGTTTGAACTTTGGAGATAATTGAACATGATGGTAAATGTCCATAAAATAAGATCTGGACCTGTATGGAAGAAATTTCCGATAGCATCAGGATTTGAAAAACTTGTTGAATGCCTTTGTGGTTTTAAAATTTGCTTTTTTTTCCTCTGGGTTGGTGTCTCTTCCATTCCATAAATATGTGCGTAGTGACAAAGCATCAGTGGGTGGGAAATAAAATATCCATTCAGCTCAGCCTTATCTTTAGCCCTATGGTTTGAACGTGGGAAGGATTTGTCTGACCAAAGCAAGTGTATAATCTCTCAGGAGGGATTTCAGCCATGACACTACTGTAGTAGCACAACATCTAATGCCTGAGGAAACATTACCAGTAGAAATTTATGTACTCCAGAGGTTAGGTGCTGGGTTTGTGTCTTGCACTCCTCAGCCTCTTAAATTCTACTTAAGGTGTTGTAAACATTTGTGGAAGTCCCAGCTGTAAATTGGCAGTTGCGTGCCTCTGGATGAGAGGGGGTATTTGTGCTTCTGACCAGTCTTACAGCAATGATAGTTTAGCTGTGTGTCCAAGAGGATTCTTTTTCAGGTGAACTTAGAATTTATACCCTATAGAGGGGTACTTGGGTTTCTTTTGGCTGCTGGGTGCCAACAGTAGTGGCTTGTTCCTGCACTTGGTCTTTGCAGTCAGTTCTCAGAAGCAGCTGAAAAATAAACAAGGGAAACACATTTGGTTTCACTTGAACCATTTCCCTGATTTTGTGGCCTGTGATGCCCGTGGCCACTTGTGTTAACCTTGGTGAAAAGGTGGCCTGGCAGGAGGGGAGGAACTGCTTTCTAGGGGAACCCATTAACCCGCCCCTGGGGTCTTACCGAAATAGGCCTGCCCTTGGGGAAAACCTTAAAAAAATAAGCCCAGTTTATGATAGAATTTGAAGGGCCAGGTTCCGTACACACATAGGACTGGAAATGCCTCTGCTGAGACCTCCTTGCAGAAAAAGTCCCCTTCCACTCTCCCTCCCGTCTGCCTGTGTGGCCTGGGCCTGGCTGCTCCCACCTGGTGGCAAAAGCAAGCGTCTGTCTTTGCACACATTTGGAATTTTAACTTTTCTGAATTAACTTTTAATTAATATGCCGTATATCGAGTTCTCATACTAGATATTTATTTTAAAACAACCAATTTTCCTAAAAGGCAGTTTTGTATTTAATTTAATCTCTCAGAGATATTTCCTCTCTCTGTATATATTTTTCCACTCTGTTTTGGCGAGACTAATCATGTTTTAACTTTTCCCCGTTTTTTGCATACACACATGGTTGAAAGCATTTTCTCTTCTGCTTGAGCACCAGGAAAGACCCCTCCAGAGTCCATGTTAGCCCTAACGTGTTACTGGGAAGTCTGTGAAGTCGCCCTCCACATAGCCCAAATGGTATTTATGTGGTCTGAGTGACAGCTAGTTGTAATATAGTTATAATAATGTTAAGGGGTTATGAAAACAAGGATGTAAGTTGAAATGTGTTCAAAACGGAAAAATACAATTGAATTATTTCTTTTAAAAGGGCATTAAACTGTGAAGACTAAAGTAGTAGAGAATTGTCTTCACTTATACTCAGAAATGGACTTTTTGGCCTTAGGAACAATGTGTGAGTGTATAAAAATATTTTATGTCTAAATTGTTCTGTGCTTCTTTCTGGTATTTTTAGTACTTTGTTAATGTGATGAAATAATTACAGAGATATTAAAAAGTGCTTGCTAATTAATTGTTGGCTTAATACTGCCAATATTAGAACTGCTAGGAAGAGGATGCTTGACTTGAAGCAAAATAGATATAATGTCCTGAGACCACTGAAATTTTAAATAACTAACAAACACATACAAGATTAGTAACACCTCTCTGGAAATTTCAGACAGGTCTGTAATTTGCAGCAATTATCCAAGTTTTTATAATCTGGTCAATCCAGATTTACTTTGAGTAGAGAAAAAAGGAAAAAAAAAATGTTCAGGGAAAGAAGTTGTAGGCATTTTTTTAGTTCAATCCTAGTACCAGCATGTGAGGTAAAACAAGATGAGTGTTGATCGATTCTACATATCGTGGGATATGATTTAAAAGATATAAAGCATAATATTTATTATCATATTATATTTATTTTCTTGATGTGTTCTGTAAGATAGCTTTTTCCCTAATGAGTAGAAAGTGGGAGTGGAAAATGAGTAGTAGGTCTAAATTTGCTTTAAATGTTTTTTGTTTATAATTTTGATGTAGATGTTAGGATGGACATAGCAAGAGAAAAAAGGAATGAACTCTGTTGCCAGAGATTCCCTTCATTGAAGGTCATTCAGTTGGGTACTTTAATGTTAGATGTCTTCTAGCAGCCTTTTCCATTGCTCTTCATAGGCAGAAAACAGTGTCTCAGGAAGGCACAGATGCCTGTGCTGAGGCTGCCTGTGCTGATGAGGAATGAGGAGATAAATATCAGAGGATTCTTAATGCAGCCCCATCACTCCCAGTTCTGAGTTTGCATTGCCAGGAGCAGGAGGAGCTGGAGGCAAAGTAAGAAAATAGCTAACTTATCTGCTCTGGCAGCCCTTTGTTAACCTCAGGAAGCAGAAAATATGATTCTAATTGCTGCAGCCTTTTCGGTGAAGTGACCTGGCATTTTCCATAAAGTGGAAGGAAGAGCCGTTGCTTTGTCTGAAACCAGGAAGCCTGTCTGCAGCCAAGTGATAGAGTACCTGAATTTTTGTTTTTAGTCTTTATGGAAGCCAACAGTGCTTTCTTTATTAATAGTAAAACATCCCTGGCATTCTATAAAAACAAGTATCCAGATAAATTCTAATACCACCTCTGAGTCTGTTTGAATATAATATGGCAATCCCTGTATCGGAAATAACTGGAAAGTATATAACAGTTGGAAATGCGTTCTGATAAAATCCGCTTAGTAGAGAGGGAAGAGTGACGCATAGATTTACAATGAATAAAGGGTTTTGAGTCAAATTTAGATGTTATTTTTAGATGCCATAATTTCTTCAGTTTTCCACATCCTTTGGCTTGATGTTGATCTTGTATTGCAAGACTTCTTTTTGAATAGGAGGAGACAAAATGGGCATTCTTTAGTAAGGTCATTGGCAATGTAGGTGCTGGATGTTATTTATTGGTATAATAATTATAGTGCAAGCTTACATACACTATATAGAATCATAGAATTGTCTAGGTTGGAAGGGACATTTAACATCATTGAGTCCAACCATCAACCTAACACTGACAAAACCACCACTAAACCATGTCCCTCAGTACTACATCTGCTGGTCTATTTTAAATACCTCCAGGGATGGTGATTCTTCCACTTCCCTGGTCAGCCTCTTCCAATGCTTGACAACCCTTTTGGTGAAAATATTTTTCCTAATTTCCATCCTAAACCTCCCCTGGTGCAACTTGAGACTGTTTCCTCCTGTCCCATTGCTTGTTATGTGGGAGAAGAGATCAACCCCCACCTTGCTGCAACCTCAATGAGGCTTCCTGCCCTGAGGAAAGAAAAGCCCACAAAACTGCACTGATAGAGAAATTACACTTCCATACTAGTATATCAATTTACCTGCCCAGTCTGTTGCGTCTTTTCCAGCCCTATTTTCAGCTGTAGGATCTGCTGCTGCTGAGAGCCCATTGCCCTCAGCTCTGTGCTGGTATCACCCAGTGTGCGTTTTACCAGCCGGGTGCTCCTGTGGGAGAGGGGCTGACGTGTCAGAGCTAGAAGGAGGCTTAAGAAGTGATCTGACCTCTGGCACTCTGATAAAACACAGGTGACCCTTCTGCATCAGTACATATTTTCTTTTACAAATATGCAGGCTCGTTTGCTTGTATTGCACCTGCATCCGTTTTCCTGAGAGTAAAGAAAGAAAGAACTAAGTCGCCATAGGACAAAATCAGACAAATCACCAAGAATTGTGGGTATGTTTTCCTGCCTTTTGAATTTTTAGGATTTTATGTATTTATTTAAAAATCTTTAAGAACTGCTGCTGCTGAAAAAAAAAAAAAAATCGTGTATGAGTTTCAATGCTTAACTCCTCTGGACCTGTTTTAAGAAAAATGGTCAATGCTGCTCCTCACAGCTGTTTACTCCTAGTGAGCACAAACTGAAGAGAAACATGCTCAAGCTGGGTGAGACTATCCCATTTTTAACAGTGGATATAGTTAACTGCTAGAATGACTAGCAAATCATTAGGTTGATTCATGGTCTCTTTGAATCACATTTTTATATTTTTCTCAAAGGGATGGTTCAGCTCTGACAGCAATAATTAATTGCCTTAAGACAGGAACTTCTCTAACTGTTGTGTGACTTGTCCTATGTGGGAGGTCAGGGGATGATAATGTTTCTTTCTGGCTTTCAGTTCTTTCCTCTGAGAATATCAATTTTTCATGGATATAGAGTTTAGACTTAAGCAGCCCTGTGAGACAGAGAGGTGCAGAAACATTATTTATTTTGCAAAATGGTAGATGGGGGGAAAAAAGACTAATTTATGACTATAGCATAAAAGCAGTATTTCTGTGGGGTTTTTCACAGTAGTAGTTCACAAGACTATTAACTACAAAACCAAACTAAACCGTTAGCACATTTGCTTCAGTGGTTCACGGTGTTCCATAAACAGCTTCCCTTTTGGGTGTCTTATTTAGCCTGTTGTAGAGGAGAAACTTTTTTGTTTTGATTGAAAAGTACAGTTGAGACAAATATTGAGAAGGAAACTGGGAAGAGTTTGCATCTCTAACTATTGCTAATCCTCTAAAAATATTTCAATATATCAGTAGCTCTTTACAGTACAGACTGTGCCACCCATTACTTCGCTCTTTGCTTGATCCAACACCTTAACCATCATGAATTTGTTTTAGCACAGCACTGATGCACAGCTATCATGCCCTGTTTTACTGGGCACTGTGCAAAAGCAGGACAAGAAAGCAGCCCTTTCCCAAGGATATATCTGTCAAAAATAATCAGTAATGAATCATATGGCTGTACTGTCAACAACCTTTTCATTGTTTGGTTTTAGAAATAGATTCCCCCTGAGAGGAATAAAAACAGATTTTGCCTTTTCTTGTTATTTCTCCAGACTGCAGAAAGAGCATTACATCTGTTTGAATTCTACCCATACTAGTAAAAGGAGAGATTTTTGGTTATGTGTTTTGAGTTTGTTTTTTTTTGTTATTGCTGTTTGTTTGGGTGGTTTTTTTATTTTGTGGGGTTTTTTTTGTTTTGGCTGTTTGGGTTTTTTTTGTAAAATATATAAGAATTAGAAACAATTATAAAATAAAATTTCTGATTTCAATATAACAGCATTTCTGTAGTGAATGTGTTTTGAAAGACTCTGAAGGTGGATGAGACAAAGAGCCGTGATCATGCCAGAGTAAAATTTCTATGTATAATTCTTGACAATTAAGCCTGCATGCCTAAAACTTTGAACCAGCAAATCCCACTTGAGTCCTATTAATGGCACTGCATAGCTGGTTGGAAAAATTGGCAACAAAGGCAGCAGAGGGATCTACAGACTTAGTAAGACAATACTGTATTGCTTTTCATGGAGTTCACTTTCAAAAGTTTTCCTTTCAACTCTAATGGGAAAATAATTGTTAGTTAAAACAAATCCTTAGCTCTTGGAGCTACACCAAAGCTGTACCTGATAAATGTTTATTAAGACTTAAAATCTTGAAGTCTCTTTCAACAAATCTTACATATTTGTGCATGTCAGATATTATTTAAAATAAATAGTTGATAGATCGTCCAGATTTATTTCTCTATATTTTTGTAAGCATGGTTTTATGATCAAGGTGAGTATTGACAAATGTTCTGCGTCCTGTTCTACAGATTTCAATATTTCTGTGATCTCATTTCTTTTGTTACTAAAATTATGGTATACTACTTACTGTTGTTTTTTTTTTCCCTTTACTATTATGGTATATATTTTCTTTTGTTACTAAAATTATGGTATACTACATATTATTGACTACTGAATGTTATGATACCCACTCAGCACGTAAGAATTACGTTTTAGGTTCCCACCTAAAAATGCAGTGGCTTTATTTTATGTGCTGGATGATGATGTCCAGATAAAAAAAAAAATCTCACTGTAAATCAGAGAAAATCACATATTGCATCTAGTAATTAGACTGGGGAAAAATTAATCAAGAAAATAAATTGCTAAGAAAAAGAAGAGTGATGTAATTTTGTTTGTTAAAAACAGGCCAAAAAAAATTTAAAATCTTCGTTCCTCTGGTGTTCTTGAAAAGGTTACACTGCTAGCAGTGAGGATTACTACAAGTAGTGCTATAGCTGCAAGTGGGGTTTGGTTTTATTTTTTTAAAGTGGGGGCCTTCTCTTTGTTTGTTCAACAAAGTGACACATTTTTTTACAGGGCAGTAGTTAAAGCAGCATTAAAGTGCCATTGACATCATCCAGTTACTGCAGGGACTTGATTATATAACCCCTTTTGTGCAATTTTCATGCTCTGCTCTGTTTGAATGTTTTTACTATGCTGATGGCTGTTTTTCATTTCCTGCTGGGATGACCTTGAATAAAAAAAGAATAAGAATAAAGTAGACATAAGCAATGTAGTCTTGCTGGCATTTGCAGGTCTTTTGTTCTGTGTTGAGAAACATAGTAGTTTGGCATTTATGGTATAGGTTATTTCTGCTGGCTAGTAATTAATCTTCAATGATTAGAAAAAATTCATGTTTTTCCCTTATTCTGTTCTTTTGAATTTGCTAATGGCGAAGTGATCTAGTTATGAAAATTCCTACCTTATAAAAACTTCTGAAGAGAGCAAAACAAATGATAAATGCAATGTTTGTTCTTTAACTTAGATTATTATTTTAACCTATGCAATCTAATAGATCTACAAATCTAGTATTTATCTATCAAATTTCTCCCTCATTTTTTTACAGGAAAAGGCAGTTTGAACTTTTTTTCCAGATCCAGTATATATCATGCAGCTGAAGGAATTGTTATTTTTCTGTTTTGTCACTTTTTGCCAGCAAACATTTCCTAACTAGCCTTACTGATTCCTAAGATGAATAAGAGAACATTGTCTTTCACATGTGCGTCTCTTTCAGGGTTTTATATCTCTCAATATCAGAAAGTTATAACAATGAGAAATCCATCCTTTGAAAGTAGTTTAGATTTTTCCTGCTGAATCTTACCAAACCAAAGCCACCACCTCCTTTTAATTAAAGTCAAATTAAAGTATTAAGGATTATATTACCATACAGCTTACAATCACATATAGAGGAAGAGTTTTAGCTTTAAATAGTTTTCACTTAAAAGTGTCTGCCTTTGAGGCAGGGTGTTGGGTATGGGGCTTCTTCTTTTATGATCCACACTTAGCATTTGAGAACCTGTCCGTTTTTAAGATACTTAAGACTATAGTATCCTTTCAGATATTTCCATTTTGCTGCTGTGGTGATTTTGCTTATCTGAGGAAATATCTCTGAATTTAAGTTCATCCCTGTCCTAAATTAGTGCTTAAGTATGGTTAACCCTTGAAATGAGGTAATGAGATACTTTCATTACTAATAAAAAAATCAAGATTTGATTTCACTGGTAAATGGTTCAATATTTTTCTTTTTAATGAAGATTTATGATAGAAGTCATTAATGTGTCAATATTGTGTATAAAACATCAGTGTATTATACAGTTATATTGAATTCCTCCACATTGCCTTTTTCTCGTCCAAAGCTAAAAGATAACCAAATACTTTCAATTTAACGTATGAAATCAGATGCTTTCAATGTGGTAGGCTAACACAAATGCAGATCTTCTAAACTTGAGTTTAAATGCATTGTCTAGTTTGCCAGTGGTAAATCTCATGCTTTGGCTTTTTTCTATCTTGATGGATACTGGTTTTGGAGAAACCTTGGAAAGTCCTGCTTATTTTGAAATTCTTTTGTTTGTTTCTTTCACTTAGTCTGATTTTCCTGTAGTGTTTCTTAGCATGAGTGTATGAAAGTGATGCGTAATCTGATAATACCTGAGAGAAGTATGCTGGAAAATAGTCCTCTAGAGCAAATTTAGTAATTGCAAGTGTACCGTGGTGTTTAGTTTGTTCTGTGGATTGCATTTAACATTATTAAGCAACATAACAGAATATTTTCATTTTTGGACAAGAAAATCTTATGACAAATGCTGGGAGATTACTAAATGATTAAAGGGAACTTCTAAAGTTTGGAAATATATGTGATTTGGAACAATGGGTTTACCCAAAAAGTACTAAGTAAGACAGAGTCTCGTGTCACAGAGTTATTTGGGGTGAGTAAAAGCAGTGAATGCTTTGTTAGACTAGCTACTTGTTCTCCTCAGCCTCAACAGTGAAAACAATAACAAATACATGTATTATTTAAGATTTATTATTTAATCTGAAAGGGAAATAGGATTGATAGCTTTTTTTTTTTCATTGATTTTTATCAAAATCAGGAGGGCTATAAACAGAAGATGAAATTACATGTTGTGCCTAAAACTTTCCATTTGTATGTAGAGTTCTCCTCTCAAGCATTTTTAATCATAGAACAAAAAGTATCCAAAGCTATCTAAGTCATCTGCCTTGCTTTAGTCTAAGATTTTGCACATACCTTTATTTGGGAGGTATGGTAGTGATTCAATCTGTTAAAGTTGGAAACTGTTTCCCCATGTTACATTTTGGAAACCGTATTGCTACATCCTAAAAAAACAAGCCTTCAGTTTTATTTTGCTTTTATTTCCATCCTGCTGCCAGGAGGATGGGAGATGGATAACCAAAATTCTGAATGTTTTCAGCAGGTTTGGCTCTTACAGAATATTTTAATATTCTGAAAGTTTTTGTGTTCGGATTTAAGTGCACTAGAATTAAATCATAGAAGACTGTGTGTAATAAAAAACTTGCATAACCTTTAAAAATGGCAAGAATACTTGTAGTTGCTGTACCAGATTTGAAATCTCTGTAATTGCAGCATTTCTGTCAGATGTGCATGTGACATGTAGAGTTCTTTGCTAATACCCCAACAGTATGCTTTGCATGTGTACATTATGTCAAAAGATAAATGTTTTAAATTAAGTCATCAACTTATACAGTGTCTCTATATCCATGTTAGAATTGGCTAATTATCTGTGTATGTGTAGAGAGACATGGTTATGAATGAAGAGGTAGCTTAACATATTTTTTGGTTTTCCTT
Organism: Gallinago jamesoni; assembly: GCA_025769975.1. Lineage (NCBI taxonomy): Eukaryota > Metazoa > Chordata > Aves > Charadriiformes > Scolopacidae > Gallinago > Gallinago jamesoni. The sequence goes on along the minus strand of JAOQGH010000023.1, from coordinate 96,508,019 downwards.
TTTTGATTAAAGATCTTAATGTAATGATTTTGGGTCATGATAATTTTTCTGACACAAAGTTGAAAAAAAGGAAAGCCATTTCCTCTACACTCTCTTTATAGCAATGAAGGCATCTCAGGGAAATCCTCCAAGCCCTAATAAGAGGCAGGGTACCCAGTCTGCAGGCAGAGGTGAGAAGGACATGGCTGGGGTACAGCAAGCAGAGGAGGAGCCCTGGTGTCCTCCTTCCTGATGCTGCTCCAGCAATTCTTCATAAAGAATTTGCCCATTTGCCCTGCTTAGGACAACACCTTTTGTATTTGCTGCTGCTTAGTGAGTGCTTATTGCTTGGTATCAAATAGGTTATCATTAGTGGGGTGATTACTGGGGGTGACTTGTTTTGGTGTTGAGTATCCATAACTTGATCCTCAGGCTGCCACCTTTTGAGGTGCATGTCAGGGGTATATGACATTGTCTTGGCAGCCCCACTTTAAATCAGTTTAATTTAGAACACTTGATGATTTTTCTTAGTTTTATGATGCAGCAGAATCTTTAGAAGTCAAACATATGCAAACAGGAATCTAAATTAAGATTATTAAAGTCCAATTTTTTTATAGAAGTCTAAAAAACTTTTTGTAAAAGTCTAAAAGACTATTACCAGGTCCAATCTTTTTATAAAAGTAATGATATGTAAAGTCTTAACTCTCCTGTCTCCATGTTGTTTTAGAATACTTTAAAAAAAATGAAAGAAAACTGTACTTAATGTACTTTTTATAAAAAAGTCACAGTTTTAATTGCAGTGCTTGTTTTGTTCTGAGTAAAAGCAGTCCCTGATCTGAAAGAGGTTCCTGTATCTCAAAGAGAGAGGACTAAGAAACTTCTTCAATTGACTTTTCTTGTAAGTTGCTTGATGTTTCAGGTCAATATGTGTGAAAACTGTACCATTTGCTGTGCAGCCTGTGTGATTTTCGTATTAAAAATATTTATTTCTTCCTTTTAGTATTTATTGCTCTATTTACTTTATAAACTATTATTTTGTGAACTTGTAATGAGTTTGTATGCCTAAACATTGCCTTGCCCCATCGAGATGTGTTAAAAGAGAACACACAATTTTCATTACTGTGCGCTGTGAACACAAACTTTAAATGGGGTGTTCTGGAGTGCCAGGAGCAGCCATGGGAGCATGGGATTCTATGGACAGTAAAAGCTGCATAGTGTTCTTTATTATTTATATATTTAGAAGTTTTCATTGCATTTAATCAGATAAAAGTATGGTTAAAAGTTAACTTTTAATGCTAAATTGGAAATAGTTTACTGTTGTTAAGAATGCGCAGTCTAAGGGGGAAAGACAAATGGGCCCAGTTAGTTCAAATAAAGAATTTATTAGGAACATTATTATTATTGGGAACAAGATTATTACTTTCATCCAGACAAAAAGCGTCTCCAGCATAGTTCTTGCTTGCTTCGTCTCAGAAAAGAAAAGATAGAGATACTGCATTTATATATGTGCCATATGTCTAGAATCTTAGAGATTGCCATCCAACCTCGCTCCAGTAAGGGCGCGTGGGAAGCCTGCTGAGCTACTGTGTGTGTGCGTGCACCCCCTTTGCTGCCTGCTGCTTGGCACCCATCCTGACCTGTGCCTGCCGGCAGTGCTCTGGGATCCTGACCCACCGTTCCCAGGCACTGGAACGCGACTCACAGGGGCGTCCAATCGCTAAATTGTCAGCATGCTCCCGGGCACGTTCTTGGCCCCAAGCAGCCTCGCGCTCTGACGAACATTTCCTGGTCGCGCTCCATGAATTAGCACGGAGCAGATGACACGGGGTCAGGAAAATAATCCCGAGGGGATTTGGTTTACCAGGCATCCTCAACGTGTTGTTCTGTTTGCGTTATTCAGGGTAGACCTAATGCTTCAAAGTGACACGCATATCTCCCAGGGAAGTCTGTGTGGCAGAAGTATATTTTTACAACTTAAATTGTTAAACTGTGGAGGGTTGCAAGAAGGAGGAAAGTGGTAACCATTAGTATTTAGGACTTGGTGAACTGACAGAAAGACAAGTTTTAGGCTTTTATGGAGAAGGCAAAGTTGGTTTTCATTGTAATGACTTCTTTTTTTTACATGTATAAATACATTATGTGTTTGAGGACAAGAGCTAAGAGATAACAATGTTAGCAAAGTGTTTTGGCAAGTCAGGCAGAATTTCTCTGAAGGAAGATGCTTAGGTACTGGACCACAAGCTAAGAGAATTCAATACAAGAAAGCAGCAGTAGCACACTCTGCCCTACAAGTATTATTATGTTGTCTAGGTATAATTTTAAGGAGTAAATGTTTTTTTTTCACTGGTGCCTGTCCAGTTCTTCCCTGTCTCATTGCTGTTCAGTTAATTATTGCCACTTTTCAGGGATTTATAACTTTAAGCTTGTTTCTAATCGCAAACATTTTCCAGAATATTTGCAGCCACTCCAAATTTGCCAACATGTGCAAACTTTGTAAGCTTACTTTTTTTTCTACCAACCCTATATTAAAATATTGAACACCTTATGGCAGATTTCTGCCTGATTCTACTTCATACAGCCTTTCAGTTCAATAACTAGTCTTTGCTTATCCTCTTTTTCCCTACCAGTTGAACACTGGTTTCCAGAGATTTCCTCTAAACCATATTTATCTGGTTTGTTTATGTGAATGGCCTGTATCAAAACCCTTAAACTAATGTATGCAAAAATAATCAACTTGAGCAGTCCTGTGATGCTTAGGAGCTCAACATTGCTAGTTGTAATAGTATCTTGAGAATTTTGAAAAATACTCAATTTTCAATGTTCCATTACTGAATATTGGATTTTTGCACTTTTGATTATTTTAATCACAATTGAAGTGCTTCTTTGAAACTCAATAAACTTTCAGATAATCTAGAAAAACCTTTTGGTGAAGTGGAATGTCACGTCCAATGACGCTTACAGAGGGATCTGCTGTATCTTCTCTCAATGAGGGCTATGACATTCAATGCTTGTTTAGAAAATCTCAGCACCTGAGATGCAGTGACTTGTAGACAGCGTCTCTTTCTCATCAGGGATGTGTGTGCTTCATGTGTGATAAGTATTTCTTGTGCAAGTGATGAACAAAATGTAACACTGTTTAGCTCTAACTAAAGGAGCTGCTTTTATAAAGAACTAATTCAAACTATGACAATTTGTGCTTCTAAATCCGGAAATCCTCAGTTCAGCGGGGAGCTGAGTAAGGGGGCTGTCCTGCATGTCTTCAGGCAGTTTAACTACACATCTAAATAAGGGATAGCAGTTTGCATCCCTTATTTGTTCCAGTCACTGATCAAATATTTTGGTGGAGTGTAATGAGAACGGAACCACATGTCTAATCCTTTCCTTACAATGAACAGTAGGCCACATCCTAAACCACTTATGTAGAAAAAGTCCTTCTGAGACCATTATTCCAGAACTAAAAAGCCCTGATGGGCTAATTCCTGAGGAATGATGCTTAAATGTGCTCTTTGCAAAAGACTTCAGGCAACTGTACCCCCTCGCCCCCATTATGTACAGCCTGTCAGTGGGGATATATGGGATTAGAATGCATCTGACTTCTTGTCTGCTTTTCTATATTTCCTTATACTAAATACCAAATTTCAGAGAGACTTCTTGATAACGTGTCACACTGTTAAAACACGGTGCATGTTTATGTTTTAATTACGACTGGATTTGGTGCAAAAATTGAAGTAACGACATGGTTACATCCTAGCTTTTGGAAGCAATTGATAAGTGGGTGTTCTAGGCAGGACAGTGCAGTAAGCGTGTTCAAAGTCTGTCAGATTTTATGTGCTTTGTGTTTGCTGCCCTTTTGTTTGGATGCCAGAGACTATAAGGTCCTGGTGCCTATGGTCTGCCCATGGACCTGGTCCTGATCTTTCCTTGCAGCCCTTCTCTCACCTCTGTGTCCTCCCGGGAAGCCCGTTCAGTTTGCGTGTCAGACAGAAAATGATTTCCTGGGATTTTTTTGCAAGGGTTTATTGCTGGTCCTGATGAATTGGTTAAATGGGTTTTGGAGCTGCTGGGAGTATGACAGCCAGTGCAAGCAAGCGGCAAGCCCATGGGACTGGGGGCCAGGGGAGGACAGGAGGTGGGTAGAGGTGGGAACCACTTTCGGCAGGAGAGAGGAGTGAGAGTGGCACAGGTATGGCAGGTCCCCGCATCCCCACCCTGCTGCCGCCCCACTCCCTGCCCCTGCAGGCACTCCACGTGCTTGAGAAATCGGTTCCCTTCTTCTCAGAGAAGTTCTCACTAAGCTAGAGATCTAACAGGAAACTGTAGATGGCAAACACATATAAAAAACTAAGTGAAAGTAAAATTAAGTAAGAAAATAAATAGTTTCAGGCAGCTGGATTTGCATGTTTTAAAAGCAGGACAAGGTAAGGCACTTAAACCTCCTTACCCAAAACAAAAGAAAGGCATAGCTTAAAAGTCTTGAAAGTTGTCTCTTTTTTCCTGAGCTTTTCTCTGATCCAGATTTTTTCTATATCTGTTTATTTCCAAGCATTTTTATTGACTGCATTATTTACAAGCAGCTTTTAAAATACAAAGACCATTCAATTTAGTGAAACACAATTGAACATTGCATCACAAGTTGCTTCACTGTGGAAGAGAACGTTGTTCATGGCTGCAGGTTCAACTGAGATGCATCCTTCAGCGTTGACAGCTAAGGCTGGATTTGGTCAATCTTCTGCTTAGACTTGTCAAACACTGTTTTTATTTGTTTTGTTTTCTCCTTTGGTGGAAAGCTGTGGTTTATGAATGGAGGCCGGTCACGGTGGTCACAAAATACTTGTGCTTAGTTTGTTTTTTCATATGAAAAAATACATAGATTTCTTAATAACGTGCTTCTTCTTTCTTTATTCTGCAGAGACCTAAGATTTAATAGGATTAAAGAAATCCAGCCTGGAGAGTTTAGACGGCTTAAAAACCTGAACACACTGTAAGTTCTTTTTCACCCCTAAGGCCCTTTTAATTTAATATGATTAAGTTGATAGTGTGCCAAATTTGCTCACTTATCACAGGTAAGCAGTCTCAAATTTCAGCTGTAGTATTTACACAGGTGAGGGAAGTGGGGTTTAGGCTCAAAGCATTTGAAAGCAAAACCAGGTATTTGTCTATTAAAATAAAAAAGGAAATTATTTAACACCAAATTTTTTATTAACATACTTTAATTGGAGGGATGAAAAATACAGACCTTTACTGTGTAACTTCTCCAAATTTTGCTAAATTACTTCGGTGGAATATCACATAATAAATCATGGACTTACAACAAAGCTGTTCAAAATCTCAGATGTGCAAATGTGTTGAAGTTACAAAATATTTGAAAAACTAAGGTTTTGACCTTTCCTATTCTAATGTGCTTGCCAGGACTGGCAGAATTTGGCAGGTTTTATTCCTACTGAGCTGCCTTTTTTGGAGGTCTTTGTTATCATATATGTTTGTGAAGAAAAGTCATGATTTCTAAAAGACTTTTTACAAATAGTATGTGTATTATAGTTTTAACTTAGTATTTCCTTTGTCAGTCCTTCAAACATGACTTTTGAAACAAATGCATGTGTGTTTCTCTTCTCTAATATATTAGCAGACATGAGGAGGAATTAAGATGGACAGTTGTTTTTACTTTTAAATGTACGTAATTTATGATTACAAATTTAACTGTTTTCTAGAACACAAATAGTGTGTGAACTGAATTACAGTAGTGATATCAGTGAGCTTTGGATCACTATTATCTGTGTATCCTGCAAGCATGTAACAACAAATGTGTTGAGACGTCTTGCACTGCATATTCACAGCAGAAGAAATGATAGGACTTTCCCCCAAAAATACATTGACCAAATCAGTGCTACCGAGACATTGTCACTAGCTAAACCTACTGCCAGTCACCTTTTATCCTTTGCTGTTGATCTCCAGTCTAGAAGCATAATTTCTGTCAGATATCCAGCCTCAATTTTTAATTGTCCATTTAATTGTCCGATCAGTGATTGGAGATTCTGAAGTTCAAAATAAAGACAGGATTCATTAAGTTTGGATTCCCTTCTCTTCATAAAACCACTGCATGAGGGATGAGTGCAAATTTGAATAGACAGTTGTGTTCCTGTGTGAGATGGGCATAAAAATAGTCACCTGCTAATGACAAATCTTTGTTAATATGACTTTTAACAATTTCAAACCAATGTGTAATCTTAAGACCAAGATTTTCTTTCTCTTTATCTCAGATACCTACTAAAGGCCACATTGTATCAGTTTTAAGATTTTTTTTCTTTTTGTAGTTCTGTCTAATTTCTTCAGTTTTCTGCTGCAAGGTAGTGACTAAGCAGCTGTAAGCATGTCACTTCTTTTTTTTTTCTTCTAACAGTTACTGTTAGGGGAAAAACAATTTTTTTGTTATTTTTTGAAGTTTTCCTTCTAATGGAATATTAAGCCTACTATAACACATTTTTTCTCCCTACTCTTCCTTTATGTTAAAATAAATGTCTGTTTATTACTTTTTATAGGCTCCTAAACAACAATCAAATCAAAAGAATACCTAGTGGGGCATTTGAGGACCTTGAAAATCTGAAATATCTGTAAGTTAATAAATGCCACTTTTTGCATCAATGTATAACTGAATTCTTGCATAAGAAAGCATTTTAATCTGAGATTATGTTTTAATCTGACTCACTATATCAGGAGATAAAATGCTTTGAAAATCTGTGGAATTAATTCATGGAGTGGGGACAATTGTGAATCTTGGTTTCTAGATGTAGGTGCTTTGAGACTTGCTAATATAAGATTGATATCTGTAGGTAGTAGATTTTAAAGGATTTACTGGTTGCTATTAGTAAATTCTACGTCTTCAGGCACCCTTTATACTTTAAGATTAACTACTCCCATTAGAACAAACATATCAAGTGTATTAATTACCTGAGTAGGCATCAAAAATGTTGGTTTTATCTGTGTAAAAGACTAAAGATGAGTAGTAAATTGTCATGGATTTTAAGCTCTAGTCTCTGAAGTCCTTTATGTAGTGTCATATAGAGAGGTTTCACTCTGTTGTCTTGGAGTATTGATCATGCTTGAATGCCGTACAGAGAAAAAAAAAAAAAAGAGATCACTTTGAGATTTCATTGTTTTGGAAAGAATTCAGAGCTTTAGTTTTCCATCTAGTTTCAAGAATGCAGCTTGAATAGCTTTAAGGAGGTGAGAAAAAGGAGGAAAATAAAATCACGTAAATTTGTGCAGACGCATTACCTGTTTTTCCAAGCTGTGTTTGATTGCATTTCCTGGTGACATTATGTGTATTGTCTTTCAGTAATGAAATTGTTTAGTCTATATACAGTAGGAGGAAAAAGAATATTGAACAGGCTATGTCCAATGAAACATTTATTTGTTAGAAAATGTGTTTGTTTGGTGGATCTGGTAGTGGAGTACGTAAGATCTACTGATTCAGGATGGCTAAGCTTCTTTTCACAGTCAGCAACTCTGCAAAAATACTACTTGGTTCTTGTTAGTTCTTTGTTTTCACATGCTTGCCTTTGCCTAGCTGTAGTAAGCATGAGATAAAAACTCAACTATGTGCTCTGTTCAGGTCAATAAAATAGTGAAAAGAGATAACTGAACGATGATTTGTTCTTGTATACATGCACTAATGTTTATCCATGGCTGTGTTGTTAAGAGAAGATATTTTCCTCTTGTTCCCTGGAAAATTGGAATATAAAGTTCAATGTGGTAGTTCATTCTTTGAAGTCATCCTGTTTTGCTAAAATATACTTTAAGAAGATCTTTTTGCCTGCTTCAATAGCTGTGATATAAACATTTAGTTTAAACTGTACAGCACTAAAGCTATAAAAATGCTGGTACTGGTCAGATAATCAATACAGAAGGCTTAAATATACCAAATAAATACAGTTCAGCTGTAAAAATTTCATCTGAGTAAGTACATGCTAACATCCACATCCTGGGGAACCAAGGGAAAAAAAACACCATTTTTTCCAATAGGATCAACTGAAGTAGAAATTAGGAGGGAGAGATTGGACAAAGTTATAAATGCTGTTCAGAACTTAATATTATGAAGCCAAATCATCCGGAGTATTTGAGATTTTGTATGGCCTGATCCTATGGATATTTGCAAACCTAACTTGTATTGTTGTCTTTCATAAAATGAGATCATAAGTCCATGATGTTACTTGTGTTCTTATGAGAATTCAATTACTAGGTTGCAGACAGTTCTGAAAATTTGTAATTCACTGAGTAATTTAAAAAAAAAAAGTCATTTTTCAGTGGGTTTGGTTTAGCAAAATATAAGTACACGTAAATATAAAATGTCTAGCTATTAGTAAATACAAATATCTAACTGTATAAAAATATTATACTATATAGGTATATGTAAGTATAAAACATAATACAGTATATTTATTAAAAAAAAAAGAAGCCAGTGTCTGAGAGGCAGATGTCAAAGCCCATTCCTGTATCTCTGCTGAACATCAGGTTTTGTGCTTTCAGAGAAAACTTTTTTCCAGTATGTGTCAAAGAAGCCCTAGAATTTTCAAATGCTTCTTTGTACTATTTCTTTCTAAAATTGAGCTTAGAGTTTGAGGTATATATATTTTCAGAATTGTCTGTCCAAAACCAAATCTGTAGCAAGAGTAATGATATTTTCTCAGTTTGTGTGCATTACAAATATTCATCATTGTAAAAATTGATCTTTACATTATAAAAAGAAAATTATGCACATATGATTTTCAAAGCTTTGATTTTAGAAATATTTGTTGTCTTGTTCTTTATATAATTGATATTTTGACAGTTCTGTAAACATTTTTGCTTGCTTTTGTTGTGCTGTTTGTGGTAATAATTTGTCTTTGAATTCAAATCCTAAAAGTTGGGAAGAAAAAAATACAATTACTATTGCTGTGAAACCAAGAGGATGCTTTTCTTTCTGCCTGCCTGTCTGTCTTTTTTATTTCTTATACCTTAGTGTTGGCAATATGGTTCTTCAGTAAGGATCAGAAAGGCATTAGTAGCTTGGACCCCATCCACAATATAGTTTCTTTCTGCACTTCAGTGATTCTGTGTAATTTTTGGGGTCTTATGTTTCCCCTTCTGCAAAGGATCCTGTAAACACTCCTGTCTAAAATAAACTTTAAAAGTTGTCTTCATATGAGCAAAATAATTGGTAACGTGTTTGTAATGTGTTGCTCCTGATACAGGATATATATGTGTACATGATGTAGATGGTACACTGAACGTATTTAATTGACTTCCTGTGAGTTATTCAGTTTACTGACTAGAGGTGGTAGTACAGAAAGATGAGAAAGAAAATCTTCCCAACTTCATAACAGAGATGCAGGCAGATTTGTGGAAATTTGGTAGGATAATCCTTCCTGATCCTGAAAGTAAACAATTTATTCTCCAAGAGAAAAGACAATTGGGAATTGAAGGTAGATGCATACTACTGTTTTAACATGTAGGATACTAGAAGATTTGGAATTGGCAAGTGGAAAAAATAAGGTTAAGTTAAAAAGAAAGAATTTATGGAGGAGATATGGAAAAATATAAAGAATAGATTAGCGATTTTAAAAATCCTTTCCAGATAAAGAGAAGGTACTTGGTATTTACAGAGCAGTGAAGTAGAAGCTAATGTCAAGCAGGTGAAGGAAATAACATTGGAGAATGAAAATAACTTTGGCAGTAACACTGATACATGTTCACTTAGCAATAAATGGAGAGGTGAGGAATCAAGACATGACAGCATTGCAATAAGCAATGGAAATTAAGACTGTATGAAAAGTATCAGTTTTTGAAGTAGTGAAAGGGAACACTCAAAGTTTGTTTTGCCTTAGTGAATGAAGTAATAGTGGTAGAAGAAACATTGTTTTGCCAAAGTGCTGAATTGCTGACTCCACCCTTCCAGAAATAGGCTTAAGTGATGTTTCCATCTATGCCTTATGCCACTGTAGCTGTCGTGGTCTTGGTTTTTTTTTACTTGTTTTTACTTGTTTTATTACTTGTTTTACTGTCCTGTGAACACCTCCAGTGATTCCGGATCTCATTGCTTTGCAGTTCATATTGCTAATTCCGCCATCTCCTTTATGTTTCTATGTAAATCTCTCTTTGCTATATTTATTTACTTGTTAGGTTTGACTCTACAATGTGTGATATTGCTGTTACTTTTTACCTGTTTTTCCCCTCCAATTCACAACAAATATATCTGGAACTTACTTTCCCTAAATCACATGACCTATAATACAGCCCATTAAAAAACCTAAACAAAAATTATCCTTATAGGGGATCTAGCAAACTTTTAAATTAAAATTAATTTTTCTAATTTTCTGATTACCTTTTTGCTCATTTCCCAAGTGTATGACCAGTACCTCTGGCTTCTATCAGCCTTGCTTACATTTCTGGAAAAATGCTATTTATTTAACTCTTCTGAAAACAGTTAGTAGTAATCTCCAAAAAATAATTTCATGTCTTAATGGAATATATCCCTTCATTATCTTAATCCACTGTTTATTCACTCTTTATAAAATTCTAATGGTTCAGTTCTTCAAGAGAGCTTTTAGGTAAATGAAATGATAAATTACTTTTTCCCTAATTATACTCTAAATCTATTTTCTGCTAATGTAACTGGGATAAATTTTGAGAAAGTTTTTGTTTACAAAGTTTTACTTGTTAGGCACAGTAGCATTTTAGAGAAACATAAATATTTTTTTTGTTAGGGCTACTTATTTGTATTTTGTATTCTGTCATCTCTCTCTTCAAATATTTATGTATTTTTCCTTTCTGTTAATATCCTGAGGGAAACATCTACACAATTAAATGAAAGTCTGGTTAACACATCTGTCATAGGACATATGTTCTTGTAGTGGAGTTGCAGGGGCTTCTCTGTGGAGGGGCGACGTGATAGGCTGAGGTCAGTTGAGTGTTCTGCAACTGAGGATTTTCTGATCAGAATGGACAAAGTTGTACTTTAAAGCTGAATCGCAAATAAAGTCCCCCTACAGGGATTTGGTAAGAGCTCCAAAAGGCGACACAAAGGGCTACTCCCTTCCCTGCAGCATGGTGGTCTGCAAAACTACAAAACCATTATCACAGTCTTCCTCTAACCCATCTTTGTTTTTCGCTCTGCCTTACTTTGTGTGCAGAAAGTAAATAAAAGTTAGGTGACTAATTCTGGCAAAATTAAAAAAAGAAATTTAATTAATTCGTATTTCTTGAATAAAATTATTCAGATACCCACAAGAGATACTTAACTGAGGTTGGTTATTTAAGCCATCTGATCAGAAGTTCATTGGTCTGATCAGAAGTTTAGTACCCAGAGGAACAAGAGGAATTTCCATGCTGCCAAGTGGAGTGTACTAAGAAAGGTAAATAATACTTTAGCTGTTCAGTCCTTAAAATTTTCTAAGGAGTGAGAAGAAATGGTGCATTTAAAATTATCACTGGAAAATAAGATAGGACTTTAATATCGTACAAAGAAGAAAATTAAGACGAGACAAAATTGTAATGACTGTGATCCTCAAATTGGTAAATCTGATTCAAAACAAGTATTTGAATAATCAAGAAATAATATTTTTTTCAAAGAGAATAAAAACCAATTCAACATCCAAAATGTGTAATATGTCTATTCTCTCTCTTTTCGTATTATTTTAAAAACTTTTTACAGTAATTTCCCATGGTAGTATTTTTTTTCCAGTTTAATTTGTTCATGATTTTGACCATTAAAAAAACCTAAGAAATGTTTGCTTCCTTGTTGTTCTGTTATTGGAGGAACTTTGCTGTTTGTTCAGATGCATATCTATGTTAAGTAAGCACACCCGAGTCTCTGTATATGTGTTGTAATCTTAGCAAGCAATCCATTGGTAAACTAAGTTTAGATTTAGGGGAAGGATACTACTTCATACGACTCCCCCAAAATTGTTACCTACAACTGTTTTCCTTGTTAGGGCCTATTGTGAAATGTTGCCTGTTGTCAAGGCAGTGTAAAAATTCCCACCAGCTCCAGCAGAGCCAGTATTTTATCTGTTGTGTCAAAAGAAGTTTGCAATATTTCCAGTAAGTTATTGAAAACTGTAATAATAAAAAGGCCAAACCCACTACTAATAAAATGCCTGCTAATAAAGCCATTTGTGATCCAAAGTCTCATCATCACATTTTCATAGAAATCCATGCCTGATTAACTCAGTTGCAAATCATTTGTCAAATAATTATGAGAAAGTTCTTAACTGTGAACCTGTTCCTAACCTAACACAAAAAGAGAGTGACAGACATTGAACCCCAGAAGTATTTTCATTTGCTGCCCCCAGGCAGGAACTGCAGTCATCAGCTAAACCACGTGATTTTTCTCCAACACTCTCTCACTAAACCATCCTCTCTGTTGAAAGCACGATGAACATGAGACTGATCCATCCTTATTTATTTTTGATCTTGTAGAAAAAGTATAGATGACACGTGAACATACTGGTACTCTGCACATGTTTATTCTGTTTACATTATTGAGTATCAGTCGGGACCTAATGTCCATCTTATACACAGAGATAAAACCAATATACGATGCTGTTTTACGGATGTGATACCAATATCCTAACTTGTATTCTTTTGTAAATATTCAAAAGGTGACACAGGCAGAGTTACAGCAATTCTCACTTTATTCTCCAAGTCCAGTAAAAAGACTTAGTCCATCATAATTTGAATATTTGTACCAGTATTCAGAGGAGATATTTTAAAGAAGCCAAGAGCCAATGGCATCCCCAGTGTGTTCTGGTAAAGACATTTCTGATGCAATTCTGTCCCATCGAGTTTAATTTATTTTGACTTTTGGCAAGCCTATCAAGAAACTGAGGGGCAAAGAAACAGTAAGTAATAACAGTGAGGACTGGGAAGCCTAAGAGCATCTGGGTGACAGCCTCAGGGCCTATAAGGTCCCAGACTCTTGTTTTTTCTGACAAACATTTGGGATGAAAACTCAGGGACAAAGTATTTTTATGTGTATGTGTTTAGGTTTTGTTTTGTATTTTTTTTCCTAATATGTAGTTGAAAAACTGTCTTCACGTGTCAACTTAATTCTTCTTTTCCACCTTCATGTAGCTCTTGTTTGTGTACTAATATTACTGATTGTTTCTTGTTTCAGCTATTTGTACAAGAATGAAATCCAGTCAATTGACAGGCAAGCATTTAAAGGACTTGCCTCTCTAGAACAACTGTAAGTGCCTTTTCTCTTCTGTGCTGTCACCTCCATGGTTCCCCTGCAGAGGAAAAGTGCACGCCTTGATGCGTACATCCTGCCTGCATGCTCTGCATGTCTGCACTCCCTGCGTTGTTAAGCCAGAGAGCCCCATAATCATTTGCATGTGAAAACACACAATTGACCTCTGTGTCAAATTCCTCATTTCTGTGTTTGTCTTTTATTTGTGATTTGCATTCCTGGTGTTCCTGTACATTGTTACATAGCTTTGATGAAGAAGCAACACTATTGTGGAAAATGTTGAAAACTGATGTGTTTTACTAAGAGAGAGATTCTGATTTCATTTCTGTAGGTTTTATAACATTGCAATTCCTTTGACTGCAGCAGTTACTTTGTTTTATGCACCATAACTAAAACTGAATTAGTGTCTTGAAGTTTAACCCAGTTTTGTTACATTTTAAAACAAAAAGAGATTTTAAAATTAAAACCTTACTATTATTGATATATGTTAATCATTGCCATATACAGATGTTTAAAAAGTAAGAAAGTTCATACTTTGTAATGTAGTTGCTCCAGTAATGTCTTCTAGAAAGATTGATTAAAAGCATACTCTTTTTCCTGTATAATGACCGAAGAATAATTTCTCTTGGAAAAGAATGGAAAACGCAGCCCTTAGCTTGACAAAAACTGATTGTATTGATTCCATTAAGTTTATTTTGTTTAATAATCGGAAAGCTTTGCTATACATTCATTGTGGTAATGTTTAGAAAAACAGACAGAGCTATAAATGCATAGCTTTTGCACAATTCGACTGTCAAATGACAGTACCAGACCAATGAGTTCTGTAGCATATAAATTTGGGGGGACTGAATATCTTTCTTCTAGGACTAACATAAATTTTGAAACTCGTGATAGTTATCAGTGTATTAAAAATTTTCTGGGATATGTACCAGCTTCCTTGTACTATAAACCTCAAGTGGATATTAGTGGACACAGTGTGTGTCTGACATAAAATGATGCTTTGGATGGATACAGAATCATAGAAGCTCATTTTAGAGGGCAATAGGAGCCTTTTGAAGGAAGAGCTTCTATATAAAACAAAAGTGATAATTATAAAACATATATAAATTTGTCATTTGTTTCCTTAATGCCCTTCTCTTCCTCTTCCTCCTACTCCAGAAATGATTACTGAAGCATATTGACAGCAACTGGTAGGGCTTATTTGCATGCTAATAGAAATTCTTATTTTCTGTGTAGAATTTTAAATAATGAGGCCCATTTATTGAATTATTAATGCTTCCAAAATAATATTCTGCCCCATGCCACAAGCCTGATAAGGTGCTGGGCATCTTCTGGGCAGATCTTAAAAAGAAGGCTCACCAGGTGGGAAAATGGGAGCACAGGAAGCCAGTGGCAGGCCTGGAAGTAAATTCAATACGAGGGTGTTCACTGAGATTTGTAGTTTATAAGAGTTTATGAGAGATTTGTCACTTATGCATCTTTAGTGTAAAAATAAGTTCTGACTCCACAGAGTCTTTTGGAGAAAGACTGTGTTGTCAGGGCAAAAATTAGCCATGGTGAACAAGATCCCAAGTCCTCTAACTTGAGTTTGTATTGACTGCTGGGTACGATGCTTCTGCTTTTGAGGCTTCCACGGCCTCAAATCATCAAAGGCATTTTGCTACTGGCTGTATTGACTCGGCCAAATGCTCTTCTCAGCTCTCAGCAGAGCTCTCAGAAGCGGATGCTGTGGTCCACATCTTGGGGAAGATTTGCTTCACAGTAACTTCTTGTAATCCAGTGAAGCAGAATGAAACCCATATTTAAAAAAAAAAAAAAAAACAACACCAAAACTGAACAGCAAAGCAAACACTTTTCTTTTTTTGGGTTGGTTGGTTTTTGTTGTAGTTTCTTTGGTTGTTGTTGTTTGGGTCTTTGTTTTTTTTTTAAGAAAGAAACTAACTATAGTTTCATTTAGGAAGTCTGTTGCTTGTATAAAGGAGGAAAAACCCCATAATTTGCTCCTGCTGGCAGGATCCTGCTTAAACCTCCATAGCGGAATTCTTAGCTGCTGATGTAGTAGAAATATCTTTTTCTTCGGAAATTTCTGCCAAGGGAATAAGATCTTTGAATCAGATCTTGAAACTTGCCTGTGCTAGAGCAAATTCTGAAAAAACTCGGCAATTGTAGATGTTTGAACACAGTGAGCCATACATATGTTGTCACCTAACTCTTCATTCGTGGCAGGACATGAAGGGAGAAGGTCAGCTGATGAAATGGAGCCGCTTAGTACCAGTTTAGACCATGTTAAATCTGCAAGACATATGTTTGGGTCTGGCAAATGTGACACAAAGCTGCAGAATAATTGCATTTTTTCTCGGAGCAGGAGCCGGAAGGCATCAGAGCACCCAAAAGGCAATGAAAGCTGCTTCTGTATGCTTGCGCTTAGACAACCACTATATGCCCCTATATGCCTGTGCTCGGACAGCTGAATCCCACCTGAAATGTCACAAATACCTGGCTTGGGAGATCATAAGTTTGCTGCATTTGAATCCCAAGATCGAGCTCTAAATGCAGTCTATTTCCAGATGTGTGTATATTGCTTTTCTTTCAAATATCTACTATATGTTTTGAGATCTCAGCTTAAGACCTGTATGCATCAGGGATAAAAAGTGTTCTCTGCAGTCCTTAACTAGTGGGATCCCCAAATACTAAAGGAATTATTTAAATCTCTTTAGCTAATCTTAGAGCAATACTAATTATGCATTTTCTTTTAACTTTCATATTAACATACTAATTTTGCTCTTTATAAGTTGTTATTAGAGTTACGCTGTAGTTTGTACACTTGGGGGCAAATCAATAGATGAAAATGCTATTGGACATATAGCGAAGCAGCTTGTTATACTCATTTTGTTTCCCTCAATTCTATTTTCAGTAGCTTTGAAATGTTGCTATGATATTTTTTTTTTAAGTTTTATATTACAAAGAGTTCCTGTTTTTTGCATAACTGTATGTGAGCAGTTATGAACATTTAACACACTGGAACCTGATTAAAGTCTCATTGCTGCTAGAAATACCTCTGGCAAGGAATAATGAAAGAGAATTAATTAATAAACAAACAAACCCAAAAGGTATGAAAGAGGCCTTGAAAATTACAAATCCTTACTGTTCTAAAATAAGATCAACTAGGGACAACAAACCTAAATAACTGGAAACAGATACCTATCTGGCCTTATTTTAAAAATCTTTAAAGAGAGGATTCCATAACCTCCTTAAGTATCTTATTCCAATATTTTGTATTATTACTGTAACATCTTATTTAAATCTCCTTCCTTGTGTTTAAGCGTTTTACTTCTTGTTGTACCCTTGGGCAGGGAAAGAACTTTGATAAATGTGGGATAAATACATTTGTTCATTCTCTTTCAAATAATCAAATGGTAAACATGCTATTTAAATATTTAGAACACAGATTATACTCAACTAATGGGTTGTAAATACTTCCCCAAAGATATGGAGCTACTATTAGAAAGGAACAATTGGCATATATAATAAAAGTAATCCTCTACAAAAATATTATGCTACAGAAGATGTAATCCTAAATTTAGTGCTGTGAAAAATGCTGCTGTAACTGAATTTTAATGCCAGTATTCATCCTCCAAGATTAATAGTGACAAAGAGAAAATCTGTACCATGTTTATTTGATCAAATCTTTATCTTCTTCTTGGTGTGTTTGGTTTGTGGGTTTTTTTTTTTCCTTTAAGTACTTCCTTTCCTTCTGTTTCATCCTTCATAGTGAATTCAGAATTAAAAAAGGAAGACAGAAAGCTATTTAAAAATCCCTCTTGCATGCTTTTCTTTAAATTTCCATTATGAAAGCCCTTTTAATATTGAATTCATTACATCATACTACTATTTTTAAAAGGGTTTTATACTCTGAACATAAAAGAGGTCTATAAAGACATGAAAGTGAATTTCCAATTCAAGAAATTCTCATATTAATTAAAATACTAAAAATCCTTTGAAAAACATTAATGTAGTACATAGTAGAAAAGAATGTAAGTGATAAACCCAAGTGATAAAATGTGGTTAAAGTGTAGGTCGTAAAGCCAAGGATTTTTTACTCTTTTTATTGTAAACTTACAATGCAGTTTGGTTTCTGCCTCTATTTTTTTTAGAATTACACTTGTTGTTAATTACTTTGCCCACATATTTAACGCCTTGTTCTGTTTATAAATTGCCTGACAAGTTGCTTAGGCCATTTTTGAGGTCATAATTTAAAGACCTGCAAAACCTACATGAAACAGCGCAGAGTATTTTCCAGTTGGACTTCATTATTTGATTTTGTGAGCTACTTTAGGCCCATGATTTCTGATGAGGTAAAGTTAATAAGGCGCTTCAGTGCCTGAATTACTGTAGTTGTATCTGATGATTTGAGGTGGTAAACAAGGCAAGTTTTATAATGGAAGTGCTGTTTTCATTAGACTGATTAATTTGGTTGGAAAAAAGAGATGACTTTTCAGGCACATAAAGCATTCTTTACATCTGTAATTATAGTAGTCTTGAAGGCCAAACAGCAGTTATTAAATTCAAAGCAACAGCTCATGTCTACATCACTTAAAGCATCTAAGAGAGGTGTCCTTTCTTTTTCTGTCTTTGCTAATCTCACCTCTGATCCATGGGCATTAAGATGGGATTGTGTGCCTCAATGTACCTGCTTTTACCAATGTTATTTGTTGTTCTAGTAGGAGGTATTACTTGTGCCTACAAATCTTGCCTTGTTGTTGTCAAGGAAGAATAAGAGATATGTTTGCAAGGTGCTGATGAATCATAAAAGTTCAAGCAGAATTAACAAAGTTAAAAAAAAAAAAGAAAAAAAATCCTTGTTGGCTGCACAAGAAGTTGTGTGTGTAATTTTTGCCAAACCCCAAGCTGCTTCAGAAGAAGTAACAAACCCTATGTTTGTGCCTGATTTTTCCCTTCTTCCTCTTCCAGTGCAGTGATCCCCACCATCCCCGCCTTGCCCCCCCCGTAATGCTGCTGGTGGTGGGGAGGTGGGCGAGCAGAGCCCTGGCTCCTGGCGAGCTGTGCCCCCGTCCTGCCAGTCCTTCCTCAGGGCTGGACCTGACCGAGGTCTCTCTTCTCTCTGCTGCTGTTTTTAATGAACCTTGCAGGAATTACCTGCCTTTAGATAGCTGTCTTTTTAATTTAGATGAAATTGGCCTGTCTTTTCAAAAGGCAGATGGAGACTGGCAGGCATAGCATGATTTACATGCTTCTTGTTCCCTTATGCAAACCGGATCGTACTCTGTGCCCGCTACGGCTCGTGGCCACGCGTTGCACTGGCAGTAAGCAGACTGATGCTCCAATGTGCCTGCTCACATCCACGCTGATTTAGTGGCTTTTTTTTTGTGGTCTCTGTTCACTGCTCCCTGGCATCACTCGCTGGCTCGCACTGGGGCTGCTGGCGGTGGGTCTGGGACACTGCCAGGCACGGGGCTGGCTGCCCTCATCGCTGCTTCTTCCACCCTTCAGCTCAGGGCAGGGAGCAGAGCGCGTGCGGTGTTCCAGCAGAAGGGACTACCCACATCCTTCTACTGACTTTTTTTTTTTTTTTTCTGGAGATTCTGGAGTCTCAGTTTTCTTTTTTTTTTTTTATTTTTTAATTTTTTTTAAATGATGGGTATTTTCGTTCTTCACCTCACAGTGATTTCTAGATATATGTATTCTCCAGATGTTCCCAAGTCTGTCGGAGGTCAAATAGGAAACTTTAGAAGTTTGGATACATTTTGATATAATCAGGATCTGAAGTCTATAAATCATTTTCACAGTTCTTTGTGCAAGTCTTATCAATTACTTCTTGTTTTCTCATTTCTAAAGTTATGGAGTACCTCCATGACATAGCCAAGACTGGAATGATTCTTTTTCACAGTCCGTTTTCACAGCAGTTACAGATTAATAGTCTTGTTACATTAGACTTTTTCAGTTTCACACTATTACCAGCTGTGTAATATTTGTTGCTGTGTAATATTAATAACTTACATAAGCATCAACACAGCACAGCTGTGGTGGTTAATTGTACACCAGTTGCTGGGAAGCCCTTAATCTAAAAGCAGTTCAACCAAACGTGCTTTTATACTATGAATTTGTTTGGCCTTTGAGAGCATTCATAGCTTTAAATGCCAGCATTCATGGACTAGAGTGGGAGACTTCTCAAGATCTTTTGAAATTTTCACTCAATGTGGTAGCAATGAAAGCAGTTGCCTACTAAAAATGTTATTCTGTTGGAAACCACAAACTTTTTCTAAACAACCTGCAACATTTTCTTGTTCAAGAAGAAAATCATTATTTTCTTTTTTCTGTATGTATATATTCAAATATGCGTACTACTGAAAATTTGACTTGGCAAAAGAGTGTTCATAGTAGTATCTCCAAAATGTCTAAACTAATGGTTTTGAAACATTTTCTTTTTTGGCACATATATGTACAGACACACACACTATACAGTGGTCTGCAAACCTTTCTTGTTTGTCACGTCTTGTATTTCTCAGATTCAAGTACAGGTTTCAGATGATAACAGAAGTTAAACCACTACATCGCTATCACCATTTAGATGTGTCAGTATGAACAATAACAAACGCTTTATTTCTTTCAGCTTCATTAAGTACACTGTTTCAGTATTATTTTTTTTTTGTTTAACATATTTTCAGGTATCTGCACTTTAATCAAATAGAAACGTTGGAACCTGAATCCTTTACCCATCTTCCAAAACTTGAAAGGCTGTAAGTTTGTTTTTCTTGGGGTAAGATTCAGAAGTCAGCTTGCTTCTTTGTTTGAATTAAATCAGATGTTTGAAACTGGAAAATAATATTTTTATCAGTCCTGTAGATTATTTTTAATCTAATTTTTTAATTGTAACTGCTACATAGTCTTTGCCAAGAACACTTTGGTCAAGCTGACCTTAGAGGCATGCAGAAGTGAGCACTGCCCATGGTATGTTTTTCTGTTGCTAAACTATTTCCCAAAGAGCTGTGATCAATGTTTGGCCTAAAATAAATGTTATGAATTAAGAAGTAGAAGATTTATATTATGACTTTTTTTTTTTATTTGAATGCTTATGAAATTCTTTCCTTTTGGTTACTTTGTCTTTTTATGGCTTCTTTTTTTTTTCTGTATGGACACACCAAATACACCTTGGAGGCTGCTTAAAAACTAGCATCCAATAAACTGCTGAAAATTGTTCAATTATTTTTTGTTTTGTAAATTACTTTCTCTTAAAGGACTTTCAAAAGAATGTAAATGAAATCAGTGAATCTCAAAGTCGGAATTATTACATTCATATTTCTGTGCTTTTTAACAGATTTTTGCATAACAACAGAATAGCTCATTTGATTCCTGGAACATTTAGTCACTTAGAATCTATGAAGAGACTGTAAGTAAACTGAATTATTATTGAACTAAAGAAAATTTAAATAATCTGATTATACTGCATCTCATCTTACAATATTTGTCTTCCTTGCAGATGCCTTTCATTGTGTAATTGTTTTAAATATTAAAGAATTTTTCCGAAGCTATGCTCCAGTTGTTTACATACATAGAGTGAGACCATTGTTTAATATTCTACTGTCTTTAGTGACTGACTAAATCCTTTTGTTTGTTTCCTGGCTTGGAATTTTGTAATCATATAGTCTTGTTTTGTAGCATAAATAATATGCATGGACCTTTCTTTGTCCTTTTGTTGTTTTTTTTTTCCTTATTTTATTTTTTGTCTATGTTTTACTGGGTGATCGTTCTATGATGTCTTGATTATTTTGGTATTTCTTGATTATTTGGTATTTTCTTTTAATTGTTTTACTTGCCCTTATCTGCTGATAGAAACATGGTCATGAAAAGGTGGTCGATGGCTTAAGAATGTAAGTATTAGTTTTAAAAGCAACTCCAGAAGCCAGTTCTTCTTGGAATGTTTGGGAGATCAGAAGAAATCTAGTCTTGGAAAACGTGGAAAATTAGAGGCCTTTTAGTCCCCTCAGTAGCATTTGAAAACTTGAACTCAATAGGTGTACCCCATGGTAAGGTGACTTTCAGAGGCTTTTCTATCCCTCGCTTTGAATCTCCACTGATCTAGGATAAGCATTCTTTAAATGATCCAAGACTGCTGTTTTGAGACAGACAGTCATGCATTCATACCCCCTCCCCCTTTCAGGAGGACTGAGGAGGGTGTGCTGGGAGCGAGTCACCAGGAAAGAGATCGTGAGGGCTGTAGCACAAAGGTGGTCCTGCTGGCTTAGGGCTGTTGTGAAACCATACCTTTAACTGTGAGTGAAAGGCAGAATGAAGTGAACTTTGATGATGTGTGCACCTTCCAGTAGTAGCTGCTTCACTTATACCTCCCTTAAATCCTTGTGGAGTTCAAGTGAAGAGAAAGGGATGATGCTTCACGTAATTCCTAGGTAAAGGGGAATTTTAATAGTGGCTATTAGTAGAACAGGACACTGGGCTGGACTGATGTGGGACTAGCTGACCTGGGACAGCTTAAAGGTCATATTGTGACTTTCATGTTCCAGATTTAAATTCTACCAGTAACATCCGATATAACGGGAGATGTTTGTACAGTAACTTTTAAAATAGTTTTGCTTGCTCTTTTCATAGGAGAACAGGAAAGAAATATCTGGGCATTTATACAAGAGGTTAAAAAATATAAAAAGACAAAATGATCAAGAAATTTACTACCCCTGAAGATACACCAAAGTTTGCTTTGCCATGCAATTTTATTTCCAGTCTCTATATAGATATATTTTATGGTACAGATTTCTGTACTTAATGTTTTCTTTTCCTACAAGACCCTCCACCTCAAAGTGCAGTGCCCTTTGAGGTGGGCCCTTCACTACTGCGAAGAAAGTCAACAGAATTTATGGGTTCTCCTTATCTGCAATAGGCAGGTGTTTTACGATGCTACTGACCTACAAAACTCAATGAGAGCTTAATGCTTAAATAAAGCTGTGGGTCTTTGTCCCAGTTCCCTGATCAGCAAAATGGGAAGCTGTGAAGTTACTACAATAATAGGTACTACACAGTACCTATTATGGTACCTAAATGTAGGGAAGATTATAATAAAGGCTACCAGAACACATATAAGCAAGTGACCGTCACCTGTATCCTGTATTGCCCGTGGTCTGTATTCACAGATAAAGGTGCTGCTGGTATTGCAGAACCACTTTGATCCTATCAAAACAGTGAATGTTTGCTAACAGGGGCTGGGGCTGCTTCTTGTTCTGTGCAGGCGTTTGGATTCAAATGCTCTTCACTGTGACTGTGAAATCCTGTGGCTGGCGGAGCTGTTGAAGACGTACGCAGAGTCGGGTAATGCTCAAGCAGCAGCTACCTGTGAATATCCACGAAGGATCCAAGGAAGATCAGTGGCCACGATAACACCAGAAGAACTTAGTTGTGGTGGGTTTGCCACTTCCTGGTGGCTTCTTTAATTTGTTAAATGTACCTAAACTGTATTTTTTTTTTTGTAAGAATTAGTTGTTCTGTTCTCTTTGATAACACTGAACACCTCTGGTCAATATTGGTTATATCCAGAAATCCCCCTGTGTTCCTTCTCAGTTTTTGTCTGCTGCTGACAGAACCAATTGCCTTTACCCCTCAGCCTATCTCTGATGAAACAAATGGAGTCATGTTTGAAATTTCTCCTGGGGGAATTAAATGTGATTATCTGGAAAGAGTTTATTTTTCCTTTTTTATATTTTGGTTTGTTCATAAAAGGGTTGTCAGCTGGGGTCTTTGGTGTTATGTTAATATTGTTTGGTGTCCTGTATTCTGCACAAGGGAAAGGGAAGAAAGAAGCTGTACAGAGCTGCTCCTGATTTCACAGATCTGTTAAATCTTATAAATCTGTTAAAACATTTGTTGATCTTATTGGAATTGGGATTTCTTTTTTGCTCAGTTACACTTACAAGGATAGACACTGAAATCCCCTGTTACTGAAGGATTAATAGATAAGCATTTTTATTATAATCCTTTCATTCGTCTGTATTCCTTCAATCTAGGGGTGCAATGACTTGGCCCGATGGGCACCCCGGGGCTCAGCCCCACACCTCATCTGTTCCAAAATCATAATGCAGATTTCTCATCAAGCTATGGGCATTTGCCTGCCCAGCCATGTGACAAAGACAAGATAAAAATTAAGTAAATTGACCTTTTGGTTATGTATTGGTTATGATTTTGATCATGACAATTATGACTGTAGGCATCTACAAACTTTTTCTTGAAAAAGTTAGCAAAAATGGGATTTGTTGCAAGAATAATTCCCATGGCATCGTATCAGCTCTCTCAACATCTAAGGAGCCTGAATATGGAAACTGCAGGAAGCAAGCTGGACGAATTATTCTGTAGGAGGCAGGTTAGGCACTGATACTTATCTAAAGGAAGTTATTTAAATGGCACTTGTGCCTGTTGCTTTAAAGTTTTTCCTTCATAAGCAAATTGAACCTTTGTTCAAATAAATAAAACAGCTACTTTAAAACCTGATACAAATTTTCACAATCCATTTCCAGTCTGATAAAAGATCCTAAAGAACAATGGAGGAAGTCAGAAAGCCTGCAGTCCCTTTTGCATAAGGAAAAGTACATTTAACCCTGATTAGGCATATAAATATTTTAAGTTAAAACGTTTGCGAAAAACAGTTTTCTACAAGGTGTATGGAAATTTTTTTTATTTACCATTCTTTAGTAGTTTTAAAACAAGTAAGAGTTCCTCATACGTTTTATTGTTGACACAGAGAGGCCAAGAATTACATCAGAGCCTCAGGATGTGGACGTTACCTCAGGGAATACAGTGTACTTCACTTGCAGAGCTGAAGGCAATCCTAAACCAGAAATTATCTGGCTTCGAAACAAGTAAGTTTAAAAGAGGAAGAGAGAAGCCTGGTGTAAGTATGTTTGTCTGAGTGTCCGTACATTTCTGAGTGCATGTCCACATGCATTACATGCTAATATACGGAATGACTACAGCAGAAACACATAATTAAAAAGAAGTATATGAAGTAATAAATGCAGATCTGTTTTATTAGTAACTCTAAACACTGAAGAGCTGATAATTTTAGAAGATACTGATTTATGACTGCAATACTATTTGTAAGATTTTCAACTGTATTTTTACCTGCAAAGTTGCTCACTACTGTGAAACTAAATTGTTTATACATAAATACCAGGCAATACAATATGGACTTTTTGCAGGTGCATTTGTGGGTTAACTAGTGTTTGAATATATTTTTGAGGCAGAGAAAAAGCTACTTTTTTAAAGGACTTCAGCTGGATAAGAGGTTTCAGGGAAGCTCTTCCTTGAGCCCCAGCTCCTAGGAGGCAGCTTTGCTCCAAGGTGTAGCTCCTTTCCAGGAGAAGAGAGTTGTCTGTTGCCAGGCTCCCCAGACCAGTACGTGGAGAGCAGGCAAGTGCTTATATCACAGGATTGTAGGGAAACTCAGGTTGGAGGGGATCTCAGGAGGGGATCTCAGGAGATCTTGAGTGCAGCCTTCTGCTCAAAGCAGGATCGTACCAGGTTGCTTTATCCAGTTGGGTCTTAAAAGCCTGTAAGGATGGAGAGGGCACAACTCTCTGGGCAACCTGCTCCATTGCTTCCCCTCACTGCTTAGGGGATGAAGGGAAGGGCCTATAAAGGACATTTATCTTTCAGCAGCCCAAGGGCCAGCCCGCTGCTGGAGCTCTGCCTGGTGCCCGGCTCCCTCCAGCAGCGCTGGGCACAGCGGGGCTGAACCATCCACGCGGCAGCCCGTTGCCCCCCTTTAGGCTGGTGTGGGCATGCTATGGACATATGAATTGTGAGTTTACACCTGGTTTAATCAGACTTTGGCTTAATATAGGTCTTATATAAATAGAGAACCTGATGTGGAAAATATATTCCCTCGCATTTTATATTAACAAATGAATAATTTTAGTTTGTTAGTTGCTGATAAAATGGAACATTGTAGAGTCCTGATTCTGTAACTTTGTGTTGATGTCAGTGAGAACCCCATGTGCAGCAAGGGCGCAGTATTTATGGAGCATGTCAAGAACAGAGCCTTGAGCTTGGATGGTATAATTATTTCATTAAAATTTTCTTTGGCTCATGTACTTTTTATAATAAACAAAGAAAACATGTATTCAGAATACACATATGAAAGAGTTTTAAGAAGAAATCTGAGCTTGGGGTGTGGGATTATTGACTCTGGCTTGTTTCCTGACTGCACGAATGAGAGCAAAGCTCTTTGCAAGGTAGTTGAATATGGCAAGATTTCAGTCAAAAGCCATTGACCTGTTGAGCAGTATGTTGAATAGATCAGCAGGCCAGCTGGGTTTTGTACATAGGGGGTGAGGTCTCGTCCCTCCTCTGTGCTTCCTTCATCATATGGTGAGGGATGGAGTGAGAAACAGTTCTTTTAATAAAACCCCCTAACTATTCTTGGTTGTTATCACTGAATTGTATCCATGATAGAGCCTGAAGAGCTGATCTTAACTTATGTTTCAAGACAGTACAAATTATAAATATACAAATTATCATTAGTGCTCATTGAGCAAGCCAGACAGGCATTGGCACAAAGATGGTTATATAGCTCCTCTCCTAGTAGAAAGAATCTTGAGTGCTGCACTTACGCTGTATACTACTAGCAGAAATATTTTAAATTGATTTGCCAGTTAGAACAGCCTTAAAAGAAAAGGTATGTGTATTTTGTTCACTTTTTTTTTTTTCCTTTTAAGCTTTTACTCATAAAAGTATTTTGGCTTTTCATTTTGAAGATGTAATATTTGCATAAGTAAAATTGGTTCATTTTTTGGTTTTCCTCCTCTTTAGGAGGAAAATAAACATTCTATTACTTTACTTGTCACCGTAAACCTTTTCTTTCCCCTCAATTTAATTTGGGTAATATATTTTGGATTTTTTTGTTTGGCAGTTTTCTGTGCTTGAGATTTAAAGTTTTAACTCCAGCAGATTCTTTTCTTCACAGTAATGAGCTCAGTATGAAAGAAGATTCCCGTCTAAACTTGCTAGATGATGGCACATTAATGATTCAGAATACTCAAGAAACAGACCAAGGCATTTACCAGTGCATGGCAAAAAATGTGGCTGGAGAAGTGAAAACTCAGGAAGTTACTCTTAGATACTTTGAGTCACCAGGTAAAGAATATCAGGTCTGAATTTTGTATTCAGATAGAGAATGGTTTTGATAATAAGATTACTGAATATAAGATGCTTTGTATGTTCTTAACATGTAGATTTCTCATGCTTGGGTGACTTAGAACTTCATGACCTAGTTCTTAATATCCCCAGACCACAAATGAAAACCAGACAGTTAATTATTATCCTTATTGTAGTGTGCAATTCTGCTGATAGTCATGTAGGCTGTTTGTAGAAGGGTTAGGAAAAGAGGCTGTTGCATTGTGCTGTTGCTCAGTGCAATAATGTTCTCTCTGGATACCTGAAAACCACCTGAAAACCTGGTCTGAAGAGGCCACTTAGGAAAGCTTTGACACACCCTGTGCATCCATCCTTGCTCAGGAGCTTTTTAGCCTGAATCTCTGTCTAGCCGGTGCTTTGTGTTTGCAAGCACTGAATTCCTGCCCAGAACTCTAGTGTTTTTAAATTCTGAACTTTGCTGTGAGAAAATATTGTTTTGACACTCAGCACCAGGTAAACTTAAAATGACACTGCAAAGCACACATGCAGTTGGGAAAAGTTATTAAATTAGCTTAATAAATTTTGTCCTTTTGTGCTTTTATGTCAATTTTCAGCCAGTTTGTTTTCTGGGTCTCAGTGCCTATGCTTCTGAAGAGACCTTTATAAAAGATCAACAAATGAGAACAAAATGTTTGAAAATTGTTTTCATGGGAGTTAAGAAAAAACATCAGTGCAATTATATGAGCTTTTATTTTTTATCTATTTATAAATATCTGCAGCTAGATTAGGCTTAAAGCGAGGAATAGTTTGCACCAAGATTAGAAGCATGAGGGAACAGAGCTGTTAAAAAAGCCCCTAGATTCCCCTAACTATTGCAATATTCAGCTAAATTAGTGTTTTGTGAGCTAAAATTCTTATTTAGGTATATCACTTTTTTCTCACAGCCCGGCCAAGTTTTGTGATTCACCCGCAAAATACCGAAGTGCTAGTTGGAGAGAGTGTTACCTTGGAGTGCAGCGCAAC
The DNA here is from genome assembly GCA_025769975.1 of Gallinago jamesoni. Taxonomy (NCBI): domain Eukaryota; kingdom Metazoa; phylum Chordata; class Aves; order Charadriiformes; family Scolopacidae; genus Gallinago; species Gallinago jamesoni. Next base: position 96,480,640 of record JAOQGH010000023.1, on the reverse strand, counting down.
TGGGCACCCTCAGCCGCGAATTACCTGGACCAAAGGTGACAGAACCCCTTTACCAAGTGACCCTCGTGTCACAATAACTCCATCAGGAGGACTTTACATACAAAATGTGAAGCAGGAGGACAGCGGCGAGTATACCTGTTTTGCAACTAACAGCATAGATAATATCCATGCGACTGCGTACATCATAGTCCAAGGTGAGTCATGTTAAAGTAGGAGTGACAAGCTGTAAAACATACTAGAAAAAGTGTATTACTTTAAATTTTGAGGTTTTGTCTCTTTTTCTGAATTGTCAGAGCCAAACTAAAGCCATAAGAGTTTTTTCTTTTAATTAAACTATTCTAGTGTAGTCATAGGAAAGATGCTATACACATCACTCAGAGTAAGATACTATATACGAATTCTCTGAAACTTTGGTTTCATTGATTATTCTCAGAAGCTAATCGCTCTTGTTTTGATATGTTTATTTCTTACTATTTTTTGTTTGCCTGTAGGAATATTTTTTTAATTTTTTAATAATTATTTTTTTCTGTAACAGGCAGAAATTAGAATTTGTGCCTGGAGTACTAGAGATGGAGTTTTGAGTACACATCTGTGCTGCCTTTCTTTTGTAGACACTTCAGTGAATGTGGGAACGTTTTCTGTTGAGCTTCATAGAAACTATCACTCTGCCAGATGATGCATTAGCGTAGCTTTTATGCAAAAAAAGAGTCAAAGTACTCTAATTTACTGTGATCATGATAATTTTGGTATTGTATGTCAATAATATCAATATAAAGTATTTCAACAACAATGTATCAAAAGACTCCTATATATATTTATATATGGATAATATTTTTTGCAAAAGTTTTTATACTGGAACTTTTATTTGCAAAACATTTTGAGTAACCTTTAATTTTAAGCTTGTTTCTGTTCTCAAGTTAAGATCTTTAGTTGGCAAAATGTCTGGGTTGCAAATGCTTTGTTAATGAATTCCATTTTTAAAACTGTGCAAAACAACTTGTTCACGTGGTTTGATTATTTATTATTCACCAATAGATGATTGCGTTTTGAGAGCTGAACAAATTACTTCTCACACTGACAATGCCATGACGTTACTGCAGAAATTGTCCCACACCCCACTTGCTGCTTTCCTTTTTGTGTAAAAAAGAAAACAGGCAGCTGAGGGTGGGTTTGGCTACATGGCATTTTCTTAACAATTTAGCTGAGGGTTTTTTGAGAGAAAACAAAGAAAGTATGTTTAATCCAGGGAACACTGTGTCTGATTCTACAAGTCTTACTGTACCTTTTATTTTGGATCTATGGCAGTAGATCTCAGAGGCCTTCACTGACACCAGGGCCCGGTGGTGAGGGAGATGTTCCAGTTCCCCAAGTGCCTGCCCTATAGCACTCACAATACAAGAGTCCCATTAGCATCTCTTTTTCCCACCACTATGAGCTATTCAAGTCACACAGGAAACAGTACATGGTTCCAGACAGTGATGCATTTTTTCAGTTGTTTTTTTTTTCTAACCAGTTTATTTCCTCGTCTGTAGCTCTACCTCAGTTTACTGTCACTCCTCAAGACAAAACAGTGATTGAGGGCCAAACTGTTGATTTCCCCTGTGAAGCACAAGGCTATCCCCAGCCTGTTATTGCCTGGACTAAAGGAGGTAAGCAGGTTCCTTTTTTGCTTTTATGTTAGAATTAGCTGTCACGTTAGAATTACTCATGCAATGAAAGGAATTGCGCATATTTGTTCAATTGCTTCAGTCTCTGAAGGAAACAGAGCTCATCTTTATTTTGCTTGAGCTAGAAAAGGCAAGGTGTCCCACAGAAGCTAGCTGGCCAAGCATGTTTCATTATTCAGTAAAAAAGTCACTAAAATATACGACTCTGTAATAGATTCCTAATAATGAATGTTTAAGTAACATGAGACAAGCTAAATGTGGCAATACCTACCACTGCCTGTTTACTGCAGAAGAAATGGAGATGACTGTCATTAACTGGAGATCTGAAATTAAGTGGGATGTGCTCTCTTTAGAAACCAGAACAGTCCAGCCTGTAACTGGCATCAGTATAACTGCATTTGTGCCACCTAATGTGGATTGCCAGGAACTCTGGCGTGTACTCTGCTGACTGTTTTGCCAGGTTGTGGCTATAAAGGCATTACGCCAAATTCAGTGGGAAGAAATACTGTAGTGGATTAGGTAAATATTCTGGTTGAATCAAATGAAATAACTCTAGCAGGCAAAACAACTCTTAGGAAATTGTAAATTATGGTAGATAAAGCAGATTTTTAACAAGGTCTTGATCGTTTTGGTGCTGATAATGTTCCTGTTTCCCCCTCTACCAAGATCCCTTCAAATGAAAAGTCCAGAAAAGAAGAATAGAGTATGGGCAGTGATGTGCTTTTTATGTATTTTTTTATTATAATGTTTTTTCAGGGCTGTATGCATTTTTCTGTGGATTCTGTAGATGGCCTAGACAGATGAGATGAATTCTGTCTTACACACATGGCAATCGTATGAAGTGAACAGTAATAGCTGTTGCTGCTCTTCTTATGATGCCTTCGAATTTAAATGCTCTTGACATGAAAATTTTTATTTCTACCGCAATCAGTATTATGTGTGCATACATATGTTTTGTTTGCTTTGCATGTTTATCTTCTGAGAATTAAAGGTTTCAAACTTCTTTTTTTTTTTAAGAGACTTCAGTTTTTTCCAATTTATATCAAATATAAAATCTTCTGGATTTCCCCCTTTCTGACACAAAGGGACTTTGTTCTGCACTGCTATAAATAGGAAATGCTATTGCTCTGTGTTTCAGGAGGCCAGTTGTCTGTTGACAGAAGACACTTAGTTCTATCCTCTGGAACCCTAAGGATTTCCAGGGTTGCCCTGCATGACCAGGGACAGTATGAATGCCAAGCTGTCAATATTATCGGATCCCAACGAATTGTTGTGTACCTGACTGTACAGCCTAGAGGTATGTTCTCCATGTGCAGCTGCTGAAAAAAGTGCAAAAGATTTAAGCTCACACTAAAATACACAACGCTGTGTTTGATTTTATTTTTTTTCCCCTAAAATGTAAAATTGAATTATTTTTGATGGCACAAATGGTTAATATGAAGTATTTTATCTTTGTTTAGAATTAAAAAAGCTTCTGAAACAGAGCATGAATGGTGCTGTTTTTTTTTTCCAGGACTTTTTCTGCATTTTAAAATGATTCTAAGTTGCTGGTTTTGAATTGTAAAGTGTTTTATTGTTCTTTTTTATAAATTGAGCATGTGGGACAGTGTGCCCTGGTAGACTTTGTTGAAAGTCAGTTGGCAGCTACATAAGCTTACAACTTAATATGGCCTTTTTGATAAAAGCTTGTTAGAATGTGGCTATATGGGTTTTTTTAAAAAAAAAAAACTTGGACTTTGAGGGTATTGGTAACATTTCACATTTCTGATCATTATTCTTATTATATCTATTTCTCGATTCCAGGTGTTTTTTACTAAATGGGTACTTAGTATTTGTACTGAGTATCATTCCTTTAGAGCGGTCTGTCTTCTGTGAAGGAGGTTTATCTGATTTATTCTTTTGTAAAAAAATAACAGTAACGAAATAGTGATCTTAACATAATGTTTGGAAGTCCAGAAACAGAACACAATTTTACAACAGCAAAATGACACTCACAATGATAAGTCATTCCTTATACTTCAAATAAGCTGACACAGAAAAAACCAACAAACAAAACCCAGACCATTTTTCTTATGCTTTTCTTCAAGAAAGTTCTAAGTAAGCTACCTCTAGGATTAATTAGAATCATATTAATATTTATAATTTAGTTAAGTATCTTTGTGTTTAACCAATTTCAAGGAGATTAAATGTTTAATTCAAAGCATTTCTTGTTAGTGACCTAATTTTAAACAGCATTTTAGTAAAAGGGGCTCAAATGTCTTCCTGAGCTTAGATGTTTGTCAGAAAGAAAATCCATTGATTTTTCTTAGTTAAGAGTAGTACTGGGAGATTGGTTTGTCAAAACTGAGGGATTTTTCACCTATATAAAATTGTTGACTAAATTGCCATGAAACAAAATTAAATTTTAAAAAGTTTTATAGCCAGCTGTGTTACTGTGAACTTGTGTAAAGTTTAGTAAAATGATTTCTGTGTAACTTGGGTTGCAAAATCCGGTTGTCAGTAGATAGTAAATACAAGCTTGAAGGCTGCATACACAGCCTGAGATTGGAGCTCTCCGTACGTTCCTGGCAATGCTATTTTCAATCGTGCAAGAAGAGAAGACTTTTTCTTCTGGGTTTCTGACAAAGGGACTCTTCATCCGAGGAATGTCTAGTCAGTGGTCACTGTGGCTTAATCTGTATTAATACAGATACAGATTAATGGTCCAGGTCTGTTTACTGGTATGACACAGCTGGTATCCACAGGGCCAGACTCTCTTACCCCCAGTGCTGGACGCCTGCCTCTGGATGCCTTATTAGAAATTGTTTCTTGATAGCCATTTGCATACAAACACCACCAGGGACAAATTTGGTTGGTGGTATAAATGTGTGCTACGTGGCCAAATACTTCTGTGTAACAGTGCAGCCCCCTTCCACTCCCCACAAAATATTGATATCTTACAGCAGAAATACAATTCTTAGTCTTGTATGTGCTTCTCATGATGATATCTGAGTGCGGGATAGCAATCTGAAAATGAGGATTAAAAAAATGCATTGATTTTCTTCACACTGTATTTAGGTAACTGTGTACCATGCGTCCTTGAAACTGAAGGTGATTTTTTTGATGTTTTAGGGCATAGGGCTCATTGGTGGCAGAGGGGTAGGAGCTCTGTGAAGGCTTAGCACTTCTGTTAAGTCAGGTGGGGGGAATCCCAGTTGAATAAGTTGTAGAAAGTTTGGCTTTCATCATCTAAGAAATCTCTGTTGTTGCTATTTAAAAAATTAAAATGAAAAAAATTGACAGAAGTTGATGGGATGTTCATTCTGATTAATTTGTTCAAATTTAGCTGTTCAGAGGAAATTTTTTAACAGCTTTAAGTTTAGGGAGCTTAAGTGCTTCTGACTGCTAACATGTTTTGTTAGAAGTTGAGTACTTAAAAATCAGCCTGAAGCAGACATCAGGAATAAGGAATTGTATTTCTAAAACAAACTTAGAAGGAACTACGAACTTGCAGACAGAATGGGGTTAGAGATTATGAACTTTTGGGTAACTGGAGAAGTATAAACAGTGTTGACCTCTTTTTAGTTCATCTTTTGCACAAGTTATATTAATTCCTTATCAATGTTTTTTCTAGTGACTCCTGTATTTGCTAGTGTTCCCAGCGACATGACGGTGGAGGTTGGCACAAACGTGCAGATCCCATGTAGTGCTCAAGGAGAGCCGGAGCCAGTAATTACATGGAACAAGGTAGATATTTCTTCAGTTGCAAAAAGGCAGCAGCTTTCCATCTCATCATAACTCGCTATTTAAAGTGCACATTGTCAAATTATTGCTTGTTCCGGTGTCTGAAAGCATTATCTTTGAATGTTTGATCAGCGGATCTTTAATATAGAGCATGTATATAGTTACCAAACCTGTAATTTACATATATCTATATAAAAATATATATTTGGTTATGCAAATCATTATACATACCAGCTCAAATTCGTAATGGAGCCTTAAAAAAGCCTATTATTCTAGTGACATTTCTGTGGGAATATCCTGTTAATATTCACGCTTTCAATGATTTTATAGATATAAAGCAATAAAAAATACTGTATTGCCGAGTCTTTGTCACTGTTAGGTGAACACTTCAACCAGGACATGTTTTGGTTCCAACTCTTTGGTAACCTCTCTGTTGCTTTGATTTGCATTGGTGCTATAATTGTTATATCAAACTTTTAGTTAGAGTTATTAGCAGAGTTACCAGTGATTTATTGTGTTGCTAATATTGATCTTCAATTTCCGGAATATCTTCTTCTCTTAAATTAATGAGCATTAGAAAATGTACATTAATGTACCTTATATAGCTTCTAAATGCATAGCACATGAAGAAGCTTTTGAGATGTTTAATTTTGAGTAAAATTAAAAAAAAAACTTGGTTAATTTTGAGTAAAATCAAATGTATTTGTTCTCAAGAGGTCTATCTTATTTTGGGGTCTTAAATTTTGTGATGATGACCTGTAACTATTAAAATACTTTGATTTATAATAATGAGTACTTTTAAAAGTAAATAAACACACTGTACAATTTAGAACTACATGCAAGTCTTTCTGTCAACATAACAGTGCGTGAATTTTTTTATGTGAATTTTTTTATATGAGTTTATCTAAACCTATTTGACTATTATCTTGGCATACAAAATAGAAATATAAAATAAAATGTAAAAATAGAAGAGAAAAAGAAGATAAAAGTTCAAGTTTGAAACCAAAGAGCATTTAAAATAACTAAACATTGTGCTTTGCTGCAGGATGGAGTACAGGTAACTGAGAGTGGAAAATTTCATGTTAGCCCAGAGGGATTTCTTACCATTCGCGATGTTGGAACAGCTGATGAAGGTCGATATGAATGTGTTGCACGGAATACCATAGGATACTCCTCTGTTAGTATGGTGCTTAGTGTTAATGGTAAGGTGTATGAATTAGAGGTATGAGTTAAATTATTAGTTTTAGTCTAATTGCTTAATTTGTAACAGGCAAAAAAGTTAATCAAATGTTAACTTCTTTCTTTTATTCATATTTTTATTTTTCTGCCATAATATCTTTTTTTTTTGTGTTATTATTATTTAATTCAGTCAACTATCTGCACAGATGTGAGTAAGATGGGAATATGTCAGCCAAAATGTCTCTAGGAGTTAAGTTTCAAAACAAACAATGCTTTGGGCTCCAGTTAGTCACACTACTTTCCTCTTGAGACATTATTTAGACCTATTAGAATTTGCCAGTTGAATGCATAGGCTAATCTTTAGTGATAACTTGACAAAATGTCCTGTGGCATCTTCAAATGGGTACTTACAGCACTTAAAATTAAAAATAAGGTGGTAACCATTGTGAAAGAATTCAAGAAAGTCATAATGATCTCCAAGAAGCTCAAGGGGAAAACATAAAGGAAAAGAGAATATTGGAGCTTGTTCTAATTATTTGTAAGAGTAATGGCAAATAATAATTATTAATATGTAATAATTGGTAATAAAACAAGGCTAAGGAAATAACTTTGTTACACAGATTGACCCTAATGTTTTTCTGAGTAAAACTGCTGATTTTTCAGAATCATTTTGATGGAAATATTGTGGAAACTGATTTTTTCTTTAATTTCTGTATAAAATATGATACAGTATTTTTGTATCATTGAGAAACGAGCATTGAGCAATGATTTCTTTAATGTATTGGATATTGTTTCCCAATGATACATCTAATGTTCTGTATTTTGTTCATTAAATTAATATATAGTGTTTTTTCTTTTGGGATTTTTCATTGATTATGATGACACCAATCACATGGTTTCAATAAAACTAGGACGTTCCTTGTCTGAAGTTGGTTTTAGTAGACTATCAGTCTATCCCCTCTTCTATCAAAAATAATAATTTCTCAATCTGTAAAGATGATTTCTGAGAGAAAAAATGGCAGGACTGCAATCTCCTTCCCACTAAAGGGGAATCATTCAATGATAAGGCATCATCCACACACATGGAGTCTGCAAATGAAAGAAAGTCCATAAAAGTTTTCAATAAGAGCTCTGAAAAATGAAACCATGAGTTGAACTGTAGCCCAAATGGAACCCAGTTTCATTCTCTTAGCACAGGTGTCAACTGTTTATTTTCATCTGCTGAAATTAGCAAAGCACAAAACTGCAGTATTTAATTGTGACGTGGTTGTTTTTCTCGTGGACTGTAGCATGAATAAACCTAAAGTTAGTGAAATTACCCTTGATTAACTAGTGTCGAGTCTGAAACTGTGAATGATGTTTCTCCTTAAAACTAGTAGGGTATCAGATACTGTTTCTCTATGGTTGCTATAAAAATGAAGCTTTCAGAGAAGAAAGGAGGACAAGCAGACAAATTTCAAGTACTGGTTACTTGCCAGCTGTTAATAATGGCATAGCCAGAAATGCCCAAAAACTTGCGTGTCACCATTTCTTTTAAACAAAGCTAATGTTTTATGGATGTTCCTAATGCATAAAAATCTTAATAATGAGACAGAATAAAGGCAAATGTATAGAAGCTGGGAGGTGGAGCAGGTTTTGCTGGCCATGTTTGATAATATTTTAAAGATCTTTTTCTCTTACCATTTTCTTCTCTTCTTTTCTGTTGTTTTGTAAAAGTCTCTGGATTTAGTGTAAGTTGGGGTGTGGTGGGGTGTTGTGTTTTTGTTGATTTAAAAAAAAAGTGCCAATTCCTCCCCCTTGCCTCCCCTTAAAAAAAAAAAGGTATTTTGTGAACGGCTTGCAGGGAGCTTTAGCTTTAAATATTTATCAGTCTAAAAAGAGAACTACTAGCAGCAAATACTCTAAACAAAAATAAAGTACAGTATAGTTAACATCTGACCAAGGTTTATGATTCAGCCCACGTGTACCATTCATCAGACAGAGAGCTCTGCAAAACACTCTAAAGTATCTAAAGTGAACACCAAGATTACATCTGTCGTAGAGAGCGCTAGGGGAAGGTAACCAGCCAACACATTTATACAGTCTACAGTGTTAAGATGGTTCATGGCACACAGGCACTCTATGAAACAACTGAAATAAGGGTAGCAAATCCGTAAATGATATTTCTCCTTAAAATAAGTAGTTTCTCTGATAATGTTTCTGTATGGTTGCTGTGAAAATGAAGCTGCCAAGCAAGGAGGGCAGTTAGTAATTAGGCTGGATGAGGGACTGGTGCCATCAAGGACTGTGGAAAGGGTTGCCGTGATTCAGATGCTGGGGGTATGTTGTCAGCAGCCCACGGCAGCTGGCCTCAGGGCAGAGAGAGGAGCTTCAGCTACAGCTATAGGGTGCCAGGGGCTGTTTAATGTGACAGTATAGATGGTCAAGTTTGATTACCCAGGTCTAGACTCTGAAACTCATATAGACACAGCCTAAGCTGCCAGTTATGAAGGAATAGTGAAATATTGCCTAGAAAAGAAAAAGAAAAAAAGAGAAAGTCATGAAAAGCTTGCAAACAACAGTTTTTATGTCAGCTGATTTTGTACATCTGCTGATTTTATTCCAATCTATTTGCTTTGGACTTTTTCCCTACTTTACCCTTCTTCCTGTGTGACTTTTCCAACCTAAACACACTCTGGAAATTGTTAGCTGTTGCCCCTGGATCTGGTAGTTCTTGGTTTAGACTAAAAGGAAGGTTATTAGCCTTAGATACATTGTACAAACATCCAGCTGTAACTGAGTACTGCATGAAAAGGCCGATGAATGGGCCTGTGCATTAGTGAGTTTCCAGTATTATGCAGAATCATTAAATCAGTTTGAAGCATGTGATTTTTAATGTAGTATTAAAAAGCTAGATAATTTTAAAGTAGAAAACAAAGTAGTGACCAAAATAAGTAAAATAATTATAGCCCTTTAAAATTAATGTCTGTTGCTTACTAGACTAAGCTCAGGAAAGGAATAATGTTAATTTACTGTAGCTATTTGGGAATATACAAAATTCTGCGGGGTTGTTTTTTTTTTGTTTCATTAATTTTTTGTGACATCTTTTTTGAATTTGTGATGCATAAATTCTAAAAGGCAAACTAAGTTTGTTAGTATTTCCCACTTGTTGTAACACTTTCCTGTGAACCCTGTAAATTTTACATAGAATTCTTACTAGTTCAGTATTAATTGAAATCAAAAGGAATACTTGCATTGATTTCAGTGGATATAGGTCAGGCTTTTGATATCAACACCTGAAAGGTGATCATACACCACACCAGGAAAAAAACCTCAATAATAATTCATCTTTTCTGTGGTCATTTTTTTACTTGACATTATAGGACTAATTAAAGGGCAGTTAAATGCTGTATGCATTCATCTTCACATGATTTTTTTTTTTTTAAAGAATTCTGAGCAAGCTCAGTTTTAAATTTACATTAGCTTCTGTTTTAAATTAATTTTGCTCTACTGTAATACGCTTTGATAGAATTCCAAAATGGTTAAGGGTTTTATATTTGGACAAACTAATGCTTAAAGAACAGGGGTTTACTTTGTACAACTGAAACGATGTCGTGTCTAGACTCTGTTTTATAGAAGTATCTTTTTGTGGGTGGCCATTTTTGCAATAACATGTGAATTCCTCTTTCTGTAGTTCCTAATGTCAGCCGAAATGGAGATCCTTTTGTACAAACATCAATTGTGGAAGCGATTGCGACTGTCGACAGAGCAATAAATTCAACACGTACACATCTGTTTGACAGGTATTCCCTACTTTTTCTTATATTAGGAAGTAAAAATTCATTTCGTGTGTACTAGAAATAATAGGACATTTATTAAGCAAGAAGCCATTTTCTTATTTAAATGACACTGTTAACATCTGGTTAGTTCTGGGACTACTGACAGTTTAACATATAAGGATTTGTATTGTTTAAACACTTGTGTTGAGATCTCTATTTACTGCAGCAGTTTTTCTGCTGTGACAACGTGTGTTAAAAGGCTACTTAATGTTTAATTGCTACTAAATCTTTAATTTTTCATTATGTTATTAAATTTTTTTGTTTGCCTTCCATATTGAGATGAGTAACCAAGGTATGTATTAATCATGTGTTGAACATTTACATGATTTATGTAGTATTGTTATTTTGTAACTCCTGTGTACGCTTACTATTGTTTTTCAAATTATCTATCAGTCGTCCTCGTTCTCCAAATGATTTGCTAGCCTTATTTCGATACCCAAGGGATCCATACACTGTTGAGCAAGCAAGAGCTGGGGAAATATTTGAAAGGACATTACAGCTTATTCAAGATCATGTACAAGATGGTCTAATGGTTGACCTGAATGGAACAAGTCAGTACTCTTTCCTTATTTTTCTGTGTTGAAGTGTATTTGCCTTCTTAAGTCATTATACTTAGAGAGACATGTTTTCTGTGTCTGGGTCCCAACTACAGAACCATTATATTGAAATCATGGAATATGTGTTTGCCCAATTCAGTCCTTGGTTTGCACATTGCTACATTGTGGTGTGAGCTCTCAGTTTGCGCTGTTTTGTTTTTTCTCACACATATTAGGGAAAAATTCATGTTCAGGTGCTTCTACTGGTCAAATTTGGTATAATGGCAATGCATAATGCGTTCTGTTTGTTAATTTCCTGTGTGTTAATTGATTAGGACCATTGTTTCCTAGCAGTACAACTTTTTCTGTTATGTATTAAAAACATTTAGTATTTTGCCCATGTTTCTTTAAGTATATCCATTTAGTGTCAGTGTGCCTTGGCAAGGAGAAGAGATGATATAACAAGAAGGATTTGTATACTTTGCAAACCAAGGTTTCTGCATGTACCACAATAGTGTTCAAAGAGTTATTTGCCGCTTGTTCTTTAAGTGCATATCAAACTAAGCTAATTGTTTCCTTAACACTGATCTGATGTAATGAGAAATACAGTTTATCCTACTTTTTATAAAAAGCGGAAAAATGTGAGGTTTAGTTATTGAAGTCCAAGTTCAAATTCATGAAGTCCAGCTGGAGCGTATATAACTAATGTGTATAGATGTGTGTGGATAGACTTGAGACACAGGACTGAAGCATTTGGAAATAATGATAGTTTTAGGAGAGCTTTTGAGACTTGAGACATAGCCAAAAGCTACACTGAAAATCTAGAGGAAATGTTTTTACTTATTATATTCTTTTTGATGTTTATAATTGAGTATTTATTGTAACTTCCGAAAAATTTAACTCCGTGAACTAGGCAAGTATTTATAAGACCAAAGACTGCAAGCTTTGTGGAGTACTGTAACATTTGCTATTAAAATAAACTTGTTACTCATTATTAGAGTTGAGTAAATAATATGAGATGAATACTTTACCACAAAAACTTACTCAAAATTCTTTGAAGGTTTGTATTTTATAAGAGTAACCTGATTTAATGTGGTTCTCTGATTAGATGCATATGCAACCATATTGAATGTAGTACTAGGAATATATGAAAACTGATGTGTGAGAATTGCTTGACTACTTTTCACTAGCATTTGTCATAGTGAAATTCAATCATCACCTAAAGTTTACCAAAAATTGGCATTAAAGTGTACAGATACAAATTAATGAACAGAAAATTGGGCAACTTTCTGTGATACTGGAAATTCTGTTCACAACCGGAGCTTGCTTCTCAACCCCACAAAATCCATAGAAACCTGGCTTTAAGGAAAACTTGAATAGTAAAATAAATCTGTTTTCATTTAAATAGCCTAATGCTCAGATTTTAAAACTCATATTTGTCCTTATTTGGTTTTATTTCAAAATGCAGAGCCCAATGAAAGGTGTTATTTAGCACTTTTGCATTAGGAACACTTGAGAAACCTGACAATTTCCCTTTCAGAGATGTTTTTAATGTAAAATCTTGGAATATCCCAAGGAAAGACTATGGAGCCAAATTCTCCTCTGCAGTGACAGACTGTATAATAAGGGGAATGCCACAAATTGCTGCTTGGAAGGTTCAGATTGGAAATTAGGAAACACTTTCTCACCAGGAGGCCAGTGCAGCACTGGAACAGCTTATCCAGAAAGGTTCAGGAAACTCAGTCTTTGGAGGTTTTCAAGCCCACTAGACAGGGATCCAGTTCTGGAGACAGCCTTGCTTCAAGCAGGAGCTTGGTGTGGGTAAGACATCCCTTCTAATCAATATTTCTTTAACTCTGTGAAACATCTTCCTTGCAGTTTGGAAAAAAAAAAAAATATCTATTATGTGAATTGAGCTAGCCAACTTTTAAGCACTGGAAATGCTCAGCACCTTGCCTTTAGAAAGCAGAGCCAGAGTTAGTGCCTGCAATGCAAGGGGTAGTTAAAGGTATGAGACTGACATTTATGGCAGCTCCACTCTGCTAAGAAAGCCATTGAATCTATTACATATATGAGATGTCATCTCTAATTTGAACTTCTAAACAGAGAAGCTGAACCCTCTATTTTAAATTGGTAATGAAGGTCATTCTACCCAAAACTTTTAGTTAAGTTTTGCTCACAACTTGATTTCAGAATTTGAAAAGGAGTGTTATTATAAAGAAGTTATGCTTTCTGGGTGTAGTTTTAGTATTAAACCACCCTAGTAGTCAGCATATGATAATATTATCAATAGTATCCTTGAAGGGTGTATGTTGCTGCATTACCCAGCGCACTTACTGGTTTTACTCTGTGGTTTATTTTTCTTTTTCCTTGTCTGGAGTATTCTATAAAATGTTTTATGTACATCTACAAGAACAGGTTAGTTTTGTGTAACACAAACACTTGGTCTCTGCCTTGCTTTGACTTGTAAACTACTTGGGGGACATGTAGCCTGAGGCTGAGAAAATGTAGGTCCCCTGTCTGAGCACAGGTCCTGTCCCAAATGAGCAGCTATGAGCATTCCAGTCCCTTTCAAGGCAAAGACAAAGAGGGGTTTAAGGTGGTTTGTCTGGAATTGCCCTGCACTTCAGAAATTGGCAGAGAGCAGCAGTGTGTCTAGGACACATTTATGTGTTGAATGTAGATGAAGGTCAGTGTCTTTGCAGGCACACTGGGACTAAAAGGAACATTTCTCCACTGCAATTACCCTACACCAACCTCTTGCAAAACTGTGTTCAGCTCATATTCTTGAGTGATTACCATCATGGTGGTAACCCCATGTGCCTGTGGAAACACAGTACCACTCTACACTCACTCATTTCCTTTTTTCCTTCTGCCTTTATTCTGCTTGTTCGGTTTTACTCCTGACTACAAGCTTTCCATGTCAAGAACCACAGTGGTGTATGACAGTTCCTAGTTGGCTAAAAGTACATCTACACTGCCAAATATTCTACCTCCTGGGCTCTCTCCTGGATCCTGGAACCTCACTCACCCACACTGTATATCCATTAACCATTCAAGGTATGCATATGCTTTGGATCAGCACAGCCCATTTGAAGTGAATGTCCCAGTTGTCCCCACTTTCTGTGCTTCAGTGTGAGTTGTGGTATAGTCTTGAACAGCGTGGATTCTTTTCAAATTATGTGAAAAATGTGGTCCAGAGCCACATTCATTCCAGGAGAGCAAAGTAAAGCTTTTCTGAAGGAAACTTGCTCCTACTGCACATGAATTACAGTAGGGATGTCTTTCTCAGCAACATTTTCACTCTGCAGACACGTTTCTGTTGGTCTACACAAGTTGATAATGTAGATGTAGTCTAAATTAATGACTTTTTTTCCTGAAATGAAGCTGAAATGTTTCTAAGAAAAAAATCCCTTTTGAAATCACTCCTAATTTGCAGCATGGACAGGGTGCAGCCTTACTGTTCTGCTATTTGCAGTCACCCAACAATGTACTAGAAGGTCTTATGGTCTTCAGTCCTTCCACATGCCATCATACCACAGCAGAGATCATGCAACACATCACCTTAGTTTGAAATTATAAAAACATAATTCTAATTGGTTGGAGTATATATTTTATATATATTATTTTTCTATGAACTGGGAAAACAATGCAGGAAAGCGATAGGTTTGTTGTAATCCCAGAGGTGAATGGTGTGGATTGAAGAGGAAACCTGTGCCAAGAAGCTAGTTTTGGGTAATGTGAATGTGAGTTAACTCCACACCACTTGTCCTAGAGATCACTCCTATGTTTAGCTGTATTGCCTGTGATTATTTTCCTATGTGTTTTTTGTTGATTTACTTTTTCTTAAAATTGTGCATCTTCTGCAATAATAAAGCAAAACAAAACAGTAACATTCAGTGAATTGTCAAGTGTCAAAAGATAAACTCTTGAAATCCATGTAAACGTTACTGAGAACTTTTTAAATGCTTTTAGTCACAGGGGAAAAATCTTCCCATTTTTCTCAAGATGAGACTTTTATTTCAGAAAATATCTGTGCTTTCTTAGGTGACCAAATAGGAAATGAGCTCCTTTTGTAAACATTTTGTAAAGTTGCACTTGCATTGGCATTTTACAAAGTTCCCTCCTGACATAATAGTGGCTGTTGCTTAAATGATCTAATGCACTTACATTCTTTTTAAACCATAGAGGTATTTAATCTGGTGGGAAATGCAATATGATAAAATAATATTTCAAATAAATCCATGGTCTGTGGGGGACTGTAAGTCTATGAAGTCTTTAATTTTCTTTCTGTCTTTCTTCTGGTTTCAGGTTATCACTATAATGACCTTGTATCCCCACAGTACTTGAATCTGATAGCTAATCTCTCAGGCTGCACAGCCCATCGACGAGTGAACAACTGCTCAGATATGTGCTTCCACCAGAAGTACAGGACACACGACGGAACATGCAACAACCTTCAGCATCCCATGTGGGGTGCCTCTCTGACAGCCTTTGAACGTCTGTTAAAGTCGGTCTATGAAAACGGATTTAATTTGCCTCGGGGAATTGAACCCAGGAGGCTCTCTAATGGCTATGCACTCCCAATGCCTCGCTTGGTTTCAACTACTCTGATCGGAACAGAAACAATAACTCCCGATGACCAGTACACTCACATGCTCATGCAGTGGGGTCAGTTCCTCGATCATGACCTTGACCTCACCGTGGCTGCCTTAAGTGAGGCCAGGTTTTCGGATGGTCAGCATTGCAGTTCAGTTTGTACAAATGATCCTCCATGCTTTTCCATCATGATACCACCAAACGATCCCAGAGTTCGAAATGGTGCACGGTGTATGTTTTTTGTACGTTCCAGCCCTGTTTGTGGAAGTGGCATGACATCTCTCCTGATGAATTCTGTGTATCCACGGGAACAGATCAACCAGCTGACTTCATACATCGATGCGTCCAATGTGTATGGCAGTTCACACCATGAAGCACTAGAAATCAGAGACAAGGCGAGTCAAAGGGGTCTTCTGAGGCAGGGCATCGTACAGAGATCTGGCAAGCCCCTTCTTCCATTTGCTACTGGCCCACCAACAGAATGTATGAGAGATGAAAATGAGAGCCCAATTCCCTGCTTTTTAGCTGGTGATCAGCGTTCTAATGAACAGCTAGGTCTTACCAGCATCCATACATTGTGGTTTAGAGAACACAACAGAATTGCCACAGAGCTACTACAGCTCAATCCACACTGGGATGGTGACACAATATATCACGAAACACGCAAAATTGTTGGTGCAGAAATGCAACACATAACATTTAGTCACTGGCTACCTAAGATCTTTGGAGAGGTAGGCATGAAGATGCTTGGCGAATATAAGGGTTATGATCCCAGTGTTAATTCTGGCATAACTAATGAGTTTGCAACTGCCGCTTTTAGGTTTGGTCACACACTCATTAATCCTTTTCTGTATCGACTGGATGAGAACTTTGAACCTATTCCACAAGGCCATCTACCTCTTCATAAGGCATTCTTCTCTCCATTTCGGATTGTAAATGAAGGAGGCATTGATCCACTTCTAAGGGGATTGTTTGGTGTTGCTGGTAAGATGCGTGTCCCATCACAATTACTCAATACAGAATTAACAGAAAGACTCTTCTCCATGGCACGTACTGTGGCTTTAGATCTGGCAGCTATGAATATTCAGAGAGGCAGAGATCATGGAATTCCTCCCTACCATGATTTCAGAGTTTACTGTAATCTTTCTTCAGCTCAGACTTTTGAAGATCTGAAAAATGAAATTAAGAATCCTGAAATCAGGGAGAAACTTAGCAGGTGAGCCTGAGGTGAAGAAAAACAATTAATTATCTAAATGTGCATGCAAAATTATTAGCTAAATGTCTTATCTAGGAGAAAATGTTTGTTAAGAAAAGGGTAAAGGGATTTTTTAAGAAACTTCCATCTGTATCAGGAAACAGATGTGGAAAATTTCCGCATGAAGATAATTTCCCTACTACCACATCTCTGTGAACAATAAGAAGTTAATATATACTTTGTGTTTGTTTAAGTATTAATTTGAAGTACTTGGGTTTTATAAATGATGTTAAATATAAATGTTATTTCAGTGTAAGGTCATATTTAATGTCAGTCTCATGCAAGTATTTACATGATAAGTTCCATCCATTCTGTAAAGTAAAATAATCAGGAATATCGTTCACTGTATTTTCATGTGGACATCCTTCAATTCTGGTAATTTGGTCTTGTTCAGAGCGTCAGTGTCTGAAAATATGTCTTCAGGTACCTGCCACCCCTAGCTTATCTACACAAAATCAAAGGCAGAGAATTAGTACAAGCTACAGTAAAAGAAAAAGCATACAGAGGGGCAGGAAAAAGAAAGATGGTTCTGAGAAATCACAAGAAAGCTACTAGGAGAAAGGAAATTGTGGGCTAGATGTGCAGACCCTCATGGTGTTACTCTCAGATAAAACCGACATTGCAGCATTTCTTGCTTATGCAACCACAGGTTGTTCACAAAAGATGTAGCACAATTACTGTGGTTTTTTTCTGTCAGTTGTTCATATCTCTTGTCCTGATTTTTAGCACATACTGCTTATTTTGTAAATGTAAAATAGTTGATGTTAAATATTTGTGGTTTTCTCTTTATAGGTTGTATGGTTCCCCACTGAACATAGACCTGTTTCCTGCTCTAATGGTAGAAGACTTAGTTCCAGGGAGCCGACTGGGGCCAACCTTGATGTGTCTGTTAAGCACACAGTTTAGGCGTATTCGGGATGGAGACAGGTAAATCAAAATGCCCTGGAAACCAAAAATAATTTCAAATTGAGAATACTTAATAACATTTTATTTTCATGAAGAATGCAGGTTTAAAACAATGTTAGAAGCTATGATTAATTTATTTTTTAAATCTGTTACTTTTTGTGGGGAAGATGTCATACTGACTTCCAAAAACCACCACAGCCAACACATGGTGTTAAAGCATGGAACTGGAAGCTAGAAATTAATTAATGAGTTTTCTTTCATCAGTTATTCAAGTCACTTATCTTTCTGAAAAGTGGATGTTACTCATCTCCTTTCATTGGTATTTAACTGTTTTATTGGCAAAGAAGTTGTGGTTGTTGAGACACTTTTTTTTGTTTGTTTGTTTGTTTGTTTTTGTTTTACCATCTCCATTATTTAAGCATGTGTTGGAAAAGCATTTCTCTGTGTATATAACCCCCTATACATATTCCTGTACAAGCAATCTGTGCACCAAAAGAATGTTAAAAGTAGACAGGTTATCCAACAAAACACAGTTTGATAATTGTTCTTAATTAATTTACATGTACATTATGAGCAATTTCTCATTTTCAGTTTCTATAGTACCTGAAATAAGGAAATGGTCATTGCCTATGAGCATTGCCAATGGTCATCTCCTGGGGCAGGGAGAGGTGCAGACCTGCCTGCAAAAGGTGTGCCGGGGTGGAGGACCTCCTGCAGCAGGTGATTGAGCTGCAGGAGAGAGTGAGGAGGCTGTGTAGCATCAGGGAGGCCGATAAGGAGTTAGATAGCTGGTTCCAAGCGCAGTCTGCGGTGGACCCACAGCCCATGGCCCAACACAACTAAAAACTCATCCACCAGAGCACACAGAAGGAAGCTGGGGGGGGAGTGGGGGGCAGGGGCAGTAATGCAGAACAATGGAAGCTTGCGACGGCAAGGACCAGCAGGAGAAAGAGATTTCCCCCAAAGCCTGAGGTGTTGTAGAACCGCTGCATCGTTCTACAGAGTGAAAAAGAAAGACTAGTCACATCAGGGCACCGGAGGGCAACACAGAGGAATTCCAGCCACTCCAGCCAGTAAATCAATCAGCTTCATCAGGGGCCTGACATAACTGCCTATATGCAAATGTACATAGCATGGGGAGCAAACAAGAGGAGTTAGAGATGTGCGCACGCCTGCAGGACTATGATCTTTTTGGCATCATGGAGACATAGTGTGATGGCTTTTATGACTGGAGCATTGGAATGGAATCCAACCTGTACCCCACCTGGAGTACTGCATCCAACTCTGCAGCCCCAACATAAGATGGGCATGGACCTGTTGGAGCAAGTCCAGAGGAGGGTCACAAAGATGACCGGAGGGCTGGAGCACCTCTCCTATGAGGATAGTCTGAGAGAGTTGGGGTTGTTCCGCCTAGAGAAGAGAAGGGTTCAGGGAAACCTTATAGCAGCCTTCCAGTACTTTAAGGGGG
Source organism: Gallinago jamesoni (assembly GCA_025769975.1). Taxonomy (NCBI): domain Eukaryota; kingdom Metazoa; phylum Chordata; class Aves; order Charadriiformes; family Scolopacidae; genus Gallinago; species Gallinago jamesoni. Next base: position 96,461,489 of record JAOQGH010000023.1, on the reverse strand, counting down.
CCTACAGGAGAGATGGGGAGGGACTCTTTATCAGGGTGTGTAGTGATAGGTTGAGGGCAATATTTTTAAACTGAAAGAGTGGAGATTTAGTTAGATATTAGGAAATAATTCTTCATTGTCAAGGTGGTGAGACACTGGAATAGGTTGCCCAGAGAAGCTGTTGATGCTTCATCCCTGGAAAAGTTCAAGGCCAGGCTGAATGGGGCTTTGAGCAACCTTGTGTAGCAGAAGGTGTCCCTACCCGTGGCAGGGGCAGATATTGAAAGACCATTATAAGGTCTCCCTGGAGACTTCTTCTCTCCAGGCTGAACAACCCCAGCTCTCTCAGCCTGCCCTCATAGGGGAGGTGCTCCATCCCTCTGATCATCTTCGTGGCCCTCCGCTGGACCTGTTGCAACAGATCCATGTCCTTCCTGTGTTGAGGACTCCAAAATTGGACACAGTACTCCAGGTGGGGTCTCATAAGCACAGAGTAGAGGGGCAGAATCACGTCCCGTGACCTGCTGGCCACACTTCTCTTAATGCAGCCCAGGATGCGGTTGGCTTTCTGGGCTGCCAGTGCACATTACCGGCTCATGTTAAGCTTCTCATCCACCAACACCCCCAAGTCCTTCACCTCAGGGCTGCTTTTCAGCCATTCTCTGCCCAACCTGTATTGGTGCCTGGGATTGCCACATCCTAGGTGCAGGACACTTCATGTGATTTGCACAAGCTCACCTTTCCAGCCTGTCCAGGTCTTTCTGGATGGTATCCCTTCCCTCCAGCATGTGAACCACACCACCGAGTTTGATGTCATCAGCAAACTTGCTGAGTGTGCACTCTACCCCACGGTCCATGTCTCCAACAAAGATGTTAAATAGTACTGGTCCCAGTACAGACCCCTGAGGAACACCATTCGCTACTGGCCGCCAATTGGACACTGAGCCATTGACTACAACCCTTTGAGTGCGGCCATCCAGCCAGTTCCTTATCCACCATCAAATCCATGACTTTCCGATTTTGAGACTTGGATGTCATGCAGGACAGTGTCAAACGCTTTGCACAGGTCCAGGTAGATGACATCTGTTGCTCTGCCCTTGTCTACCAAGCGTGTGGCAGTATCATAGAAGACCACCAAATTTGTCAGGCACAATTTGCCCTTGGTGAAGCTGTGTTGGCTGTCTCCAATCACCTCCTTGTTTTCCATGTGCCTTAGAGATTCCAGGCAGAGATTCCATAATCTTGCCAGGCACAGAGGAGAGACTGACTGGCCTGTATTTCCCTGGGTCTTCTTTGTTTTCTTTTTTGAATATGGGGGTTAAGTTCCCCTTTTCCCAGCCTGCGGGAACTTTGCCAGTCTGCCACAATTTCTCAAATATGACGGAAAGCGGTTTAGCAACTTCATCTGCCAGCTCCCTCAGGACCTGTGGATGGATTTCATCAGGTCTCATGGACTTATGCACCTTCAAGTTCCTTAAGAGGTCTCGAACCTGATCTTCTCGTACTGTGGGCAGTTCTTCATTTGCAGAGCCCCTGTTTTTGCTTTCTGTGACTTGGGCAGTGTGGTTTGAGCACTTTCCGGTGAAGACTGTATAGATAGTGTAAAGGCTTTTTTATTTCTGTAGTCTGTAACACAAGCCTTTTTGCATTTATTTTTTTAAAAAACAACTTTCTTAAATAAAAGTCTGTTTAAAAATTAAGCTGTGAAACATAAAACTCTCATGCCTGGAGGCAGAGGGATTAAAAGGAGAAATATATGCAGCATGAGCTCCAGATTGCTGGTGACAAGTACCTGTTTTTGTCACAACAGGATAATGAGGATAATGATACTGCTTTTCTGTGTGTGTCTGCACTTTTCCTGCAAAAGCCTTTTTTTTGGTTTTGTTTTGTTGTTTTGTTTTGTTTGAAACAACATTTAGAAACTATAGGAAAACATTGAGATTTAGGAAATAGGATTCTGCTGCTCAAAGAATACAAATGTTTTGAAGCAACATGTTAGCAAATAGTAAAATATTATTAGACATAATGAAAGCAACTCTCACTTCTTTGAAAAGCCTTTACAATGGGCAGAGGATCAAAGCTGCCAGCACCATGGAAAACAAATGTGCCTGTGCAGGGAAAAGGGCTGATGTTTGAAGGGATCCAAACTTCATGTCAGAATGGAAATTTCAGAATCTGTTTCTCTGATCCCAGTACTTGGAAATTCACTGGCCACTGTCCAATGCCTTATGAAAATGGTACAATAAATGTGTAAAATGAAATTTGTTGTCCATTCTTCTAAGTTTAGTATAAAATTGTTACTGATTTTTCAAAAAGTTTGAAGAGCCTTCTACTTATTTTTGGTGTAAATGAATAGAAAAAATTATCACTGTAGAATTACAACTTTACAGTTGTATAAGATATAAATTGTATCATAGTGAGCAATTCTTAGATGTTAGAATAGTGTAAAATATTTTCAAAACCTGGACAGTAACTTAAAATGTTTTATTTTACAAGGGCTGGCTTGCTTTTTGTGGTAATGTATTATTTATTTTTGCTATTGATAACAGGCTTTTATCCGCTTATGTATGAAAAATAAATTATTCAAAACCCCAGTGTTTCATCCTGCAATATAATGAGCTAACTGAGCACATATTAAGAAGTCCCTGAGTTAGTATAGTCATTAAAATAGTTTTACAGAAAAAATTCTCCTTAGTAAATTGAACAATCTCACTTATCTTGATAATAAACTAGGTACAGATTAACCATTCTTCTAATCTCAGCAATTCTATCAATTTTTTTTTCATACCTGTAGGAAAGTTGTCTGGAGAAAGAAATCTATGATAATTTAAGCCTCTACCTTAAAAGAAACCCTAAACTCTCTGAACATTTTAGATGTTCAGAGATGCCCAAGACATTGAAATGGGACTAGAAGAGAAGCCAAAAGATTTCTTGAAGACTTGGGCCCTTTCAGAGTGTTAACATGACACCAAGCAAGGCTCAAGTGACACCAAGTGCTTACATACTGGCATCTAGATCTCTCCCTCAGATACAGTGTAAAGCTGAGAACAGGATCTACAGATTAATTAATTTAATTATGAATACAGTATTGCACTATCTATGGAAAACTGTGTGCTTTCGTTTTTTTACTAGTAAACTTGTCTTTTCTGTGAGATTACAGGTTATGGTATGAGAACCCAGGTGTGTTCACACCTGCTCAGCTCACTCAGATCAAGCAGACATCTCTTGCCAGAGTTTTGTGTGACAACGGTGACAACATAACCAGGGTACAACATGATGTCTTTAAGGTTGCTGAATTCCCACATGGATATAGTAGCTGTGAAGATATTCCTAAACTGGACCTCAGAATGTGGCAAGATTGTTGTGAAGGTCTGTATACCTATGAATTTGGGTGTATTAATGTGTGCTTTGTCTAGTATCTATTAATTTTATTTTAAGAAGATATTTGACTGTTGTTCAGTTTTTGTTAGGATGTTACAAACTCAAATCTGGAGCTTGCTAAGTGAGCAATTGTTCCATATTTTATGTTAAATAGATACATTCTAAACATAGCATAGACTTGAACACTGCATGGTGTACATAACTGCTTTCCTGTTTTCTTCTTTTTGTGGAAAAATATTCTTGTTCATTGCCATCTTCTTCAAAAGTTAGGACAGCAGGGTGAATTGTGTTTCTTCAGAAAGCAGCTATCTACAGAAAGAGGGGTTACTTAGCTGCATGGACACTGAGACCTCCTTGACAATGTTGTTACTTTTGTGGGATTTTTTGACAAAACTGAATGACATGCTGTGGTTGAAAAAGTATATTCAGGAATTTTGGGAGCTTCTCTGTGGAACTCTGATTATCTAGAAGTTGTTGTCAAACAAATTACAAACTGTAAAAAATTGCTTTTATTAGAGAGGGCAATGGTACTATCAGTTGATTATTATTAGAATCTTATAAATTACCTAGTAAAAGCCTAGCTTTCAATACCTGTGTCTTGTAGATTTGATGATGAAAGGATCCATATCTGATTCCTCATCTTTTCTACTGCTGATTCTCTTGAGTTTAATCCTGCTGAGTAGACTGTTCAATATTCTGTCAAAAACTATGCATGAATAAAGAACCAGTGGATTGTATTTTTGAGAGAGATCCCTCTCTTTCACTAGTGTCCATTTAACTCTTTTGATAAGATGTAATTGTTCCCAATGACATAGAGTCCTTTGGTGATATAGCTCAGAATTTAAGGCAGAAGGCAAAGGGTAAGCTGATGGAGGATGTCCCTTCAACCTGGTACAGATACAGTAAATACTGAGGAGGTATTCTAACCCATATTATTCCCATATAGTAGTGTGACTTCACCATGAGAAGTCTGGTTTACCAGATGATAATAGCTTATAAAACTCTAGGTATGGTTGACACATTGTAATTATAATGCAAAGTCTTCTAGACTCTCTTCAAAATTACCCTTACATATGCCAGAAGCATTGAGAAAAAAATCAATTGTCATTCTTCAAATGCTTTGCTATAAGCAAATAAATCATATTCTGCCAGCTCAGGATAAGTTCACTTTGCCATGGTTCATTAAGCTTGGCAGACAGTTTCACAAATACATTAATTGCATCGATTGCAATCGAATTGCATCGAAAAATTGTAAAGCTGTTCTTCTGAGAAATTGCATGTTGATTCTCTAAATGTTATGTTATCACTGAGCCTTCTAGAGCAGATGTTATCTTTGGAAAGTCTTTAGAGTATCCAGCCATTCAACAGCCTCGCTTGTATTTTCATTCAAGAATGTTACTACCAGGGAGTACTACTGGATGCAGTACAGTTAGACAACTGCCAAGCAAAAGAAAGGGTTAATCACTAATGTTCTTATTAAAATTACCTATCTGTATCTGTTGTTTCTGAACTCTTTTGAAGTCTGTGCAGAGGTTAATGAAGAAAAAACAGTGTATGGATGGCTTGAACTGCTTTCTTGCTTGGTTGAATGGGTGTGACGTTTTCTGTGGGAAGCCAGGTTTAAGCAATTAATTAAAAAAATTTCTTTAATTTTGTGGCACTTGGGACTATCCGCTACTCTGAGGTGGGAGCATACACAGCATACATTCACGAGCAGCATTTACTTTAGCTTAAATACATTCTAGTTTTTGGTTTCTTTGTATTTATTATTGTTTATTTAAAATAAAAAATTAACCATTCTCCACATTTAAAATACTTTTGATTATTTTATAATTAAAATGATCCTAAGTTAAAATTTAGAATACAAAATATTGTTCATTGCACTTTATGTACATTTAATAAGTGACCCATATGTTCAGCTGTTTCAGCTTGGTTAAAAAACACATCTGTTTTTGTTATCCTTCCTGGTTTTTTCAAGTCAAAATACTTTTCCATATGAAGAACAGAAAAGCTTCTTAGTTACAAAAAGCTACTTCTTAGATTTCTTGAGTAAAGTAGCATTTATTTCTTATAGAGCAGAGCATTATTCCTTTTTGTAATAACAAAACCAGATTACCCTTAGATTTCAGCTAACAAAGCATACAACAGAATTACTAGTTTATGGTGAGAAAAAGAAGAAATTCCACTGAGGTACAAAGGTTTTTCTTCTGGTTTCATTCACTTTCTACCTTTCTTTGCCTTCTCAGAGATGGTGAGGAATTACTGCAGATTTACTGTAGCACTTTATTTGAGCAGAGAGCATCCAAGCTTTGGATTTTCCAAACAAGAAACTGTTGGTGCTTTTTGCTTTTTTTCAGGCTCTCTAGTACAAAAAAAAAAAAAAGCTTTAAAAAAAGTACTTAGTGTATGCTCTCATTCATGATTATTCTTATTGATTATGTTTCTCAGTGCTGAACCCAAAGCACAGAAATGATAAACTTCTTTTTCCTCATATATAAGCACATTGTTATGCCAAATATTTTTGTGAGATGAATTATGTAAAAAAAAAAAAAAACAAACCAAAAGAAAAGAATAGAAATTAGGTGCAAAGGCATATTTATTATTGAAATGTTTTCCACTGTGAGTCTTTAAAAGTTTCACACTTTTTTTTTTTTTGTAAATCCAAATGAAAAAAAAATTTGGCCTTTTGTTTTATGTTTAACAATGACCCAGGACAAAGTGATTCAGTCAAGATGCAAATCATCCTCATAAGTGTAAACTGATTTTGGAAGGTGATTTTTCTTAACTGATTCTCAATTAGCAACCAATGTATCTTCTCTATCAGACATTGTTCTTTTTTGTTCTATTAAGGAAAACAGCCTTTTACAAATTATGATTAAGCATGTTTAAATCCTACTGAATTTTATTAGAAGAATTAAGACATATTCTTAATCAGAGTGCGTTTATACATGTCTTGCAGTAGGATAGATCTATATTTAAGAACTCCTGCATTTAAAGACCAGACCAACAATTATGCCATCTGTTGCTTCTGTACTGACATCTTTGATTTAAGCATTGCTTCCAGAAAGCCAGCAACTATTTGTTTTAACAATTGTGCTTTATTTCAAATTAATAATTTTCTGGCTTCTACTTCTAATATTATATCTTATTATGTTCTTCTCATTATGCTCTTCCATCTTCAATGAAAATACTAAGCAATGTTGAGCTACGCACTAATGCTGTGGAAAACTAACATTTTAAAATGTTAACAGTCGTCTTGGTGTGAAGTGTATCTTTTTACATTTAAAGACAGTATTCATGAGCTCAATAACAATCCAGACTATGGAAGGCTACTAATATAAAGTTCCATTTTAAGGATTACATCCTTTTTTATTTGAATAGAACTATATTTAATATAGTCCAGCATTTCTGTATCATTGCAAATCTACGACCGTGCTTTGTCTTTGCTACCAGGGGTCTCATGCTGGTGGTTGCCATCCCTAGTGAAAAGCAACGGGGAAGCAATAGGGCTGTTATTCATAGTGTTTAAACCCAAACTCCCCAAATCTAAGATCCCAGCCTATTGGAGTTCCACTGCAGGCAGTAGAGAAAGAAATGCCTCTAGAGGGCAATTAAGGCTGCAATCTCTTCCTGTGTCAAAGTCCATTGATTATAATGGAAACATGGGTAGGAAAGCATCCTAATGGAGGTGTTTCCATGATTTCTGCAAAACTAGGCAGTTGGAGCCTTTCCTTTTTCTCTGCGGACTATTACTACCTTCCTAAGACACTGACACCTTCACAGTCTAGTGGGCAGGTCAGTTCTTAGTGTCTTTACTTTTCAAATTTCCAAATTTCTGTCGATTTTGAATCTGTCTGAAATTATTTTTTCTCACTGATTTTGATATTTATTTTCCAAAATATGCATGGTTTTGATCTGCAAAACTTTCTAACTAGTCCTGTTTAATTTTTCTGTTGGGGAGACTGGATTTGCTTCAGTTTGGTGTCAAGAACCTAATGATTCTCCTTTACCCTCCTGCACACCATCCAAAAGAACCTAATGGTTCTCTCTTACCTTCCTGCACACCATCCAAAACCTATTCAGATCAAAAGATGTGATATGTCTTTGATAAGTGATATGTATGTTTAGGCCATCATTAGGCATATGTTAACAATTTTTATAGTCATGTTTTGTAAATTTTCTGAATATTTGCTTTCCCAGCAATATCTGGGCCTTCTAGTCTTGGTAGCATCAATCTGTGAGCTTTGAGGTCAGCCACAGGGAACATCTTTATTATTAGAATTCCCAAGTATGTCAGCTGGCAGGTGACAGTCTGAGTTGTCACTTTATCTTCTACCTTCTATACCATTATTTTTGTCCAGATGTTTAAATAATGTTTATGCAAAATATATCTGTTCCAATCTGAGAAGATTATTACTGCAGATTTTAGACCAACATATTACATTTTTTGTTGCTATTTGATTTATCATTTGCTAGAAAGTCTTATTCAACAGAAGAAATGAAGAGGTGCAGAATAATGTGAAGGGATGTAACCTATTTAACAATAATAAGACCAGCTATTTTGACTTAGGACTTCATTTGGGATGCAAAGTCTTTTTCCTGTGTTGTGTAATTTTTAAGTAGCTGCTTTGTCAAAACATCTACTCAAAAAAAACCTTTTGACATTTCAGACATTTTCAGTGTTTCTCCTCTCTTTTACTGCTTCCACTGGCACAACTAGGAGTTCTTAGAGGCATACAAATGCTTACAGTAACAGCAACAACTTAATTCACTGTTAAAACTCAGAAAACTGATGTATAATCGAAGAGAAACAATAGTTAGTGACATTATATGTCCCTTTCTTCACATTCCCTTAGTCGCTCAATATGCTTAGGTTTAATCTACTGTTAGATTAATTTCCCTTTACCCGGATTTTGTGAGGTGACTGGATGGGAATGAAGAGTGCTCAATACTTCTAAATATCAGATTTTATTCTATGCAATTTACATTATAGGTACATTTTTAAAACCTTGTGGGAAATAAGGGATTTTCTGAAGACATGAATATTGCTTCAATGTACAGATGGATTATCTTGACACTTGCAGTGTAACAATTGGAAACCTTTTCCATAGAGAAAAGGAATTATTACATCGGTCTGAAGCATTCAGCTTCTGTGCAGAAAATGAATCGTACTGGTTATACCTAATTTGCAGAAATTCTAGGTAGGCAGAACTTTAGGCTCATTTTTCTCATTTAATGCAACTGCTAAGGCATTCTTCATTTAAAAGAAGATACGAACTTCTTGGTTTAGGCTTTCTGAAAGCTAGAGTAGAGCATTCTGTCCTGCACCTCTCGGCAGTGACAATCTTCTTCCTTGTACATTAAACTGAAAACAAGAACAAGAGTTGTTCATTTGGCAAGTTGAGATATTTGAGTCTTTAAAAACTACAGAAGTGTCAGGTCTGTGTGCTTGAAGCTGCCACGGAACATATGGTTTTCATATTTACCAGTCTTAGGTGATAAAACCTTCCCAGGATTTCAGACCTTGTTTTTAAAATAACATCCTTGGAACAAAAAACAATGAGACATTGTTTTATTGTACCAAAACCCAATATCTTTATTAAGTGAGATGACCATAGCTGTTATTAAACAAAGAAGGATAGCAAAAACCTTTCATAAATTACTTCCAAGAGAAACTAGAAGTTCTATAACACTCAGGAAAACTTTAAGCAACAAATTGCTTTAAGAAAAAAAATTCTTCTAACCAGTGGCCCTTTGGAGTGTGACCCATTTTCTCACCATACTAAATCTAGAAGTGTCTAAGGGTGATCAAAAATGCCTTCACGCCAAGATCTTACAGACACAGCTGCCTGTTCCCATCTGAAAGAGCTTAGTTTCCAAAAGAGCTTAGTTTCTAAATGGGCAGCAAGAAGATTGTGTGAGAAACAGCAGAACACACAAGAAGAATGAACAATATATTGGCAGTAAATATCATCTAGTTCTTTGGTGGTGCTGTTATTATAGGAGGAAGGTAATAAATTTACTCAAGAGCGGGACAAGCTGCAAGGAAAAAAAGGGAAGGAGAATTCTATAGATACATTGGGTTCAAGAATGATTTGTAGGTATTGGTTTTGAACTGAAAAGCAATCAGTCCCCCTTTTTTGTCTTTTTCTTTGTGTATATATATATATATTTATATATATATGTATGTCTGAATTGACATTAATCATGGACAAGCTAAATTTTTTTTAACAGGGCAACTGTAATAGGGTAGTTTCAGTAAAAGTCCAATACAGTTAGAAGTAGTTCAAGATACTTATCACAGAGCAACTTTACATTTGTTTCTCAAGCTGCTCAGTTCAACAGTTTTGAGGCTCTTTTCTTGACTTGAAACTTGTGAAATTAATTTGTGTTAATACTTTAGGTATTCCATCTAGGTACTGCTAAATCCCAGAAAAATACTTTATAAAATGTTATTGACTTTCTGAATATTTTTTTTCTGGTGCAAGTTACAAGAAACATTAGGGAAAATGACTACTTCTCTTGCTCAGTTGCTTTCATGGCTCATTCTGCTAATACAGGACTTGGATATGTCTGTGGGATTCTGTATTTCTCTTTCCCTTCTGTTTTCTTAGCAGATTCTCTGCTTCTAACAGTTGAACGTGCTGTTGGTTCCCGCTGCAGCTTGGCCCATTGTACCTTTTTTGTTTTAAAGCTTCTGTGAACAGAGATGAGAAAACTTCTATTTGCTCATTGTCTCCTCTCCAAAGTCTTGGTTTGTTTTGCTTTGTTTTCCTTTTATTTTTTAAATGGGACTCCTTCCAAATACTCACTGTGTTTGGAAGGCTAAATAAAGTGAACTGAAGGAACGATGTACTTCGTCCTGTGAAGGCATCCTCTTACAATCTTAGCAGAAGATTTCTGTCATTATTATTCTCAGGCTTGAGATGTTCATTCTATGGTGGGGTCTAAGTAACTGGTGATACCTTCAAATCGCTCAAATTTGGAAATAGGTCTGGTCAGCCATTAAAGTGTGTTTGCAGATGGTATCCAAGATTTAATTAAAGATCCTCTTTCAAATGCCAAAAATAACAAGTAATAATGCCTGGAATAGATGAGGGAACAGCAGGCTGTTTTTTCTATCATTGTTTTCTTCCATGTGTAACTACACCATTCCAAAAGCAGAAAATAGTTAAAAACCAAGAGAGTGGAAATTTCAGAAGTTAAAATAATAGTTAAAGAAGCACTGATATTTGTGAAAATAATTTTTATTCCTTTGTTTCATACCAAAAAGCTGGTCTGTGAATAATCAAATTCTCTGCATCCAGCTGGCTTAGATGTTGTATCACTGAGATATATTCAGCTGCCATCAAACTGTTTCCAGAGGGATCAAACTGAATGTATGAATTGCTTTTGCCAATTCAGAAGATACTGTAAAACCATACTAATATTATAACGGCTGAGTTATACTGTAGTTTATAATGTGTAATTTCTTGTCTAATTTCAGACTGTAGAACTAGAGGACAGTTTAATGCATTTTCATATCACTTTCGGGGAAGGCGTTCGCTTGATTACAGCTTTCAGGAGGACAAGCCCTTGAAGAAAATGAAAATGTCTAAAACAGTAAGGTGAGATTTTATTTTTTTTTTAAGAAGTATGAAAAAACAGTTGTTTTCAAAATGGAATGAAACTGAATGATTTCTTTGTAAGCACATACCACTTCTTTACAGTGTCTGCTTTTTCAAGTTTATGATTGATGTATTTCATTCTGACACTTCGGCATATCTGCTGAATCACTTTTTTTTCAAGCTCAAATTTGTGTAAGACCCTTTGTGAGTGACACAGTATAGTGCTTTTGTTCTTCCTGTGCTTTTCATGAGAAAACTCAGTAACGAAGCGTGATTTGGGGAATTTAGAATCCCACATTTCTGCTGTGCCCACAGTAACCAAACTAAATTATTTCCTTTCCTCCCTGTAGAAATAAGAGGAAACCAAATATTGATAACACTAGCATAAAAATTTTTGATAATAGTAGGGATTGCTTTTAGTGCCAAAAATACTCAGAACAGGAATGGAGAACAGGAGTGCAACAGTCAATGTTGTTGATAACTCCCTAATCCTCAAAATATTTTAGCAAGGAAGAAAATTACAATGTCACTCACAAATAATCCACTGCACAGGGTCCCTGCAATTTTCAGGGAATCAAATTTTTTCTAGTGAAAAATGAAAAATTAGTGAAATGAAGTGAGTTCTGCTCAGACCAAACATTTCTTGTGACAATCCTTCATGATGAATGAATCTGAGACTCTTTTGAATTATACTTCTTTCCGTATAGCATGTGTTCTTTTAGCAAGTAAAATTATCTACTTGACTGAGGCAGCCAGGCAGTCTACCCACTCAGTTTCAATGTTGTAGCACTGAAAAACCACCACCATTATGTTTCACTTAATAGACAGGAAGCTATTTTGAAGTAACAGGGCCTTTAGGCATTTAGGATTTTAGACAAGAGAAGACTGCAGGTAAGTATAAGCTTACTTACAGACAATAGAAAAAGAAAGGTTTCTTGGAAGTAGTCCTTGAAGAAGGATGTTTGTCTGTCTTGCAAGTGAACTGTTAGAAGTTGTTAAATTTAGGGAACAGTAATTCACTTTTTAAATATGATAGCCCTGTAATTCTAAAACTGTAAATAAATAAAAATGAAAGCAAGAAAAAACAAATGCTTATATCTGAGAAGCAGCTTGTTTTTGTTAACTTGCTGTTTCAGAAATTAAGCTCAAAAATCTACAACAATCCAATTACTAAGTAGGACTAAAAATAGTAATTTTACAATGTTTTATTTGTAGCATGAGTAAAGCTAAACAACCTCAGTCCTTTAACATTCTCATCAGTTCTCATGCTCATTCTTGTAGTTAAACTTTGTTGGTGGTGAGAAGATTTTTTTTCTTCTCATTTTCAATAACTTGAGCAGGTGGGGAAGATTAGAATTTTTAGTTATACAATAGCAGCTGGTTTACTTGAATTTTGGCATGTTATGTTGTTTAGAGTACTTTTTCTTTAATTTAGATTAAAAACTATGGGAAACTAAGTAGCTTGAGCACCTGCCAGTAAGTGCTGTTTTAATTTATGCAGAAAGATTATAAAACATGAGCGCTATTGTATTGAAAGAGGATATCTTTGCCAGTTCATTCTTTGGGTATCCCTTAGCTCTGAAGAAGACATGCTAACAAGATAGGAATGCTTGCATAGACTCAAGGATCTTACTGTAATAAGTGACTTAATAATTAGTGTTCTTGTTTTTGAATACATGTTTTCTTAAGTGATACCAAATAATATATTTTTAGACATGGGTAGTTACTTTGATAACTGTTTCCCATCAACAGATTGAATTGATTAACACAATTTAGCATTGTACATCTCTTACCAGATATCAACTGGAAAGTGCTATAGAGAAGAATTTAGATTTTATCTACAGTAATCAGTATTTATTTCAAATGTTAGTTAAAATAGGGAATATGTTCATATCCAAAACTACTTCTAATTTATTTATGAAAACAATTTTGTCCTTTAAAAATTTTATTTCTTTAAATACATGTTTTGCTAATGAGCATATAGAGGGAGAATCTGTGAATCTGAATGCAAAACGTGAATTTCATGTTTAGAAACAACACTTTTTAACACTTTTGCACTTTTGCCTGCCTTCATATCAGAGGCCCAAGAGATTTCCCAGTGAATTTAAGGTGATGCTGCACTCTCACTGATGACAACTTTGTGTGTTCCCCTGCATGAAATACACATTATTTTTCTAAGTAGAAGAAATTCCCTGTTGCTGGTGATATTAACAATAAACCACATCTCACCTGACCTGAGGCTGTCTTCAGCACCAGTGGGTCTCATGTGCTGTTGTGGTTCATACAGTTCCTACATATGCTGGTTACTCTTCTTTTACGTGTTTCCTAAGAGTTCTAAAATTTCCAGCCAAATAAAAATGATTTTGATGACTATCTAACTAAGTCATTCATTTGTTGCAGTTCTATGAAACAAAGTAAATATTTTCGTAATGCCACATCGGCATCTAATACAAATACAAACACGCCCACAGTGAATGACTTCAAAGAATTTGTTTTGGAAATGCAAAAAACTATTTCAAGCCTCAGAAACCAGGTAAGGTGCTATTATGGATAGTTTCTAATTGAAGACTTAATTTAGAATGTTTTCCTAACATCACTCCTCTTATGTTTTTAATATTTAGACATCCAATGCAGCCAAAACCCACCACATAGTATCTCAAACAAAACACAACACAGAACATGGTGTGTTATTATTCTTTATTTTTATGTAATGTTGAATTCATACTGAAATATTCTACAATTAGACCTTCTTGACTTTTGAACCTGAAACGTTGTTGTAACCATTCTATACTAAACATGGCATTAGTCTTTCTCTAAAAATTTGTCTGCAGTTAATAAAATCTCTTTTTTCTATCTGAAATATAGGATATCTGTAAAACTATGATTAAAATATAGACTTCATAAGAATTAATATGCCAGATTACAGCTATAAATGTAGTTAAGATCTAGATGACTTAGAGAAGGCCTTTACAATGTGGCATAAATAAACTCTTTATTCAAGATAACTCAGCCACAGTGGAATTTAAAAACATATACCATACATAACAGAGAAACCCAAAGTAGGCCAAAATGTTTGCCTAGAATAATTAGATTCCTCCAGAGCAACTTTTCCATGTAATTTAGAGATATAAATCACATATTTCTTTGCATAATAACTTGATTCCATCTTTGATGGTGTTATTTAATCATTGTGGCACTCATCTTCAATGCTGCCATCTTGACAATGGAAATGTTATGTTAATACTTATTGTATTTCAGCCCATTTGTCTGTCTTCCTTAGATGTAAAAAGGACTGAGGGATTGTTAAAAATTGTGCCTTCCTAATTACTATTCCCAAGAAGCACACAATCAGCAAGACAAACTAATCATATAACCCACATTTTCATCATTAAGGAGAAATTTGAGATGGTCAGAAATCTGAGGAAACAGATTAATTAAATTAAAAAATTAAAAAATTAAATTAAAAAATTAAGGTTTTTTTTAATTTTTATTTCACCTCCTTTTCATTCATTTCATTTTTTAAAGTTTAGATTTATCTTTCCATATATGTCAACATGTAGTTTGCATCTCTTTGTATGCTCTAGTTGTGTATTCCAAAGCTAGAAAAGATGTATGTTCTATTAGTAGTTTTCTTTGAAAACCTGTTTCCATATGTATTACCTATTTCTAGTCTTTTAACATTATGATAACTAAGTAGTAAGAAGAAAAACCCAGACAAGTATTCATCATGGATTATGTAGTATAAATGCACAAATAAAAACTTTTCTTTGATTGTTATTAACTTTTTTAATATTTTCAGATAAAAAAACTTGAATCACGCCTCAGTAATGCTGATTGCACTGACGAAAAGGGTAAATCATATTCCAACAATGAAACCTGGAAAAGGGACCCTTGTACTGTGTGTGAATGCAAAGTAAGTATGTTGAAATCCATTTTGAGAAATTATGTAGGGTTCTGCTTCTAAAACAGCAGTTCCAGTTTTGTGGCTGCTAAATCCTCAGTAATAGTTGCTAATTGTATTTTTTAATGGATCTTCAGTTATTTGGTGCAAGAAATTATATTGTTGAGTTATCCCTGTCCTTGACACTGATTTTCAGTCTAGCCTTTATATACTTTTATTATTTTTCCATTTTCATTGGTGTATAGTTGTACTGGAAAAATTAACTCCTAAGTGAGAGAATTCTTGAAAAAGTCTACTAAAATGCATAAAAATCAGTAAAAAATCATCTAACTTAGCACTAGATTTTAATTTTCTTTTATCATAGGGAAATTTTTAAAAAGGTAGTAAAAGAAATATGCCAGTACTTGGTATCCCAGAGTTTCATGACTGAATGAAATCGTATACTGCTCCATTAAAGATGGTATAATACAAAGACTCTTCTCAATATAAGTTCATGCTGAAATAAACGATGTGGAGTTAGTAGCCAAGATCTTAGAGAGGATGAATGAGATCGTGTTCTTCAATAATATGAAAAATGTATTTCTTTTTTGGAAAATGTAGCTAAGTATATTGTGGTTTTGTTACTTTTTTCCTGACACAGGTTGGTCAGATTACCTGTTTTGTAGAATCATGCCCACCCGCTCACTGCGAAGCACCTGTGAAGGTTAAAGGAGATTGCTGTCCAGTCTGTTTAAAACAAAACATTAATAAAAAGAAGCCATAAGTCTGGTTTGTAGGAATTTAGGGTGCATACTCCTCAGATCATATCAATGCCTGCTGATGGCAAAACCAGGTAACTACAGTCTTTAACAGCAATAAATCAACATTTACAACATTTTAATGGTGCTGTAACAGTGTATCATAATGTATTGTTTATTTTCTGCCTATGAAGGTAATCACAATGCAAAATTAACAAAAGGGAAAATTAGCAAACAGGTCAAAGTTAATTGTGTGTAAAACTTCTCAGGTTAGACAAACTCAAACTGGTGCTACTTTAAAAGAACACTGTCAGGTAGTTCTAGGTACCCAAAATGACTGGGCTTAAGACTTAGTCTAAAATGAACACTTTGTTTCCTATCTGTAATTAGCAACATTAAAAGTTTACTATCCCTTTTCAGTACCAGTCTGACTTGATATTTAGCTCTTTGTTATTATTGAGTGAATGCAGGGAAAAGGAAAACACAAGGTCACTGCCCAAAGCAATGCTATAGAGGGCCAGGTTCTGCAAACCCACCTATGCCTGGAAATTCTCTTGAGTCATGCTATCATTTCTGCATCGGGACCAGCAAGGAAATAAAGAAAACTACACAACACCTTTCAACATCCTTTCATTAACTCAAGGAGCAAAATGAATCAAAGTTTTCAAACCAAAAAAGACTAGAATTAGTAAGGAAGTATAAATACATGTAATTGGAAGATACGAAAAGCAACTGAATGTATATTACAGATGTCATTGACAGTGTTCCTCATTCTAGGAAAACATGCATGACAGAGTAGCATTTGATTTTAAAATGAACATAATCATTTTTGTCAAAACATATGTAATTGCTTGGCAACTTTTTTTTTTTGTTTCATTTATTTTAAAGTGTTTTAACAAGACCATCCATTCCTGTTCTAAAGCCTGCTTCTCTTGATCTCAGAACAGCTCACGTATTTGTATGGCCCTGTTTTGAAAATGTGAAAAGATGTCACATGCCATTTTGTATACTGATTCATTGTGCATATTGTCAATAGCCGTATGTTCCCGATCATATTGTGGCACTGTTTGTTGAAAAAAAGAGCAATCAAAATCAAGCATCATGATTATTTGTGGATTGACTACTTTTTCTGACAAGGTATTTGATTTTTTTAGATTTTTCCCATTTCATCTAATGCATATGTATTTTTACCTCAATATTTTTATCATTTATGTTAAAATGGTCTGCCAATGGACTTTATTTCCCATTTAATAAATGTTTAACATTATAGAGTATATGTCTACACTAGAATTGCAAAGTTGTGTACTTTTTAGAAAACAAACTGCATATTTTTGACCAGGAATTATATTCAGTGAAGGACAACTGTCATACCTCATTTTACAGCTTTTTTTGGTGTTTATTCAAAATTGATTCTCTCCCTCAATATGTTAGAATTTATGGCTCTGCCCTTAAGTCCTAAGTCAGGACTAACTAAAACCAGAGCTCTTCTTTAGTTATATAGTTCACTGAGTTCTGACTTTATTGGTCAAATTTAGGGAACAGAGATTTGAGCATCAAAGAAATCTCCACAAAATTAAAACATTCTCATCTTAAACATTTCAGATTATGCAAACAGACTGAATACTTAATTACTGCATGGTAGATCAAATACCTGTCTAGTAACTAACCTAGCACAGCAATATGAGTTCCACTATAATATTTTGGCACATAATTTCTCTGATTACTAACATTAATGATTTCTAATTTGATAAACCGATACCATGACACACATTCAAACTTTGGTGGATCTTTGAAGCTTACTTCAGAAAGTCGTTTCATATTATGGTAGGAGCAATATGTACATGTGAGTGGTGTGTTAAAGATGTTGGTAGAGGTACACATGGAACTACAGTTTATATTTTTAAGAATATTTTAATTGATTTTATATACAATGTTTTGACTTATGTAATTTTCTATGTTAATACTTATAGAAATTGTGTGTGGCGAGCATGTTTGAGTATCATATGGTTCCTAGAGGTTGTCATTCCTGTCCTGCTTTGATACTCTGGTATTTTGTTGACTTTTGTTGAGAGTCCAAACCACATGTCTCGTCCTGTAATTCCAACTCAGATGGAACTCCCATTGACCTATGGCAGGAATTCCTCAAAGAGGAAGGATTGCGGAGCTAAACCAAATATAATTTAACTGCCTAAACAGTTAAATAAGGCAGTAATACATCCAGCTGGTTACTACTTGCATTCTTTTATTAAATAAACTTTCTCAAGATTTCCGCTTATAGGAGAAGAGAGTTTCCATTTATACATTATAAAATAGTACCTTATATCTGATTGTTCCTTTTCTCCAGCCTCCAGAGTAAAATGGGAGGTTTTCTTCTTTGTTCACTGTTTATTCATATGGTATATAAAATGGGCTTAGGAGTCTGGATATGCTTAAGCAAGTGTAATATTGAGTTATTTTCTGCCATCCATCTGATTATCAACCATTCAGGAAAAACAGGTCTTTATCCACAGTTTAAAATGTAATCAGTCATGGATTGTACTAATTCAGTTTTATTGCAGTGTCTGCAGAATCAGCATTGATTTTAACATTTCTGAAACAGTGACCAATGGTTAGATGACCATTTCCTCAGTATCCACTGTGAGAATATTGCTGTAATATGTTGCAAATTTTACATATTTATTTTCTTTTTTGATGTTACCTAAAACAAAGTCTTTGTTATTTTTATTTTAATCAGTAAATTTACCAAAGAACTGTTTGCACTGTATAATGAATGCTTTTCAGTTAAAATAAAATGGGCCACATTTCCAAGTAAATTCCAAGTGATTTCTTCTTGATATGTGTATTGTTCAGATTATTTGCTGAAGAGTCCAGTGTGTAGACCTCTATCAAAGGTCTGTATTACTTTTACCTTATGCAGGTTTGTCATGACCAAGACTCCATTTCTGAGACCCAAGCAATGAGCTAATGAATTGTGTAGATTCAGTAGGTTCTTTACTATTGTGACAAATAGTGTTAAGGTATCTATTCACTGTTCTCTTCTAGGTGATGGGGAAAAAGTACACTTAGACTCAGAAAGGATATTTAAAAATGCATTTATTTCTTAGCAAAAATGTGTATTTGAAAACTCTTAGTGCTGACCATTTTTTCCCCGTTTTTATGGGAATGCCATAAAACTTATATACAACCTTTTCTTGCATGATTTCTTCACTTCCTCATGTCTTCAAATAGATTTAGTCATGACTTGCCTTTCAATGCGCTTGATTCTAAATTCATTCTTTATTTACATCATTTCACAAATGGATATCCATGTTCATGCAGTCTCAGCTCAAAATGACTCTTTTGTGCAAAAGAGATCTTATGTACCTCACCTTGTTTCACCATCACAAGATATGAATTACTGCTGAACACATGATGAGTTACTGTCATCCTTTGGTGAGGTGTTAGGCACTGGGGGTAGGGTACTGGGTCAGTTCCTTTGTTAGATCCAGCAGAGATTCATTGTTTCTTCAGGACTTCATCAGGTAATGCATTTTGTGATACAATATCATTGCAATTGATGTAATTCTTAAGTTGCCATACAGTGAAATGGAGTGGTTAAAGATGGATTCTAAGATGCAGAATTAAGAATTGTTTTCAGGTTGCAGTTGACTGTGCTTCAGTATAATTTGACTTTGAGTATTGCGTAAGGCAAGTCTAGAAAAGCAGCAGGTTGATTTATGTATTTTCCAGCCGGCTGCTGAAATATCTTGTTGCTTTTGCAAAATGTTAATGAGTAGTATTCAATCTCTACCCTATAAAAATTTTAGGGCAATCAGATTGTTTTCTTCTCCAAATTCAGATAAAATTAGTTTGGCAAAGTACTGGTATACATTTTTCTAGTAACTTAAATGGGTAATGCATGCTTCTTTTAACAGACATAGTCAGTTCCTAAATTCCTAAGCCTAATCTAATAATACTCAAATATTTACATTTCAACAAATTTTTTTCTTTTGTTTTTTTTACCATGAGACTAAAACAGGCAGAGACTTGAACAGAAGTTTTTGTTTCAGTAAATAACATTGCCTTAGTCCAAACAAGACTACACCAGAGTTCAACACAGTTAATTGCTGAGAAGTTTGCTGACAGTTATAAAAACAACAAACCACAAAGTTTAGACATTTAGAATAAAACTCGCGGGCTGATACTGATGTATTTTGAGAAAGATTCAGTTATATTTGAAATAAACCAAATAAATTGATTTTATTCCTTTTGGTTGATTACAGCTAAGAATTATTTGGTTGCAGTATAATGAAAGTTGTCTCTGTAGGGAATGACCTCTCTTACTCAGTAACTTGATTTTGTAAAGCAATATTTTGCTGCCATAGTGTATGATCTAAAATATTTTTCCTTTTGTTTTCTTGTTAATCCCTTATTAGTTTCATGCTTTTTTCCTATAGTATTTACCAAATTAGTAATCTTTGCAGTGAGATTTTCAGACTTGTTGCAACTGTTCCATAGCTTTAGTTTGGAAACTAGAATAATGTATCAAAAGATGGTATATTTGACTACTTTTCTCAAAACTTCTACTTTATTCTGTTGTTATATTGTTAAAATAGATTAAATGTTTTGCATATATGGGATAAACCAATTATAAAATTTCCAGTAGAAAGCAAGCTTGTTTGCTGTCCTCTCATGGTCTCTCTCATCTACAGTGTGCAGTTCAGTGAAGTGTATTTCAGAATTCACTACACTGATTTTTATTATGTACAAGAAAAAATAAGATCTGATATAGGACAAAAAGCTTGTTAGGTAGAATACGTCAGCAATAAATACCAAGATGAGTATACGCGTGTACCTTATTTGTGCTGAAAGTTTGTCAGATTCTCAATGGAAGGAAACAAGATCATCCTTATGAAAACTAATGGGAAACGATAAATTATTAAACACAGAATAAATTACTAATATTGTCCTAACCAGCTTTGCATTAGGATGTACCTAATCAGGAGATTGTATCAAGGCATGAAAAGGCAGCACTGTCTGTTAATACCGTGTTTTAAAGCAGACGTCCTAGCAATATCAGAATTATCCTGGCTGTTTAGCTCCATGCAATAGGTCCTTTTCTTTCCTTTTTTCACACTTAGCCTACTGTGACGTGGCAAGGAAACCTATGCACCTCCAACATAGATTTTCTTTTTGTTCGTTTGTTGTTTTTTGTTTTGTTTTGTTTTTGGAACATCTTTGCTGCCCACTGGCAGTGTTATGAATGTCCTTTCACTGAGCTTCAGCATTCCAGCCTGGTAACAGACGGAGCAGAGTACAGATCAGATATGTGTAAATTACAAGAAGATCTGGCCAGCTGTGTTTAGCTGAAAAGCTATGAATTGAATATCTGTGTTTAGATTCAGAAATGGAATGGAACAGAAATTCCTGTGATAAAGGAATAAACCTAATTGTTGCATTCAGTAAAGACGTTTGTGTGTATTTGATGCCTCCCTCAGTGATACAACTACATTCCCACAAGTCACATGCTTTAGAAATGTTCCTGTCTTGCCAAAATAAGTCCCATTACCTACTTATATCTTTATGAGATGTTGACTGTTGCTAACCTGGCTCACAGCCATTCTAAGGATCAGCAAAATAAAGTGCTTCATGTATCTTTTCATAGAGATTAGCATGACAAAAGTACCCAGAGGGGAAAAAACTAATCAGGAATTGTCCTGAGAAAGGAAAAGAAACTGTTACTTTCTTTTGTGGGTAGAAAAAAAGAGAAAGATTTCATCAAGTACTCTGATTTTTTCCAGGCAGAATGCAACAGTTCATCAGGAATATAGGAACTGATTAAGTATACCAGAGCAACACGTGTACTAAACTGCAATAGAGAGTCCCCAAGCACTAGGAATCAATTTCACCATTTATTGGACCAGCTACCATGGCAGTAGTAAGGCAGGTTTTAGGGCCCTACCTCTACTCTGAGGCATTGCCTCTCTTTCAATGAAAATCACCTTTGCTTTTTTTTCTCCTCCATGCTTTGACAGCCAAGGGACTTAAGTATGAACTCAAAGACAAATCGTCAGTCTGACCCCTCAAAGGAGCAGGTCCTAGCTGGTGAACGAGGACTTAATTAGAGGCCGGAATGGGATGCCTCAGAGGAGGGTTCAGAGTCAGACAGTTAGAAATGTTAGCCAAGGGGGCGTACTGGGGTTCCTCTCCTTTTCCCATGCTTAGGTGCCAGATTTGTTACTGTCTGTTGCAAATTGCCACAGTATAGGTTTTACAGGTTGAGGGAACATTGTGAGAAGATCCTCCTTCTGGCTTAAATTAAGTTATTTTGCAATCTACGCTTTTATGTAAAACCTCAAATGCTGTCACAAAAAAAAGGAAGACATTTTTTAAAAGTAAAATTTGTAGAAAGGGCTTTCCTGAATTCAGTGCAGCAGACTGGAGACATTGTAGGAGTGGAATAAATGTTTTCTTTCAGCTGAACCGGCTTGGCATGGTTGCACACAGCCTTACTTGTTGCCAGACTATTCTCTTATATGGAGAGTGTTTAAAGATTGCTATAGGATTATCTGGATTTTTTTTTTATATCAACAATCAATTCATGCAATAACAAACAATAGCGGCCTTGAGGTGAGGTCAGAAAATGACAGCTAGTTTCTGATGCAGGCAAATATTAATGTGGATTTTAAAGCCTTCATCTTATGTTCTTTCTTGTTTTCTGTGGTGGAATGCTATTGTTACCCCACATCTTGCCTCAAAAGCAGCTAATATTTTCTGTTCGAACTGCAAGTGAATTCATAAAACATACTTATTTTAATGATCCTTACTTTTTTTAAGATCAAGGATTTTGCACGTTTGGAATGATAAAAAGGGTCATAGCTCCTACCTCTTGCTTTAAATTGATAGATTTTCAATGCCTGGAGAAGTCACTGCAGTGTTGCCTAACAGCTGCACGGCATGTTGAACTCAATTCATCTTACATCTCTTACATGAAGACAGTGCCTTGTGTTTGAATAGTGTCTTAAAAACACATGCAGACTTGACGGGAATTTTTAAATTGTTACTTCTGCATCACCATAATGTAAATTGTAATACTGGGTTACTCTCACAAAGAATTTCAGCCTACAAGAGTTTATGTGTGTATGTGCAGGTATTCAGCTACTGTACTGCTCGTACCGACCCTTAGTGTCACTTTTATTTACAAAATAGATCATGTTTCTTATTTCTTTTTAAAATAACTACAAGGTTTTATGGGTGCACATTTACAGTTTGAAATGACTCTTACTCACTAAATCACACCAAGTATTCATATTCAGCCAGATCCTAAAGCTGCATTTATTTATTTTATAACTCCCAATTTTGTAAGTAGGAGTCACATGCTTTATTACCCCATGCATGATTTTGCATTTCACTGTGTTACACTGATCAGATAAGCTCAGTTTAGAAAGCAATCCGGATTTATCTGTAATTAGTTTAATTTTCCTTAGAGAAAATAACTTTGTTAAGGTTTCAAATTGTTTAATCTGGTATAGATGTTCTGATGCAGCTACAGGTGAATCCCTCTCTTAATTTGCTTGTAGCAAAAATCAGCCAAGTATGACTGATGACACTTGAGAGAGCAAGAAAGCAAAGATAAAGGAAGGCTGAGTTCTGGCTTCCTTTCTGTGGTGAGAAGTTGTTTGCAAAAGAAAAAACCTGGTGAAAGTGACTGTTGTTTTTTTCCCCGTCTACTCCTGTTTGCTTCACCCTCAATACACTATTCAAAAGTATGACAGCGTTGATACAGAGACTTTGATGGGAAAGTCAGATTTACACTGTAGTAACATACTTTGCAGGTTGTGTGTTCCTCGTGATTGATAATATTGTCTCTCCTTTCCCTTTCAGGCCACAAGCTTGTCTGTATTGCAGCCTGTAGTTCTGTCTTTAATTCAAATAAAATTAAGCTAAGAGTAGCCCACACTTATGAAAGAGCAGAAAAATATGGTTGGGAAAAATGTTTATATTAGAAGTTTAAAGAGTTTGGGCTACATCAGGCTATAGCTGTGGTCAGGAATTTTGCATATTTCAGTGTTGGATTTGCATTACTGGAAAAAAAAAATGCCTTGTTGGCCTACTGAGCAGCCATGGTTTGCAGATGTGAGAACTTCCCAGTGCCAGTGAACTCCACCACAGCTTTGGAAAATTATTCGCAGATGAAGACCTGAGTTCATTTAAGCCTCCATGTCTCTGTTCAGACTAATACTGCAAGTAAGTACCGGTCTTGGTGGGTTTTTGTGATAATTACTTGTTTGCAAGGGAGCAGAAGGGATTGTCTCTCTGTTCTGTGCAGAATTACTGATAATGGTTTTGCTTCTCCACTAGAAACACTGCAAACCCTCTTACCTGTTTTCTAGAAGCATTCAGATTGGCAGTAGTATATCGTTATGGCCACCTTAAAAGCTGTACTATTTATTATTTGGAATATTCTTTATACTCACAAAAGTTGCTCGTGTGCTTTATTAATTGCTACTTAAAATGGTATAAATGATGTTTATTTATGATATAAAATAAAAGCGATATTTTAGAGTAGAAGAACAAAATGCAAATACCAGAACAATCAGACATTTATTTTGTGAACCAAACATTGAGTGGTTGACTGCTTATTACTAGAATATAAACCAGTGTTCATTCCAGCCTTTACAGAAAATGGTATAGTTTCACATATTCTTGCAAAGCAAACAAGATAGTAGTGCCAAGCCTGCTCTGAAGAAAGCTGACAGCAATGATTGTGCCAGCTCATTTTGGTTGTTTCAAAATCATGAGTTTTAATTTTCCCATGGGATTATGGAGAATTTAAGCACTTATGAGTTAAGATTTTAGTAAGGTATGGTCTTTCAAAAGTGCTGTAGAAACTGCTTCGCTAAACAGACCGTAATTTTTCTATTTTGCCTTCCTATCTTCATCCAACCAGGTGGGTTTTTTTTCATTCTGAAATCCTATAAAAACCTGTTAACGAAAGGCAAAATACAGGGCTGGAATCTTGTCTCCGCTAAACCAATGTGGTAATGTCGTTGTCACGGCACAGTCGATCCCAGCAAGGACCCTTGTTGAGCCAGGATTTCACCCCAAATAATCTAACAATATTCCTGTAGTTCTGTAAGAGGAAGAAGGAATTTGGAGTCTAAGACCCAAGATCAGGAGATCAGTTGCAATAATGTCAGTCTACTACAGGTCAGCACTGAACAATATCTTTTATTGGGAAGAAATCCTGTCCTCTGTAGCATTCCAGGCCTTTGTCCTCACTCTTTCTTATTTACACACGTGCCCAGTACAACAGAACGGAAGGAACAGAAAAGTTACAGTTGCAGTTTCTGAAAACAGAAGTATCCCAAGGAACATTTATTACCAATTTACTTTAAAGTCTTTCCTAATTTGATTGCTAGGCATAGTAAGTGACTCCATTTTAAGGGCAGGATTTCACTACAGGAATTCCTTTTGCAGGACGCTGTCAGGTTTGTTATTTTATAATAAAAGCCTAAAGAATATTTTTTATTTTTTTCTAGATTGTTTTTATTATACGAGGTCTATCCCTGTGAGTGCCTAGCGACAAATGAAATTGAAATCCGTGTAAAAACTAACTTATGTGGTTTTGGCCAGAATTCAGGAAATCATTCACTCTTTAGAGAGTATCCATGACTCTCCCAGCAGATACAGCAAATTCTCCTAGGCAGCTTGCCAGACTGTCAGGATGATGGCTGCTATCTCAGATCTAACTTAGCACATTTTGGTCTTCAGTGAAGATTCCCAAAGCTTGTTACATCAGTCTTGGCACAGCACACCAAGGAAGCATGCACGGGATCATGACTTACATGAGTACATTTCTCTCTCAGGCCCTGAATAAAATCTCCGGCAATCAGGCCGAAACCCCATACTTCCCTTTTGTCTTGTAAACTTGAGAGCCAATTAGTTAAAATATCTCTGTGGAATACATGAATTTCCAGCTGTAGGCAGGAAGGAAGCTTCCACCGAATGTGGTATTCCTTTATTGTGCGTATTTTAATTATGAAATATTTTATATTACTATGAATTAAAGTATTTTGTGACTGCAGTGGTTACATGTAGTTACTTCTACAATGCATATTATATTTCTTATGCCTATTTAGTGACATCAGTAGACCACATGCCTCCATCTTACATGAGGGAGCCAGCACCTAAAATAAGGATCCAAAATCCCATCCAAAATATTCTGTCAAAGACTAAAACATTTATGGTACTACAGGGACTGATTTCATAAGGGAGGTTAAAAGAGATTTTGCCAAACAACCATCATGAAGTGACCAAATAAGACAGCAATTCACAGTTATTTTGAAGGAAATATTTGGAAAAAATGGAAGGAAGGGTTTGAGGTGGTTTTGGAGGAGAAAAAGGGTTACTGAGCATCTCTGTTTGTTTTCTCAAAGTGTGGAATAGGCCTTGAAGTAAACTGAAGAGGTTGGTCTGTTCAATTCATGGCAAAATTTCCATAAAATCTAGGTGTAGAGTTCACAAATAAATAAATGAGTGAATAAATAAGTAAATTTCTTAGTTGCAAGTATCACAGCATATCTAAACACACATGTTTTTAATTTTTTTAATGCTGTTTTATTCATCAGTATCTAGAAAGTTCCATTCTTTGTGAAAAGAGTACCACGGTGTAAGAACTATATACAGTATTTGAAATAAATTTTTTCTGGGTCATAAGTTGCTATTACTGTGTTACCAAACTGTATACTCCTTTGTTAATGATATTAACATGACAGCATTATTCTAATTAGGAGTCTTTTTCCCAGTGTCTTATAGTAACGTAGGTGTTTTTTACATATAAATCTGTATTTTAGTCACTTTTCTGTAACTGGCTTTTCTATTCATACAATTCTGTTTCCCTGACCTGAAGGCAGCACAGACCTGTGGACTGAGAAGCGGAAATGTGCTGTTTGGGAGTACTCTACAGTCTGTGTACAATATCCTGTATTTTATGTGTTTTATGTAAATGATGTCAGAGGTAGAATTAATTGTCCAAACTAGAATAAGGAGGAGAGAAAATGGTTTTCAACTCTTTCTGTCAAGCTGTGAGTTAGCCCAAGGAGTTAAGGAATTTAGAGGAGGAGGTTTCCCTGTTAAAGACATCAAAATGGGTTGTGTTTTGAATCGGTAATTTAAAAGGGTTTGGCTACAACATGCTTGCAGAGATTGTTTATCTGAAGTACTCTAAAGAAACCATCTGGACTGCTGGATAGTTAGAAAAGACATTTGGCTAACGGAGCTGCTGGCCATCCTGTCCCCAGAGTAGCTGGATTCTACATTGGCACTATTTGTCATCTTGATCCTAAAAAAATATTCTGGACCAAGTAAGAAAGGGGGAAAAACATCTCTTAAGCATTGTCTGGCTAAATCTTGAAGAGTTAATTGAAGGCAGGATGACTCTGAAGATAAGAAACAGGATGGTTTTATTGGATTAGCTTTTTGGCATGCTTGGGCAATTCATTTAATCTCTCAATGTTTAAGTCTCCCATCTGTAAGAAAGACATAATAATGAAGGCCTCTGAAAAGTCTTATAAAATCTTCTGAAGCTCACCAGTGGTCTTTTGTGTCTCAGAGAAAGCTTATTGTTATTCTGTCTTCTGTGTTATTTCCCTTTCCTGTTTGTTTTTCATTTCTCTTGTCTTCACCATTATTTCTAATAGGAATTTTGTTGACCAAATGAAGACAAATCTAACATTCACACCAGCTACATAAGGTTTTAACGAGAAGGGGAAGTTGTGTCTTGGATTATCACAAAAGGTCTGACAGTGGCTGATATTGCCATTGTGATGCCTGTCATTTCCCACCAGCTGCTCTGCAGGGGAGATTAAGGATTAGAAGTGGCATTCCCTATCCTTCCTTCCTTCCTTCCATGTACATGGAATTAGGCACGTGAAGAATTAGTAACAGCAAGACCATACTTACGCATATCTAATTCCTGTCAGATAGCCTATACCATTAAAAATAAATCCTTGAATCACTTGAACATCAGATTACCCATCCAAAATTAAATTGAAGAAAGAATGGCAGTTTGAAAATCATCATAGAACATTCCAGAATTCAGTGAACCACAGTGAACTTAAAATTATTGTCATACAAGACAACTGATGCTAGCATCAGTTAAACTTTCTGAGATGCTGAATGAGGCTTCAAGTCCATCTTTCATCACAATTTCAGACGCCAGAATTTCTACACCTGAATTTATCTGGAAAATGTTGAATTCACAGCATGTTGTCATGCTTCCTTGAGTTTTCCCAGGCAGACATGAGATCAGATGAGACATGCCTCTGCTTTCTTAGCACGCTAGAGCTTCCACAGCCATGCAATGTCCAATCTTCCTCAGCAGGGAGCCTCTTTCTTCCAAGTTCTACATCACAGGCATCTTGATAAAGTTGCAGAGATGCCCCATTTCGTAAATGCACCTGATGAAGAGTAGGATGAGAGACAGGCTAGTTAATTCATTCTGCTGCTGAATTCAAATTCTCCTGCCTGAAGATACCTATGTCTTTTTAGGCTTGAATTTCATTTTCATTCCCTTCCCCCCAAAGGACTGACAGCTTTAATTCCATTTAAGAGGTTTAATTAGTGATTTCCCTATAAAAAGCTAAGCAGAGGTAAAATTAAGCAGGGCATTTCCTAGATGTGCTCTTACTCTCTCTCAGTCATCAAATTCCTTGTCTCATTTGTCTGGGTGTTTTTACTATAATATTAATTTGATAATCACCAGTGATCTTGTTACACTGTGGCAAATTTTTTGAACAACGATTAACTGCTTGACGCTGTAACACCAAAAGCGAATTTATATTAATATAAATATATCCCTAGTAGGAAGGACAACCTTCTAGTCATCTAGATGTTTTTACAGAAAATACTGTGTACAATAGTAGGCACAATTCTGTGGAAATTGTCTGAAGATGGCTGCTTTATGAGAAATACCACTAAAATTATGGTCAGAGAAAGATGTCAGATAAAACTCTCCTGGTATGAAAGGTGAAAATACCACATAGGTTTTCCTTTTTTTTACAACTCTGTAACTTCATACTTTGCTTTTTCCACATTTCCATAAAATACCAATTTTCTGTTTTTCAGGGAAGTGTGTAGGGTGCACAAGAAGAAGTCACTTTAGTGCTGGGTAAGACTAATTCTGTGGGAGGGAAAACTGTTCATGATTAATGACTCTTGTGTTTGTGTGTTTACAATTTATTTTTAAAATTTTCAACATAGATGTTTTATTACAGTTCAGTAAAAACATTAATATTTTCACTGTGATATAAAAAATAGCAACATCAAAATGTTACAATGGGCACTTTGGGCATCTCAGGAATTGTTGTTAGATAGGGATTAAGCACTGGCCTTTTGTTCTTTTAAAATTTGGTTTCTGATTTGGATTTTGATCACAAAGAGCATGTTTCTAGTAGCCTCGTTCTATTAGAATATAGAACAGAAGAACAGAATATAAGAACAGAAGCTTCATTCTATTAACACCACAGATTATCTTTGTCAGGCTCTGCTCAGAGCCCCAGAAAGATGAATCTACAGTTGCAGGAGACCAGGTTAAGGTGGTGGATTTTGTGGTGGTGTTTTTTTTTTTTCCTGCTTAGGTGAAATTTGTCTTACACAGATCACTAATTCAAGAGTCTAGGAGTGATATTCCTCAGTGGACATTCTACGTTTAAGTACCCTATGGTAGAATAAGCATGCTGTTATTATAAAAGAATGCATGAGGTACAAGCAGTCTAACTTTAATATTTTTTAAAATTCCTTGAATTGTCACTGTGCTGGTCTACTTTTCTGATGGGGAAACACGTCGTATGACTGGGTTTCCGCAGTTCTCATTTCCATGATACAGAACAGCATTGTATAAGACATCCCCAAATAGAAACTAGCATTAGTGTCCTAATTTGCATTACCTGTGTGGTAGCGCCCACTGGCCTTCCCAGCGTGCAGCACTGGAATTCTTTTTACCGTACTCCTGTTGTTTTGCAACAGGTCCCACAGGTCCTTTTCTGTCAAGCTGGTTTCCAGCTGGGTAGCCCCCAGCATGTAGTGGTGCCTAGGTTTGTATCTCCCCAGGAGCAGGACTTTGCACGTCTTCTTGTTGAAATTAATGAGGTTCCAGTTGGTCCATTTTGCCAACCTGTCAAGGTCCCTCTGGATGTAACAGCATGATCTTCTGGTGTATCAACCACTTGTCTCATTTTTGTGTCATCTGCAGACTTGCTGAGGGTACACTCTGCCTCATCATCCAGATTATTAATGATGTTAAACATGATCTATCTATGGTCTATCTATGTTCATTTATGCTCAGAGTGATTTATCACAGAGTACTGTGACTTTTTGGCCTGTGGGTAAATAAGAGATTCAAATTGCAAGTGTTAGGAATCTACAGAAGTCAGGACACCAGCTGGATAATCATTTGAAAATATTCTGAAGTAACTCTCTTAGAATGGAAGAACTTAAATAAATGTTTGTCTTTACGGTCCTGCAAATAGTCTGAAATCTAAGTATGGGATATTGGATATGGGAGGTAACACAGTGACAAAAGATGAGGAGAAGGCTGAGGTGCTGAATGCCTTTTTTGCCTCAGTCTTTAGTACTGGAGTAGGGTGTCCCCCGAGTACCCAGACCCCTGAGCCAGCAGATAAGGGCAGGGAGCAGAATGAAGCCCCTGTACTCCAAAGGGAAGCGGTGAGGGACCTGCTCCAGCACCTAGACACAAACAAGTCTATGGGCCCAGATGGGATCCACCCGAGGGTGCTGAGGGAGCTGGCAAAAATGTTCACTGAGCCACTTGCCATCATTTACCAGCAGTCCTGGCAAACTGGGGAGGTCCCAACTGACTGCCATCTAGCAAATGTGACTCCCATCCACAAGAAGGGTCGGAAGGATGATCTGGGGAACTATAGACCTGTCAGTCTGACCTCAGTGCCTGGGAAGGTGATGGAGCAGATCATCCTGAGTGCCATTATGCAGCACATGAAGGACACCCAGGTGATCAGGCCCAGCCAGCACGGGTTCATGAGGGGCAGGTCCTGCTTGACAAAACTGATCTCCTTCTATGACAAAGTGACCTGCTTGCTAGATGAAGGAAAGGCTGTGGATGTTATTTACCTGGACTTGAGCAAGGCCTTTGATACAGTCTCCCACAGAATCCTCCTGGAGAAACTGTCTGCCCATAGCTTAGATAGGTTAAAAACTGGCTGGAGGACCGGGCCCAGAGAGTGGTGGTGAATGGAGTTAAATCCAGTTGGCAGCTGGTCACGAGTCATGTCCCACGAGTTGATTGTCACCCTGTACTCAGCATTGGTGAGGCCCCACCTCGAGTACTGTGTCCAGTTTTGGGCCCCCCACCACAAAAAAAGACATTGAGGTGCTGGAGCAGGTCCAGAGAAGGGCAATGAAGCTGAAGAGGGGTCTGGAGAGTAAGCCTTATGAGGAGAGGCTGAGGGAGCTGGGGTTGTTCAGTCTGCGGAAGAGGAGGCTGAGGGGAGACCTTCGCGTGCTCTATAACTACCTGAAGGGGGGATGTAGAGAGGCGGGGGTTGGTCTTGTCTCCCAAGTCATGGGAGATAGGACAAGGGGTAATGGCCTCAAGTTGCTTCAGGGGAGGTTTAGATTGGATATCAGGAAACATTTCTTCACTGAACGGGTTATCAAGCATTGGAATGGGCTGCCCAGTGGAAGTGGTTGAGGCACCATCCCTGGAGGTTTTCAAAAGACAGTTTGACGTGGTCCTCAGGAATATGGTTTAGTGATTTTTATTTCTTATTTCTTATTATTTTTTTGTCAGAGTTAAGTTGATGGTTGGACTAGATGATCTTTAAGGTTCCTTCTAACCTAGATGATTCTATGATTATATGATTCTATATTAAGCTTAATATAATGCATAATGAGAGTTAAGAAACTGAAAATAGGGTGTATGAAAAAGAATATGCTGAACAGTGGGCAACCTACACTAACCCAAAGGGACATCCTGAGAATAAGATTGAGTATTAAGTATCACCCCTGTCTGGATTTATATTCCATTGGCCATTGAGTCCAAAGCCATCATTCCTTGTTCCAAGGAGTAGCATTGAGCATACACTTTAGCCATCCTTTTAAAACAATCACTTCTGTGAATTCACATTTTCCTTCATATATAACTGGGAAAAGGCATTCTACTGCTACTTTTCATCTACTTGCTAACACTTAATTTAAAACTCTACTGAGACTTTATGTTTTTTGGTGCTTTTACAGTAATTTGATGACTTTTAAAGTGGCAGAGGAGTATTTGAGAGGCTGAGAACTAGGTGTTGTCTATTAAATATTAATGGAATGAACACAGAGAAAATTCACAGCAAAGACCTGTAGTGACTTGAGAAAAAAATTATCCCAAGACCAGGCTACTCTAAATGCAAGAGCAGCCGATCATAGACCAGGGCAGTGATGCTGACATGCAGCTTACTCCAAGGGATCAGGGTGATGAAGCTCTGGATGACAGTAAAGAAAACAATCCCAGACTCCATGCCTGCAAACTTGAGTGTTAAAAGAACCTGCACACTTTCATTTCTTCCCAACTATCATTTTCCTAAAACTTAGCTCAATCAGGCCAATCAGTTTTAAAGTCTGGTAATTTGTAGGTGTTTAAAAAACAAATGGACTAGATGATACCTGGGTTGAGGCAATTATGTGACCTAACAATGCCTATGTGGATCTAGCCCTGCTGTCGCTTCTCTGATGCACCCTTCAGCTTGCCTTCTCTACTGCTCTGCCACCTTGGGTGTTTGTTCTTTTTTCCCTCCTTGCAACCTTAACTCCTTATCTTAATCGTTCTACTCCCATTATCTTTTTATTCAAGTCTGCTCATCTCAATCCCACTTTGGCTCCAAGTTGGGCTTAGCTGGAAGAATCAAGCATGTCAACAAGCCCCAGCAGAGCAATTTTGAGACTAACATAAACAGACATTTCCTGTAAACATGATACCTGGATTATTTCCATGTACCAAGGATGACAAATGGCTCACTAAATAAACAACTTCATAAATACATTATAATTTCAATGAAATATTTCATAGTTTTTCTAAAAAGGCAGTAAGAAATGAACTTTAGTGCAATTCTTTGCTGAGCTTCACAGCCAGACCTAGTTCTAGGTCCATAAGAGAGGCTGGAAAACAAACTGGGACATGATGTCATCACCAGATGTTGGATATATAACTTGATGTATTTCTTGTGGTTAGTGGGCTGAAGAGCTGATCAAACCATTATCCCCCTTTGTGTAAGAGCAGAGATACATCTGTTAGAAATTGCACCAGGACCTTTGGGATTTCCCAATGCAGCAATGCAGTTTTGCAGATGTAGTTAATTATACATTGCTAGATAATAAAGATTTAGATTTTGGGGGTTGAGGGGAGAGGAATGCATTCCGTTTTTTATTTTCTTCTTATTATAAGTAAATGTCTTCATATTCTAGCTCACTTTGCAGAAAGCAGGCTTGAAAACGAAACGTTGTACTCGGATTATTTTTTTAAGAAGTGCCAACTACTCTCACATTGACTCCTTTACACACCACTTGCCATGCAAATGTCAGGATATTTCAAAGATGAGCTGAGCTGACTCTGGTAAGGAATTAGGCTTATGCAGTGGCCAGCACACAAGAGTAATGCTAGAATTGTGTTAGTGATGTATAAAAATTGGTTACAAAATCATATTTTAATCAGTACCGTTCAAGTTCTTAAATGCAGAAGAAAGAAGAAAACTTCATCTAAACTGCATATTCTCTTGATGATAGATGCATATTCTTCTTTTAGAAACTTCATAGTTCCAAATAAATGCAAAAAATAATTTCATGGGAGGACACTGGGGTCAAACCTAGTTATTTGGAAATCCCAGTGTGTATGTCTTGGAGCTCAACTGTAGCATGTAAAGGAGAGGTAGTTTCAGGGTTGTAAAGCCTGCAAACACAGCTGGTCAGAGAGGTGTCTCTTTTAGAGCATTATCTACCCAAACATAACATTTTAGTCCAGCAACTTAGGATGTTTGGTGAGGCAACTGTTTTTCACATTTGCTGCTGGAATATGTATATCTTGGACAAAATCTCTTGCCTCTGACAAGTGTTTTTTTTCTGTGTATGCTATATTCCCCCTATTCTCAGTAGTAGTTAAGAAACACCTTACCTCATCTACCTAACAGTGGTGATGTTTGTATATTTTAGTGTGGGAAAGCTCTAGACATTTTAAAAGACTTTTAAAAAGTAATGTTTCTTCTACACGGCCTGAGAAATCCTAAAGTCACCTAGACAATAATATTTGTGTTCAATTTTCATCAACAAAAGAGAAGGCAAAGATCAGCTCTCCTAATTGCTAATCTGATGTTCTGGGGATATAATGCAGTAACTTGGTTACTTGCTTGTCAATGCAAAAGGCAAAGGGTAAGTCAGGTAAGTTAAGCCAGCCAGCAGGCTCGTCTCTTCCAGTCCCCAATTCCATAGGTTGGGATGGTTTGCCTGGATGATAAAGAACATTATGGCTGTGCATGTCCAGCCTCAGTCCTCCAGGGTGGTGTCCATGGTAGGCTTTGTGGCTGAAAGTTCTTTTTTTTAACCATGATCATGGAGATTTACTCCATGAGAGAGGAATAAGAGCAATCTGAGACAAAGAAATGAAGCAGATATTTAATAGGTGCTATAGAAGGGAAAACCTGAATTTCAATTCAAAACTTTAAAGGCTTGAACTAAATATTCAGGTTCTGTAGATTGGCCTGTAACAACACATGGCCTCTGCATATAGGAAGATTCATTGTACATAGTCATTAAGAAATGACAACTACATAAAAGAAACTCCATCTTGAGCCAAATTTGGCATTTCAGGTTAAGGAGGCTGCAGAACAGCAAATCAAGCCTTGTGAGTCCTCTGCAGCTTAGCAGCATCTCCCCAGGTGCTCCTGGTCCCTGTCAGAGGCTCTGCTCCAAATCAAAAGTCACCATTGGTAGATGATGTCCACTCAGTCTGCTCATAGGCTCAGGTTTCGGGGGAGCGGGGGTCAGGCTTTTCCTTTTCAGCCTAAAGATAAAGTCAGATACCTGTCTTTGAAAAGAGGCAATGGGGTTTGCAAACTATTTTGCCACATTTAGTTGTATTGAGGGGAAGCAAAGAAAAACTTCAGCAAATGATATGACTGGTGATGTTCATGTATGGGAAGTAGCTTACTCTTAATTTCAAAGACATTTGCAACAAGCTGGACATCCCTTTGTCTGGGTTGAAACCCATTCTCTGGGTTGCCATTTGGACTTGGCCACTTTTTTTTTGGTGGAGGTCTTTTGCTCTCAAACTCAAGTGTATATTTCAAGTGCCTGCTTTCCCCAGGAAAAGAATTTAAGAACTTAAAACAACCTCCTGAATTTCCTCAAACTACTTCTAAAGCTGTCTAATTTACACTGAATTGCATACAAGTTTGAGGTTCAGGACAGATCTTCAAGTTTTCATGACAGGTCTGAAAAATACATTCCCAAATCCATAATGTCCCCCCAAACCAGGACACTTGGCAAGCTACTGTGTGTTAAATTTAAGCCTAGCAAGTCTCCTGAAATTTTTATTTCCATGAAAGAAAGCAGCAATTATATGTTTAGCCATTTGTTTTGCAGTTGAAAAAAATCAGAAATATTTTATCTCTTATTAACCAGACCAGCTTGTGGACACCAGGGAGTCCTTATAAACCAGCTTTTCTCAATATTTTACTTTCTTCCAGGTGGCTGAGGAAAATAATGCATCTGTTCCAAATCTCAGCAGACCCACACGTTACAGACGTCACCAGAGCCCTAAAACAAACATGCTGTGTAAAGCTGGAAATGTCTCAAGAGTTCCCACAATTATGAATTCATCTGATATTCACTTGAGAAACATAACAACTTGGAACAAATTATCTTTTCTAAACCAGCTAGCTGTAGCTAGATTTTCCTCTGTTCACATGTGTGTGCAAAGCGGTAAGAAGGCAGCAGGGTAGACAGATGCGTTGAACAATATCCTGTGCTGAGCCAAAAAGGGACAGAGGAGGTTCCTGGAAGACCAAGATCTACGTTTGGGAATGAGGTAGTGAGTTACCAGTCCCAGGTTTTACTCTTCTCTGGTGGTTAGAGCTGTAGTACCCATTGATTTAAGTTGTCAGTGAAAGACACATGAGGAGAGAGCAAATTCTCAGTAACTCAAAGCAGATCCCTTCTGCCAGAATTAACTCCCTTGCTTACTTTATTGAAGCTATTTATACATTATTTCATCAGGAAAATACCCCTTGTGACACACTTCACATTTTCAGGGAGGTCCTGGGAAATCGTTATGACCTCATGGTGGATATTTTAGCTTGTTTCTACCTGGGACATAGCCAAAATCATTCATGTTTTCCATGACTGGGTATTTTATAAAAGGGTTTTTTTAAAGAATTTTCAACAGCATTTTATCTCCATTTAAACAACAAAATGTTCCCCTTAATGGAACCAGGCTGTTTTGTTATGGTAACCTCATTTTGGTAGGCTACTTTTTCTTATTTTTTCATCTTTCTAGATGGTAATGTTTAAGCATTTTTATCTCTTCAGCAGTGTCTATACTTTTAATTACCTTGTTATTGTTTTGAGCCATTATACAGTAAAAATTACCATGTTAAATAATTGTGTTATATTAACTTATTATTTAAAAACTTCACTCGTTGTCAAAAATCCAGAACAATACCATTGCTTATCAGTATAATTAAAGTGAGTGTTTTTAAATAATCTAAACAATACTTTTCTGAACATGACGAAAACGATTTGTGAGGGATAGGATCTGAGGGAAATGACAAGATGCATAAGAAAACAGGGAAAAGAAAGAAAAACAGAGGTTTTACTCTATAATAAGGTTTAAATTGTTGATACAGCCAAGACATTTTTATGACTTCTATTTAAAGGTGACTGTCTAAATTATTTTAAGTCCCATAGCTTGAACTAATGCCAGTCTGTCTGTAGACTGTTTCTTGTTTTTAACTTATGCCTGTTTCCAATTTCTGTTTTATTGTAACCTTTTTTCAGTCTTTCTGTATTTTTTCCCCTTATTTATATTCTTCACTAGTTCTCCTCCTATTTTTGGCCAGGAAGTGTGTGGCAGGGGAGAGCAATGATCTTCAGTCTGCCTTGGACAACTTCCTTAAGGCTCTCCCTGAGCACATACAGGAGTGAAAAACAGCCCTTCACTTGGATACCTGAATTGGGTAGCCAGCCCAGGATGTTATCAATGTTTGCATTCCTCATATTGATTAACAGTGAGCTCTCATAATCCAGAGGCCTTGCTTTTTTCTCTTCTTTTGTCATACTCTCCCAACAGTTTGTTGGAAGTGATAAAGTCCGGCACTGGACTGGAGAAAACGCACAACTTTGTGACCCCATCATTTTTTTTAATAATTAATTATGTATTCATGTGATTACAGTGACAGTATTCATTCCCCCGTGATCTTGCAGACCTAGTGACTTTCACTGATTTTATAAGGTTCATTGGCAGACCTCATGCTATTTGGGATATTTTGGGTAATGGGGAAAAGTGGTAAAAGGGTGACAAGAGTGCATATGTCCTTGCTTTGAAGCTTTGCTGTAACTGGGTCTTCCATCCATCTTCTTCCTGCTGCTGCTAACAACATTCTTTCATGGACAGGACTTTTCAGAGGCTCGTGTTCTCCAATGAGAGAGAAGGGTTCTTGGTAGGTAAATAAACACAACAAAATTAGACATGGGGAATTTGGGTTTTCTGTGTCAAGATAAGAGTGACTATAACAAAAATGCCTAAAAATGTCTGCCTTATGAGATGGTGAGATGAAAAATATAAGGTCTAGATTTGAAAAGGAAATTGGTACATGCTGTTAATATTTCCTAGAAGTAGAGTTCTCCACTTATCCTGGCCGTGTACTCTTTTTCACCTGAAAATTTTATCTGAATGGAATTTGAGATTAAAGGGATCTGTGAGGATGATTTGTCTTATGTTAGCCACTAACTCTAGCTGCTACAGCGGACGCTAATAGTGTATTATGTATATTGGGACCACTGAACTAACTGTCTTGTGCATATTGTGGGAGGTGAGTGTCAGTCTCTCTTTTCCCAAGTAACAAGCGACAGAACAAGAGGAAATGACCTCTAGTTGTGCCAGGGGAGGTTTAGATTGGGTATTAGGAAAAACTTCTTCACCAAAAGGGTTATCAAGTATTGGAACAGGCTGCCCAGATTTAGCGGTTAAATTACTGGTTTATATAAATAAATATTTCATTGCTTCTCTCTTATGAGTGAAATTAATCATTCTGTCCGTGACAACAGGGAAGTGGTTGAGTCACCATCCCTGGAGGTATTTAAGAGAGATATAGATGTGGCATTTAAGGACATGTTTATTGCTGGACTTGGCTATTCTAGGTTTACGGTTGGACTCAGTGATCTTAAAGGTCTTTTACAACTTAAATGAGTCTATGATTCCATGATTCTATGTGGTTTATTGATGGCTTATGTTTTGGATGGACCAGACCTATTGCAAATGCACAGTTCTGCTCAGAGGTGTCAATCTGTGCATCTCCTATGCAGTGGGCTTTGTGTGTTCGGGATCTGTGTCCGGCTGACTCCATTTGTGTTGTGGAACAAATTTCTGCCTAGAAGATATCAGTCAAAAACTGCCTAGGCAACGGTTTACCTTACCTAGGGGAAAAAGAAGGGAATTTGCAACCCTTCTGGTCTCAGAAGGTTTGGTAGTTCAGTTACATCTGTGGCTGAAATTCTGGAGGTGGTATACAGGAACCAAAAATACATTTTGTCTTTTTTAGAAACTAAATGTGTTGGATTTTTTCTTCCTTCTTTTCAAGTTATGGGAGAAAGATATTTCAAGGGGCAATGGCTGCTGAGAATGACGAAGTGAGGAATTTCTAAATTTGTTTTTAGAGCAAGTGTTTCCTAGATCAGAGGCGTAAGGTGAAGGGTCCCTTTCAGTGGCAGTCATCACTCTCATGAGTTGCAGAAGGCAGCTCTTTGACCTTTAGAGTGAAATGTAAGAAAATTCTTTTAAGCAATTATGTATTTGGTAGAAAAGACTGTTTTTCTAGTTTCAGCATTATGGAATGCTCAATTAGTTATTTAGACAATGATTAAAATTAGGTGTAATATTTATCTGGCTATGAACTGTTCATCATTACAGTTATTAATATATTGTTGTATGCGAGCAATGTTTTTATGTTTTGGAGTATAGATAAATGCTTTTAGAAACTGAATTTAACATACACAGTTTAAAATGTTTGGTAAAGATATGATGTTCAAATGTAAAATCATGTTATGAACTTCAATTACTATGCCAGGTGTTCATCTTCCCCAGCTAGTTCCTCCAATTCTCTGCTGAAAATTCACGCTCCAGATCCTCTTCCTTTTCCCCTGTGTTCCTTGGGAACATTTCCTTCCTGCTCTCTGAGATGTCTCCAGCAGAAAGAGCATGATTCCCTGTCTTCAGTTTACCAAGCTGATCTTTTATACACTTAATTATAAGCAATTCATATTTTTCACTAGCGAAAATTCACATAAAATATTGCTGTGACAAGAAATTCAGCTTAGTGAGCTCTGACAGGAACGCTGCAGATTTGTTATGCTGATGGCAATAGGTATTTCTGCCCTGGAGTAAGGAAATCCCACTCATGCCTGGCTTGGATGCACCTCTGAAGCTGATTGATGTTGGGCACTCAGCAAAATAATGAGGTGGTCATGGGAGAAAGTGAGAATTTAGGAAATGAAGGAACAGCAGCAGAGCCACCTACAGCGCTTAGGGAATATTTGGAGAACTACTGCTATGTGGTAATTTTATTGTGATCATTGTATTATTTAGAGCTGTGGGACTTTGTTCAGAGGATATCCAATTAGGAACCCTAAAAGAGGAGAGATTAGTCTGTGGAAGCCTTGGCAGTAGCAGGAAAATATTAATTACAGGCTGAAAATTACCTCTGTACCTCAAGCCGCATCATAAAACCACAAAGCCTTGGGCCAGCTCTTTCTTTTTCATCCCCTTTGTGACACTTGGATCTCTGTTTACATACTTAAAGTTATAACCACAGTGTACGTTATTGCTAGGAGGCTGCAGAGATCATGCCTTTTCCTTGCTGTAGTCAGGAAGGGCCTGTTTTTCTCATAGCGTTTTTTTTTCCGCTTGTCCTCAGAACAACTTATTGCTCCAGTTGTTGCCATAGGGACTACAAAGACATTCATCATGCTCTTCCACACTGTTTTTGCAGGCTGCTCTATAAGCCTGCACAATTCCAGTAGCGTGACACGGTGTTATCTTTATTTATTCAAGTTTTTGTCTCCTTTCTTAAGGAAAAGTGCATTCTGAATTCTAGACAAGTTCACAAGAAGCAACAAATAGGACTGGCTCATTAGCTCATTTTTTCCCCATTTCTTCATTCTCTCTTTTTGAAGAAGAGGAAACTTAAGAAAAAAAAAAAAAGAAAAAAAAAGTCACTTCAACCTTTTTAAAAGTCTCTGGATCCAAAAGCAGAGATTGCCCTTAAGCTAACAAAATTATTATTACTTTTGTTTTGCCCTCTTAGACCTACAAGACATACAGATGTAATCAAGATTAGAGAAAGTTAACACAAAGGCCATTTCATTCGTGTTCTGGGAATAGAATAGAATAGAATGTTGTAATAGAACAAGAATCCTTCCTTGTTATTAAATCATTAGATCAAAGCTGCATTATGAGGGAATGTTGTATTTATGTTCTAAACTTGGATTTCACTCAACAAATGGCTTTAGGCCCAAACTTTGGTGATTAAATTAGGTACTTAAATTCTGATTAAGCACTTGAATGAAAAAAGTTAAAAAATACTTGACCCATGGTTCACGTTTATTTCTGCCCTGTTTTACTGCAAAAAAAATTTAGTTTTTTCAAAAGTACCCCTGTGGAATATAGTCCTGTTTGTTTTTCAGTGCACCTAATCATTTATGTGTCAAGTGATTTTGGATGTTTCAGTGTCAGGGCAAAGATGCAAGGCTCTTTCTTTAAACTGTCCTCTGCTTGGCCTACAAAATGTCAAGGATCTAAAATCACTCAGCAGTTCAGAGACTCTGAAAGTGGAAGCTTGTCATAAAGTTGTTCTGTGGCTCAACTAGTAAAACTTCTATGCCTAGTACTGGGATATTTTCTTAAATGCTTTCCTTGCATTTGCTAGGGTTTGCTAGTATAATAAATGGTATTCTTACCCTTTTGGAAATAAGGGGAAATTGAAAAGGCTCCAGAAATGTTCTAGTCCAAACTTTCCCCTTTTTTCTGAAGTTCACCTTCTCATTTGAACAACTGTATGCCTCAAACTAGACAGTCTCTGAAGCTGACCTTCCCTGTATGTTTTTTGTAAAGCTGTCCTTGTTTTCTTCTGCTGTGGAGGCACGTAAGTGCCGTTTGTCAGATGGTCAGGTCAAGAGAGAAGAAATAAGGCTTTATTTCTGGGCATGGGTCAGGACACTACAGTGGACCCAGCAGAAATCTCCAATTTACCAAAAAATTGCCCAAAGAAAGAAGCAACTTGGATACCCTTACAAAAGACATGTGGCTCTCTGCAGTGCACTGAATGTCCAGCTTTCCCCGTGCTGTCTCCAGGCTAATGACTTTTACCTCTGTGCCTCAGAGCTATGCCATACCCAAGCTACCACGGCCTTTCCTGCTTCTCTTCTCCATTTCGGTCTTACAGCATGTATTGTCCCTGGATTGGAATATGCAGCATATGCTTGTGTGGAAAACTTCACATCTCCAGTATTTGCTGGACACTCAGCAGGACCCCAAGTTGTGTGCTTAATCTGATAAGCTCTCACATCCCTGACTCTGTGAGCTGCTCGCGCTGTGAGGTTACGTGAGAATTCATGCATACTTGGAAGTGATGGGCTTCTAAAAATATCTCCCTCCAATGTACATGCACACTGACAGCAGAAATGCCAGACATTCCTCGCTGCTCAAGGCTTTTCAGTTGAATGTGTGTGTGTACGAAAAAGAAACCAGTTCGAGGAATGAAACCAACTCCCCGTAAGGCAGTACTCTAAGAATTCTTTAGCAGAGTTTCTTTGCTAATTGTTCATAGATTCTCTGTTTCAAATAATTGGCAGCTGTAGCCCAAAGGACTGCAGATCTCCTTGTGCCCTTGGCTATTCAGTCAACTTGACTAACTGTGAAAAAAATCAAAGAGTGACTGAGGGCGGTCTGCAGTCAAAGGAAATTTGCTATTGAAACAGAAGTGAATCTGCTTCCCTGCCAGACTTTCCATGGACAAAAGGGTATTTGTTTTCCCCTTTGGTACCCATGGTGGCATGGCTTTCCTTAGAAAGTTAGCAGGCCAAGGTTACAGCT
The DNA here is from genome assembly GCA_025769975.1 of Gallinago jamesoni. Lineage (NCBI taxonomy): Eukaryota > Metazoa > Chordata > Aves > Charadriiformes > Scolopacidae > Gallinago > Gallinago jamesoni. Next base: position 96,419,525 of record JAOQGH010000023.1, on the reverse strand, counting down.
GTATGGAATTGCCAGCCAGCTTTTGCAGCCAAATGGTCTAAAGCGATCCATGAGAGCACAGCTGTCTCATAGTACAATGAGGTGAGGAACATATGATGAATAGCTAAGTTTGTGTCTGTGGGTGAAGTGGGGAAGGAGAACAGATCACGGGGGCTATTGCAGAATGCAAGTAATACAAATTATTCTGAGAATTTGTTATCGGATAAGTGAGCTATGCATCTGATAGTGGCTGAAAGAATAGATGGATTGAAACTACGATGTAACATCCAACGCATCTTATATGTGTCCAAGAAGATCAGGGAAACATTTGAATTCCCAGTTTCAACATCAGTCCTATGCTTATGGTTTCCAGTAAGATCCCCAAGCTTGAAGAGCCTGTTTCCCATATAGGATGCAGCCAGGTTCTCAAAACTCAACGATTCTCAGGAGATTTAATGAGATTTCTGCCAAAACCACAGAACTATTATAAAAGATGTCAGCACGTTTGGTTCTGCCACTGACCCAAACTGTAAGCTTCTGGTAAGCTTAAACCTTCAGGCTTAAGCCAAGACGAAAAATCTTTTCCTCAGCCCATATTTATTAGCAAATGCATCTAATGGTTTGCTGTTAGTAGAATTGTCTGTATTTGAATTCAATAGTAGTGAAAAAATTATTTCATGAATTAATTGTGTCTGTCATCTTTAGGACTTACAAGCACTATGTGGAGTCAACTATTTTAAAATACAGTTATCCTTAAAATCAAATAGGTGTGTGTTAAATCAAGAGTATGTTATTTCTTGTTCCTTTGAAACTTTCCAAGGCCCTGAGAGCCCCAATAGACCTACTGGCCCTATCCAGCAGCCACTTATCCTCTCCCTTTCCCTGCCTGTCAGCCCAGAACAGCCTCAGAATCCATTGCTACTGTGTCTGCAGCCATTTCCTCAGTCTCATCTCCTTTTGCCAGTGATGGGATCCCTGGAATCAACTGTGGACCTTGATCTGGGGCTGTTGATGGACAGCCCAGGTATCTGCCCACCATGCTCAGCCTCTCTGGGACGGTGTGCGTCTGCTGAGGACACAGCTTGTGCTGGATCCCCATGGCCTCCTCTGCCTGTAGGCAGCTAGCTGGCCCTTGCTGCTCCCTGATATCAAGTTTTGATCAATGAATTTATTTTTTCTTTTTAACTTTTTAAATAGAAGTGCATTTAAAGAAGTGTGTACAGCTCTGCAGCACTGTTTAAACCTCAGCTGGTAGTGACAGTCTGATTCTGCCTTTAAAGAAACTAGGAGATGGTCAAGCTTCTTCATGAAATGATTTGTGTAGCTTGCCTCTGTTTCTGACTCAGGCAGGTCCTTATGTAGTGTAAACACCCTTTGCAAGCTGATACAGAGTATAGGGGAGAAAAGGCTACAAGATTGGAAAGTCCGCAGTATTTGGCAATATTTCCATGTTTCCAGAGAGCTTTCTCCTGCCAAAAGCCTATCTCATGAGGGTGAGCTAAGCAATAGTGATGGACAGGATGGCTGCATGGACCCTGCTCCTGATGCACATGCATGGGAGAAATAAATCATAGTGGCCAAAACTATTTAGTATGGATTAGCACCACAAATGGCCTTGTATCTTTCGCTCCTCTTCATTCTCATCAGTACTCTTAAAGGCAGAAAAGATTAAGTCATGCCAAATTTTATCCCCTCAGGCGTATCTGGATTGCCCAATCTTAATTCCTTCAACCTTTATTTATGGGCCATGTTTTTAAGACTTTCAGATATTCTTGTTGCTTGTCTGGACTGACCCACATTCTTCTTGATCTGTACTGCCCAAAAATGGACACAGTACTCTCCCTGAGGTCATACTACTGACAAGTAGAATGAAAGAGTTACTTCACGTATTTTGCAGACAATATCCCAGTATGGTATGTGTTATGTTTTTTTTTTTAGAAGCCTAGCATTGAATCATTTTCAACTTGTGACTCACTGTAGTTCAGAGACCCTTTCCTGTAGCACCAAAGATCATAATAATTCATCCTGTCATATACAGCTGATTGCAGAACTTGATATTCATTCTTGCTGAATTATATTGTATTGTATTCTTTCCCAGACAATTTCTCTAAAATTGCTCAGTGGTTCTGCTGTAAGCCTATTTTTAGAACCACTGATGTCAGTGGAAGGTGGCACCAAAGACACTGTAGATAACTGCAGGCATTGTAAGTGCTTAAACTTCTACTGCAGGAAATGAAAATATGGTTCCTTGTGATTTCTGAGTATCTGAGGATTATTTACTTAACCAGCCCTGAGTCCCGTCTAGATGCCCTAGGCTGACCCAAACATCCACAGCAGAACAAAAGAGAGCGTCCAGGAATTCTGGGATATCTGTGCCCTACAGGATGGCAGCAGGGTGTCAAACAGGAGATGCTAGAACCTTTCAAATGCCACTGGCCCCCTCTGATAAACTGAACCAACCCCTGCGCATTTAATAGAGGGGAAACTGAAGTGCTCTCAAGGCTCCATTGATGGCAATGTTATAACTCCATACACTGTAGCTGAACTTAGCCTGTCATACTGATAGATACTTATGTGTTCTAATTGCAAATTTAAAACCTTAATATATCCTAGCAGGAGGAGGAACTCCATTGCTGAGAGGGAAATGCTCATTTTTGTCTTCATGTAAGCACGATGTAAAGGATTTTCTCACAATTCATACCTTCCCTGAAAAGACAAAATTGGATGCTGAGATTACAAAGGAAAAGGTAGGGATTTCACCAAAACGTTAGGACGTGGTGTTTTAGGTGATTAACATCCATAATGAATGGTAAGATGAGTTTCCTTGTGAGCAGCATCTAAAGGTACAAGATGATTGCACACATTTAATGAGAGATACACAATCTCAGCTTTTCTCAGTTGAGTTACTTGCCAAAGTCTAAAAATGACTAGGAATTTTCCTTCAAATGCAACGATCTTTTATAATTTAAAATTAATAAGGTCTTCACTTGGCAGAGAACTTCAGGAATTACCAGTGTTCCCTAACATTAAACATTTTAACAAATTTTGAACTGAATTTTTAAAAAAAAAAGCATGAAAGAGATGTTGAAGGAGCGTAATAAATTATGAACTGAATTTCTTGAACTCTTTCAATGTCACTTTCATGCTTTCTTTTTTTTCCAGAGAAATGTTTTATGGTATGCAAAGGGAGCAATAAAAAAATTTATTTCAACATATGGGAGTAGGACTGTTTTTCTCTTAGATTTTAGTCCTTGGGGTTATTTTTCATTCTAAATGAGAAAAACGTTTGTAATCCATTTTGAGATCATTAATATATCAAAAAAAATCTTATAGTATTTCAGTTTCAGGGATGATGGCTCTAATACTCCATACTTTTCTGGGTATTGCTTTCAGGATGTAGCTTTCGTGTAATTATTTGCTCACCCAGTTCTTTAGAGTCATTATTGAAATATCTTAATCCTGATCACTAACTTCAGAATGTACCCAGAATAGATAGCAGTATCTAGGTGTCTGGCATGTGTAAAGCTCATATAAAGAGATTAACATTCAGTTTAGCTGATCACTCTCTATTTTCTTTTGTATCACTCTATCCAAAAGTAAATTAATTTCACCTGCCCTCAAATCTTTTTGTGACACTCCTTAAAACTGGAGGAAAAAACATTTTTCCAGGGCAAAGCATGGAGTTCATAGAAAAAAGGTTTAGCTCCAGGTAAGTAAGAATTCATCTTCCATAAGAAATGCACCAAACTACCTGAAGGAGGTGTTGTAGATGGCCATGCCTAGTCTGAGGGTAGAACCTGTGTGACAAAGAGGAAGTGATGGGTGGCAGTGGTCAGAGGCTGCTTTCTGTGGGGAAAGGCATCACGTAGCTGCTGACCAGACCTGCTGTCGGGGGAGCTTCACTGCTTCCCAGGGGTCTGGATCCAGAATGCTGCAGAAAAACTGCTGAGGGTCATCTGCCACTAAAATGATTTCTCTTTGCTGCAGCGGATGTTGTTTCATTTGATTTTAACAAGACCAATCTCGAATATCATTCCTCTAAATTTGTTGTTGTACAGACGGAATGGACGGAGCTCTTTGGTCTCAAAGGACAGTGGACATCGGTTTACAATGTAACTTGTGGCTGATTACAGATTGTGTTCCTGTGGGCTGATGCTGGCATCAGGGTTGTTTACTGCCTTCATCAACAGCCTTGGCAATAAGACAGACACCATCAGCAATTTCATGAAGTTGAGGCAAGAAGCCAATATGTGTTATATTGGCACTGCCATCAACAGTGACCTTGACAAACTGGAGCACTGGGACAATAAGTACATCATGAATTTCAGTAAAGACAAATGCAAAGTCCCACTCCTGGGACAGAACAGCCCCAAGCAATGGTATAGAGTGGAGAGTGACCAGCAAGAGAGCAGCTCTGCTAGAAAGGGCTTGGGCACCCTGAGGGATGGCCAGTTATACAAGTGCTCTGTGCATGCTTGCAGAGCAGGGCCACCACATGTTGGGCTGCATTAACCAAAGTATAGTCAGCAGGTCAAATGAAGCCCCTCTACCTTATGTTCATTAAAATTATATGTGGAGTATTGGATCCATTGTGGGACCTTTCATTGCAAAAGAAATACTGACAAACTAGACCAAGTCCAGCAGACGTCTACTGAGACAGATAGTCATCTGGTGCATTAAGTATAAGAAGAATCTAAGAAGAAAGATGGGCTTCTTATTCTCAGTGAAGAGAAGGAAAAGGGGAGATATCAGATTGTTATCTTCAGTCACCTAAAGAGGTGAAAACACATTTAAAATCTTCTTAGATACAGTCAGTGAAAGGGAAATTCCAACTGGATATGAATATACAATTTTCATCATGGCGGTAGTTAAACACTGAAGGAGATTTCCCAGAAAGGCTGGGGTATCTTCATTCTTGAAACAGTCAAATCTCAACTCTGTCACTTCACTCTTTTTTCACAGGCCCTGAGCAATCTGACCTGGCTTGGTAGCTGGTCCTGGTTTGACAAGGGGTTTGGACTAGATAGACACCAGAGATACCTACCAACCAAAATTATTTCTCTCTAAACAACACGCAAATAAAAACACTGTTATATTTTAATTTCTCTGGTATTGCTTCCACTTCACTTCTAATTAGGGGATGGAGGGACAGAAAAAAAAGCAGAAGGGTAGGAAGTACCAGTTACTGAAGATATTTGCTTTTTTTAATTGAGAAAAAACCTAAAAGACCATGGCAACAACTGACATTTACTTAATTCAAACACTCTTAATTAAGATCGGTAACTTTTTATTTTTGAAGTCTCTTTATCAAATTTATGGTGTATTTATTTCTTATATGACACTTCATTACTGTGAACCATGACCTGAGAAACTTGACGGATGGAGCAAGAACAGCAGTTCACTGGCAGAACTAGGAACAGAACAAAATGCATTCCTCCCAGTACAGTGTTCAAAGCTTTGGACAATTTTGCCCAGGAATGTTGGGAGAGCTCTTTTTTTGACTGCTGTCAGTTTCAATGGATATCCAAAACTAGGTGAAAGTTGTGCATATTCACACTTGGACAAAACATAGTCAGCTTGCTGGGCCATGTTAGAAAGTACTTCACTGGCAAGCGTCTCTGCTGATGTAACTTCTAACTTTTTTGTCTTAAATGATATTTGTGTCATCTGAGTCCCCATATTCCAGTGAATTTCTGAACAAAGAAAAAGGAAGGCATACTTAGAGTCTGTTTTTTCTCCCAAGATCCCAGCATAAAATAGAAATGTGAAGAAATAGTCATAGGAAATGGCTCTTCTGTTCCAGCTGCTCTATTATGACAACTTGAGCCCTTGAACATTCTGTCTCCTGTTGAGCTACTCCTTTTCCTGTCTTGTTTCTTCAGCCTGACAGCTAATTTGATGGCTCCATATTCACTTCTGCCTGCCTTCAGAGTTCTTTCACAGCCTGTTTTGTAGCTTTGCTGTCCTTTCTGCTCTCATTTTTGGATCATGGTGGTGTGGATGCTTCTGGCACATCATTGTAATTAATCATGTGCAAGCGTCCAATCTGCTTTGTTGTAAGACGTGTCTGAGGAAAACATACAGATTCCATTTTTCCTGGAAATTTTTACTGTTTGAGCTTCAGTAGATTTTCAGTAAGTTTTGACAGGACTGGATATTTTACTATTTGACTCTACTTTTTCATTTGTCTGTCAAACAGACAAACCCAAAAGTCAGCCACTGTTGCTTGACTTGCAAAGTGTGCAGGACTTATCTGGATTTATTTTGAACTCCTGTTGGATGAATATATTTCTTATAATTGACTTTCTGACTTGGATGCATATACCAACTTGTTTCCCACCTTTTTTCATATCCATTCATTTATACGAACATACATGATGAAAGGTCATAATAAACAATGGGTATGAAACTGGCAAATTCACTACGTTAAAACTGTGAATAATTGTGGGAAATGTTTGAAAAGAATGATAATAATGGTGAAACCAACAAAAGATGTTAATTATTGTCAGACAACTATGTGTGTGTTTCAGTCCAGCAATGGCTGGAAACAGATGTTTCATCTTGGTGCAACAGGCTGCTGTGGCAGATACTATGCATGGGGAAGTTCCTTCTCTCTCAGCAGCTGGAAGCTGGTTCATACCTTAAAGCCTGAGGACTTATATATCAAAGAAAAATTCTCAGAATCTTTTCTGTCCTCTGGATAATTTTCCTATACATACATAGCGCCAATACTTTTGGAAAACAGCTAAGCTATTTGGCTTCAGTAATGCAATGTCTGAATATTGTCAAAATGTCAAAATATTGTCACAGCCCATAAAACATATGGGGATATCTCATGACACAGAGTAAATTCAAGTTAACAAAATTCATACACTGGAAATAAAATAAAATGCAGTGTTTAGGGCAGAGAGGAATTCTACTAAAATTGTGAGCTGGAATGAAAAGAAGATCTGGATTTCTCTGTTTAGCAAACAGTAAGTGAACAGCATCAGAGTAAACAGGGTGACTCAGAGTTGTTAAACAGAAGTATTAACATCAGTTCCCAAAGGAAATAGCTTGTTTTTAATCTCCATATCCAACTCCCACTTATAGCATTAGCAGCTGCAAATTAAGATTCAGGGTAATAGAATGTTGTAAGTGTGCTGGCTGCTTCTTGGGAAATTGTGAAAGATATGCATTGTGGCTAATGTAAATTTTCTTCATTCTAACAATATTGGTCATATAGCCATAGAACCAGTAAAGAAGCATAGGCTCCACTAATGAAACATAGCAGAAATGTATGCATTTGTGGAGGAAAACAGAGAAGAAAAAGAGCTGGTGAAATACAGTACTTTGCTGAAGATTGTTTCATATATGGAACTGTGATAATTTTGGATGATATCCATTTCACATAAAACATCTATAACAGTAAATAAACAGTGCTAGAATAATTTCAGTTTGCAGTTTGGCCCTGCTTTGGAGGGGTAAAATCATTTATTATTAATGACATGGACTGTTTCATATCAGGTTGCCTTAGTGCCAAAGGCAGCTCCTGGACATTTTTAACTTAGCACAGATGTAGTCCTAAGGTCCCTCTTCCTTCCCAAATTAGAATTTGAATTCTTAAAATTCATTTGGGTTTCAGACAGGAATCTTATCAGTCTTAACTTCAAGATGTCCTAAAATTCTGTGCATCAATATTAATTAGATGCATCCCAAATTAGCTTGGAAGTTCCCATGGCACTTTTTAGGCATTTCACATTCATCTGCAAAGAGGCTGTTATGCAGAGTGATGTGCTTTTGTCCATGTTTCAGCAGACATCCATAGCACTTATTTTGGGTAAGATACCCAGGTGGTTAAAGCACTAATTCAGAAATTAGGAGGTACAGGTTTCAGTGCAAAGATATTGAACTCCCCTCACTAGATGGTTACTTAATTCATAAGGAAAATACTAATTCACTTCAACTCAAAACCACTGTGCAGTTCAGTATAAAAGCAACTTCATGTGAAAAGAGAGTAGGAAAGAGGTGCCCAAACGTTGTCGAGTGGCTAGTTCTGGCTAGCCTAAAAACCTAACAGTTTAGGTTTTCAGATCTTGTTTCTTGGAAGGTGCGTGTGTTTTATTTTACACTATTAACAAAGCAAATAAAACTTTCCTTCAAACAAGCAGCAGATCTCTATCTCTACTTTGTCTCACCTGGTTACTTGAGCAGCAGCATAGGAAAATGGTGTCTTCCTGATTACTCTTCCAAGTACCTGGTTTACTTCAGTGCTCAGTACTTTGCCCTCAAGAGAGCATGAAAAGCAAGGAGCTTCCACCCAGCTACTCCATGTTTGTGTGCTTAAAGATTTCTCCTTTGAACAAAATTGAGCCAAGAACTCAAATGTCTTCTTTCTTCTCTAACTGTTAATCTGTTAGCCCAAAGAAAAATATGTCCACTGAATATGGTTACCTAGCCTTATAAAGAAAAAGCCAAGGCTGCATCCTTGCTCTGTGTACTTTTAAAGGTACTTTTAAAGGTACTTCCAAATTACCCAAAACCCACCAAAGAGGAAGGTGGACTTAACATATGCCATCGGAGTTGCAGATGGTGCTTCTGCTGGGCAGAAAATCTCTCCCTTTTCTGACTTATGGAGGTGTCTCCATCCATTAGGTGGGATACTTAGACACTGATTTTAGACAGGCAGACTTCATGTTCACTAATTATACTTTAAATGTTATTCAGGTAGTCTGCTTCATGAGTTCGTACTTATTTCTTACCTATACTACTGTCATGAGATGGGAACCATCAACAGGAAAAAGACAACAGCTCCCTGCCTAGAGCATTCTAAGCTTGAAAGACAGGATTCAAGGATTTTGCATGCTGCCCTTTAGAAAGCTACTAGATTTCACTGGCAGTGCTGGCAACTAACAAAGACGGGGAAAAAAACCACAAGAAGACAACAGACTAAAACGACTGAGAAACATTCAAGGCCCACTGTAAACTAAACTTAGATTTCACAGAAGAAAGGGAAACACTATGGCTAATAAAACGGTCTAAAGGAAACATATTATCAAGACCCCAATATGAAAAAAAGGACAGAAAACTGTGTCTTATAGTACAAGGATAATTAAACCCAAAGCATAGCTTGAGAATAGTCAAATAAAGTGACCTTGCTCTGGGAACAGTTAAAACTCATGGCCAAAAAGGCGAGAGGACATTGGCTCAGGATCTGAGACACTAATTCTGAATCCATATTTATTTGATCTGACACAAAAGTCTACATATTTATTAGGAAACTATGTGCCTGGGACTATCCTCTGGCACTGAGGCCAAGAGGTATGGAAGAGAATTCATTACTATCTTAGCCACCAAAGCAGGGTAAGCAGGGCGGACATCCCTCGAGTTCAGTCCCTGGCCTGCACGAGCACTCAGGCCGTGCCTTAAAGTTGTTTGATAGAACAATTTTTAGCCCAGGAAAAACAGTCCCAGAGAATATTCTAAGAACTTAACATGTTCAAGTTCCAGTGCTCAGGAATGTTCCCTGGCACTGCTTGATTTGTTAACACAGGACGAGCCAAAAGCTTTTTGCTTTAGACACAGAATGACACCTGAGACACAACTAACAAAGGAAAAGCTCTGCAGAAAATTGAAGTATTCATAGAAGAAAAATAACACAAAGGGATGAAGAAGTTGATGGATGAGGGGAAATACCAAATTGCAGGTAAAATTTTTTTTTTGATAAATCACTGAAAGAATACATCCTGATTAATATCATTTGATTTTAAAAATTTGAGACAAAGAATGGCACTATGATTTTAGAACTATCATTCTGATGTCATTACGCCTGTCTATTCTGAAGCATTACTGTGATTCTTTCCATGTTCAAACAACGCTGACCATCTTTCATTTTCTGTATCATTTTATAGAAGTACCATTACTATAGAGTAATAGACCTGTGCAACTTTAATTCTTATGCACTGAAGTGTTCTTTCTCAATGTCCTTATTCTTGTTGGGTATTTTTTTTTCTGTTCTTTTTCTTTCCATTTTCCAAATCCTAATTTTCATTTGTTAGTATCAGTTTTTCCAATTTGCTAGACATTGCTCTGGTATTATAGCTGTATTCTCAGATACTGGGGATTTTTTTTTGGCCAGGGTTCTTTCAGATTTCTTTCACATTTCATAATCTATAGGATTATTAATTTCTGAGCAAAATGTTCATAATTGATTCCCAATTGCCTTGTGATTTTTCTGCTTAAATTCTTTCTGCCAGCTGCCTTGACTCATAATTCTTTTCAGCTTTGGGAAACGTCTCCTTTCAAAGCACTAATTACATATAATACTACTTTGGACTAATTTATTGTGCTTGATGTAGCAAGTGTAATCGAACTTATTTTTTGTACTTATACTACCATTAATTTTTATTTATACAACCAATTCCTCTTTCTGTCTCACAATAAGATTTCATTGTTTTGGGTATATACTCCCATTGAATGCGAGAACTACTGTGTAACATGCTGAAATTTGAAGGATATTTAAGTACTGTCAACATCACATTTTTGCATTTCATTCATATTGATATCTCCGTGTAACAGATTTCTTTTCCTGATTCATTGGGCTGATGTTCACAGAGCTGCTCATTCTGTTCTGTAGAATGATGGAGATTCTCAAAACACAGCATGTAGTGTTCTGTCTGGTACTCTATCTTCCAAAACATTGATCCTTAAAAGTTAAATGCTATTTCTGTTGAAAAGTGTTACTCTGCCAGACAGTGATTTCCATATAGATTATATACTACTGATTTTAAGATTCTAATTATTGGTTAGATTAATTTCATTGAATGAATGATTTAATTTTGTATCCAAGGTGAGCTCCGGGTAGGGAAGCTCACAGTTGATGATCCACTAATATTTACCATGAGAATGATTTTAGAAAAAGAATTTGTCCCTTTTCCAGTTTGTATATTGAGGGAAGCTGAGTAAGTCTGTTTAATTATTTGGGCTTCCTTATTATATCATCTAGAGCTCAGCCTTGTTACCATTAAGTCAACACTCTGTTGACTTCATGGCAGTTTTATTGCACTGGTAATTTTTAATTTGGCTTTACAATTTTATTTTTCCAACTTCATTTATCATAGAATGGTTTAGGTTGGAAAGGATCTTCTAAAAAGTCCCTCTTCAGCTTTTTTGTAGGTCCCCGTCAATCACTGGAAGGCTACTATAAGGTCTCCCCAGAACCTTCTCTTTTCCAGGCTGACCAACCCCAACTCTCTCAACCTGTTGTCATAGGAGAGGTGCTCTAGGCCTTATAAGCGCTGCTGTTAAGTACTATTGACATGAAAGTATTCACATCTTTTTTTTTTTTTCTTGTTTTGTCATCTATATTCTAAAAGATGTGTGAAAACAGAGATGAAGGGAGCTGTCACCCATAAGTGATGGCTGACAACGCAGACATGAGTCTGAATGAAACCTCATGCACAATGTGATATTTACTTTTTTTTGGTAACCTGTTGAAACAAGTAATAGGAAGATTAATGTGAACACATGAACTGTCCTTTGTTACAGCTATTACTGAAGTTCAGATAACATGAATGATTTTTATCTAGGGTAGCAATCACAGGCTATGTAAAATTTAAAACTGTTTCTAGGGAGGAAAATAAAGCCTCATCTGGTGAATTTTTCTGCTAAATGAGGGTAAGTAGAAGAACTTTTCTGAAAATTCCATCACTTAAGCTGGAAGAGAATAGGAAACTTTCTCATTCCTTGGGATGTGTAGAAAAAATCATTGGGCTCTATTGTTTCTTTTAGCTCTGTGGAGCAATCCTCAAAACTGTCCATTTTAATGGCATTCTTATCTTGATTAAAAATGCTACTGCCCACAGTTTTGGTTACATTTTTTATTCTTTTCCTTGAGGACCAGCAGGATTTCTACTTTTACAGTGTAAATATCAGATTCTGCACTATAAATTCCGAGATGCTGAAAGAATGCAAAAATCACAGGTGTTTCTGACTGAGTCTCGTTAGCAGTAAGAAAATATCATAAACAATCCAACTTGGAAGTGCTCCATATTCAAGAACAGGAGTGGTGTTGGCCAGAAAAGATTCCTGAAGGAATTTTATTTAGATATTTAGAAAAATCAGAATAATCACCCAAAAGAAACTATAACTAATTGTGAGCTATATTCATAGCCAGAACAGGAGAAATAAAGCTAATAGAGTAATTCTTTTAATGTATAAAATTGGCTGTGCTCTGGAAAGTCTCAGACTAAATTCTGTAATTCTCTCCATAATGACTGCTGAATTGCTAGCTCCTATTCACACATTAATTCTTTGCAAATGTTTTTTGTGTAAAGGCTCAAGATATTCAGTCTTGAAAAAAGTACAGTTGTCTTTCCCTCTCATACATACCCCAATGATTTGGGTTTAGGTTTTTTTTTGGTGTGTGTGTTTGTTTGGCTTGGTTTTTAAAACTAAACAATGGGAAATACCTTTCTCACTGATTTATTGCTCCTTACAAATATCTGACAGTTAACCTTGGCAGTCATTTTATTGCAGGAGGATGCAAGAAAAATCTGTGAAAGTTCTGAGACTCTGCTCATCTGGCAGCTAAAGGATTCCGGCAAAGCCTTGCTTGGCCTCAGGCTGAGAGTATGGAAGTTTTAATTGTCCATGTGAACACCCTGAATCAAAAAGGAGCCTGAATATTCAGGAACATTTGCCGATATATCTGCCTGAGAGAATATATAGGAGAGTTTAGCTCTTCTTGTGAATGTTTCACACTATTTTAGTTGTCAAAAATGTATTATACTAATTTGTATTCATTGAATGATTACACTGTATGGTTACCAACACACTTCATGAAAGCTTCCTCATTCATTATTCTTCCCAAAATTCTAAGTCATGTAATATAATAGTATGACTTCCTGTTGATTCCTAATATAATTTCTAATGATTAGCAACAAATTTACAAACTGATGCACACTGATGTTACTGGGATTGTTTCCATTGACCACAATAGCTGATTCCCAAGAAATCTCTTTGGAAATTTTTAAAAACATACAAAACCCTCAAAATTGGGAAATTATGATGTGTCACAATAAGTTTTTTAATAACATAAAGAGGCAACAGGAGTCACTCAGTAATAATTCCACAGAAGTCAGTGGATGATGACTTTTAAAATTCTTTTTCAATAGAATTTTTAATGTCCCAACTTTTTTTTTTTTCCATTTTGTAAGGTACTTGTTTTTTCCATCCTTTGCTCGGGAGTTCTATACAGACAAACTTAATATGGTGCTATCCTAGTGCTGTCCATCCATGAATGCCCTTAGATCCAAAAACATTTGTGGCCTAGAAAAAGTGCCTCCAGAAGACATTCTGTCTCAAGTCAAGAAGAGCTCTCTGCACCTTGCATAGTTAAAATGCTTTTCTGTGACGAACAGCAGCTGTGTGCATAGTAGGACATAAGTAGGAATATATACTTGGAGAATCATCAGGTAAAGCTCCATAATTCTGTCTACTGTGAACCTTAGCGTAGCCCCCACTGGGCACCAGGTGGTTTTGCTTATGCAAACAGTTGCATTTGGGAATGTCCCACTCGTGTGTGAAATGATGGCTTTCCCATCTCTGTGATGCATCTGATCCAGTGAGAAGAAAAGAAACTGAAAATTTAATCTCTGTGTTCTTGGACATGGGAACTGTAGAACCAAAGAATATTGCAAAACTGTTCTTATGTCAATATTTGCAGTGAGGTAAAGTTTGAGTCAGCTGGAGATCTGGACCTGTATTTCTGCTACTTTTTCTGACTTTGGGCTTTAAAACACATTTTCTATATATAGGTCTAGCAGAGCATGACATTTAGGACAGCTAAAGGATAAGGGGCTACATTAAATGTAAGAATTACTTCCCATGGCAGATTTTTACACTTGGCAGAGAATCACAGGTTTGGTTTAGGAGTAAAGCAGACTGAAAGCTGATGGTGGGCCAATAATAACTGGCCAATTTTGACTTCTATTACCCTCAGGATTTTTGCATAGTTACATTTCTGTTACATTAGCTATAAAGCAGTATACGAACACAGTAAATATTTAATCTGGAAAAAACTCCTGTCATCTGTGAAGACTTGGTGCAATTTTTTTTTCCCTGTATCATTTAAGAAAGTCTCATAAAAACAGAGAGGAGAATCTATATGAAAATCATTTATGGAGGTATTGTCGAATTAAAGTTAAATTAACAATTGATGAAACTGAACAACTAGAAGCAGAGATTTGCTTATAATGCAACAGCCTAGAGAACCGTGGAACAAAGATACCTGCATACTTCCAGATTCTTGACCATCTGCTATTTTTCTTCTGACTTGTTTAATTTCTTATTCGAAACTTTTAGTTGAATCACTGCAACTGGGATTTTAAAATTAATGCATTCTAGAGCCCAAGAAGCTGTAGTATTATTTACATTAGCGAAATTACACTAGTGTTATTTACCATAACAGACATTCCTCCTTAAATGGGAAGGTGGTGAGTATCTTAGAGATATCAGAAGAGTAACTCTGTGTTGAAACAAGCACTTCCTCTGGAATTATTCAATATGTTTATGATGAACGTAAAGGTAAAATATTTTGGTATCAGTTTTAGATATGTTAAATTCACACCAGAAATAATCTCACTGAAATTACACTTAGATGCAATCGGTAGCAAGCCCCTGAATTTACTGTACTTTTAGCCTGAACATTCTTTTCTTTTCATGTCTAATTGTTAAAATAGAGTTTACACTTAATGAAAAGGGCTTGCATTTCTGATGGTCTACAGAGTAAAAATTTTGTGCACATTTTTTGGCAAGAAGTCTCTTTTTTTCTTTTTTTTTTTTTTTAAATATATGATTACCATGAGTAATACCTTTCAAATTTATTCTAAATATTTGCTTCCAGCATGGCTTGACTCCAAAAGTTTTGCAAGTAGATGTTTTTGAATGTTGCCAGAATTAATTCTGCAGTCTTCTGTTAGTAATATAGATTCAATGCAGAGAAAGTCATCAAAAGTTTTAGCACATTGCCTCCTGTTTGCCTTACTTTATTGCTTACTGTATTGCTAGATCTTCAGTCAGCATAAATCAGTCTAGTACAACCATGAAGACTTTTTCCAGCTCTGATCAAGTGTCTAGTCAACCCTTGGCAGGTTCACTAAAACAACAGATAACTTTGCCAAGCTGGACCAACTGGTTTTATTTGAATGCTTCTGCTTTGATATGAGAAATGTGGGCCTATGGCATTGATCCAAAATCTATTGTTTGGTGCCCCGGGTAAAGAATCTTCCCTACCATTAAATTAATTTCATTGTCTCCTCTTACACTTATATTTGGTTTTTTTCATGCAACTCCTACAACTCAGAATAGCAATCTCTGTCACTGTTTGTTCTGGATCTTGACCCAATTTCTGCAGGAGTCAAGGGCAAACTCCCATTGGCTGCTGAGACAGATCAGTCATAGAAAGTAAAAAAAAACCCATGGAGTACTAGTTCTTCACAGGGACATGCAGAAGATGATCACACAGCAACAGTAGTCATTATGTGGAAGAGATTTTTTTTCTGGGTATGAAGCAATCATGATGTTTATCAGAGTTTTTGTCATGTTGTGTCATGGAGTTACCCTGCTTTTCTGTTGCAGAAGTCCTTTTATTTGTTGGCTTCTTGTCAGGTAGGATTATTATTTCCATACTACCTTGAAAATTTCCCTGGAAATGTTTGTTACTCAAAACTATGCCTGAATATTTATCTGCTTTTCCATTTCATGTTAAATAAATGTTTGTATTTACTAACACGTTATAAAACCCAACTGAATAAAGCAGAAAACAGTAAGGAATTTGGGTCTGATCTTTCAAAGATAAAAGTTTTTTCCCACCAGCTTTGATGGTGTTCCTTGGGAGAATTAAATATGCTTAATTAAGCATATTTCTGCATCGGCCTCCTCAGTTGAAACACAGTTTGGATCCTGATAGAGGGACTTCTTAGGTAAGGCTCAGAATTTAGATCTAAGAAGCTGGGTGCCACATAACTCATGTGTCTTAAAGCGTAAAACTAATTTGCCATTATCAGAAGAGCTTGCTTGTTGGATAGAGACTTGATCAAGAAATGAAGGGAATTCCTAGAAGAGTCACCCAATCACATTTATAACAGCTGAAGACCGGGAGAAGGAAAGTTTAAGGGGAAAAGAAGGGATGTTTCCACACTTGCTATTTAAGTAGATGTACCGAGTTCTTTGTTCAGCTTTTCCAACTTCTGTTCTATGATCTCATATTTGTGTTTCTTCACCTACTGCATCTTTTATTTCCTCTTTGAGACTGCTGTGGACAGCATCACAATTCTTGACAGTGTACTGGCACAGTATACTGTTTATATTATTGATGTTGCTAAAGGATTTGGAAAGTTTTGTCCTCCAATACCAGTACTGGGTACTCGAATCCTCCAGACAGTGTAAACTGGTGGTCAGTCCCACCAGCATAAAGACTTGGCACTTAATGCATCCTAACTAGTGAGTGGGTATTGGCTGCCTTTGCTAGGCACAGCTGGAAGCTGTGTCATATAAGATGCTATACTTTTATTCTAGGGTATACAAGGCATTAAAATATGACTAATACACTATGAAACATAAAGAACCAGAATTCCGATGGTTAAGAATACACAGAAGATAGTAGTTTTGCATGTTTATTTTCCTAACTGGCAACATTTGGATTTCTTTTTTCTCTTTCTTAGTTGTGTGAGTTCTTAAGCTTTGTGGAATGTGTATTTGTTCTCCACGCGTTCTTACAGCCACGCATTCTAGTCAGTGGTAGGACCTCACAGGTTTGTCACTTAATGGTTATTCCCTTTTCTTTGTGGATAGGTGCTTGTTTCTAGAATAGAATTTTGCCTGCTTCTCTAGAAAGTTGTTTTTTTTTTCCTTTGTTTGCTCTGGTTATCAAATAAAGGTAGTTTTTTGCATTCTGTGATGTGTAACTACTCCTTATTAGAGAGCTGTTCTCTAAAGTGTTTTTTCCTCATTCTCTTGCAACCTTTCTCTCACTAAGAGATGTGCCTCCATTTACTTCAACACATTCAGCTGGCTAAGAGGTGGTGTTATAAGATTTTTCTAGAAACTATATCTAGTCTTTCCATAACCAGTCAGAAACTAGTAACAGCTATATTACAATTTCTCATTTGGACTTCATATTTTATATTTTAGGATTCTTTACACAATTCTTTAAGATTTATTATGCTCTTGTTTCAGCTTAATCTCAGCAGTAATTATATTTGTTTTCAATTTAGCTACCTTTTACTTTTGCCCTCCATAAAGACACATACGTATTTACAGACATGAACGTATCTACAAATTCCTGTTTCTTTAGCATAGCCTGTCGTTCTAAATGCAGAATTTTGCTATGTCTTTTTTTTTGGAGCAGAAAAGGACCTGGTAGACAATACCTATGGGAAGTGAGTGTGAACTGATTTGGAAGAATGAGCTTAAGGTGATTTTTTAGCAGTTCTTTACCACTCACTGCTCAATGGTATAATGTGCATCTTCCCTAATTCTATCTATAAATGAACTGACACTTAAATTAAGATTTTTGATTGTCATATTAAAATGCCTTCCTGTAGTGGGAGCTACTGTAATGTTTTTATTAATAGATAAGAATGCTATTATTTAGTCCTGTTTTTTTGGTGTTTTTAATTGCACATTTATCCTTACAGTAATTTTGTCTGAGTCAAAACTGTTTCAGCTTTTAAAAAAATTATCCCAGAAAGATGATATAACATAGCATGCTGTAGGAAAAGTTGGTATCTGTCTGAAATTTAAAGCATTTACTTATGATCCCTTTGCAATCATTCTGGACCATAGGCTTAAAAAGGTGACCAATGCATTATTTCTCTTAGGAGTAATGCAAGCGAAATAGGATATGAAGCTATTTAGGTGGATTTTTTTTCTGAAACTAGTAGTTCTTATGAACGTGGGAGACATTCTCTGGCTTGATTCACATATATTTTGTCAGAAACAGTCTCATGGTTCGAAGGATAATCTCATTTCACACGGTGCAGGAGAGGAGGGCAATTTTTAAGTGCAGTCAGTAAAATTACATTAACTACAGTGAATATACATACGCAAACAAACACAAAGTCCTGTGTGAACTGAACCTTAGCTTCCTGTGGGAATGACATCTTCACTGGATTATATTTGAGCCCACTGAGAATCAGTTGGGATGACAGCTGAGCTGGAAGCTATGCAAGAATACTGGCTGTCGTCTGGTTTCGTATATGTTAGTCATACCTATACTTAGCCTGCTGTCTGGGGTAGAAACAGTAAAATTGGTATGAAGGATGATGTAAAAGGAGCCTGTTGTGTGATTCTTCCAGGCAGTTGTAACTATTGTCAAGATGCTTCCTGAAATCTGTTTTCTATTTATGATCTGGTTTATGGCTCAAGGACTTTTTATTCAGTTGTTAGTACTGGTTGTTTTTCTACCTTATGCTTTGAGCATTTCTTAATAGCAAGGTAACTTTTTAAATGTAAAAACTCTTAAAGTGTTGGAATTATATGAGGGGAGAGGAATTACTGAGTTATGCATATGGGCAATGTAATATGAAGCCCAGAAAAGAGATCTGGTGCTAACTTGCTGGTCTTTCTATCTGTGAATATATATTTGGAATTACATTATCTTGCTTCATCAGAAATGGCTTTATATGTAGCGCTAGTATGTGAACAGATTAAAATACTCATGCCCTTTGACTGAAAGCATGAGGGTTATGTGTAAATAAGATTACTTTAGTTCCTTCAAAACTCCTGCCACTGAATAGTGCTATTAGGATAATTTAGAAATTATTTTTTAATGTGGAAATTTTAGCCATGATATAATTTACATTTCAAGAACTAAGAAAAAGTTTCAAGTAGGAATAAGAAGGCTTTTGTATACATTGATGAGGTCCCCCTTCGTCTTCTCCTCTCTGGACTGAACAGACTCAGGTCCCTCACCCTTTCTTCATATGTCAGATGCTTATCATCTTTGTGGCCCTTTGCTGGATTCGCTCCTGTATGTCCATGTCTTTCTTGTCCTGAGGGACTCAGAGCTGTACCCAGATGGCTCTCACTAGTGTTTCCTCATCCAGCTGTCAGTTCTCTGCCTAATGCAGCCCAGGAGGATGTTGGCCTTTGCTGTGACGGCCCTTTGCCGCCTCATGGTCAACTCATATCACCAGGACCCCCAGGATCTTCTCTGTTTTCCAGCTGGTTGCTCCCACCTTGTGCTGTTCCAGCCAGAGAGCACATGAAGCAATTTTGGGTCCCTCAAAAGAGGTAGTCTCACATACAGCTCAAGGCATAATGGGTTTTCAACTTTTTCAGCCAAGCCGGGTGTATAAAACTGACTGTTGGAAATACCCTTCCCTTCAGCCTGTGGAGTACTTTTAACTATCTTGTTATACCCTTATAAAATGACCAAGAAGTTATGAGTAGCAGCCTCTGCCTGAATAGGTAGAAATTAATCTGGAAAGGAATCTAAAGAGTGGAAACATGATAGAAGTGCTAAAGTGGAAGGGCTTTGTAGGACCTCTAATGTGCATCCTCACTTCCTTGCATCGAAATTACATTGTTTTGAAATTTCTATTGCTGCTTTTAACATGCTAAAGGGATATTTAATATGTAATTAAAATAAATAACATGATAAATGCTTGTTTTCAAAACTAATTCCTAGGAATTATCTTCTTTTCACTTAATTCTAGCTGAGGCTTAATGATGGGACAAAGTCTTGCAGACCAAATGTATCATCTATCCTTATTTGAATGTGGATATCCTCTTTCCAGACTGCTAGTCTGCCAATGCTAAACAACTCCTTCAGTCCCAATCTGGAAGGAGTATTTTCCTTGTCTTTGTGCAACTGCCACAGTATCCTATTTCACATTAACTGAAGTAATTCCAGGGCTTCTCTTTAATTCTAAGGTTGTTTGACCTTGGCATATAATTTGTAGATGTATTGAAGAATACATTCAGTGCCTCCTGCCTTTATAAGGAATCATCAGAAGTCACTGCTAATGGATAGCTTGCTAATTGGGAAATTATTTCATATAATTCAATCTCAAATGAAGTTCATTAGAGTGGACTGAACAGTATGAATGCTAACAGCTGTCAATTGTAAAAAAAATAATTTATGCTAAGATCTCCAGGATGTAAAGGAAAACTGAGTAGCCTGGCAGTATAAAATGTTGTGTGTGAGGTAGGAGGATTTCCTGCTAACATTATTTTTGGCTTTTTATGCTTTATACATTGAATCAGTGGCACTTCATTCAATGTGTATTTTCCTTGAATAACCTGAGAAAGTGAGGGCCAAATGGAAAACTTTTTAAAGGTCTTGTTGACTTAGTTTAGGAATAAGTTCTGTGATATACTTCGTATGCTACTCAAAATCAAGTTGTTTGTCATAATTTAGCAATATTTTACAATGTGCTTTTCATTCAATACCCTTCTCACCTTCACTGAGCCTGCAAGTTATACACAGTACATATTCTGTACATATTATATAATCTCAAGGTACCTCAAATGTTACAAAAAATATTATCTAAGCCCTTCCATTTATTGGAAGGTCTTTTTTAGTGCCTGAAGAGATGAGATCAGACCTGTGTCTACCTTTAAAATAGAAAAAATATCAAACCTCTGCTGTAAACGGAGCTCTGCTCACTGCAGCAACATAATCTGGCTTTAGGAGGAACAATAACTTGGATTAGACTCAAGAGCGGCCCCTTTTCTTACCGTGAAAGGAAGAAGCTTTGAGATGAGCAGCACTGTAAAACTTCTGTGTGACACATTTGAAAAAAATGATCAAGGATGCTATGTAAACACTGTGTCACTGCTCTGCAGAGGAAGGAGCTCTCTGCTCCCATCTTTTGGTGATCAGCAGAAAATCTGCTGATTTTATCTACACAGTATGTTTGTCCAAGGCTGCATCTGAAGAGAGGCTCCAGGTCTCCTGGGTGGGTAGATTATGCACATGAAGCGAACCGTGAGCTCTTCTGTTCACTGGTAGATGAAGACCTGGATGGTGCCTCCAAAATCTTCGCAGTGTGTGGTTTTGAAAGTCACTGGTAAGTGGTACTGCAGGAATGTGCAGGGAAATAGGCGTTCCTTTTTAAGTTACAGATCCTTCTCAAGGGAAAGAGATGCTACAGCCTCCACAGTTGAAATGTGGCTGAGTTAACATAGGTGGCCTTTTTCCAGGATACCCTGCAGGGTTGCACGATCCCAGTGGTTACCTGCTCCCATGGGAATCACAGTATAGGAACAACAGGTATTCCCTTGACCCTGACGATTGACCAGCCAGGTCTGTGCACATGGATGATGAAGTTTTGTACTGACATCAAAATGTTAGCAAAGCTTGCCAGGTGAAGAAAAGTGAAATAATGTAACAAAATGGCACTTACCTCTTGGGTTATCTTAGCAAACAGAGAATTAATTTGGAAAACGTCTATTAAAATCCCTAAGTATATCATGGCTGTGTTTTCTCAAGTAGTTACTGGGTATGTGTCTTTCCTCAGTAAGGTGTTCCTTGATTTGCGTGCATATTCAGTGTTTCTGAAAGAGGGAAGACTATCTGTTAAGGGTGCCTTGGGAATTAGATAATGCCTTTCAGTGCAATCTGGAGATAATGATGGTTGTTCATTTTAGGGAGATTGCACATTATTTGAGTCCAGACCTTGCAGTCAATGATCTCTTGCAGGAAGGTCATGCTTACAGAATGAACGTGCTTTCAGATCTCAGCTAGTTTCTGGTTTAGTAGAAGGAAAAGCAACGTATGGCAGCCTGAGAATACCACGTGCGACAGACACCTATGTGATATATGAAATAAATCTTCAAGTCAGCTCTAGGCTTGAGGATGTTACAGAAGTAGTTTCTCTGCTAGCTTCCTGCCTTACCTCCCAAATGCTTCCCCATGAAAGCAATCAATATCTGTGCGAGTGCAGAGGGTGTTGATCCTCCAGAGCTCTTGCTGAATTCCTGTCACCTTGCCTGCCCATTGGTATAGAAGGAATGGAGAAAAATAAAAACCCAGTTCAGCTTTGTCTAGGTTCTGCATTTCTTTATGGATTACAGACTATTCTAAAAACCTGGCAACCTTAGTTTCTTTTTGCAGTCAACTGAACAATGAGATTTTAGAGGATTTATGAACATTTTCTCTGCAAGATACCATAAATTCTGAATATACTTCAAGGAACGAACTGAAATTTTTTCATATTTGTTCTCACTTAGATAACATATTTGAAATTATTGAAGATGTCTATTGTTTTCTTATACCCCCTTTTAATATGAAACAGCTGCAATGGTTCTGGACTACTTACCAGTCCCTTTACCCAAATAAGGCAGAAACTGGTAGGTAGGGTCATAAAGTGGAAACTTATAGCACAAGAATTCTTTTGACATATAAACTAATAGTTAATAGTTAGTATTGCCACATTTTCAAAGTTTATCTCATCTTATTCACAGCAGGCAAGCCAGGTTATTTGGGCAAGATCTGGTATACACAAAGTGCATTAGTTTTGTTTACATTACATGTGTGCAGGTTGTTGTTCATTATTTATTAGAAATGCTATAGCTATATCCCTAAGTGTTGAATGCCATAGATCTAAGTGTATTCTGAACACTAATCCATTCTGGTTTTTAGAGATTATTTAGGTCATTGTTCACTCTGAATGAAAAGGAAATTTCTTACAAATGCTCCAGGGTACCTTAGACACAATGTTAATTTTTGGGTTGAAATTGTTGTCATTTACTCTTTCCTGCAACACTCACCAATGTAATATCTCAGTAGCATATCTGGAGGAAAAGTGTCCCAAATCAGTAAATACTATTTTCTACTTGATGTCTCATCCTCAGCCACTGTACAACTGGAAAAAAGCTTTTGTATGCAGATACTTTCGTCTTCAGACAAGGAACTGGACAAAATATTTCTCCAAAGTTTAACAACTTGGCATGTATGAATAAATAATCCTCATTCTATTTTTTCTCTCAGTGCATCATTCCCAAACTCCATGTAACTCTCTCAAATTCCATCTTCCTGTCCCTGGATATAACATTACTACTACCTGAAGTAAAGAAACAAAACAAGCTCTAACCCAAATGAACTACAGTGAAACTGAGGCAAGAGTAAGCAGAATCAGGCCCAGAATATTTAAAGTGCAGCTGTGACGGAAATGAGGAAGGAAAGAGAAATGTGGGAGGATGAGTTACAAAAACAGAGAAGTATATGGACACTCCTGAATCTTCTCAGGGGCATTCTCCACCCTAAAACACAGAGTGTTGGCTAATTTTTCAGATCTCCAACATAATTATAGAAAATTCTTTTTCTGTCTCTTCCATTGTACCCAGTATGGATTTCACCTATGTGCTGCTGACCTCTCTGCAAGAATCTCAACACATCTTTTGAACAAATAAATGTATATATCTGCAATTTATGGTAAAACAGTTTTAACCCATAGCTAGGATGTTTAGCAGAAAATTTGATTCTTCTAGTTAGTTAAGCCTGGGGCTTAACTAAGCCTGTTGTATTTTCTGGGGCTAAAATTGCTTTCAGGAAAAGAGACTTTGTAATTGACCTAACTTTCTGAGCTCTCAAGCAGGGAACTTGCTGTTGTTTTGTTCTCACAGGATGTTTCTCAGCAAGAAAGTGTATTTATAGTAAACATGGGAGAACACAAAATTAGATTTAATTTGCCTTGTTGACAAGTGGGACAAAATATACAAGCATTAAAATGAATGTCTTCAAAAGCTGTCCAACTGTAATAAGTTTCATTTTTTAAATCAGATAACTTCCACCTTCTGCAAAGTAAACTCTTTAAATTTTTCAAATCAAGTCCCAAATACTGTGGGAAAGAAAAGATAATCAGTATTTAGATCTGAAATATGTGTGAATTTAAAAGGAGCTAGCTATAGCATCCAACAAAGTCAGAAACAAAACTCCTCAATTTTATTCTTATTCAACTTGCTTACATATTTGTAGTCACATCTCAAAGGAATTTTAATGGAAATTCTAGTTTAAAACATGTTGTGATTCGTAAATAAAAAAAGACAGTGTAAGTGAAATAAACAAACCCAGAAGTTTCCCTGGACACCAATCAGTTTTGTAAAGAAATGAATTTCAGTTTATATTTAGTCACAAAACTCTTTTTCATAGGCTAGCAGCCTGAGAGCAAGTGTAGGCTTGGGTCTAGAAACTTTGTTTGGACAATGTTGTGTCCAGATGTGCTTTCTGCAAATAAATGGGGTCCAGAAACTTAAATTTTGAATTTTGAAACCATTTAAGATTAGATATAAAGGCTGAAGGCCTTGTGCCTGAACCTCAGGTCCTCAGGAGGCATGATGCTAAATGAAGATTTACTGATATTCAAGCTTCAAACCTTCCCAGTGCTGCTATGGGAACTAAAATGTAGAAGTACCATGTGAACATGAATGAGCAGCAGAGGCAGAGTAGCACAGCATAGAAACATTAACAGGAGTGTTTCTGTGTAGGGACCAAACTCCTGCCTGCAAGGACGAGGGCAAAGAGAAGAGCCTGCAGCAGCAAGCAGTAGATACCAACAGGGTGCAGTGGGACTCTGGAACCTGTGTAGGAGGTGACTTTAGTCACATACCACTGGTAAGGCCTTCTTTTCTATTATGGTTTAACTGGGCATGAAACCTCCCAGTCCACTGGTAATGCACAACTACACAGACATTTTTGTAAACGGATGTAAACTGTGTTTGAAGAGACAGCAATTAGCACAGCCAGTTCTTACATTTTCCCCTTAGCTATTTGAAAGTAAACACTCATGAACCTCTCCTTCTTCACCCCATCAAACAGGAATTAAAAAATAAAATATGTTTATGTTTATAAAAATAAACATAGTGCTTAGATTTTCAAAATGACAAAATGAGGATGGCAGGCAGCAATGTATTCTCCAGGGAGACTCAACACCAATAAATGTTATATATTATGATTTTTCATTGAAAAACCTTTCAAAGAAATGGTTGGCTTAGTTACCTGTGCTGGCTTTCCTTGAAGATCCTTGGTTGAAGTCAGGAGACCCTTAGAAAGTCTGCAGTAATCCTAGTGTGAGTACAGTGATAATGTAGGCAAAGGGAAGCTCTCAATTATTTATCAAATACAGGCACCAATATCTGCTCTCCCACTTTGTCTTACACTGCTGCTGGAGAAACAGGGATAACTGATCACCCTGCATGGAAGTTACTGCACTGCGGTCCTTTAAGCCCCTGAAATCCTTGAGGAGTGAGCTCTGAATTACTGGAAGGTGCTCCTGTACTGACAATAATCAACTTCTGTGTCTCAGCATGACCTGAGTTTTTCAGCACAAAAAATCATTGAGAAATGCGAAATAACAACTTATCTGCTGAATTTATCATCTAGTGGATGGTGCATTTCTCTTGCACTGTGTATTTTTAAATCTGGCTGGTTATAACAGTTGTAGCATCTTTGCAAAATCTGGCACTGACATAGCCTGTATTAAGGATGTAAAGGATGTATCTGAATTTGCTCGGACATTGTATCGTGTTTTGTGACAGAAATCTATGATTTAGTCTGTGTGATTGTGCCAGCACAGGAATACATCATGCTTTAATCAATTTGAATATTTAATTTCAATTCACATAATGTAATATACATGGAAAATATGAAGTACTCTTGATATTGTTACATATAAGTGCTATTTTGAAAAGCTGTCGTGCCTAAAAAGAATTCATATGCAGGAAAAAAAAGAAAAAAGAAAAAAAGAGGGTTTAAAATTTCAGTTTTAACAGAAAGAAAGGTCCACAAAGAGAAGGCCTGGCACTGCGCGCAGTTACATGATGAAATAGTGTAGATTCCCTTACACTGGATGCTAGTTCATCAGTGCTCAGAAGGTCCCCTGGAAAGTTTTGCCTTTCTTAACAGGATTGGCTCTAAGGAACAGAGTAATAACTAGCAGTTAGCAAACTAGACATTGCTAGGGCAGTACTGAGACACTTCTTGGGCCAGTTTCTCGTGGGAACAGGGTTCATTCCTCAGAGCAGTGCATATACACTGCTGCCTGTGGCGAGAAGAGGAACTTTGTAAACAAATCTAAGGAGATAGTCTTCAGCAGAGCTCTTATGAGAAATACACTGATATGTTTCCACGGACAAGTGTCAGAAAGAAATGAAAAAGTCCAGAATATCAGGAAAAGGAAGGGAAAGAATATTATCAGAATATCATATCTTTGATACCATGAATAAGAAAATTGAAGAAAGCTGGATTTTAAGGTAAAAAAAAAGGATGAATGAAAAAGAATTGTGAATTTCATACATATTTCACATCTTTATTGTTCCTGATATATATACTAACTACTGTTGAAAAAGAAATGCTGAAATTTTTTATTTAACACGAATTCTCTATATATCTGATTGGAAAAATCAATGTGACGGAGAAAGAAATCTAAAAAGAACTAGCCTGTAAGATAGATACATCTTCCCCAGAGAGGCAACCACAGGAAAATTTAAGTCCCTAAAGAGTATCTGAGCAAAAAAAAGGGACACAAATTGCATTATGTTTTGTGAGGTGGGGCTTTGCACCTGTCCCTCCAGAGCACTCACTGCCAACAATCAAGAGGCAGAAAGGAGGGAGTACTCTACTTTGCTATAGTAACAGAGAGGGTGATGAATGCAGGACAGAGCAGCTTGGCAAAAGCACCAGGATGTTATTTGTGTTTGTGTTATTAGTGTCAGCCAGAGGGGCAGCATGTAGCCTAGTCTGTAATCTACATAGTTTGAAACTACTCCCTCTTTCATCTTTCTTCCTGTTGCCCATTAAAGATATTCCATCTTTTTGTATATTTGCCAGGAGTCTGCCAGCTTTCTGAAAAGCTATGCTATGGTCTGAACTTAAACACTAAGATCATTGCAAAACCAAATGGCAGGTGATAGATACTTCAGATTCTCAAAGAACAGCCAGCACGTGCCCTTCTAATTCAATTTAGACATCTATAATGTGAGCAACTGTTCTCAGACTAGTCAGACTTATTTCATCCCCATCAATGAAGAAAAATTTTACAGTTTGATAAGATTAACCTTGTGAATTTCTATGCTGAGGTGAATCCTGCCTTTGACTCATTCTCTTCATTGCCTGCAGAAGGAACCAAAGGTGATGACTTTGGATGTAAACGTATACCTTGCAGATACCTGAAGTTAAATGAAATCACTCCTACTGTGGTTGTCCTCTGTGAGTAGACAACTAATACAAGTTTTGAGCCTTTTTGTTTTGCAGTGTCCTAGTGAAGGGTTAAGCAGTTAAGAGGTGTTTAAAAATGTCTTCTTCAAAATATTTCCCATAGTAGCAAAAAAAGAGGATGCGTGAAAGCAGCCATAGGACCTGCAGTGAGTGCCAAACCTTCTTTCCCCTGAATGGTTAGTTAAGTCCCATTTCTTAAAACTGACAAGAATCTTACTAATATCCCTACAAATAACACAAACTCTCTTCTTAGAAGGAGTGACATTGTTAATTGAATGCAGATGATTTATGTTGCTGGTCAGCTAAATAATCAGATAAGTAAGAGTGACCCGATGCAAAGGAAATTACAACACCAGAATACAAAAAATTGTTGTTCCTATGTAAATTAAAGTAATTGACTGTAATTCACTCTGCTAGGTATATGTGTTTAGTCACAACTGGGTAAAGGATATAGTCTTTCAACCATTTGGCTCAGGTACTATTTTTAACTGCTGTTTATCTGGCAATACTACACCAGGAAAATACTCACAGTTTCTGTTCTGCAGAAGTTTCTTTCTTTCGCTGTGTGGAATGTCATCTGCAAGCTACTTTATCTACCATCTATATAACTCCATGAGTTGGATTCACTGGCCATAATGAGGATGTCCACAAGGTAGATTTTCATTCTAGTTGTTGAGGCGCCTTTCATCCTTGAGTGTAATTCATCTCATCCTGGAATAGATATCCACAATAAGTCAGGAATGTGCCCTTATATGATTCTTTCTCTCCATTGACAATCTCTTCAGTCCTGAGGGAGACACTGGGGGAATGTCTCTCTATATTTAAAGACTGATGATGTGAACATGACGTTTTAACATATTTCCTGTCTTTCCTGACCAGAATCAAGAAGAATGTCTGTCCAAAGCTCCTGCATGTGCCCAGTAGAAAGTTTTAGAGGCTTATTGTACCATGAAAGTTTTTACCTTCCCATTTTTTTCTTTTTCTGGCAAGCTCTCTCCTACATCTCTCCAGTGGATGTACCACAAGGCAGAGACTGGGAGAGAAAAGTCTCTCCCACTATAGGAGATGATCAGGTTTGTGACCACCTGAGTAACCTGGGTATACAGAAGTCTGTGGGACCTGACAAGATGTATCCCAGAGTCCTGAGGGAACTGGCTGACATAATTGCCAAGCCACTTTCCATAATATTTGAGAATTCATGGCAGTCAGGTGAAGTCACGGGTGACTGGAAAAAGGGATACATTGCACCCATTTTAAAAAAGGGTAGAAACAAGGACCCTGGGAACTACCAACCTGTCAGCCTTATCTTAGTGCCTGAGACAGATCCTCCTAGAAGATATGGTAAGGCACATGAAGGACAGAGAGGTGATTTGAGACAGCCATCATGGCTTCACCAAGGGCAAGTCCTTCCCAGTGGCCTTTTATGATGGAGTGACTCCATCAGTGGACAAGGGAAGAGCTATGGATATCAGCTATCTGGCATTCTGTAAAGTCTTTGGCATGGTCTCCCACAACATCCTTCTCCCTAAACTGGTGAGATATGGATTTGATGGTGGACTGTTCTGTGGATGAGGAGTTGGTTGGATGGTCACATCCAGAGGGTATTGGTCAAAAGCTCAATGTCCAGGTGAAGACTGGTGACAAGTGGTGTCCCTCAGGGGTCTATATTTGGACCAGTACTGCTCAATATCTTCATCAATGACATAGACAGTGGATTGAGTGCACCCTCAGAAATTTTTCAGATCCCACCAAGCTGAGTGGTGCAGCTGACATACCTGAGGGAAGGGATGCCATCCAGAGGGACCTGGACAGGCTTGAGAAGTGGGCCTATATGAACCTCTTTAGGGTCCTGCACTTGGGTTGGGGCAATCCCTGGTGTCAGTACAGACTGGGTGATGAAAGGATTGAGAGCAACCCTTCAGAGAAGGACTTGTGGGTACTGGTGGATGGAACGCTGGACACGAGCTGACAATGCGCTCTTGCAGCCCAGAGAGTCCACTGTAGCCTGAGCTGCATCAAAAGAAGCACAGCCAGGAGGTCAAGGGAGCTTATTCTGCCCCTGTACTCTGCTCTGGTGAGACCCAGCTGAAGTACTGTGCCCCTAACATAAGAAGGACATGGACCCATTGAAGTGGGTCTACAAGAGGGCCTCAAAAATGACCAGAGGGCTGGAGCACCTCTCCTGTGAGGACAAGCTGAGAGATTGGGGTTGTTCATCTTGGAGAAGAGAAGGCTCTGGGGAGACCTTATTGTGGCCTTTCAGTACTTAAAGAGGGCCTACAGGAAAGATGGGGACAAACATTTTAGCAAGATGTTATATGATAGGACAAAGGGTAATGGACTTAAGCTTAAAGAGGGTAGATTTAGACTAGATAGAAGGAAGAAATTTTTTACAATGAACATGGTAAAACACTACAACAGGTTGCCCAGAGAGGTGGTAGGTGCCTCGGTCTGGGAAACATTCACTGTCAGATTGGAAGGGGCTCTGAACAACCTGATATAGTTGAAGATGTCCCTGTTCATTGCAGAAGAGGTTGGACTAGATGACCTTTCAATGTCCTTTCAAACCCAAACTATTTTATGATTTCTACTACTAGATGATAGAACTTTGGCGGTTGCCAAAAATACCTCAACTGCTTTAAAATATCCTCTTCTGTAGCAAGGGGCAGCATAATCTAAAAAGGTTTCTTGTCAGGAATGACTGACATAAGGTTAAAAAAAAAAAGAATTTCATAGAAAAATGAGTGTTAGACACTGCCTAGTAACCTGAATACATGAGTTATTTATTTTCCTGCTTCATAGACAGCAACATTTCCATGTCTTCCTAGTACATGAATGGCATGTTCCAAGATTTTTATCTAACTTTTATCTTGAAGGCAGTTGAAATTGTTTCTCCAGATGTTATTAAATAACCAAAGCATGCTGTAATCAAGCAGCCTAATTCTCTGGAAAGGAAAATAATTTCCTGTACCTTATTTACATATCTTTAATTTCTTATAAAGCTTGCAGAAGAGACTTATGACAATGGTAGTAGATGCTGTTTTCCCAATTAAAAACAAATAGTTCAAATTCTCTCCTGGTATTAACACCATTCACTCCCACCAACTAGCCTCCAGGGAATCCTAAAAGAACAAATTTGAGTACAAGTGAGTTTGTCACTTTGTAGTATAAGGATTTAGTTATCCCACAGGAAGAGTATAAGAAGCTGGGTGGAAAATTGACATAACCCTTGCTTCTGTGAGCCTGAAAGCACAGGAAGAAAATAAATACATCTCTTCTAAGAGAACTAGTTGTGTGTTTGCTCTCTTAAATGCTAGCAGGATGCACATGCCTTTAATTGGATAATATAACCTTTGCACATTCCACATTACCATTTTAAGGGGAGCTTCCATTAAATATTCTGAAGCTGTAACCTGTAGCAACAAAAAGCAATTTAACACTTGAAACTAGTGGTCATAACACATTTGCAGACTTAGAGACTTCCAAATCCTGTAGCTCAAAATTAAATTCAGTTTCAAAGAGCTAAAATTTTAAAAAAAAGGTACTTGGTTTCTCTAGTCAGTTTTTGTCTCCATCACGGAACAGTACAAAGCTAAGAAGAATGTAAACCAGACCATAAAATAAAAGCACATGTGAATCACTATCTAGCTGACATAGCAACTTAGCCTGAAACCTATCATTTATAGCTGGATACTAACAGGAAAAATGTAGTTTAGAGCACAGTAGGGGCAATGCCATTTGAAAATTTTTATGCCTTATAGCTGTGAATGTATACATTAAAGCTTAAAGATTTCTTTCACTGTTCTGTGTGCGAATGTGTAATCTCAAATCTTGACCTCTATAATAAAAGGGAAGAAAGGAGAGGAAAACAAAGAAAAAAAGAAATCCTGCCAAAAATTCTTCTTTATTTCTCAAGGGGACACAGGGCAGTTTCTGTAGCCTAACACTGACTGGAGTATGAAATGTGAGAGGTTCCTATCCCCTTTTTCCCTATGCATCACTAAAGGCTGAATCTAGTTAGCCTGTTCTCAAAATTTGTTCCCTTGAGCCCCTCACAAGTTAGTTCTGTGATATCGTATTTCAAGAATTTCCCATTTGTTCAAATGAGGTCTCATCAATGTTAGATGAAGTCCTGCAATAACTTCATAACTCAGTAGACATGCACTGGGACTTGCTTTACTCTGTTTTGTTGCTGCAAAATAACATGCAGATGGTTTATTATTGCACAATCACTCCCAGTTCACTTCCCTGACCTACGTCCTATGACATTAACATTAGACATTATAAACCTCAAGTGCATTAACATTTGAGAGTTTTCATCTTAGGAGTCATATAGTCTCAGTGAAAGACATTAATTAAAACCAGTTCACACTCACAATGAGTAAACTTTCTCAGTAATGTTCCTTAAAGGTCAGGGAGATGATGAAAGAAAAATTCTGTAGTAACAATAAATAATAATTTATAGCAATTGAAATGCACTTTTATTCTCAGTATTCCAAAGTACATTTAAAGCATGGTGACTAAAAGTGGTTTTACTTGGTGTGGCTTGTTGCAGAAAAACATAAATATCAGTGAAAATTAATTTTGAACGATTTCCCAGACTATGCAGTGTATCATCATTTTAACTAATATTTGTAAAGCTTCCACTAAAATATTATTATGACTGGTTCTGCTAAACATGACAAAAAAGCCCAGACACCAAGTCAGGCCTAAGTTAATATGATACTAGTCAAAATGAGGACTCAGAAATGTTGTGAAAACAATAATTTTTTTGACATAGATATGGTGCAAGTTATTATGAAGCCTTTTTTTTTTTTTTTTTTTTCTTTTCTTTTTTCTTTCCAGGATTCTGTCACTGGAAATGTTCTGGTTTTCCCCGAAGAATAAATGTCTCCTCATTCACCTCTTAACCTTGACAGCTAATAAGCAGGGTTTCTCAATGAAAAGCTACCTTACACAATTTGCCATGTTCTTATGAGGAAACTGGATCTTCATAAAGACAATCTTCCACAAGAGACAGAGCATACACTTTTCATTCCTCTGCAAAGGCCAGTAGCATAAATGCCACACCAATGAAAGCAACAACCTTTGACAAGTAACATCCAGCATCACGGTAGGCAAGCAGTCAGCTCGAGTGAAACCAGCTCAAGAACCAAAGTCTGCACAAACTAATTGCCACAGGTCTACCCAAAAAAGCAATTACCCTGGGAATCCATTTCTTGCTGAACAGATCCACTCTTTAGTCCTACTCCACAACTGGAAAATTGCCATTGACTTCAGCAGACTTTGAAAAGAGTGTAATTCATATTTAAGCCTATATGCTTATGCAAGTGACAACATTGAATTCTTGGTGTATGTTGTTCCTTTTAGCGCTGCAGAGCCAGCAAAGGGGTCTGTGAGAGGGAGTTAGATACGAGGCAGGCTTCTGCTTCATCAGCAGATCTGTCTTCTCTGTTCTGATTGCAGTTTCCTTATGGCTGCTGGTGATTATGAGCCGGGAAAAAATGACAGCTGTTGTTCCAAAAAGCCCTTTTAAAACAGGGCAAATCCAATCCTGTATCACTAGCAAGTCAGTTACCATGAAATTATCCAATGTTGATTTTGAAGTCTTAGTTTTTAGCAGCTATCAAACATAAAATTCAAGAATAAAGATCTACCTTATAGGCATGCCATTTACATCCTCTGCTTTAGGAGCAGATAGAAAAAACTCCAGCTGTCGTTATACTTGTTTTAGTTTGTTTATTTTTAGAAATGTTGATAAGGATGCAGAATACTTCCTGACTGAGAGCTCAGAAATCAATGGTTTGGTTTTGATATACACAATCTCTATTCACAAGAGACCCCAAATCTGCAAATGTCTTTTTTCATTATTTGAGTCCACACAAAATTATTTATATTAAATATAATATATTGTTATCTGATATAAAATTAGATTTAGGGACATAGAAATGGTAGGAGATTTTATACGCTTGAGCAGAAAAGCAGGACTGCCTTGAGAGACAACAAAGAAGATAGGGAAGCAAAGGCTATTGCAACGCTGCCACTTACTGAACAGGAAAGAGTTGCTCTGAGCAATTATCATGCAATTTCTGCTTTCCAGTTGCTCAGAGCAGAAGCATCAAGTTGCATTACAGCTGGGAGATCTGTAATGTCAGGAAAACAGTATTTTTTTGTCTCTCATACCTATTGAGAGCCTAAGGTTTTCAGGGGAAGGATTAACTACTGCTGTGAGGTTTTGCATAACATGGCTGAGACTTCTGAATACCATTCTAATCCTAATAATAAAGTAGTTAAAGACTATGAAAAAGCAGACAGTCACAATCACAGAGTTACCCTGGGCTATGCAGCCTTAAGTCATTTATGGTAATTGGTGTTTTAGTAATGAAAGTAGAACTAGACAGTGAAAAAGAGCAGTTGTTTGTAGAGGAGTTAAATGATACTTCTGAGGGAGGGTGACATGTCCTGTAGAACAACAGCGAGTTCCAAATGTCAGCGTTTGCTGCTTCTTTAAGGTTTTGAGATAATCATAGAGCTGCTCTGCAAAAAAAAATGATGACAACTGCAGAACATAAACTGCCTGTGTCATATATGTCTGCCTGTGCTCTGCAGACTCCTGGTTTTGTTTGCCCTTTCTGATGTGAAAATTCATTGTTGGAAATGACATTTGAACAGCTGTTAATGTTTGGAAATTTCCATTTTATAGATTAGAAACTGAAAAATAAGGGGACCAAGTCTTACGTTGGCAAAGCACCTATCTTTCATTGAAATTGATTTAACCAATTTCAGTGTTTAAGGACTTTTGAAAGTATGTAACATAAAGAATGCTGACCAAATCTCAAGGGAACTGTATTACAGGAGAATGATCTGAATATTAGCTTATGGAGTTCAAGGCTGTCATCAAAATTGTCTGATGGATGAACAAAAAATATTTTTTTAAATGTTGATAGTCACTTTGTGTTACTTGTGAATTGAATTCACATATTTATTCTTGAACGTGGCCCATTAAATTCTAACATTTAGGGGCTCTTTAAACAATTTCATTTAATTAAATAAATATATCTGTCACATAAATTACAAAGACTAGTTTTTATTAACAGTTAAAGACTTAAAGAAGTAGATAGACCTAATGACGTAACAGACCTTAGGGTCTATGTTGCATGTGGAAGCTTAATTGGCACTTAATGGTAGCTATGCAGGCACAGAAAAGCAGGAAAAAAACCCTTTCATTTTAATTGCATCAGTAACAAAATCTTTAAAGCTCTGTCACAATGAGTATTTCAGCATCAGAAAAGACTTCTCGTACAAGCAAGCTGTTAAATAGGCTAAAATAGCAATACATATCTAACTTCTGGAAGATATACGAAAAATCTACATTTGTACTTAATTTATTCCGGAGCTAAAGACCTTAATGCATGTGTTTTCAGTTGCCATTTATTTTATTGCTACTTCTTTCTATTTATTGCTTTCAAATCATAATCAGGTGAGGAACAACTTGTCTGACAGTGGTTTCCTGCATTACGTATTTAATGTAAGCAATGTATTTTTTTCTGAACATGTGGTTTTAATGGTGTTTTTGAAAGATTTCTCCAGTTTCCCTCTAGCTTCTCCATGCGATGGCTCCAAAGAAATAGGGAGAAGTGAAAAAATGAGAAAGATGGAGCACCTTCAGATAGTTCTGCTTGATACCTGTTACAACTTGTCTCAATTGCAGCTCAGACTTTTGCTTGTTTTGACTGGACCCTGTCGCTGGGTCTCATGGCCTTTTAAGCTCCATTAGTCTCTGGATGATGACTGATTGCTATTCTGAGCTTCAGGCATGCCCAACTATTAATCCCACATCTGACAGCCTTTGCAGTAGTGGGACTCCCACAGTCAGTGCGACTACCTTCCCAGGCCTCTGACATGTCATTTGGGCATGTCCCCAGTCAGGTATGGCCTGGGTCTGGATCTTGGGTTTCTAATTGCCCTCTGCAGACTGAATGGCATGGCATTTGCTGTGTTTTGAGAGAAAACAATGATCCAGTCATCTGGACTCAAAATGCATGACTTCAGCCCAAGAAGTAACTAGAAGCTGTGGCTATTTCTGTGTTAGCAATGTGACATATTATGTGACATTAAGAGCAGCTTTAGAGAGAGGGAACTAGTGCTAGGCTCTTAGTGTCCACACATCACATATTTTGGGCAGATTTTAGACTACCCCCCAGCTGGTCCCATATGCCGAATGTCTCCTAGTGGTTGGAGCACACTTTCTTGTTTGGTTTTGTTCAAATCCAGTCTAGTTTGGGTGGTCTAAGACGAAAGCATGAAAAATGGGGATAACTTAGGAGATCTTTTTCAAAAAGACAGTTCTGATTTGAAGTGAAATGCCAATGTGATTATTGTCTATAATGCTTACCTGTGAATCTGATGTGCATCAAGGAGCTTAAATGTAATTCCAAGACATGCTTCACGTAACAGCCTTTCTGAAAAACTACTCCAATGACATCTTGCCTCAGTAGCCCAGGTCTAGTGCCATCTGATGATGATTTCATATGTAGGTGTTCCACTCTCCCTATATTCATGGTATAAGGATGGGAGTAACTGAACCTGCACTGTGAACTCAATGCTTTCAACCAGCAACAAAACTTCGGGTGTTGCAGCCCTGGGCAGCACAGCATATAAGCCCTTTCTTGGCCCACAAACAAAACCCACAGTTTAAATAAACAGGTTTCTGTCTAAGTAGGCTGCCATTAGCTTTTAATCAGGAAATCTTTTGAGATCCTAGATTTGGAATGTTCCTTTAGTTAGCATATTTTCATCATCTTCTCAAATGTTTTATCTTTTGTGTCCTTTTACTAGGTTCACTCATTCTTAGTGTCTATTCATGCTTAGATATCAATTTATACAAACCCAGAAGTGAAATAATTAAATGCACTTCAGATTGTGCCTCTGAGTATTGTTAGTGAGGCCATTTTCCTCAGACTGCTCATTTTACTGTATCTCCTGGAGTCAAAACCAACAAAAGTCTTATTTGAAAGGTGTAGTGGTTTAAACCCAGTAGGCAGCTCAGCCCCACACAGCCCCTTGTTCACTCCCCACCAGCACGGTGGGAGAGAGAATAAGAAGGGTAA
This sequence comes from Gallinago jamesoni, assembly GCA_025769975.1. Taxonomy (NCBI): domain Eukaryota; kingdom Metazoa; phylum Chordata; class Aves; order Charadriiformes; family Scolopacidae; genus Gallinago; species Gallinago jamesoni. The sequence goes on along the minus strand of JAOQGH010000023.1, from coordinate 96,383,234 downwards.
AAGTGAAAAAATTCACGAGTTGAGAGTAGGACAGTTTAATAGATAAAGCAAAAACTGTCCATAAGGAAAGCAAAATAAGGAATTCATTCAGTACCACCCATTGCAGGCAGGTGTTCTGCCTTCTCCAGGAAAACAGGGCTCCGTCATGTGTAATCGTTACTTGTGAAAACAAATGACATAACACTGAACATCCCCCTCTTCCTCCCTCTTCTCCCCCAGCTTTTATTGCTGACTACGATATCACATTGTATGGAGTATGCCTTTGGTCAGTTGGGCTCAACTGTCCTGGCTGTGTCCCTTCCAGCTTCTTGTGAACCCCCAACCTACTTGCTGGTGGGGCAGTGTGAGGAGTAGAAAGCATCTTGGCACTATTAAAACATTGTTCAGCAAATGGCTAAAACATCCCTCAATACTGTTTTCAGTACAAATGCAAAACATAGCACTATACAAGCTACTAGGAAGAAAATTAACTCTATCCCAGCCAAAACCCAGTACAAAAGGTTTTCATGAATTTTTTTACTATTTTTAGCATTGCCCAAAACCTTCTTTCATGAGTGTTTTCAGACTATCAATTCATGCTGCTTCTATGCATGTAATTGAAGCCTCCAGAATCACTATTTAAATATAAGCTGAATATACTTAACTGCACCCCAGGAAGAATGCATTTAGAAATTTTGGAAAGCTGCATTGAAATTCTTCTTGTTTAGCTATTGCACAAGTCTGACATGGAAGCAAAGCCCCAGAGTCTGCTCTGCCAACATCCAATTCCTTTTACTTCAAAGCCTCACCTTCCATGTGGAGTTTGAGCTTTATTTTTTGCAACTGTACGTCATGCTCCCAGTCTCACACCCCACTGGTAGTGTGCTGGCTGCCAGATTCAGCAGAAGGAGGGAGCGGCACCAGAGGTGGGGATCGTGAGATGAAGGGCAGTGAAGGACAATACCTGGCCTCTCAAGTTCTTATCCATTCTTATGTAAAATCTTCTACCTTCCTTTTTCCACTTGACTTCTTCCAGTAACCTCATTACCCTCACTGTTTTCCATAACTCTCCACATCTGGTCAGCCACCGCTCTTGTTATTGTTTTGAAAAGCTTTAAGTGACAGATCAGTGACTCCCTATATATTGTTTTCTCTGGCTAGAGTGAAAAAATAAGTGATTGTTTCCTTACCGGTGAAAAGTATCATATGGACAGCTATGTTTTATGAACAACAAGAGAAGGCATGGTGGAGGCCATGAGCAATTGGAAGAAATTGCTGTGGTTTGGATTAAGGTATTACCCCAAAGGCAGAGATATACTGAGCCATGAGCAGTATCCTGGATTACGATTACACAGGATTACACTCCTGTGGTTGGCACTTCGCAATTCGGTGTCCCCCCAGAAAAAGAAGTGCGCCTACGGAAAAAGATGAAGGACTGAGACTTTAGGGTGAAAGACTATGTGTGTATAAATATGTATTTAAAAATGTAAAGAGATTTTTTTGCGGAGGCAACAAAGGTGAGGGAATGGATGAAGATGGTTAGGTAGAAACCTCACTCATTAGATTCATTAGAAGTGAGCTTTGAAGTTTTGGAGGAAGTGGGTTCTATAGTTTTGAAGTATGAAAGAAACCATTTCTAAAACATGTGTGTCTCTGTGGGCAATATTCAATTGTATTTCTGCATAGGAGTCCAGTTACACATATCATGCAGGTATCATGGAAGAGGATATATGATAAAGGGAATGGGGGAAGTGGATAGAGAAATACATGCTGAAACACATGGAAAATGTCACTAAGAAAATGCATAATGCTTTTCTGCGGCTCTTTTGTAGGGAAAATATTATATGAGCTCCAGAGTGCAGCTACAGGGGGTATATTATAGACCTGAGTTTGCAGTGAAATCTCAGCCTGTTTTGAAGATCATCTGGTTTCCAACTACAGACACCACATTGCATTAGTATGTTTCTGCACTTTTGTTCCATTGAAAACAGCAATGAACCATCTCCCAGACTTCATGCAAGTAGGGAAGAAAAATGCAGTTCCAATAGAAATGCATTATGGATTAATTGAAGATTTTTCAGAAGTTATCAATATCATTAGGATGAACTATAGGTAGCATCTTCTCTTTCTAATAAAATTAATTTCTTGAAATAAAAGTATTGTAATGTATTTACCTAAGCACAACCAAGAAGACTAAACTTGCAAAATAGTTAGTGCTAATAAAAATGGCACAGAAAATCTCAATGAGCACCTGAATTGAGTGAAACTTTATGGCCTATTCTGAAGGAAATTGAAAAGAGGGGACACCACAAGATTCAGAGTTTGAGTGTTGGATCTCATACTGTTTTAAAAATTTAGTGACTAAAGAAAATTCCTGTTCTTGCAAGATGTCAGTCACAGAAATTGAAAATCTGTGTCTCCTGAACTCTGGACATGTTAAAATATTTTTTAAAACAAGTTTTCAGTCTCTCTGTTTAGTATTTAAAAAAATATTCTTTTTTAGTGGAAAGGAAACTGATTCATGTGTATGTCTGCTAAAACATTTTCTGATATCTTAGTACAAGAGTTCTTTTTAATTTTTGATTGAAACAGGAAATATTCTTAAAGGCAAGTGAAGGATAATCAAGGAAAATTTCACTCCGTTCGTGTACATGCTGTGGCATACTTCTCATGCATTTTATCTTTTTTTCACATTATTTGCAATCACGTAACTTACATGATCAGTAGTTGCATTTGAACAATGGATAGTTGTACTTAATAACCAAAATAGTACTTGGGATTGATGTTTGTGATTTGGATTAGATAAACTAGGAGATTATATATAGTAAAAAGTTGATAAAAATTAAAAGGGTAACTTGGAACCACAATCAGCACTTTTTATGAGATAGATGACAAAGTTAAGATATGTTTTATACTACAGATCAACTTTTTAATAAGTTATGCTCTTTAGAGATGGTAATTACAATTTTCTCCCTCTTGTCTAGGTTTGGCAAGCTTCAAAATACTCACTTATCATACAACAAAGCTCCTGCTCTGCATTAACAGCATGGGAAATGTGTTTATAGGCACTTTGTCGGGTCCTGTAGTTAGAAGAGTCAGCAAAACCCACTCATTCATGTTTCTCATGAGCCTTTCCCCTCTCTTTCCCCCTCCTCTCCAACTGTCTCAAACAAAAAGCTGGCTCTTTGTTTGCAGTGTACTGTGAACTGTTTCATTGCTGGTGATTAAAAACAAAGCAAGTCAAATCTTTGTGGGAATTTATAGAGTGGCCATAAATCCAGTACATGCCATCCACATGCTCTTCAAACTTCTTCACATAACCTCTGTTTATTGTTCTGGCATAAAGAGCATGGACTCTGATAAATGCAACTACTTAAAAGAAGGAAAATCCCTATGTCATGTACTGTGGCCCCTTCCTCCCTCCCCGCCCCCCCCGGATGTTAACTTTATAACAGAAGATTAGGGGGTGGGAGGGTAGCTCACCAAAGCAACTTAAACTCTATAAAAGCTGGAGACTATAGATGACACAAAGCTATCTTTGCTATTGTCAGACATAACAATAAGCTAAGGAAAGGTCTGACTAAAAGGAACCTGGGCAGAGTGTAGTTACAGGGAATGGTGCAGAAGAATTAGGTATTTAATCCATTACAAATACAGAGCCGTAGTACTTAGACTCTTGTACCATTGAAACAAAATAGAATTGCGTGAAGTCTACATCATTGCAACTGACAGCAATGTTTGGCCCAAAGTCTGACTTAATCAGAGTAGAAGGCAAAGGAACGAAGTTTGCAGTCAGTGTTGCTCTAGTGAATAGCTGACAAAAAATGTAATTCATGCTTCAGGACCCTCCTTTGGCCTAGCAGAGAGAACTAAAATTAACTCTGTCTCACCAGTTGATGGTTTTCCCATTTAAAGAGTTATAACATGCACATTTGGAAGATGACTTGGACTTGGTGGGGAGGAGAGGGAGGAAGTGGGGCCCATCTATGCTACGTTTTCGCAGCTATCAGCTGTCACCTCCTAAGGGACATCCTGTCACCCTACACAGGCCAGATCAAGGGGACTGAGGTATCACTAGTGCTACAGGCTTGGGGAAAAGTGGCTGGAAAGCTTCCCAGAGGAAAAGGACCTTGGGAGGTTGGTAAACAGCAGGCTGAATATGAGCCAGCAGTGTGCCCAAGTAGCCAAGAGGGCCAAGAGCATCCTCTCTTGTGTCAGAAATAGCATGCCTAGCATGACTAAGGAAGTGATCATCCTCCTGTACTCAGCACTAGGGAGGCCACACCTTGAAACACTGTGTTCAGTTTTGGGCCCCTCACTACAAGAATGACATTGAGATTCTGGAGTAAGACCAGAGAAGTGCAATGAAGGTAGTGAAGGGTCTAGAGAACAATGAGGAGCAGCTGATGGAGCTGAGATTATTTAGTCTGGAGAACAGGAGGCTGAGAGGAGACCTTATTACTCTCTATAACTACTTGAAAGGAGAATGTAGAGAGGTTGAGGTTGGTCTCTTCTCCCATGCAACAGGTGATAGAACAAGAGGAAATAGCCTCAAGTTGTGCCAGGGGAGGTTTAGACTGGATATTAGGAACAATTTCTTCACTGAAAGGGTTATCAAATATTGGAACAGGCTGCCCAGGAAAGCAGTGGAATTGTCATTCCTGGAGGTATTTAAAAGATGGGTAGAAATGGAGCTTAACTATACGGTTTAGCAATGGTTTTTGTGTTATGTTGATGGTTGAACTTGATGATCTGAAAGGTCCCTTCCAGCCAAGACAATTCTATGATTATATATGCTCTGGAGACTAAAAAAAGGAAAAAGAAACTCTGGTTTACTAGTTGTTGATTATGTATAGCTCTTGGTAAAGCATTAGTAAGCTATCTTCTGAGTATTTATCATCACATGAATTGTTTGCACAGTTCTGTAACAGAACCAGTGTTGTAATCATAAAGAGCAGAGAGCACTAACTAAAGGCATCAGCCCTTCCAATTTGAAAATTTTGATAAAAGGCTCAAGTACTGATGCTGAACACTTTTCATCAGAGAACATAGCTAAAGTGAGAAGGCAAGCAGCAAATAGCCTTTGTTTCATTCCTCCAGACCAGGCACCAGGGAATGAGAAATATGGACTTTGTGCCCTTGCTGATAGGTTTGATTGCCCAGCACAGCAAAGGGACTTGGTGACAGCTTGTAGGATAGAACTACATTTTTCCAGAAATTGTCCTTTGCGTTCCTCCCTGTCTCATTCACTGTATGTCTTCTCTGTTCTGAAAGACCTTAGGCAGAAGTCTTACTGATAACAAAACTATGAAATTTTCTTTATGAGTTTTTTTAACTCTTGCAGTGGTTTTGTGGGTTTTTTTTTTGGGGGGGGGGGGGGGGGGGGGGGGTGGTGTGGGTGTTTTTTTTTTTTTTTTTTTTTTTTTTTCATACTTCAGAATAAAGGAAAAAAGGGAAAAATTTAAAATCTTTCCAAACAGCCCTTCTGGCCTGCTCACATTCATTCATCTATTCTACAATGTGGCTTTCACTCTGTTCTCATTTCCTTTTCAAGCCCGACTTGAACTTGGTGATTAATTGATAGCAGTAATAAGTTGCTATCTTCTCCACAATAGCCATGAGAGGGAATCGAGACTGCTTGCCAATAAGCTTCAGCACTGCTATTTTGGAATGAGTGAAGTAAAGTGCCAGAATGCTAATACTGAACAGCACAGATAGCCAATGGGCAGAACCGTTCCAATACATGTTATTTTTGATCATTCCAGCATAAAATTAACTCTGGCTTTCACAGTTACGTGCTGCCACTGGAAATGTTGATGCTCAGATATGAGGATCTGTGTTGCAGTTTTAAGTGAGACTGTGCTTTACTGGATACCAACATGTCAGTCTGCCTCTTTTCCCCAGGGAAAGCCTTTTTGCTGGTGTCCCCACTGCCATGCTCCTGTCAAGCCTCTCTGCTCTCCCAGGTCCTCGGTAAGGTGTTCCCCTCACACATCCTGTTTCTAGATTTTGTCTCAGTCAATCCATGTTTTTCTCTCTGAGCCTTTTAGCGGATTGAATTTCTCCCCACTCCCCAGCTCTCAGGTCCAGCCCCCCCAGCCCCAGCGTCTGCTGCTGACTCTCACCACACTCTCCTGGCCTAGTCAACCCTCCTTGACTATTTGTCCTAAAAGAATTCTTCAATCTTTTACCACAGTGCTTCACTCAGTTTCCTTTCCAGACACACAACTGCCTTGCAAATATCTCTTCAGGCTTCCTTTGGCCTTTTCCCATCCTGTTATTCCCCTCAGTCTTTTCCAAAGACTCTATGCTTTCTGATCTGCTTCTTCTCCCTTCCTTTGAAACCAGCTCAGATGACCTCTAACTTTCCCATATGCTTTTTCAACACCCCCCCCCCAGCCGCCTCAATTCTCCAGCACCAGCTTCTCCTCCTACTTCATTTCCTTCACTTGGCTCCTCATCTTTAGCCCCTACACCGCTGCTCCAGGAACTGGAGTTACCCTTGACTAAGCCCTGTTTCTGCAGCTCATGCAAAGTACTGTTTAGAAAACTTCCTTGTGTGCATTCCCATTTTTGTTGCCAGCGAGAGCAGTGCTTGGAAGCCGCAGCTGGAGTAGAAACAGAGGGGTGGTGCTGGGGAGCTCAGGAGATTTGGACTGGCTTCAAACTTCCTTCAATGAAGCATAGGGAGGCAATTAATGGGGGAGCTTGGCACAGCGCCCATCTGCAGAGTCTGCCTGTGCTGTACAGCTGGCCTTACTCATTTGAACATTTTCTTTGATTCAATTCACCACATGGCTTTCCTTCACTAGGATTAGCTCTTCAGTTGCTGTAAACTTATGCAGCATTATTGAAAGTAATGTGGAGATGCTGGTTTACAGCAAATAATGATACAGTCCCTTTTTTGGGGGGTGGGGGGAAGCTTTGAATGGAACTAAAAATTGAAACAGAATTTCACTTGGTGTCACGTCAAAACCCCAAGATAGATATAATTTCAGCATAAAACCTCAAAGTAGTTTGAAAGAATATGAAACAACTCATGAAGTTTAGGGAATGGGCTTGATTTCAGATCTGTACATGCAATTATCTCATGTGGTTCCCAGTGTCAGGTTTTACTGCAACAATTTTGCATTAATTTAATTAATCTCCACCTGGAATAAAAGGCATAAAAATATGCACAGTGTATTCAGACTTAAGTATTTGTTCAAGCTTATTTCAATCTCATTTACATTTTTAGCAAACAATCTGAAATACTCAGTTTCATAGGCTTCCTAGGTGATAAAATATAAATCTCCAATGAGAAGTTGGGTTAGAGCCAAAAGAGGATTTAGGGATCTTGAAGTTAGGCAGTGTAGCAACTATATTTTAAGCACTTTTCCCTGGAATGCAACCCAGAATCAAGAGTTACAGTCCTCAGGGCATGGGAAGGCTTGCATAATTCAAAATGGTAGTCCCAAACCCCTGTGCACTAAGAGGAGAAGGCTAGCCAACAGAAATTGCCAAAGATGGATTATAGAAGAAATTTTTCTGCTCCCTTGAGTTTAAGCACAGAGTCAAGAATCCAGGCAGGCATATTGACTAATTAAAATATGGTTTAGAGTTACCTTAATTATCTAAGAATAATTAAGACCTCTTTCTAGGTCATGTTGTGAACTGAATTCCCATCCTGCTCAGGCACTTATGTCAAAACTTGTAGCTGGTTCTATGCAACCTCCAGGTATTAGTATGTTTAGGAATTAGTGCCAGACCTCAGTGATTACATGTACTGTGCCTATGCTCTACTGGCAACAAAAGTATAATGCTTTTAAAAGAAGACTATGGAAATGGATTGTATATGTAGAGTAAAATGCCCATCTTTTGTATAACTATCTTGCTCATTAAAACATCTAGGGAAGGGAGTCACTTAGGGTCACTTAGGTTTGCTTGCTGCCTCCTGGCTAAAGGAGGAATATAAGGCTCAATTTCTTTCTTTTGTCAGAGAGCAGCTCAGACGTGAGATTGAAGTGGGATGAGGAAGTATTGTCATTGGTTCAGTCAAGGTCCAGATGAAGGAAACTATGCAAGAAGTAGCCAGATGAGGGTAGCTTGGCTTGGTAGCTTAGTCATTAGCAATCCTAGTGGAAGGGGAAGAGTCCTGAGCTCCTGCAGGTGAACTACTGCCTCATGAAATTCAACATTGCATGTATAGAATAAAATATAAGTAATACCAAAAAGTTGTTGGTGTGCAACTCTTCACACTACTTGTGGCCAAAAAGTGTCAAAGAAAATCCTCAGGCAGCTAACAGAAACTGTGGAGCTGAGATTTGTGTGCTGTCATCATCTTAATGTGAAAGTGCACTTAGCATGAGTACATGGCAGGCAATGTGAGTGCCCCTCTTTCACAAATTATAAAAAAAAGAAATCATGAGATTCACAGATTCAGAGGCCAAAGTAAGCAGTACAGCACAACATTTAACCATCTTTTGCTTATTCAGAAAATGAAAGAAAAAAATCTACACAGAAAATGCTTTAAAAAGTAATTATATAGTGATTGCAAAGAGCTTCAGAAGAACATACTATGAGCACGTTAATTATTTTCTTATCTAACCTCTCCTTAATGTGACTCAAGGGAAAAGGTAAAACAAAATGGTTGCTAAGGATTTAAATATAAAGCATCCTATTTGCAACAAATGTATCCATTTTCCTCTTCTTAGATTAAGGCAGAATCCTCAGTTTTGACAGGAGTGTCCTCTTAGCTGCCTTCAGTCAAATTGTTGCTGCATTTTTTGTTGTTTTCTACATTTGTAAGCTGTTATCTGAAACAATGCTATTCAGAGCAGGTCATTCCTCACAATAGATGATTTTATCTTAGAAATGACTGATATGAACAGTGCATTTCATAGCTTGGAGTAGAAATACTTCCTCTGAGTTTAGTTTAAATGTATTTCTCTTACATGATTGCAGACACATCAGTAACATTTCCAGACCACCAAGCTTCCTGAAGAAGTGCCAAAGTCTTACGTGAATGCTAAATTCTGCTATTATGTTTGCCAGTGCCCAAAGGACCAGGTTGTAAAACAGTAATTAAGAACATCATTTTCCCCAGTGTGAATTACGTGTGTGTTTTTGAAGGCAGATCTTGGCTGTTTTACCAATGGCTTTTGAAAGTTTGTTTCCCATGAATTTGCAATCATTTACTGTGTAGTCAGACTGGTTTGGTCTATGTTGAAGATTGTGAAAGGAATTTTACTCTACATAGTCTGATACTGTTCATTCCCATATTTTCACTGAAGTGAAAATCTTAAAATCTGTTGCATTCTTTCACTTTAGGAAGCGAGATCTGTGTCTTCAGACACCACTAATACGTTGTACTCCATAACACCACCATATTGATCCTACATATAAAAAGCCAATTGCAACATTGTCAGATAAGCACTGAGCAACTACAGTCCAAGATGACCCATCACATCTCAGGTGTAAAGGTGTTTCCAATTAACAATGTTTCAGCTACTTCAGTGCAGATAATTTTGGGGGGATAAGGAATGCTAGCCATGCTATGACACAGTTATTCAGTTCTCTTTCTTTCAAAAATAAATTTAAGGTGGGTCAGACTTACTCTCTTAATGACTACAGTGATATATGGAATTATTACCACATTGATATATGGACTTCTCTCTACCATTTCTCAGTGTGGCAGAGAGAAGCAGTTTCAGCTTGTTGGCTTCTGTCCTTGCACTTCAAGAGTACTACAAGAGTTGGTGTTTCTTCGTAAGGACATGTAGCTAGGAGATGCCCCTCTGTAACTTTAATTGTTAATTTATCCAAGTATTTAGCAATTCTGAATCGTTAGTGAAGAACATGGGTTTTTAATCAATTACATGAAATAAAGAGATTTGGCCTTCCACAGACCATTTTAACTGATCCTCTCTGCCCCACGTCTAGGCACACTGGTCATGAGCTCCCCAAAGCCCTGATGTGAACTGCTGAGTACATGCAGGAACATGTTAGTCCTCTACCTTGCTGCAAAGGTCCTACAGCTTTAACTGCACAGAGAAGCTGATTCCTCTGCATCTCAGTTGCTTGGTTCATAAGATAAAATTACTGTCTAGAAAATTCTGGGTAAAGATAGCTACGAAAAGACATTTTAATCCCAGAAGTTGAAGAGGGTGGTGTCATTTAGCCTTTTAACTAAATAAAAATGAGTTTAAATTATATTGCTCATTGCATGAAATGGCATGACATTTTCTTCCTGTTGGAATTATAACTGCTTCAGTTCGTTCTGAAGTAAAAATACTGTATGACATAGTAATATCACCACCTTGTGGGGAAGAAGTGTATCCTGGCGTGTACAAGCGTTGCCATGTCCGTGAATACTGCTGGAGCACCTATGTACTCAACAGGGAGAGCTAAAACCAATACATAGTTAATGTTGCTGAAATTAGAAACAAAACAATTATTCTAACAGAATGTAATTTGTATTAAAAATAACAAGGTATTGCAATAGACTGATTTATCTTCCGATTTGTGTTTAACACATCAACTCTGTCAACTTCTCACAAGTTGTGATCAACATTACGATTTCAGCTCTTGATTTATAACGATATTTAAAATTTATAAATGATTATGTGTTTATAAGTGTTTTCAATAATAATGTATGCACATATCTATAAATAATGGATAAATATATTTAAGCACCACTTTGCACCATGATTCCAGCAATTCTGCTTTTTCCAACTCTCATTTCCACAGAAAACACTGAAATTAGGCTCATCTGAGAAGCTGGACATCTGGCAGAGGCATAAATATACTCAGCCTGTGCTCAACCAACTGACGAACAACACCAGCCTTTCTTCTCCTTAAGCCCCTACTTTTTCTGTTTTCTATATAACTTCCCAACTCTATCAAACATAAGGCAGACAATGATTTCATTCAGCACAGACCTAACAGTCTGTCCTGAGCAGTGAGTGACGTAGTATCCTGTGGAAAAAAATAGTATATGCTTATGTTATTAAAGGCTGTAGTAAAAAAATGATACTTAAGATTTAGCACAAAAATTGGAAACTTAACTCTAGAATTTCCTAACACTTTGGGGTAATTTTCAGTGTCAGTAACCATCAATACAAGGGTTTTTACGTTTACTTCCACAGATACTATTTTAAAGAGAAAGGTAAAAAAGTACCCTCTGATCTGTTACTATAACCCCACTGAAATACTGAGAATAGGTCTGAGAAAAGTAAAAGGAAATTTTATTTGTTGGAAAGTATGAAACACCTTCTAAAATATATACTAGTGAAGAGATTTTCTAATGTTGAACAAGGAAATTCTGTTTTACTACTATAGATATTTTGTTGTTTTTTTTTTTTCCCCTGTCCTGCTATACATGCAGGAAAAAAGAAGTCCATGTATAGCAGAGTACTGTCAGGATGAAATACATTCAAAGCATACTCTAGCAGAACTACATTTGAGCTTTTAAATAAGACATTGTGGCTTTTATTTTACATAGGTGTTTTTTCATCCTGCACTGGAACAAAACATTGCAGAAGTCCTACACTCCTCAAAGATAAGGAAAAGCTGCCTTTTACACTGCCCACTTGAGGCATTTAACTTGTCAGCTTCAGTGCGTTAAAAAGCAGACTTCAGGCTTTCATACAGTGACCCAGGCAACCCAGCCACAGGTCTCCAGACTGTAATTTTAGAGAGCCTGGGTTAGGAACCCACCTCTCTATTACTTGCAAAGTCCCCTATGGGTGACTGATTTGGTGACCAACTTAGGATTCATACCAGGCACTTCTGACAGCTTAATATCTGGACACAGGTGGGAGCAGGCACTTGCTACAGGAGTAGATAGGAGCAGGAAGGCTTATTTCACACGTTATTATAGCAGTTGCCAAGAAATCGGGAAAAAGCTCTGGATTTACACTAGCTTGAGGATGTTTGCACTTCAATTTCTAATACTTTATAGCCGAAAAGCTGGCAGAAAAGTCAGGGCTGATCCTCTTTTGAGCTTTCTCTGTTGAACCAGGACCTTTTACAGCAAAACTGCAAACATAGCAAGAAAATAAGAGGGCAGACAGCAAAGCAAGCACAGATGGTACAATCTGAGAAAGTAGAATAGTGCACCGCTCTTGCAGAACAGACCCTCCCTTTGGAAAGGTGACTGGAGGTCCTCAGGTAGGGTGTTTATTCTTCAGATCATTTCTGGATTTTATTTTAGCCTCAAAATCAATACAATGAAGAATACATATTTGATCTGGGGAGAGCATACACAAGTCTGTCCGTACTCATCAAACTAAACATTGAGATCTCTAGGTGACAGTGTAACACTTCATATTTTATCTCAGTCTACTTTCATGGCTCTTATATTCATGGCTTCTTAAGAATTTTCAACAGAGCTGAAGATATTCTATCAATCACTGTCTAAGGTATTCACAAAGGAAGTGGAGAATGTAAATTTGAATGTCCATAGAGGAGAGAGGCACATGCCTGTACTAGTTAGTGTGGACACTGGAGCCTGATGAGCTCTATACTTAATTTTTTTTTTTTTTTCCTATGTACGCCTATGTCCCAGGCTGTCTTGGATTTGTCCAAAAAATTCTGGGTTCAAACCAGCTGTTTTCCCTAATCAGCTGATATATCCCCCGTGACACCCTTTGCTGCCCACATTCTCCATCAATTGTTACATCCAAATTTCAGCAACTGGTTCTCAAGTATGGGGTATCAGGCTGCACCCTGTATGAATAAAATGGACCTTCTATATGGAGTCAATATTTTTTTATTAGTCTACAGTCAGCAATATTTCTATTAGGCCAGTTACACCGATATTAACACTTACATTCAGGCTATCAAATTATTATAGCTCCTACCCAACAGTGATGCAGTTAGCACAGATATATACAAATTTTTCTAGTATCTCAGCCTTTCCTGTATTAAGATCATCTTTCTATGTTTCTCAGTCCTAAAATCAATGGCAGTCACCTGTTTTGATGTTTAAGAGAATTTAAGAGAATGGATTTCTCCAGGCTCTGCCAATTTAGGACTTTAGATGCAATGTTCCTCATGGGCACTTTAATTGCCACACTAGACTGCAGACTTGCTCACAGTAATCAGGCATTTATACTTAGGAGGGCACTAAGTACATGAAAGATGGAAATGTTGAATCACAGAATTATTCAAGTTGGAAGAGATTACCAAAGGTCATATAATCCAACCTCCTCCTCCAAGCAGCATTGCTTTCCAAGTTAGTTCTGGTTACTCATGTCCAATCATTTTCTGAAAATCTCCAGTGATGGAGATAGCACGATCCCTCTGGCAACCTGTGCTTAACCAATTTTATCGGAAGTTTCTATATGTAAATAAAAACTTGAGGTTTCCCTTGCTGCAATTTAGAACTGTTGCTTCTTGACCCTTTGTTGAGCACCTCTGAGAAGAGTTTGGCTCTGTATTGCCTATAACCTTACATTAGGCAGCAATCAGATATCCCTTTATCTCTCTCCCCTTCTGGGACATCTTTGAAAACAAATTTTTTTAAGATATCTCATTTCAGGATTATAAAAATTAAGTACCTACTTTCAAACCCCTTTCCAAATTTTTGCTTACCACTTGCAAACAGTTAATTAAATCTCTTAAAAGACCTAAACAGATGAAATCATTGATTGCAGCTGGGGAATAATAAAAAAAAAAAAAACCATACCCAAACATCCAAAAATCCAACAAGCTTAAGTGCATGAAAACTAAATGTGTGAATGGACTACCCCAAGCCGCTTGCAAGGGTGGTAGCCTGCAGACTGATCCTGCTGCACAGGAAGATGACCACCAGTCAAGTTAAACAGTTACCAGGCATTTGTCTGGGAACTATTCAATCATAAAAAGGGTTAGCTTGAGAAGAAGTTTAAAAGACCCCTAAAAGAATCTTTTTTACTTGGGAAATGGAGATATAAGAGAAGGACAAGAAGCAAAGCCTGGTGTGGTGCTGACAGGAGCTGCCCTGCAGTGTCGCAGTCTTCCCGTGGGCCACCACGAGCCACCTGTACTTAGCCCAGGGAGGGGGACACGGATATGGGGACCCATGCCTCAATGTGCCTATGGGACCCCGGGGGAAATTTTGCACCAGACCTACTTCTAGAAGGCTGTGGGGAGCTGCAGGGGCCCACACAGAACTGGAGCACCCACTTCCAGTCACCTGCAGTTCCTCTAAATGATATTCCTCCAAATTCCACCGTCTTCTTTACATTGCCTTTTAATGAAATTAGGCAGGTAGAAAAATATTAATAAAACCAGTTGACATATCTTGACACAACCTCTAATTCCTATATTTTCTATCTATATTTATGCAGTTCTCATGAAAATGTCAATGCATGATGCTTCAGAAAGAATAAAAAGATTGTAACTTAATTAATACCACTCAACATTTTTGTATAGCTATTAAAACATCCCAGCCAACCCAAATTTTAATTGTATGATTACAGGGTTGATTTATGAAGGATTTGATAGAATATGTATAGACTACTAGAAGTCTGTTGATGTAGCATTGTATAGAATTTACATAAAAAGTTTAGCACTACAATTTCAAGTCTACACTAAAACACTTATAGATCCATAAAAGATAAGTATTAATGTTTAATCATTTGAACATTGGTACATTTCAAGTGCAGTTCCTCAAAAATGTGACACTGAGCTGTTTTTGTGAAAATTCAGATTAATGAGAGAAAATATTATGGCAGAAATACTGTGTTATATCTTCAAATATGCCAAAGTAATACTTTATAATAAAGATGAGTTATTATGACTTGGATGACACAGTTATTAATCATAACTGTCTTGAAAGACAATGATGGTTTAGTTTTTGTTCAATTCAATTATACAGGTATATATAACTATACCTGACACTGCTGAAAGGGCACACTTTAACTTCATCGTGGACCGATCGACTAACAGCTTGTGCCACCATCTGGCTATCAGCCACCTCCCTGCTAAGTAACAGAGACTGGGAGAAGCATCATAGTAGACTTTGAAGTCACTGTGGAAGCAGAGGACACAAGGTAGGACTGCTGTGTTAGGGCTGAGATATTCTCTAGTGCCAAACACTGAGCCAGCTGGGGCTAGTGCCACCTTACCCCAGCACTGGCTGTGACGGTTCACTGGCACAGTGACTCCATGTGTGTGTTTGTGTCTGGGACAACCTTTTTCTGACACGGCTCATCCCTTGCTTGGACCACTCAATAAATCGAGATTAACCTGTTGTTAGCCTGGTGCTAGCCTGGTGCTGCCTGGCGTTTCCTCCTGCGACAATAACAGGTGAGAAAGCTCTGGTTTTGGCACAAAAAGTCATTTGTAGGGAAATTGCATCAGATCATACATTAACAGCACTATCATCATAATGTTCATCAGCTGTGTGCACAAAACACTTCACACCCCTCCAAGTTCTTTCTTCCACATGGTGTGAACACCAAGGCACTGGTCATGGGATGGAGCAGTGGTAACCAGCAGGTCACATAGCAGAGTAGGGGGAGGTCACAGGCTTCTAACACAGCTAAGACTGTTGTGTGTCATCAAGGAACAGCAGAAGCCCATGGCACCACCCTGAAAATCAGCTACCACACCCCCTGCTTCAGGGCACTGTAGGGTTGGAGGCATCTGCACAAGCCATGCCTGAGTATAATATTTGCATTAGTCTTTGAAAAAACTCAGCTGCTGCCACCATGTTGCTGTGGTTTTCAGTCATTCTCTGGCCTGTGCTAGTGAAAGTTTAATGTCATCAGTCAACCCTGGTTTCCTGGTTCATCACAGCATTTAGGAAAATTTAGAAGCCTGCCCTTCGCTTACTTTTCTACCTTGGCAAGTCTGTACCCCAAGTGGTAGGAAAACCAAAGCTGGTCTCTGCAGTGTCGTGCTCTTTCCATGGTGCTCACAGACTGCTTCCATTTCTCCTGCCTCAGTCATTCATCAGAAGCACCCCTGCTTATTTTTCTTTGAAACTTCTTCTCTCCACCATATCGACCTGTCTGTTTTGACAAAAGTGGAGAAGTCACTGAGAAAAAAGAAAACTTTAGGTCATATACACAGAGAATTAACATGATCACATAAATATCTGAGAGAAAGCAATCAGAATATGCATGAAATAAGAATCAATGTATTTATTCATCACTGATTTCAAGTTCCCACGACTGATTATTTAGCATCTGAAATTAGACTGTTGAAAAGCACAAAAGGAGTGGTTTGTATTTCTTTTGTCTCCAAGTGCATGTCTATGACTATAACTTAAACAATTCCTTTGTGCAACCCCTGAACAAATGCATGCATACACTTAGTCCCCTGCCCCAACCCCAAAACTTACTTGGTTAGGAAAGTGTGAATCCTTTTCTTGGAAGGACATCTTCCCTTTTTTTTTTTTTCATCTTGGTCAGTAGAATGAAATTTTGGTGATAAAAATAATCATTCATCTTTGAACTAAAGTATGAATCCATTAGGAGAAAAAAATTAAGGCAAAAGAGAATCAGATTGGATGTTGCTTGGGTTTGTTACCCCACATCATCTTGTTTGGAGGTCACCAAGGCCAAGGACAACGTTCAGAAATGCTCAGCAATGGCTGTTTGTTTTCCTTCTTATTTTTCGTTTGACATTTCCAGACGTCTGTGGAATCATGAACTGGTTATCTGTGTCCAAAACTGTCATGCTGGTCTAATCTATGATACGGTTGCTAGTGAACACATTCTACTGGGAAAGGCTGGGAGGGAGTGATGAAATCAATAACTCCCTCAACTAAATACAATACTTCACAACTGTGAGAAGCATTATGAATGATGCTATAACAGATAAGGGGAAATAATGTAGAAACAGTAAAATCAGTGTGTGGATTCTGTGCATTTACTAAATCAAAATAAGAATACAGCTTTGCCAAGTGTTGGGAGGTTGTGTTCAAAGCCTGGAAATGATTTATTTTGCTGCATCTTACAAGTCATGATTCAAAACCCTCAGCATGCACAAACTCCAGCTCATCATTCCTCAAAAGAAACTGGGTTGATTTTGTAGTACAAGTAGGTAGCATGTGTAGTATGAGGACCACAAGCTTTATAGAGCCAATAAAAAAACTAGAAAACTAGGTTTCTAATGGCATGACAGCATCTGGGGCAGGGTCAGGACGCAGAGGGTATTGAGAGAGATCCTATGGTTATGACTTTGAGTAACCAGTTTCCTCTGAGCTCCACATTCAATAAGAGCCAAAAATCTCATGCCTCTCTGGAGGTATTATGAGCCCACGCTTCTCACAGATGGTAAAGCAGAAAGAAAGGTCTATTACAGTTAAACTCTGTATGATAATTTTTTCATTAAAAATTGTATTATTTTAAAGGTAAAAAACCAATATGGAATCTGTTCCTAATGAAGAAAAGGATTCTGTTCTAAAAAACAGCATTTCAGAAAGGTCTTGAGGAGAAGTAATTCAACAGAAGCTTTCAAGATATTTCTGTTTCAAAAAAACCTGATGTGATCCTGGGTTAAAAATTTAATAGCAGAATAGTGAGTAGCAGAAGTGATTTTTCTTTCCGTCTACACTCAGCATATCCAGTATTTAAAAAAAACATTGAAAAAGTACAAAAAGAGTCACAAAAATCAGTTGAGGACTAAAGAAAATACTTTATAAGCATTAAAGCCTTCATTTATATAATTAAAAAAAAAAGTCTAAAACATGACATTTTTTACAGAACCTTTATATCCCCATGAGGCAAAAACACACAGCAGAGAAAGGCAACAAGAAGTGGCAACTGAAACCTGAAGCCAGAGAACTTGTGCTCAAAACAAGACGCAGTATCATTAACAGCTGGAGCTGACTACCCCCGAAAGTGATCGATTCTTCCTCTCCCACTGTCTCCAAATCATGACTATTTCCCAGCCAGGAAGACACAATCATCTTACAAATGAGGTATTAAATGGAATTAAAGCTAAAGTCCCAGAGACCAGAGGCACCATATGTAATAATATGGCAGCAATCCTAGAGCATAGAAATAGAAAGGGCAGTATCATCCCCATATAAAGACAGAACAAGTGGCTTAACCTAGTCATCTATAGGGTCCTCTCTGTTTTCTTATTTGATATTCAGCTAGGAAAAGATCAGACAACCTTGCTCAAAATTTGCTTAAGCATAAATTACAGGGTTTATCATAAAACATAGGATCTACTGCAAGTTAGACATGGGAAATCAGGCTGGACAATCTAAAGCTTTTTAATTGTCTCAAGCTTATGTTTTTAAGTGAATAGGCTGCATATAATAAACTCTGACTCTTAGAGTACAAAAGGCCACCATTTCTTTAGATCTGGAAGAGATATAAAAATGAAATAACAGTCTTGGGAAGACTTTATCATTGAGAAAAGTACTGAAACTGACTCAGCACTTGTTAAAAAACAGAAAAGGTGAAATAAATGCCATATCCAGTCACTTTAAATTATAAATTTTAGACAATTTGGGATATTTTAGCTGTCTCTGTTGCCCTGCCCAGTTTACAGGAAGCGTTACCTGGCTTCTCAATTCATGAACCCTCGAGCTTTCTGCTAAGGTTATTGTGAAAAAGTAGTAAAGTGTGGAGCAGCTGCTTTATCATTTCAGATGCATGTTACATTACACATACCTTCAGGAATTATTCCACTTACGAATCTACATTAGGCCACCGGTGCAGCTCTTACAGCTTCTTGTTAGCTCTGCCAATACTTTTCTGACACTCAGGAGGTAAAGTTATTAACTGTGAAGTCTACTCACAAGGAACTATTATTCCAATTTACAACAGAGTCTTTCCATACATAGAGCTTGTCTCTTAAATTAAACAAGATTGTGATTCTAATTCCACCTGTTTCTTACATCAAACTCCTGTGCTGTAACAGGAGAAAGCATA
The DNA here is from genome assembly GCA_025769975.1 of Gallinago jamesoni. NCBI lineage: Eukaryota > Metazoa > Chordata > Aves > Charadriiformes > Scolopacidae > Gallinago > Gallinago jamesoni. The sequence goes on along the minus strand of JAOQGH010000023.1, from coordinate 96,364,395 downwards.
AGGTGAATCACCTGACTATGCTAAATTGTCAGAAGAAAAAGAATTTGCTGGAACTGCTCAGAAGAATTTGGTGCAGGTGTTTTACTGCGGGACACTAGGGAGAAGTTTATAAACTCCTACCCTGGGACTTCCCATACTTCCTATCCCTCCTTGTCCTACACTGCTTTTCACCTGCAACAGTTTTTAATTTGCAGAGTAGAATTAAAGGGCTAATAACAGTACAGAAAAAAAACAAGGACTTTATCTTGTGTGCTCCAGTGTCTGGTCCAATTTGTGCAAGTGTTAGCTTTTCTAACACTTAGATAGTAAGCAATAAAGAATTGCAGGTTTAGAATAAATGTCTTTTGGTCACCCAATACAATTTTAAAGTTTGGAGCATTTGGTAGGCAAAAGTAGATTCACTGAATCCCACAATGCAAATTGGTATAAGTCAGTAACAGAATACTGTGTCCAGGTTTGGGCCCTTCACTACAGGAAAGACATTGAGGTGCTGGAGTGTGTCCAGAGATGGGCAATGAAGCTGGTGAGGGGTCTGGAGAGCAAGTCTTATGAGGAGCATCTGAGGGAACTGGGGTTCAGCCTGGAGAAAAGGAGACTGAGGGGAGACCTTATCGCTCTCTACAACTACCACTAGGAGGTTGTAGTGCAGCAAAAGTCTTTCTCTTCTCCCAAGCAACAGGTGATATATGGGCAAGAGGAAATGTCCTCAAGCTGCATCAGGGGAGGTTCAGACTGGGCATTAGGAAAAATTTTTACACTGACAGGGTTATCAAGCATTGGAATGGGCTGCCCAGGAAATCCCTGTCCCTGGAGGTATTTAAAAGACAGGTAGTCACAGTGCTTAGTGATGTGGTCTAGTGATGGTTTTTGTCAGTTTTAGATTGATGGTTGGACTTGATGATATGAAAGGTCTCTTCCAACCTAGACAACTCCATGATTTTGTGAAAATTCCAACATTTAGGAAAATTTAGGGAAGATTTATAGAAAAAGAAAGGAAAATATTATAAACAAAGGGGAAAATGTCCTATTAAACTACAGACAATTCTGTGACGAAACGGGGAGAAAGGACTTCACTGCGAGGTTCAAATTAATTTATTTGGACTTCACTCACAGGTCCAATAC
>JAOQGH010000023.1:96339127-96363173 GCA_025769975.1 Gallinago jamesoni | reverse complement strand
AAGCTGAGTCGCATGACAACTCCCTGCATCTCACCTATTGTGCTCCGAAACCGGTTCAGCTGAGTGCTCCCATACAAATTCCATCTGAGTTTGCATATTTAGCAAAAATTCTAAATTTAAGTGTACAATGAGGTATACAGTGGTGTTGTATAATTACATGGAACTGAGGGGTGGGGAAAATAACTATGGTCCACCAGACTGAAAGATATTTTGTATGATAGTGCCCTCTAGAGATAAGGTTTTTCCAGAAACTTGGATGGTATGGAAGAAAAACATATTTTTTTTCTGTTCTCCTCAGAATAGCAAACAAGGAAAAGCACCCAGGGATTGTGCTCATATGAAGCCAATCAGTTGCTTGAGTGAGAATTTGGGAGTAAACTAGCATCTATGTGGATGACCAGTAGACCAGGATCCAAGCACAGTGGGGGAACTAATTTGTCTGGCAGCAAATATCTGTCTGTTGTGACAATGGGAGGAAAGGGAGAGACCTGGGCTTGAAATATAACATGTGGCTTAACTCAAGATTTAAGGTGCAGATCTCTGTTTAATTCGTACCATTTGATAAATAATTTGCTTCCTACATTTTATATAATTAGAAAGAGTTGCCACAGACTACAGTATTATAAAATTGAAAAATACAAAAGTTAGCCTAAAATATAAACAAGTGAAGCAAACTTAGAACAAGAATAGACAAGAAAGCAAAAGTTATCATCCATTAATCAGAAAATAAGTCATTTCAGTATTGCTAATTGGGAATAACATAAGAGATCCACAGACAAATGTAAATTCAAGCCCATTGTGAGATTTAATATTTCATAAAATATAGTTTACCAAAAGGTAATTCAAGTCCTTACTGTAGATGGTGCTGTAGCATAAAATATACATTGCACCCTGACTGCTGATCTGAAACTGTCTTGCTGTGACTGACAGAGAAGTTACTCTGTGCACAGAATTAATCCACAAACTTTTGTGAGTAAATAAGTTGCAATTTATGTGAGATTTATAACTGAGCATAGGATTGTTAAAAAAAAATGAAAAATACGTTGAATTCTTTTTTGTAATACTAATAAGTTGGTGTATTCATAGAATCATAGAATCATTGTTGCATATTGTTGCATATGCCAGGCCACAGGGAGGTTTAGAGAGGTTTCTGGAATTTATTTGCTGAGAAAGATAAATCTCTCTCTCTATTTTTTTTAATTTGGTTGCTCTTCATGGGATACAGCAAAGAGAGAAGATTCCAGTCTCGTATTTTTTTCTGAGAGAAAATCCCAGATATTTCTGGCAGTTTTTTGTTTTATACTGACTTCTTCCTTCATTGGGAATCAATGGGAATTAATTTTCTCTATGCAGGGCAGATACAGAGCATACGTAAAAATCAAGTTCAATGCAATTCTTATCCCAGAGAAGTCTCAAAGGACATCCAGTTATGATGCCCTGCTTCAAATTGAAAGACAAATGGTGTTTGCAGAGGAGAGATGAGTGTCTCGCCAAGATCGCTGCACGCTGCAACCTCCAGCTGACCTGAGGGATGGGAGGGACCCCAGGGGAATGGTGGGTGTGAAGGAGGACGGACTGCTGTCCTGTCCCTGCCCATTCCCCTGTGGCACCTCATCTCACAGGCATTTGGGGAGCTCATGTTTTCATTGCATATTGTTTGTGCTACTTGTTGGGGAGTTAAAACACTTTGCTTGTCTCTTGCCACCTATTTATCTTTAAAACATGAGAGAGGCGCCCTGCACCACCAGTAACAGCAGTTTGGATGACTCCCACAGGTGGCCTTGGCCACAAGCCCTTTCCTGAAGCTCCATACTAGTTCTCCAGTCGCCAGAAGGTCACCCAGTCTCCTTAGGGAAGCTGCTTTCCCTCAGCAGCAAGGTCCAACAGTACCCAGAGGTGATGCATCACCTTGCACAAACGCTGAAAGAGCAGAGAGAGATTTCTGTGCCAATCTGCTGCTTAGCATCTCTGCTGAGAGTGCTAACCAAGCCCCACATTTCTGCCTTGTACACAAATATTTATCACATGAACATGAAAAACTACTTTTCTTGAAAATCAGTGGAGCTGCGACAACGTAGTCCACTGTAGGATCAAGGCCACCAAACACAATAATCTCAGGGTGAAGGTAGCAATGATAATTAACCAAATAAATAAATTAATTTGCCTTGGCAAAAGCAGGTGGCATTGATCAATGCTGCAGAAATGAAATCAAAGTAACTGAACACAGAATAGCCAAAGAGTTGCCAAGAGCTCTTTGGATTTTTATTCTGGATTTTATTCAGCATCAGCACACACTAATATAAGCAGGTGATAATATGCGTTTTCTGTGATTCCTGTGTGCTCTTTTGATGCAAAATATAATGTGCTAACTTCCTTAGAACACTACAACTGAGAAAAATTCAGAAAGTTCTGCTCTCATCCAGATACATGTGCCTGAACCCAGACATCCGTTCCCTGTGTCACCATGTAAAAAAATAGCTTTTCTTTCTTACAAGCTAACTAGCATTGGAGCAGTGAAGGAAGCTTCAGCTCCCCGTTCCACACTGAAGCTTTGGGTGGCCTGCTGTCAAATGGAGCCTGCAGCTCCACTTTCTGGACCTGTGTTTGGCAGGTGTCTGCCTGATGAAAGACCAGTGCTTAAGGTCTCTACAGAGTGCATGGGGCAAGGAGCTCACTAGTCTGGCCAGCAAGAAGTGCACAGAGGGCACATCTTCAACTGCACCACAAAACCCATTCTGACTTTCCATTTCATGCTAAGTATCAAATACAAATTATCTCCAGTGTAGCAAGATTCCTGAAGCTATAAGGCCAAGAACTTCTATAAGTAATTTGCTTGTACACTTTTTACTGATCCTTTTGTTTTTAGAAAGGAAGCCCATGCTTTCTTACCTTCTTCTCCTTCTCCTCAGGCTTCTAAAAAAAAAAGCTTTTGCTGCACTGTAGTGCTTAGAGTGCAATATCTGCTAATCACTTTTTTGGAAGCAGCAGCTATCTCTTGGGCCTCCTAGACTAGCCTGCAGCTCATTTTACAAGCTCTTCCACTTTATTGTATACTCTAGTCTATCCCTTCTAGCCATGGAGGCATCAGTAGTCTTGATGTGCAGCACAAACTGTTTCTTAAGCCAAGGGAGCGGTGTGCCAAAAGGGGAGATGAGGGAGGAGATGCAGAGAAAACACTGATTGCATAAACAGCCTCACATTAGAATGAATACTCTGGTAAAACACCATCTGAGTAATTTATCATCAGTTTATTATTGTCCAGGTATTTTTTCCCTATTTTTTTTTCTATGAATTATCAAGGACAGCTTCTAAATTATTTGCTCAGGGAAAAATCCTGCCCTTAGTTTTCTGGGTGATGCTGAAGAAGAAGAATAGGGGCAGCTGTAGGAGAATATGTGTGTCTTTGACCCATTTTGCCTTCATGGACACAGGGACCGAGAAGCAAAGTCTAGCTGTACTTCTGTGCACTGCTTTGAGAAAGACCCTCATGCCTATGCCTCCTCTGGCTCTGGCCTTTCATGAATGGAGAGGAGAGGTTAAAAGCAGTGATATGATGGCCTAAAAACACATGGTCTAAGGAGGTGTTTGGTAGTGTGGTTGATGAGCAGTGAGATTACTGTCAAGATCAGTCCCACAGCTCAGGAACACAATGGAGTCTGGTCCGCAGAAGATGTAGGATTGGAAGAAGAGATCAGAGTAGTGAGCTGTGAGCACTTTCATTGAAGAGGGCAGGATTTGGTCTTGTCTTTGGTGCCTGGACAGCCAGCTGCCCCTGGAGCACCCTGCCAAGGGGACAGGTGGGCTGGATGCCAAGAAGAGGGACAAACTCTGGAGGCATTTGCCAGGTGCTTTTATCAAGCTCTAATTTAAAAGCTGAGGGGTAAGCCTCTGTTTGCTGCCCTCAGGTTTTGTTTTCTGAGCCTAGCTGCTGTCTTCCACCCCCTGCCCCCCACTTACCTGCAGTGCTTTACAGGACAGAGCTGATCAGCAAATGTAAAATATGCCACTTCCAACAAGGCACGGGAACAGCAGTGGGCTGCATCTTCAGAAAGTTCATTAAGATGCAAATCTGGTAGCAGAAGTTGTCAGTTCTGATATCTCCTTGAAGTTATTTGACAAAACCGTTGTTGTCAAATGGTTTGACAATGATGACAAAACCATCATTGATGAAGTGTTTCTGCAAATTAAAAAAATGTCATGGTAAACATGAGCTAGTCATAAGATATTTCTAAGAACTAATTGATTTGTCTTTTCTGAATTTACAATCGGATTTCTGTTAATTGTCATAGATCTATGTGCAATAACTAGCACATGTCAAGAATAATAACATTAAAAAAAATCAAAACAACAAAAAAACATTCCTTTGAGTGACCACTGAAAAAGAAAGAAAACTTCCATGAGTTTCACAGGAAATTCTTTTTTCCAGTTGTGTCATTGATGTGGTACTGTTATTTTAGCAGGGAATATATCTGCTTTAGAATCATAGAATTATTTCGGTTGGAAAAGACCTTTAGATCATCAAGTCCAATTGTTAACGTAGCACTGCCAAGTCCACCACTAAACCATGTCCATCAGTACCACATCTATACCTCTTTTAAATACCTCCAGGAAGGCGACTCAGCCACTTCCCTGGGCAGCCTGTTCCAGTGCTTAACAACTCTTTCAGTGAAGAAATTGTTCCTAATATCCAATCTAAACCTCCCCTGGTGCAACTTGAGGCCATTTCTTCCTGTCCCATTGCTTGTAACTTGGGAGAAGAGACTGACTCCCACCTCTTTACAGCCTCCTTTTCTCCAGGCTGAACAACCCCACTTTCTTCAGACACTTCTCATAAGATTTGTCCTCTAGACCACCCACCACCTTCTCTGCCCTTCTCTGGACATGCTCCAGCACCTCAATGTCTGTCTTGTAGAAAGAGGCCCAAACCTGAACACAGTATTCAAGGTTGGGGCCTCACCAGTGCTGAGCACAGGGGTATGATCACATCCCTAGTGCTACTCACCACACTATTCCTGATACAAGCCAGGATGCTGATGGCCTTCTCGGCCACTTGGGCACACTGCTGGCTCAAACTCAGCTGTCTGTCAACTGACACCCCCAGGTCTTTTTCTGTTGGGCATCTCTGCAGCCACTGTTCCCAAGCCTGTAGCGCTGCATGGGGCTGTTGTGACCCTTGTGAAGGACCTGGAATTTGGTCTTGTTAAATCTCATACCATTGGCCTCAGCCCATCAATCCAGCCTAAGCCGATACCTCTGTAGATCCTTCCTACCCTCAAGCAGATCAACACTCACGCTACTTGGTGTCATCTGCTTCAGCTTTACTTCAAATATTTTCCCTAAGAAATGCTTAAAGCAGCTTGAGGACTTCAATACCCTTCTAAAGCTTCTATATGTTAATATAAGCAACTAGTTCAATTGTATATGGTTTATCTCAATGACAAAATTTAAATAAGGAAACAGCTCAAGATATGGGTAGGCACTTAGATGACAGTTTTGAACACTCAATTTTTGGTTCTTGATGCTTTTAAAATCCCATTGAGTAGATGTCTCCATTATTAAGTTGCAAATTCTTGTACACATCTGCTTCATTGTTTAAATTTCTTACTCCCCTCCCCGCTTCTACTCAGCTATTCCTCTTCGAAATGATATTGTCTTTTAAAAATGAATTTGAGTTCCACACATAACCTTGAATAAATGGATGTCCCTGGAGTATTCTGTCTTCTGAACCATGCGCCAGATCCACAGCTAAGGTAGGTAAACCTAGTTTAGCTGTCCTCAGTGCCAAAATACTGCATTTGGGGTCTGACCTTTTAATGGCCACCTATTTAATGCACCTAATAAATCAAGTATACAAATAAATTTGTATAAATCAATGTAATTTTCAGCAGACCAAATATAGTCCTGAGAAATGCAGCTATGTCATTTCTCCCATATGTTCAGATAAAGTCATAATGTTTTAATTTGTATGCTTTCCTACAACTGCTGGAAAAAGCAAAGAATAACTTCTACTACAGAAGGACACTTGAATACAAATTAGTGTTATTACCATAAAAGAACTATGTAATATTTTTAGCAGATCATTAATTAAGACAAAAATTAATAACACAGATAAAGGCTAGTTAATTCAAATAGTTCCCAGCTCTGATGAGATACCTTATCTACTTCATAGTATAACATGAACCTTTTCTCTATATTTTTAGCCATAAGAGAAGTATGAGTGTGGTAATTAAACTGGATGATATACAGTTAGCCTAAATATATCCGTCCAGAATAGCGTTACATTAGAATTTTGATGTAAAAGTTAAATTCTGTTGAATTTTCCTAATTTGAATCTCCATTCATTAATTTCACTGTTATTCATATCTTACTGTGGGTTTTTTCTTCTTAATGTATATCTATATGATGTGTATTTTTATCTGAGTTATATTTAAAGCAGTAGTACTTGGTTTAATAGGGCTCCTAGATTCATAACTTATAATACAAAATACAATACAAGCCTTTCTGAAAGTGTAACTAATGAGGTTAGATTCAAGCAAAATTCAACACTAAATATGAAAATCCCATCTTCTTAAGGACAAAGATTCACCAGCTCATACATCATTTTTATTTTTAATGGATTAGAAGGAGTAGCTACAAGTCCTCAACAATTATTTCTGCAACTTTAAAGACCTGAGAAAGACTGAATGAATCAGCCAGTACTGCAGAGGAAATTAAGTGCAAATACATTGTGTTCAGAAGCTTATATATTTAAAATAAAAAAGATCTGAAGCAATTCATATTTATGCCCCTTAATTCGCTAACACAATTTAAAGTTTAATTTTTAAAACATATTTTTTCTACAGAGTTTACAGTTTACAAGTTTTCACCAAAACACAACATTACACTCCCTGCATGCCAAAGTCCTTAAAAAGACATATTGGAATAATTTTCTTTCAAATACATGTTTAAAGTTTAGATAAAACACCACATATCTAAGCTGTGATCCTTAAAATTATTTGAGAAAATACTAAATACTCTAACTCAAATTTATACTATAGATTCCTCTGATTTGACAAGGGTCTGAGACGCTGTACCTTCTGAACCATTTTACATCCTTGGACTGTCTTAGTGACTTAGTTATACTGGGTGACTCAGTTTTGGTGAGTATTTACTTTATATACAAGAGAAAAGGGAAAAGCATGCAAGTTTTCCTCACTTTATATTTTCAAAGATTGAAGTTGAGAGAAACAACAATGGGAAAATGTTGCTATATTTCATGCTTTTTCACTTCGGCAAAAACATCTAAATGATAACAAAGGAGGAATGCAAAATATTACAGGTACCAAACTCCTAGTCACCCTACAATGGCTGGTGTACCTATAGTAATATCAGCAGAGGTAAATCTGAGAGAGATTTAAACTACTTCTGTCTTGAGGATGTTTCTGCTCCCATAAACTCTACAGATATAAGCATTGTAATACAGGCTTTGATTCAGACACCTTAAAGGTTGTTCTCATTTCAATTATGGAGTAGGGGTATAGGATCGAGTATGCAAGACTTGAGACTTTTTCCCCCACTTCATTCATTTAGAGCGATGTAGTGAAATTTCAGCTGTAACAAGAAAGGTTTGAAGGAGGAAAATGTCTGTGCTGGCTTCAGGGTCTTTCCCTCAGCTCCATTTGACAGACACAGTCATATTTTTGGGCAGAGCTCAGCAACAGAGCATCTCAATTGCATGCTGAAAGATTCCCCCTAACAGCCTATTCAGTTAGAGTGGCTCCCATGACATGCGATGCCATCCATGGTACATTCACTTAGTTTTTAAATGTAACAGAACTTGCGATAACATTTGCATTGATTTGCATTTCAATGTTGACATGAAAAATACTGCAACTAGTTGTAAAAGAACAGACATATTTGGCCATTCACCATTTTATGACTAAGAAGCCCCACAGAGGGACTGCAGTGATTGACAGTTTCTGGTAGTTACTTAGAAAGATTAAGGTGTTAGTGTTTGGACCAATTTATGGCCTTCTGCAGGCAATCAAAACTCCCATGAAATCATTAGGATGAGTGAAGAGGCTTAGTTTACTCACATTTACCTCAAAACCTACAAGTCCCAGTTGTGTCTTTACGCTTACCACGAACCATTCTCAGCCAGAGGAGCACTGCTCTTTGCTTGTCAGATGCTCTCTGATGGGCGCATTAAACATCGATTCTTATGTTGGCAACTGAAGCCCTAAAACACGTATCACTGTCTATACTGGGAGACTATTGGCTGGGTGAGAAACTGGCTGAGCTGTCGAGTCCATATAGTAGTTGTCAGTGTTATGTGCTCTACCTGAATGCCTGAAACAAGCGAAGCACCTCAGGATGCTATCGTGGCACCTGCTCTGTATAATATCTTTATTAGTGAACAGAAGGAGGATGCAAAATAAACCTTCATGAAGTTTGTGGGCAGTGAGCTGAGCCTGAGCCAGCAGCGAGCCCTGGCATCAGTGATGGCCAAGAGCATCCTGGGCTGTTCTCATAGGGAAGGGATTTTTCTCCTTTACTTGAGGAACCTGACAGGAACCTTGCAACACTTGCATGGATGTTACTGAGAAACTGGAGCCAGGCTCTGTACCAAGATGCCTGGTGGGAGGGAAAAAAAGTCAGCATGAAAAATCAGAATAGGTTATCCAAAGTGATTTCATAATTCCTGTCCTTGAAGGTTTTACAGACCTGTCCAGGCAAAGCCCTCAGAAATCTGGTCTGAACTTGGTATGGACCCATTTTTGAGTAGGGGATTGCAGCAGAAGCATTGTGAATTCTTTTCCAGATCGAATGATTATATGACTTTGTGATGCTGCAGAACTGGATAAATTATTACAATGGTAAGTAGATTTTGTTTTGAAAATTAAGCAGAAACGTTCTATAGATTAACATGCCTTCCTCAATTTATTTCCAACAATGCTAACAATTTTTCTTGCATGAATTACTGTTCTTCCTTTCCCACTTGATGTACCTTTCATTTAGGGTCAGATTCTGCTTCTGCTTTTTATTCCAGAATTGCTACAACTTTGATAATATAAATCTCTATTATAACATCCTCCCTCCCCTCTGTTTCTCCCAGGTACCCCTCCCTTCTCCTCCTCTTTTTTTATCTTCAGTATTTTCAACTGCTGTGACATGATCAAGCTCATTCATAAGAACATCTGGCCCCTAAATCACTGTCTGTCGCTCCGTGTTCAGCGCAGTCTTTACGTGCCATGTGTTAGAAATTGCTGGGGGTAGTTGAAAGGCTCCTCATTCTTTCTATTTTTTTAGTGTGTCTCTAAAGCTTTCATAGTTCCTTACAGACCCCTTCACAACAGCACACCTACCTATCAGCTTTGTTTCTGTCTTAAGTACCTGTATCTTAAGCTTCTTAATCTCACTATGTCTCCTTTGATGAAGGAACAGTTGTCTGTGCCATGCTAAGTCGAACAGTATAAAAAGATGGTGGTGATTACTTTTCCTGACTACTGTTCATTAAGCAGATCTATCATTTACGTAAATATTTAAAGATATCTTCCATGCAGCCACCCCAGGATGTTGTTCAAATCAATGGCAATTGCAAGTAATAAAGTATTAATAAGGTAATCATATGAAGAGGTTTCTTATACATATTACAAAACTTCACACCGATACTGAAGATTTACAATCCAATAAAAACAACTCCCATAACTGAGACAAGCAGTTGAAGTACTCGTATGTACTGCTGCCTGGAAATGTTGACAGAGCTGCCTGATCACATCACATCTTCCCTAGAGCCCCTCTTTATTTTTGCTCCCCGATACTGTTCCCTGCAACTATGCGGAACCATCACTGTAAAAGCTCTGCAGCAAACAGCAAGCACATCTACACAGCTAAACAGAGCACAGTACAGAGATTCCCAAGCTATTAGATTAGGAATTCACACAGCATAGAGAGGATCAATACAGTCAAATTATTATGGAGCTCCATTCACACCAATTAGTCTGCCAGGAGTCACAAACTAATGATTTCTCAGTCAAGCTGACTTTGGAAAGTTTGGTTTCCAATACTGGGACCTACTTCAACCTTATATGGCTATAAGCCAGGCCAGCCTAAATCTATGTCCCGCTGCTGATTAAATGTGTGCAGAGAGGGCAAGGGATGGTTGATGACAGAAACCTGTCATCAATCTAGACTTAATTTCTGCCAAGAAATGTTTTGTAGATATCAGTGATAAACTATGTTGGCTTCATAAACAAGTGTTAGAAACACCTTTACACAACAAATGTAAGACCCTCTGTTTGCAGTCCCCATGTGGTGCAGCGAACTGGAAATTCTGTGACCATTTAAACTGTATTTTAGAAAACTACAATGGATTAATTATGAAAGGTATTATTAGACTTAACAGGCCAGCCTGTCTTACTTATTTAGGAAGACATCTCAGCCTCACTGAGACCAAGAGCAGAATTTCCAGTGGCTGCAAAGGTTTTTAAATATTTAATTTAGACCTTTACTTTTCAATTTAACAGGAAACTATGTACTGCAGTGTTGATATTCTCAAAGTTAGAGAGACTAACAAGGAGGTAGTGACAGAAGGTAACTGTGAACTTGAGATGGATTTCAGCATTAGCAATGCATGATGCCCTGATTCATATACAAATAGGGGAGGAAGGGAAGGCACAGCTCACACAGGAAACAGAAAAATTAAGTGGAACTAACCTAGTGCAGGGCAAGACTGCAATGTGAAAACATGCTCTGACTCTTCTCCTTGTTGGGGTCTTTGTGAAAACTTCGTAGTTCTGGATAGAGCCCTTGGAAGTTAATGATGTCCTGCTTCTGGGGCTTTTCTTTTGTGAATTTTATATCCTCTCATCCCAAAGTTCTGCAGCACAGAGGCAAAAGGAAAAGGAATGTTTGATACACTAAAAGTGTTAATTTAGATGGCAAATTCAAATAGGGATGCCAATTTGAAGACTGACTATGACACTTTGGTGTCTTGTGTTTATGCTTCGTTTCCTTAGCTATATGCTTGTATATTATCTTTTTTTTTTTCCCACGGGAACCAGCACAGCTCATTTGTGAACAGCATAGTTAGGCTCTTCAACATTTTCTTGGCTTGTTCAGTATGTGGTCCCATCCCATACTTACTGCACACCATTTCAATTCATCTCTCAATCAGAACGATCCACTTCTTTGTGGATTTCATGCTAGGATCTCCATCTCAGGAGTAGGTAAGGAATGATCTATCTCACACTGGGTGTTGAAAATGGTGCTCAGACCTCTGGAATGTTAAACGATATGAGTCAAAAAACACATACACGCCCAAGACTGAGCCTTATTTGCTAATATAGCCGTAGCCTGTATGCAAAGCTAAAATGGCTCTTTATCCTGACTGGTCTTGTCCACAGCAGTCCTGGAGATGCAACTGCTTGTTAGGTTTCTACAGCTTTGAGATGGTACTTTTCTTTTGCACAAATTACCACCTGAATTTTTAGTTTACCAGGTCCCTTTTGTGACTGGCTTGCGTGCTGGGCAAAAGTTAACAATCTGGCTCAATTTAGACTTTTTTTTTTTTCTTTAGGTCCTCTTAAAATATGCATCCTGGTATCATTTTCATATCTGTGCTCTAAAACATGGCTAGTTTAAAAAAAATGTTGTCAGCTTTTCTTAATTTAATTGGGAAAAGGAATAACTTTTCCCTTTTGAACAAGACAACTCTTTCAGGTGAAAAATTTGAAACAAAAAGTTCAGATCCAAGACAAAACCTACAGTGGCAAGTCTTAGTTCATAATGGAAAAATAATTGGGAAGCATGAATAAAACAGGGGAATCAAAGTAATGAGTGGTGGCACCAGAGCTGCTTGGAATTTAAAATAGGTAGCTCCATAATCATGTTAATACAGGACCATAGAATCATAGACATGTTAGTTGGAAGAGAGGTCTGGTGGCCATCCAGGTAAGCTTTCTGTTCACAGCAAAACTTTTGCTGACAGAAGAATAGGTCTGCCAGGGCTTTGTTAGATGAGTCTTGAGGACCTGCAAGGATGGAGATACATGATCTGGGTTACCTGTTCAAATAGTGAACTATTCCGCTAGGAAAAAGAGTTTCCTTAAACCCAATAAAACCTTCCAAGCAGCAGCTCATACCTGTCACTACTTGTCTGGCAAGAGAGTTTGGTGCTCTTCTCTTTATAACTCCCATTCAAAGAGCTGTGGCTTTGTTAGCAGATCAACTCTTTACCCTATCCTGGTCAAACTAAACAAGTTCAGTTCTCCCAGCCTCTTTGTGTAGGTCAAGGGCTCTCATCCTCTTGGGAGACTTTGGATGGATCTTCTCTAGTTTGTCTACGCCACTCTCGATGTTGCAATCCAAATCAAGAAACGGTGCTCCAGGTGCAGGTTCACCAGTATCAAGAAAAGAGGGTTAATAACTTTTCTCAGTTTTATCTGATGTGACTCACTACATGGCTTGCAATAATTGTGGTGAGGGTGCAGTGTTTGTTCATCTCTCACTATGCGCCCACCATACTCCCCACAGCCTGTGCCCACACAAGGGGTTATTGCACCCTTGGGCATAGGATTTCATACTCCTTGTCGAATGTCAAGAATTTTCTGCTGATTTAATCCTCAAATTTATAAAGGTCCTTCTGGAGTAAGCTCTGCCTTTTCTTGTGTCATCCTTAATTTAGCATCATGTGCACATTTGCTGAAGGTGTGCTTTCTGTAATCCGTGTTGCTGATAACGAACAGTGTCAGCCCTGATATGAACTCTTGCCTTTTGGGGGTAATGTGAAGCAGCTATTGATTTGTTAGTCTTGTAGCAAACTCACCAAACATGAAGAAGCTTAAGGGTACATCTCTAACATACCATGCAGTTTTTGGCAAGAAAAAAACCCAAAGCTGTTTCCTATGTGATTTATCTGGAGTGCTAACCACTGCCTCTACGTTGTGCTGTATAGAAATACCAACTCATTTGGAGTTAAACTGAGTATTTCTTTGTGGTTCTGCATTTAAACTGTAGACTCTATAGAACATGTAATTGATTCTTCCTACTGCCAGAGACAAGAGTTCAAGACCAATTGAGTTTTCTTCTTTTTTTTTTTCTTTTAATATTATAGCAAGAGCATAGTATTTTCTCTCCCTGTGGTGTAGGAGAATTTGTCACTTCAAAGTGATAAATGGAGCTCATTAGAAGTTCCCCGTTATCTTGTAATGCCTTACAGTAAATTTGTATTGTACCACAGTTCATTGCTGTTCTGCCTTACAATGCAGAAACAGGGCATTGTTCAACCAGCCCTTTGAAAACACAGTATGAATTTGAAGACAGAAAGCAAGGAAAAACTCTGAAGGCATAGTTGGAAAAATCTCAGTGCTACTACTTTAAACAGATTTTTGATATCCATTGGCTGTGACAACAACTCAAAGAGTTTGTCAGTCTTTATGACTAAATCCTAGCTGAATCTAGGTTTAGGTAAGATTATGGGTATTTCTTTTTCCTGCTTCATGCATGCTTTGTGCATGCTTTTTAATTGTTCATAAGCCTTAGAAAAAATAGTTTTTCATTCACATGTGGGTTTTTTTTCCCCCCGTAATTGCTGCATTCAGAAGAGAAAGCTATAGATTTTTATATACATATTTACAGATTTGTTGACTGCCTTCTATAGATATTAAATGCAAAAACATTTTAAATACCTTTTCTTTTTCTAATGACCTCCTTCACTGAGGTAATTAATGTGAAAAAAATACATATTCTATTGGTGCCTGAAAATCCAAAAAAAAAAATCTCAGAAAGGAGAAGTAGGATAAGACGACAAAGTTTTATTAGAAGGCAGTAGGATCCTGTTTAAAATTAGCTCACACCAACAGCAATAAAAATGAGCTTTCTTTTCTGAAAACGCAGTCAAATTTATCATAAATGTAAAAAAAAATTCATAGACATTTTTATAGGTAGCTGTGCACTTGGGAAAGCTAAAAAGTCACCTTCAAACCTGCATAAAAAGATAGCTGGCATCAAGACACAGTGTGTTAACTATAAGTCATGTGCCGAGATCATTGGGGATATAAATATCAGCAAAAATGACAATCTGAAATACTGCTATACACTGGTGTAAATGCAATTGTCTTGTTTTAATCTACCCTTCTTAGCATATGCATCTATCTTGTTTGTATGTTCTTAATTTGTTTTTTGTACAAAGACTGCCAAACCCAAGAATCTCTAAAGATTCTGAACAGCTAGCCTGCAAAAGCGGTAATTTGGATGAACAGAGAGTAGGGAAGCTATATTTCAGGTGAACGTTCTAGTGGCTGAGAATAAAGCATTTATATGAATAAAATGAAAATAAATGAAATTGAGAGAGTATGCCAGTTTGTGGTTTTTTTCCTGGTTTGGGGATTTTTTTATTTATTTTCTTTTTACTGAAGATAACTCCAGAGCTAGATAAAAAATAGAGCTGTTTTTCTTTGTTTACAAAGACATTAAGAGGACATCTTGGACTTTCCAGTGTAAATATTATACTGCTCTTTAATTACTTCAAAACACTGGAAAAACACATAGATTAGAATGTAACATACTTTGAATGATGATATTAATGATGAACAGGATAGTAAAAGTCAAAGCAGTTTAAAGTAAGATATTAACAACCACGGAAGCTCTTAGTTAAGAGAAGTTTGAAAGTGTCTGGATACTGAATGCTCTCAAAATAGCAAATTTTTGCTCTGAATATTTTCATTGTCTTTCAAGATGTTCTAAGACATTTATGAGCTGAGCAAATTGTGATGGTACTAAAGACAAGAAAAAGAATAAATAAATTTTGCATTTAAAGCTTTGCCATACACATGTAGAAAATGTTCTGCTGATTTGGATCCCAAGTATCTAATTTTAGAGAGCTGAGGCTGATGAATGGCTGCTCCAACAAAATTGTTTTATGACTCACAGCTCAGAAAAGGATTTTCATACTACAGCATCATCAGACAATGGCGATGCTCTGCTGAGAGCCTACAGTTTGCAGGTGTTCAGCCTGCCTTCCCCCAGCAGCAGGGGGGATGTCCATCACCCCAGCCACTTGGGCAGGGTCTCCCAGGGCTCCAGGGCAGGATTTTTCCCTTCACGATCTCACAGTCTTGCTCTCAGGCCATTCTCGTGGCCTTACCCTGGCAGAGCCTGTAATGTGGCGGTGGTGGGTTCTCAAAGGAAGCAAGTGCATCAAGGAGGAGAAATACCCTATCTCTGCTCCTTTTTCCCTTATTTGGGGTTTTGGGAGATGTTAGAGATTCAATAACACACTCTCACTGAGTGTAGCTGTCAGTGAGGATCCAGCACTAGCCCTGGCCACCACCTGCCAGTCAAAGATAAGATCATTCTAAGCAGGAACCACCTACAGGAGTTTGAGCAGCTCCTGATGGATCCTGTGTCCTTTGTGCAGGAGAGCATTGTGGGGTAGCCCTGCTGAACTGGAGGGGGGCCCTGGGGTAGATGATTACCTGGGGACCCCCATCACTTCTCTTCCCGCTGGCCACTGAGGAGTTTCCCCTTTCACTTTCTCCTTTTGATTTCATGTCTTCACTGTTAGTGTTGATATACACCATGCATCATGAGCTCTGCTTGTAAATTTCTGCGCACCTGTCTCAGGATCCACTGTACAACAGGGTCTCTTTCTGCATCTTGCTGATATATTCCTGCACCTACTTGTCTTTCCTTGCCTTGACTTTTTTAAAAAAAATCATTTTCTACACCCCAAAACCTGTGTTCCTTAATTTATGCAGAGTACAGTTGCCATCTGCCCTTTCGTAAGTGTTCTAAAACCCACAATGTCATCATCAACATCCTATTTAATACAGTTTCACTGTCTCTCCCTGGTCAGCATGTGGTTCTGTTGAGTCTCCAAGGCTCATCTGTAATCTTCCTTTCTGTGGTACCTCATGTGGAAGGGAAGAAGAAATCACTTGATGTCAAGCTCCTGGGCAAGGGTAAATTTTGTTTCATAGGCACAGACCAGGTTGTCTCCGACACCATTTCAAGTATTTTGCATATTTTCAAACGTATATTAAAACCAGAAAACAATAATTTGCCCAAAACTACAGAACAGAATTTTAGTAACACACACAAGAAGTCCCAGTGCATCTGCAAGGCTCTATATAATCACTTCCAAATTTTCTACTGCATCTATTTTCTACACCCTTACCCTGGGTTTGGAAACTGGATCATTCTATGTATATATACACCAGTCTGTAAAACTCTCCATAATTTGGTTAAACTATTGCTGGAAGCCCACTAAAAGTCTTCCCCATATGGTAAACTTGGATCAGGAGTAGGATTTCAGTTCAGAAATATTTTCTATGACTTTTTGGTTTTAGGGCACACTGCACCTTACTGGCTGGATCAGGGCAATGTTTTGCAGCTTCCTTTTCCTGGATAGATTAAATCCATCTTCTAATATGTTCAATTGACCTGATCTGCTGACTGAATCTGCCCTCTTTAAAACAGCAAGGAAATATGCTGAAGCTATCAGACAGCTAATAAGGTCAGCAATTCAGCATGAATCAAAACACACCTTCTGGGTCACATAACTAGCTTTAAAGTAAAACTGAAAGAAATTATTGAGCACACTTTAGAATGAAAATAGATATATGTTATTTAGATCAGCTTTCATACACTAAAGGAAAAGGAAAAATTACACAGAGTGACGGGAATATTTCTGTATTAAGGCCCCAAAATGTTAATGCATGCTGAATACCTATGACATCCAGTAGTATGCTTCTCTGAATCACTGCCTAGAGATCCAGCTTCTGCCCTCAGTACCCTACAGCAACCATTGAAGTTCTATATTTTTCAACTATGGATTACAACCCTCAGGTGGACAATAAAAGACAACCCAGAGGGGTTATCCTCAGTTACCCGACAGTTGTCAGTGCAACATTTTGGGGACAGCCATAAAATTCCAAGGTTGCAAGGTCAAATTGAACAGTTAAAGTGGTAGTTATATGATATGTCTTTCTAATTTTCAGTAAATTTAAAGGTGCTGTGAAATGTCTAGTTTGAAATAAAATCTTAGCAGCCAGAAAGAACTTCTAATCTGAGCCCTTTTTAAAAAGAAAGAATTTTGTAAAAAACTGGATGTAAATAAATATATATATACACAGACACTCACTGTTTCTATACAATTTATGGAAACACAGGTTTCTATAAATTTTCATCTGGCTGAAATCTCCTGTAGTTCAGTCATGGAAAATACAATAGAAATTGTATTGGAACCTGCAGACCTTACAATGCAATTTACAGGCTTAATAATAAATAAGTATGTATACAATGAAGGCAAATTATGTTTTTTCAAGCCAGAAAGGTGAATGCACATAAAGCGTTCTCTGCACTTCAGTGAAGCTTCTGAGAGCTGAATGTCAGTGCTCATGGATGTCTCTATAGTTCAAGTTTCAGCCTTAGCAATTTAAAACCACTTCTGATTACTTTTATCGATTAATTAGGACAGAGGAGATGCTCTTAAAATACTCTTCTTAAAGTTGTAATCCTGAGAATTTTCCTGGTTTTTATCTCCCTCCAGCTAATTGACAGTTATTTTGTCAAAGAGCACATGTACCCAACAGGCAAATGCACACACACACCCCCACAGACAAGGACACAGATCAGCTTTAACACTTCACAGTCATTCTTCTTTTTGAAGTAATTTACCGTAAAACAAACAAACATACATAGAATTGGTAAACATAGCTTTCCTTATTACTGACATTTAAGTAGTTCAGAAAAGGTCCTTAAATCAAAATGTTTCCTCCTCAACAGCTGTTTGGAAAGGAAAGGAGAGAAGGAAAGAGTTTAAATGCCACTCATATGTCTGTACCTACAGCAACAAAGTAATTATTAAATAGGAAAAAGATGGTGGCAGAGGTATTTATCTCCCCACAGTGTGAATTTAAGGCAGGGATTTAACACAATATTATTAGAGAATGCTGACAGGGCATTGTTAATTTATCATCTGTATAATTCTCCTGCAGCAGGTTGGCTATTAAGCATGTTGTTCATAGAAGTGGGTCAAACATGCAAATTAGCTCAGTACAGGTGTTATATTGTTCCAGCTCACCTAATGGAGATATACTCTGCACTCCATGCAGGGCTGTCTAATCCCATGAAGAGTCCACTTATTATCACCACTTTTTTTTTTTTTTTTGAAAGGGAGAATAATGCAACAAGCCCTATCAGGCATAGCATACTTATGGGAAAATGATACAAATATACCTTAAAAAGAGGTGCCACATAAGCAATTAATTCCATATACTACTCAGAACAGAATTAAAATCACATACACAATCAAGGCCAACTTACAGAGCTAACTCAGCTTCACTAGATGTCAGTGCACCATGGCCCAGCCGTAAGAGCATCAAGCCTGGTCTCCTGATCAGTGCAGTCTCCTGGAATCTGCTGGATGTAGCTCTGAGTCCCTTTAAAGCCTTGTTTTCTTCTCCTGTAAGTCATTATGGGGTAAGGGTCTATTTCCAAAGGAAAGGCAGGTCCCAGCCATTTGTTCAGGAAACTCACGTCAGGGACAGAATTGACAGAATCTAGGTTTTTGGATCTTGGGTGTAAAAATGCATTTGCCTAGATGTGCTTCATGCTTGGCATTTCCAAACCATCTAATTTTAGACAGTTCTCTGTGTGTGTGTTTATTTGATGAGGGGAGCTTAATGTCATTCTGATGCAACTCATTCACTGTAGAGGAAGCCTGGCTGCTTGTTTGCCGTACCCGATCTAGCCCTTGGGCTCCTAGGTACAGGGTCTGAAGAAAATAAAGGAACTGTTTCTGTAAAAATGATCAATAGTAAGTATAGGCCCACTGTGGGATAAGCACAGGAAATCCCAAAAGGTTGCACAAATTTCTCTTTGTATGAAAGACAAATTAGGAGTTCAAACTTTATTCAACATATGACTTATGCGTGAATGGCTTACAGCTTTGCAAGAAATCGATTTTAAAACAAGGATTTTTTGCTCTTTTGGGCAGTACTTGAAGGAATGCTGCAGACAGCATACTCGGGAGAACGAGGGCAGAGAGGTGAAACAAAGACACTTGATTCAGGAGAGGAAAGGTAAATCCAGGTTGTAGCTAACATTAACTTACTGTTCCAGTACTCTTCCTATTGTGCTTTATTAATATTACTAGTTTTAGGTATCATTTAAAAAACTGGAGCTGCTGCAGAGACCAGAAATTTGTTTGAAATATGTATGTCTACTTTGTTTTGTTCTTTTCCTCGTGGACATCAGAATAGCATCCTCATGAATAGCAGGCGATTTTGCAAACAAGAATTGGGATGTGCACAAAATTGTAAGAATACAGTTCAGTTGGTGATGGATATGAGGAATAAAGAGGAGATCTGATGTTGCTGGAGGCGAGAAAGCTGTTTGAGTGTTGAAAGCAGGGAAACAGCCAGATTTCCACCTGTTCAACAGTACTATGTACATAGGTGAATTGGAAACCATTGAAGGATTATATTTCACATATTTAATAAACTTTCGGCTATTAAATTTGTTTTTAATTGCTCAATTTCAGTTAATTTTTTGTCAATTTGTAAATTTCGGTTGTTAATTGCTATTAACAACATAAGTATGTCTCAGTAACACATTTCAAAGTATTAAGCCCATTGCTGTTCCTAAATATCCAGTTTACTGAAAATCTGATTCCTTCCTGCTGCTAAAACTGAAGAAGCTGTATTTTTTTTCCTTTTCTGAAAACCAAAAACTCTCTCATCCATAGCTTTTCTAGTGAAGAAAGACTGCAGTAATTACTTATAAACACAGTGATGTAAAAGAGTCTTACTGCTAGTTCATACTGGGCTATCAGTCTCCAGAGCCTGCAGGAGAAGAAATTCTTTGCAAACACACAATTAATCATTATTATTTTCGTTAAATAAATTTCAGTCTTGCTTATTAGGTTTTTGCAGTGACAGGGTAACTAAATAAAAAATTCTTTTAAACAAAAATTTCTACCTATTTAAATGAGTCAGAAATTAACTTCAGTTGCAAACAGTTTTCACAGGAGATGTCTCAGCTGTTAAATATATACAGTCTTTATTTTAACAGGGAGAAACTTCATGTTGAAAAGATTAAGAAGATTCCATAAAGTAACCACAAAACTCACATTTGTTCCAGAAAAATAAAATATTAATAGGGCTCAAGCATTTGCATGCATTGTGAAACTTCTTTTGCTTGGGATCTGCTTTTAAGCTGGGGCTGCCCTTTTTGTCCCCCGCCTAAGCTCTGCTGCAGATGCTGTGCAGCAATGCCTGTGACAGACCATTTCCTCTGTAGATGTGGAGTGTGAAATCCACCTGTAGGCCCCTTTCCCAGCCCAGCCCTGTCCCATCCCCAGCCAGCTGTCCCAATGTTCCCTGACTGTCCTGCTCCCGGCTGGGGTGGTGGGAGATGCCCCGCCACCATGGGAGGCCTCCACCACCCTCCGTAACCAACCGCAAGGAGCCTCCAGCCCACACCATGCCTTGGCAGGATTCATTAAGCTCAATATGGATATCTGTGTTTTGTATGTCTACACTCATAATGGTGGAGCTTATGGAGTATTAACTTCATCCTCATGTAGACAGCTAAGTCAAAAGAAATGTGTCAGAAAAGTTGTAGCTCAAAAGAACCCGTTTTCCCCAGAACCTCATAATGGGAGCCTAACTTCAGCTACAGGCAGAAGTCTAAAATCAAGTGGCATAAGTCTGATTTTCCACATTTATCTGGAATGTGGAATAGCAGCATGGAGTAAAGTATACCATAGCTTGCAAGGTTATGTTTCCAGAATGCAACACCTGTGAATTAAGCAAACCAACAGATCGGATTCATAGAAAGAGAACTGTCTAACGTAAATCATTGAAATCTCAAAGGTTGCATGCATACATACATATATATATATGCATATTTGGAGATTTTGGTTCCATTATTGTAATACACATTTGGAAGAAGAGTTGGTATTACACTATTTATGAAAAACATCATAGCATCTTTTATAAGCATGAGTGATGAAAACCTCAACTTCATGTGTCATCATTTTTCTCATTTGTCTTAAGCCAAATTACTTATTATTTTGTTTTTATGCAGCATGCCTTCAACTGAATTAAATGAAGGGCCATGTCTGCTGCAAGATTTCTAGTTTCTATGGAGAGAGAGACGTACCTTACATGAGTTCCTTAAATTTCTTCTTCCTATTGTTGCCAGTCTTCTTTCACTGAAAGTATATATAATCATTTGGTTTTATGTTTAACATAAAGAGAATTGACACCAGTTTGCAATAATCCAAGATTAAGTGTAAAAATAGGCAAGATCACTCTGTATAATATGTTCCCTTTAATACTCCCACAGTACTTACCATAATTAAACAGACAGGTTCTCTTTATTTCAAAATTGTAATACATACCACTTAAATGCCAGATATCATCAGCTCAGAAAGAGGTCAAACAGAACAGCACTGCTTTACACAGTAACAGCCCAAAGGCAGAATTTCTGTCCCATGGAAGAAAATGGCAGAATTTCACAGTGTGAGGAATTTGTTCTCGTGCCATGAGAAATATTTATTTGAATAATATGTCAGCGGGATAAAATGGGAAAGTTAATTCAGAAACAGTCAAAAACAGGTCAGAGCTGATTATGAATAGCATCATTCTAAAATATAACAATTATTTAAATTCCTCCTGGTAAAATCTTATGTAACTCTCATTGACACTTTATCACATTTTTATATATTTCAGTTGAAGATTTACATCTGAATTTATAGGATAGAAATAAGCATCAGTAATTATTCAGAGATATAGTCAGCAGGCTCTTTGTAGTCAGCAGCAGCTTGGCTATCTCACCAACAACTCTGCCTCCAAAGCTTGCAAATTTTAGAGGTGGTCAGCAGTCTACTCACTTAGTATTCAGGGACCATTTGTGGCAGAGCAGAATCCCTGATGTAAGTTTCTATAGGGCAGAGTTAAAAACCTAAGGATATCACTAAAGTTACTCTAGCTAGAAAATGACCTAAAGCAGCTGAGAGCTTTGTCTTTTTCCTAAAATTAATATTGGAAAGCAGAAAAATCCTGCAAATTTGTTCACAGAATGGAAAATGTTAAAAGAAAAAAAAACCAACAAACTACAAATGCTGATATTTTGCTTTTGTCAAACAAGTTAGTGTTCTTTAAGTACTTTCCATCTGACATCTTGGTTACTTGTCATCTTAGTGCAAAATGTCAGAATTTCCCTGAAGCACCGTGGAAGACATAAACTTTGAACCATAACTCTAAATTTCCCCATTCACACAAAGAATCATGGGATTTTAAGGACACAAATGAATCAGTACCTTTGATTTATAGCTCACCTAGTGGGGCACTAACCTCAGCCTGTGCCAGTTTACCTCTATTGTTATTTAGCTATACAGAGAGTGGGAGTGCTCATTATTCTTTATTTTAGGAACTCAAAAAGGAAAGAGGAGACTCTCATAACATGTTCTGTTCTTCCTCAAACCCAGACATACTCTTTGTGTTCTTCAAAAGATAATACTCATCTTTTCCCTTGTGGCCAAATGTTATTCAATGATCAAAGCAGCAAATGTATAAATAATTTCGGTTAATATCATTATCCCAAGAAACCATGAGTGGAAATAAAGGATAAATACTCTGCAGTTTTACGATAAAAAGGCAGAGAAAGAGAATGCAGGCCATGTATATGATAAGAAAGCAAGTGCATGAAAGACCCAAAAGGAGAATGGGAAGAGCACGATAGTCCTGACAGAGCACTGGCTGCCTGCTCCTTTCCCAGCACTGTGCAAGCAGCTTCACAATGTCGTTACTCTGCAGAGACACGGTGTCTGAAACCATAGCTCTTACTCTGCAGCGTGTACTAGATAGCATGCAAATGTCACGCTGGGGAAATGGTCAGCACACACACACCTTTGGCTTTTTTCTGGCCTTTCAGCACCAGTTCAGCCCTGTGGTGTGGATTTTTTTTCCCTTGAAGTTCTCGCCCCCGAGCTAACCCTGGTTAACAAGGTCTGCTTGGAGGTTGGCTATGCTGTATACAGAGACTTGGGATTCATGTTTACATAGGCTCCAGCACCTGGGTTGACAGGTATTCCAAAAGCCCATCACGACAAATTCATTCTATTGTGTCAAGTGCCAGAATATCTTTTGCCTTTTTCACTCTACTGTGCTGTCTTTCTGATGCAAACAGAAGTGCGATCAAATACAAACTGGTACGTGGTGACAAAGCAACAAAGCTTTCCTGGAGGGTGGAATTTGTGCCCCTGCAGTGGTGGGTATGCAATGCATCTTCAGCTGCCATCTGTATCCTAGCAAAATTGGTTTGCTGTCTTGGGAGTGGGAAGATATCCGTCGGCTCAGCAGATGCGTATGCTTCCAGTGCCACGTAGCACCATGTGAAAATAAAGGTGACCTTCCAACCTGGGAAGTCTGATCATCAGCTCATGTTGAATGTCAGTATTCAAAGGATGAAATCATGTGACTGACAGACTTCTGAAGAGAGGTACACTAAGTTCATTTGCAGCTTGTGGGCCAGGATGGGAAGAATAATAGTGAGAATGCTAATTCCTCATTAACTTTTGCCCAAAAGCCCTATGAAAGATTTAAAAAATTGATGATACTGGCAACTTAGCTTTATCATTATCAATGCTCTTAACTTACTATAAATGTACTAAACTTTGCATGTGTGCTGAAATGTCAAAAGCAATTGCCATTAATACTCATAGAAATCATAATACAATTTCAATGCTTTTAATTGAAACAATCTAATACTTGGTCCAGTCCTGTTCAATATATTCATCAGTGCCCTGGACGAGGGGACAGAGTATATCCTCAGCAAGTTTGCTGATGATACCAAACTGGGATGTGCTGCCATCCAGTGAGACCTGGACAGGCTGGAGACCTGGGCAAGGATGAGGTTCATGAGGTTCAGGAGGTTCAGGAGCTCATGAGGTTCAACAGGGAAAAGTGTAGGGTCTTGCACCTGGGGAAGAAGAATGTCAGGCACCAATACAGGTTAGGTGTGGACGTGCTGGAGACAAGTTCTGAAGAGAAAGATC
>JAOQGH010000023.1:96321784-96339027 GCA_025769975.1 Gallinago jamesoni | reverse complement strand
GGGCAATCCTGCTTCAGCAGGGGAGTTGGACTAGATGATCTCTATGGTCCCTTCCAACTCTAATAATTCAGTGAAATAGAAGGGGAATGTCAGGAAAGAATATAATAGCTGCTAAACATTTTAAAAAACATCTCCTATTCTGCTTTAATTTAAGCATTTCATTTTGCTTTTACACATCTCAGTCATTAGTGAAATAAAATTGTGGTTTGAGTTCAGCACACAGTTAATTTGAAGAGCTGTAATCTTTTCCTTCAATCTACTCTCTTTACCTTCCCCTGAACATCTCAGTATTTATTTTAGTTTCTCAGTTAAATATTTACAAGGACATGAATCCATCCACTGGAAAATAAAAAATTCATAATGTCAAAAAGTGTGGTTTTTTTTTTTTAAATACATGAGTAGCACAGAACCTATGGCTCCTGTAGAAGAATTTTCCCAAATAAAGTCAGCATTTTTCTTATACTTTTGCCAAGTGTCAAAAGTCATGGTTATTGTTACCTCAAACCAGCTGGTTTTCTTTCCCCTGCAGGGTGCGGTGCTGGGAGTACTGAGTGACTTTGCAGACTAAGGCACCTGCTGTGATGAGTCACTACTTACAGCGTCCTGTATTTTGCAGCACAGCAAAGTTTGTCCAATATTATAATTCCAGCAAAGCTTAAAGAAGTACCATTTTCAGGATTTATGTTCCTTTGACATAGCACTAAAAGCATGCAAAAAAGGTAACAACATTTATCCAAAGGTTACAATCTGTCACTGTCATAAAATTCAGAAGAAAAATTAAAGCAAATTAAAATTAGGAGGTTGATGACAATGTTTTGAGTTGAATGACTGTTAGGAATCCTGAGACTAAATTCTTTTGTACTGGAATAAAATGCAC
Source organism: Gallinago jamesoni (assembly GCA_025769975.1). Taxonomy (NCBI): domain Eukaryota; kingdom Metazoa; phylum Chordata; class Aves; order Charadriiformes; family Scolopacidae; genus Gallinago; species Gallinago jamesoni. The sequence continues at coordinate 96,338,150 of JAOQGH010000023.1, read as the reverse complement.
TGAAAAAAAATAGGTCTTTATAATAATATTGAAAGAGAACTACATACTGTAAAAAGGAATTTATGTAGGCTAAGCTGCATACTCAGTTGAACTGTATTAAATACTAACATTTTCACCAAAATCAAATTCTGGCATACTTTTATTTTCCCTAGCTATGGAGATTGGCTTTGAAAATCGGAGCTCACTGTTTCCTAGTTCCCAATGGGAAAAAGCACAATCAATAACTATATTGCCTATACAATAATTTAAAATGTGAAAATAAAAGTGCACAGTGTTTCTTTAGAAAGATGAAAGAGCCTGAGTACTACAGAAGTAGATCACACTTATTCCACTATTATTTTGTAATTTTTCCCATTGTATTTGTCATATCTACATCTTTTATCTTCTGTCTAAACTCAGAGATCTCTAAAGAATTAATCGAATGAGGATCTGGTGCTGATCCTGCTCTAAATGGACAGGGTCCTCTTGCCACTACCCCAGTGCAAATCAGTATTAGGTTCAGAAATTACCTCCTCTGAATCAATTATATTTGTATAACAATTGAGATGACAGGTTCTGCCTTGGACTCATGCAGTTACCCAGGTACAAGAATAAGAAAAAAATCAAAGCCCAAATAGACAGTGATTCTCAGTAGTGCCCTCAGATTGGGCTAGTGACAAAATTTGTTGCCTCTCTAGGTTACTTTTTGGCAAGAGCAGCTACTGGGCTTGCATGCTTTGTGTGAGTGAGCATTCTTGCTGAGGGAACATGAGGTGTGTCCAAATCTCTGCTGCCTTTTTCCATTTCATCCATGTTTGCAGTAACATCAAATGAGGGAGAAAAAGAGACATTCTAGCTTCAAAGCAAAGGTGGTTAAAGTTTATAGGAAGCCTGAACTCAGCTTTGTATGGATTACGTAGAAATAAAAGCACATATTGCTGGTAGCAGTCTTTGGGAGTGTAACTTCAGGTGGGTTCCATTGCAGCCGTAGCCTGTCAGCTTAGGAGAAACCTTCCACTGTGTCTGGTGCACCTGGGGAAACAAAAATCACTATTGTGGCAAGGAAGGGAGAGAGGCATCCCAAACACTCAATTCCTTACTCAGTTTTTATTCATTGCCAAATGCAAACTTCTTATGGTTTCAGGACTTCATTCTTTACAATGAGGCTATATAGTAATGAAATGCAATTTTAAAGCCGTTTGGCAGTTCAGTTATTTATTTATTACTTTTCTAAGATAGATATTTAGAGTGAAAGAAATGAAAGACGAGAGCATGCACACTGACATTATGCCACTTTTGTTGACAATTTTATGAGATTTCAAACAGAAAAGGTAAATAGACATCAGTTGATTGAAGCTATTTGTCAGCATTTTTCCCAAAACAGAACATTTGCAACATATATTGACAAGAAACCATAAAGTCCATACCCAAAACTATAGACTACAGGGTCTCACCATCACTCTATTTTTTTCCAAGCAAATGAATAAAAATGCCTTATTTTCATTCAGATTTAAACAGAAAATATTTTATGTGAATCAATATCGTTATTTCTTGGCAGCTAGATCTTATTTCAACAGTAGAAATTTTCAGTTCATTCAGTCTTTCAGAGAGTATTAGAATAGTATGGATATTAGAATAGTATGGATAAACCCGAAATATCACTTCTGGCTCTACATCTTCTTGGGGTTTAACAGTTATTTGGTCCTTGGGATTAACAGTTAAGGGAGCTGTCCTCTCATCCAGCCAATGTAAGCTAAATTGTTTGGGGTTTTTGTGTTTTGTTTTTTTTTTTTTTTTTCTTTTTTTCATATATACCCTACTCACTGGTTAAACTGGCTTTGGAAATGACTTATGGTTAGTTCTCAAGCTGCAATATTAAAAAAAAATAATCAAACATCTGATGAGAAAAATAGATACGGTATAATCTCAAAGTGAGAAGTTGTCATGAAGGCACAAGAAGAAAGCTACTGAAGTAACAATGCAGTATCACCAGTCGACTAATTATTACCAACAATTGAATTAAACTGAGTAGGAGGAAAACCAAGTTTTTCCAGAGCAAGTTTTCCAGAATATTGAGACTAAAATGGAGATTTTACAAGTGAACTAAGTTCACTTCCTATTGAGTTGGACTTCATACCCTTAAAAAGTAAGAGAGGGACTAAATACATATGAATATTTATGTTGAAACAAACAGGTAAGTGTTAGCACTGTGGGAAACAGTGTGGTAAAATGAATTAGTTTCTTCACAGTTTGAAATTACATTTGCTGCAGTATGCAGTGTTGGAGGTAATATTAACCTGCTCACCAAGACTATAGAAATGAAGATGAGAGTTCATGATTGATCTTATTGATCTTTAAACATATTCACTTGTTAATGTTAATTCCTTTGAACTAAATTTTGACACCTTTAATGACAAAATTAATATTCCTTTTACCACATAAGAGGACAATATTGTTAATTTTTGCCCACAACATGGACAGGAGGAAGACTGAGGGCACTCACACAATGGGCTCTTATCTCTTTAATGCATAATGTACTCTTATTGTACTGGAATTCAAAGGTCCCATTAAAGTTTCAGAAATTTAACACATTGACTAGATTTTTCATGGAATTGTCATGTAACTTAAAAAGTAAAGTCCAAAAGTCGTTGAATTAGACAGAAGTTTCCCATGAGCCCTTCAGATAATCCTCATCCATCAATCACATAAGCACAAGCTAGTTTGCTGGCTGAAAGTATTTCTAATACATATTTTTAAAGATTTTAATGTATTTTATATTTGTTGGATTTTTTTAATTTACAAATTGTAGCTAAATAGATCTAGATTTCTTTTTAATTTGAGATCACATCAAAGAAAATAGGATTTATAAAAGCAAGCTTATTTCCATTGTCCTTAGGGTAGGAACATGTAATAATTTAATCACATGACATACTTCAACCTAAAAAGTTTCTGCCCTTTGGCTAAGCCTTCACAAATGATTAGTTTTAGCCTATTTCATCTGGGAAGCAAAACATACACATTTTAAATATTTTCACTATGAGTCAACATGACAATCTTTTTCTCGTGGTTATAGTAAGCACAGATGGAAAATCGGAGCTCTTTTTTTTTTTTTTAATTTCTAATATTTATAAAAATTATGGACCAAAGTGATAAGGGCTGAGTAACTTTTATTTGAGGCAGCCCAAGGAATTCACTTCCTGAATAAAGTTACCCTATACAAGTTTCCATCTGAGTCAAAAACATTATTCAGCCTTAGAAAAGAAAGCCTTGAGCCTACTGATGAATTCCATCAATAAAAGCAGGATTGAAGGTTATATAGGTTTGCAGTATTGAGAAGTTAGCATTACTGGAGCTCTTAAAAATTTTAAAAGCACTTTAGTTTTGAAGATTGAAGTGCTCATAATAATATGAAGTGCTCTCATAATTTCAAATCACTCTGTAGTGCAGATCCCCAAATTTGTATTACTGATGAATTTCAGCTGCTCATTTATTATAATCAACATGTTGCTTCAGAAAAGTGTTGCACTGCCTTTTTTACCAAGGATCAAAACTTTATTCTAAATATAGTGAAATTATCTGTGACTTATGAATGATGTCCTTAAAAATGCAAAAACAACAGACCAACAAACCAAGCCACCCAATGACCTTGTCAAAAACTTATTGTATGAGCTGAAGAAAAAACACGTAAAGGTTGAGTTATATAAATTTGTTATACATTCTTTTAATATGGAAATTAAACAAAGTGGAACACAGTTGACTATAGGTAACATTCTCCGTTCACTAAACACAAATATTCTTGGAAGCAATCTGCTGTGAAGTAGTTAATTAACTACTTATGTTAAGATGAAAGAGACAGACTCTCTTCTCAGTAGTGCCCGCTGACAGAAGAAGAGGCAATGGGCACAAACAAAAAATATGAAACACAAAAAATACTTTTTTACTCTGAAGGTGGAGCATTGGAAAATTCTCCACTGTGGAGTTTCCATTCCTGGAGATATTCAAAACTGGACTGAATATGGTCCTGGTCAACTTGCTGTAGCTGATCCTACTTAAATGGGGAAATTTGACTAGTTGATCTAAAAAGGTCCCTTCCATCATCTGGAGTGCTGTGTCCAGTTCTGCGCTTCTCAGTGCAAGAGAGACATAGACATACTTGAGAGATTATAAGAGTCTAGAACATCTCTCCTGTGCTTTCCAGAAAGGCTGAGAGAGCTGGGACTGCTTAGCCTTGAGAAGAGAAAGGTCAGAGGAGAACTTATCAAGATAGCTATAGATGTCTGAAGGGCGGGTGCAAAAAGGACAGAGCCAAGCACTTTTCAGTGGTGTCCAGTGACAGGACAAGACACAATGTGCACAAACTGAAACACAAGATGACAGGAGGTGTCATCTGAAAATCAGGAAGTACTTTGTTACTGGGAGGATACCTCAGTACTGGTACAGTTTGCCCAGAGAGGTTGTGGAGTCTCCAACCTATTTAAAAGCCATAAAGCTCCTGGACTACTGGCTTTAGGTAGCCCTCCTTGAACAGAGGGATTGGGCAAGATGGCCTCCAGAGGCCCCTTAAAACCCTTAAAATTCTATTTGTAAGTATCAGGTCCTACATCTCTATTATCTTTTTGATTATTTCTGTCTGGAAGCTATCAATGCTCTCCAGAAACTTCCTAGACTGCATGTGCCCTGCTGTGTAGCTTTGCAGGTTAAAGTGTGGTTGAAGTTCCCCATGAACTGTTCACAGTGTCTGTGAACTTGAGACTTCTTCCAGTTGTTTGAAGAAAGCCTGACCTAATTCTTCCTGATTAGGGAGCCCATAACGCACACACACTACAACAGCAGCCATATCACTCTGCCCACTAATCTTGAGTATAAATTCTCCACTGACTCCTGACGCATCCTAAGGCAGAGCCCCATGTCTTCCTGCTGCTCTCTCTCTAAAAGTGCAACATGCCCCCCTTGTCACTTTCCCAGTACCTTCTTCCTAAAGAGCCTATACCCATCCATCCTGGAATTCCAGCTGTGTGAGATATCCCACCAGGTTTCTGTGATCCCAGTGAGGTCATAGCCTTGTAACTGCACACAAACTTCTCATTCTTCCTGCTTGTTCCCCAGGAATGTATACTGGGCTACAGTTCACATAATGGTAACACTGAAACTCAGCTTATTTTAGAAGGTTTCATCTTCAAACATTGCACCTTGCCCATGATCCTTAGCTTAGAGGCTCCCAGTGGACCAATACTGAAGTAAATAGCTGCAATTACATTTTTGAATCTAAGAGAGATGATGTCTTTTAAAAGTTTGTCAGTATTAATTATAACTAATATGTAATGGCTGACACTGCAGTGACTTAAAAAGTTGTTAACTGATTAAGGCCACAATTTCAAATTGAGCAATCAGTTTAAAATGCAGCTATGGCAGAGCATTAAACAAGTCTCCTTATTTCTGTAAGAGAATGCAAGGGAGACCCAGGTAATCACTCGCCAAATTTTGCCAGTCATTTGTCAATGGATGTCTTCTCCTATAGCTTTAAGCTGTAAGGGGAAGCAACGTGTGTCACGTAGCAGAAACTGTTACGTCTGACTCCAGAGATCCAACAAACCAAACGTTAGCAAGGATGGGCCCGTGGAGATGACAATCTCCTCTAGCCACTGAGGTCTAAAGGAAGGCACTATGCGAGACACTCAGCAGTAGCCTGGGTGGCTGTACCTGCACCCATTTTCTTGAGTTGTCAGAAAATCAATGAAGCTCTGAAAAGCACATTTGACTTGGTCTGGGTAACAATCACTGGGCACAGTAGCACTGACTTTAAGCACTTCCCATTTCCTGCCTTGAAATATAAAATTCACCTTATATTTGGAGCTGCCTTACATTCATGTAATGTGTACCCATATAATCTGTCTTTGTTGCCCTCGACACCAGCAAAGTAATCTTTTTAAACTAATCTGAAGGCAGTTTTTTGTCCGTGGATTTAGAGTGGCAAATAAGTGTGACTGTGGTTGAATGGTAAAGGAATAAACGGTAAATAAAGATAAAACGCCCTACAAATAAGGGTAGGTTTTTTTTTTTTAATTTATTTTTCTAGTATTTTAAAATAGGAAAACTCTGAATGACTAGCACCATTCCTTTTCAGTTTTATCCCAGAAAGAGTTGACCCTGAGGATTTACATTTGCATTTGTGACAGCAAGAGAGAGGTAGGTCCTTCTGGCCACACTGACTGTGAAGGTACCTGTGTCGGTGTGCCTGTGCAGAGGGACGTCGAGTGCTGCTGTGTAAGTGTAGTCGCCCACTGTCCTTCCCTCCTGGGCCTTTGGTGATCTCACCATTAAGGTTTTATTTGAGGAATGAGATCTCACTTGAGGAATACACTCATGTGGCCCTGAACTACAGCTAGAAAACTGCATGTTCATCATTGAAGGCATCTCTTTGTTTGCAAGAAGGTAATTTTTTTTTTTACTGGGGAATTATCATCCCGTGTTTTCTTTGTGCAATTAATAATAAGAGACAATGCAATCCCAGGTGTCATAAATGAGGTATTTCTGAAACAGGAAATAAGAAATGTGCTCTCTACTTATGATTGCACGGCCTACAGCACCAAATATGTAAGTTTTGAGCACTCTAAACTTTCTGTGTTTCCCTTGGACACTTTTGTAAAGTAGATATCCATCCACTTGAGTTTGGATTGCAGGTTTTCATAGAGCTTTGGACAGATCTAGGCACTCTTTCCCCAGAACAGGGATTGCTCAGCATCAGTGGGTAACTACACTCATACTTCACACCTAAACCTTAAGAACCAATACAGCTTCCACCCATGCGGTAAAGCTGAAAATCAAGGAATCGTATAATTTATGAGAGACCTAAAAGGATTAACAGTTTGGTACATAATAGGAGGAACTTATTTAAGATTCAGATGCTGTATTTAGATACTAACTAGAGAAACTGAGACCGATTTGATCCCCACCCTTCATATGCACTGTCAGGAAATACTTAACCATTTATATATGGTAGGAATGGAAAATGAAAACCTTACTTGTGTGTCTGTATTAGTTATTCAATACCTTCATTTACTTTACAGAATCTGACTGCATCATTATGCCCATGACCGTGTAGAGGTTTTTTATGTGTTAGCAGCTCTTCAATAAATCTCAATTTTATGATTTTTACAGCATTGTAAAACAGAACAAAGAAATTTTTAAGGGACAGTAGAATCACAAACATTACCAATGCATGTTCTTCCATCTTCTGCCAGCTTGTAAGGTTCAGTACAGCGACATTTGTAGCTGCCTTTAGTGTTAATGCATTTAGCAGAAGGAGAGCACGGTGGATTAATTTCATTTTCACATTCATTGATGTCTGCAAAATGAATACACACTGATCAATAATCATTGAGAGGAATTAATACCTTCTCATACATACTTTCTGCAAGTATTCGTAAATGAAAATTATTGTACACCTTCAATGACACATAGATGCTGCCAAAGATCCTCATTATTACTTTTTAAAGCACAAAGATGGGAGATTTTGGGTTGTTTTGATTTTTGTTTATGTTTGATTGGTTTTAAGCTGGAAATGATGAAAAAAGAAAACATTTTGGTAATCTGCCAAAAGCAACAAATGGCAATTGGTTGAATTTTCAAAAATGCAGGCTATAAACATGAGGTGTCTTCTTAAATGTATTTATGTTCTAAGACTTTGTGTACCTCTATAAACCTTTATATACTGTCCTCTATACAGGTAGTGAAAATAATAACACTGGCTCAGTTCTATACGCTCCTAGGCATGATTTTGATGAGCCAACTATTCTGGATAGCTTTGGATACAAAATTTATAACAGTAATCTGTGATATTACTGCCAAGATTGTTTTTTTTTAGATGTTATATTAATTCTGGGAAATGAAAACTTCCTGACAAAATGATGAGCAGATGAACAACTATTTATTGGAAAATGTACATAAACATATTGGTCCTTAGTCCAATCAAGACCTTTCATTCTCGCTTTCTGATTAGGTGATGAAATGGGAGTCAGTGTGGTGTGCAGGAAAGAAAGTACTCAATGAGGGAAAGGATGGAGTCTTTTCCATATTCATGCATCTTTCCTCTTTCTGTGTAATATTTACTTGCAGGACTTGATTCAGTTGCCTAAAGATAGGGGTCCAGCACTGGTTTAGACAGTTAACACTACACATTAGTCCTGTATAGTGTTTGCCACCTTGTTCATTGTCTCTGACCTGTGGTCCTGGGAAGCAGTGTGAGCACATACGTGTGCAGCCAGCCGAGCCTTCAGTTTCTTCTATTTTTGGTTATATTCCTTTCCTTCCCTATTACAATGTTTGATCTGCTACTTCACTCTAAGTAGCTCTTTTTGATCAGTATTAGAAACTGGCAACGTAGACATTACTTAGCTTAACATTGTCAGGCAGATAAATTAGGGAGTTCTCTAATTGGAAATAGGATCTTAAATTTTAATACTAAGCAGTAGCTGTGTCCAAAGTTAACCATCAACTGAGAGAGTCAAAATACTAACCATGCAAAGAATAATCTTAAACTTCAGAACCCTTAAGAAACACTAACTCTCATAACACCTCTCTCTAGCAGGAAAATAATCTGTTGTTCAAGATGAAGATTCCTGAATAAATATTACTCCCTTCAAGACTACGTTTTGGATTAACTCCCACTGTCTTCGTCATCATCTGGGAAGGAAAACACACACAGACTTTGCCTACACTGCAATTGAAACATGCTATTTCAGGTTTTGTAGATCTGTAGTCGTGCTATCTGTGAAACAGCTAACTCTGGTTTCCATCACTAAATAGTGCATGTCAGATCTTAACAGCCTATCCTACTACTAGAAGAGAACAATACTTTATTAAAGCTAAGTAAACAGTTATGTATCTAGAGTAAAATAACACTTAATATATAGGAAGGTAGCATAGCCTAGCACTAAATTACTTCCTGAGTCAATATAAATGATTTCTGTCAAAGCCAAAGTTAATAAGCAGGAATTATCAGCTCTCAAATTCCTATGCTTTTGACAGCAGGCCATTCTGTCTTTTCCAGAGCAGCATATAATTTTGAAACCATCTGCAGAAATGCTAAGCTCTATCCTCCTCATTATATTGCTTGACTTATTCCTAATTTGCCAAATATTTAAAAGAATGAAAACACATTGCACAGACATGCATGGAACAAAGCACTTTCTACTGTAAAACTCAAGTAGCATCTGCACAAGTGGGGTTTTGATGGTTTTCTTTTAATAAAGGCATTGCTTATTTAATATATGCAGCAGCTTGTTTTCCTATAGCAGATATACAATCTTTTGTTTACATTACTGAACATATTAAAAGAAACTAGGACAAGGAATGATTCATTCATATAACTTATTTATTCAGTTTGCTGCCAGAACATTAATCTATTGAAAAGATTTTATTATAATTCATTTAACAGTTTTATTTCTTTATATGGTATTTATGTGGGTGGAATTCAGTAGATAAATAGGATTTGAATAAAGGAAAGAGCTGCAAATTTCATTTGACTTTTTCCATACCAGGTATACAATTAGAATGAATAGCTTTCTATTCTGCTGTCACAGAAATACTGATAAGCAGACTTTATTGCGGATCAGCTGCAGCACTTGCATTCAAATTAATTTACCACCATCCATAATATATTCCTAAATACTGCTTTTTCAGGTTTGATTTTCTCTCATGTTCTTATAAAGCTGAACAGTTTGAATATATATATATATGAAAAATGTATATACACACACCATCATAAACATACATATTTGAAATATGGAGAGAGAGAATTCATCCTTTATAGCTGCAAAGAGTGAAGGTCTTGTAATGAAATATTTGTCACATTCTCTTTTTTCCTACCCTATTGTATTCAACAGTAAAAATAAGGCAAAAAGAAGAGAGAAGATAAAAGAATAATTAAAGTAACATAAAAATATTCTCCTGAAAATATGTGTGAAATGTCAAAAGACAGTATCTTTTTACTGATTTTTGACCTGCTCTACTTTTGTACCTGAAGAAGTAATTGATTTCTGGCAAATCTTTTCACATCTATTCGGGGGAAGGAGATTGGAACTGAAATGATAATTTTCTTAATTTCACTTACTTCACACTATTTTCTTCTTTATTACTTTTTAGGATGATACTTAAACTACTGGTGCTGAGCTCATTTTGTATTAGAGCATCCATTGAAACAATGCTAGGACAGTGGCAACTGTCTCTCTTGCTGGTCTGTTGGATGTAGGAGGAAGAAATGTATAATCCTGAGTTTCTGGTTTTTTCCCTACTGGTAGTTAATTGACTCATTTTTGCTTAATTAGCTAATTTTTAGTGACATTTTCCTATCATCAACCTGATTGCTGAATCAGGATGGATAGAGATTGAGAGAGCAATTCTGGAGCAAGGAGAGTTTCACATTGTCATGTTATTGTACCTACAAACCCAGAAGGTTGACTAGAAGAGAGCATAGGAGGGAGTTAAATTCTGATGAGGTGTGCTTTTACAAAATTTAGAAACAACAAAAAACCTCACATACCTATACAAATGGGAGGCTCAAAATTCCATCCTTTGCTTGTGCAGGTTAATTGTTCCTCTCCTTCTAATTTAAATCCATATTCACATGAATAAATCACTGTAGTTTTCTCAAATTCTGAACAATATACGAAATCACCATTTTCCACACTCTTTGGTGTTCCACATATTTCTTCTACAAATAAAAAGTCTGTATTACAAGCTCTTAAAAAATACCACTTTACCCTAGAAAATTGACATTATTCTCTATTAGAGCTATAAAGTAACTTCAGTGAAATTATTCACAAATTTTAAGGCGATCAAGAATTTAATTGTTCATTTATGGACAACAATTTATATGGAATACCTCAGGTTTGATTTACTTATAATCCTTGTAAAATTAGCATTATCTTCTAATAGTATGTTCTTCAGAGTTCATAGTTAATATTTTCTGTCTGTCTAAGAACTCCTGCCCCAATTGCCATAATGTCTGGATATATCACAAGCCATTGATGTTATCAGAGTGAAGTTGGCAAACACTGTTTTTTTTACTGAGGAAGTTGAGAAAGAAGGAAAGAAAGACCTAGATCCCATTTCTAAGTGGCAGAAACAGTAAAGACCTGCATCAGACCAGTAACTTAATACCTGCCACAATGAAGGTCAGTGCTCTTACTGTTGATGACTTCCCCCTCTCATCATAAAAGATCGGTAATTATGAGATTACCTTCCTGGTAGTATTCTTGCCATGCTTCTAAATTCATCCCAGGTATATTGTCACAATGCTTAAAATCCTGTGGAAACCTTGCAAGTTGAAAGGCATCTGCTGGCACTTCAGAAATCCCTGTATTGTCACAAATCACGCGGGACAATGAGTGTTTTTTGAGTTCATGCTTTTGAGCTTCTGTGAAAATGTTATCATTTTCCCACCAAAATCTGGAAAAAATTACAGAAATATTTTGAAAAGGTCAAATTCACTACACCCTATGTAAAAGACCAAAAATATGAATAATAGCAAAATGTAGGTGCATACAACAATAATAAAAGTAAACACTATGATCTGAAGACTTACACACCCAGCTTGAAAGTCAAGAAAAGACTAGTGTGAGTTTGAGGTACTGGTCAACTCAGACCAGATGTGGTGGAGTCACCTGGTTAAAACTATTATTCACGTTTGCAGAATTGCATTTCATTGGTGATACAGGGTCACAAGACAAGTTACAATCCTGAGAAAAAATAATTGGAACTAATTTTTTTTTAACTGGATGCTTAATATTATGCACATGAGCATTCACTGTGCACTCATAAATTGTTTTAAGCACAAATTACAGGAGTAGCCATAATAGATTTTCCTATAGCTTTTGAATTCTGCTTGCCATTACTGAATGGTTGCTATGAAAACAAGGTATTGCTGAAGGCTCCTCTATTTAGTATGGATTTTTTAATTTGGTAAGAAAGCTTTAGATATGCAGATTAATTATAGTAGAGAATTGCAAGACAGGAAGTGTGTTTTTTGATCATACAAAAAGGCAAGCTAAGAGGACTGGCTGGAACAGAGAGGAGCTGCTTTTTCCATTTTGTTGGATCGGGAGTTTGGTGACAGAACAGAAGAAGCAGTTGGTGCTACAAAGGTGAATCTATTTAAATTATATATATTATATATATTCTATATGTCTGCATACACACATACATATATGTTTAAAGACAAAAAGAAAGGGAAAGAAAACACTGGGGGCAGCGGGGGAAGAAAATATAAACTTTTTGTATATAAAGACATGTCATGTATGGCAAAAAAGTATTTCTGGAGATCTTGATAACATTAATATGTTAAACAGTGTTAAGCATTGCTAAACTGTTAAGATAGTTCCCTGTGGTACCCTGCGGATGGTTCCTTGTGGAGTAGAGGGGCAGAATCATCTGCTGGCCTGCTGGCCATGCTTCTTTTGATGCAGCCCAGGATATGGTTGGCTTTCTGGACTGCAAGTGCACATTGCCAGCTCATGTTGAGCTTCCTATCATCCAACACCCCGAGACTTTCTCCTCAGGGCTGCTTTCAATCTATTCTCTGCCCAGCCTGTGCAGGTCCCTCTGGATGGCATCCCTTCCCTCCAATGTATTGATCATACCACACAGCTTGGTGTCATCAGCAAGCTTGCTGAAGTTGCACTCAATCCCACTATCCATGTGGCCAACAAAGATATTAAACACTGCTGCTCTCACTATTGACTCCTGAGGAACACCACTTGTCACTGGTCACCTTTTAGACATTGAGTTGTTGACCACTACTCTTTGAGTGTGGCCATCCAGCCAATTCCTTATCCACTGAATGGTCCATCCATCAAACCCATGTCTCTCCAATCTAGGGACAAGGATGATGTGCAGGATAGTGTCAAATACTTTGCACAAGTCCAGGTAGGTGAGGTCAGTTGCTCTTCCCTTATCCACCAATGCTGTAAACTTGTCACATAAGGCTATCAAATTTGTCAGGCACAATTTGCCTTTAGTGAAGGCCTTTAGTTGGCTGTCACTGAACACCTCCTTATTTTCCATATGCCTTAGCAGAGTTTCCAGGAGGATCTGTTCCATGATCTTACTGGGCACAGAGGTGAAACTGACTGGCTTCTAGATCCCCAGGTCTTCCTTTTTTCCCTTTTTAAAAAAGGGGAACTTCATCAGACTGACACAACTTCTCAAATATGATAGTTAGTGGCTTAGCAACTTCATCCACCAGTTCCCTCAGCACCAACAGATGCAACTCACCAGGTGCCATGGATTTGTGCACCTTCACGTTCCTCAGATGGTCTCGAACATGACCTTCTCCTACAGTGGGCAGTTATTCATTCTCCCATTCATTGCCTCTGCCTTCTGTGACTTGGCCAATGTGGCTAGAGCACTTGCCAATGAAGAGTAAGGCTAAAAAGCCATTGAGTACCTCTGCCTTCTCCATATCCTGGCTAATCAGGTCTTCCATTTCCTTCCGGAGAGAGCCCACATTTTCCCTAGTCTTCCTTTTATCACCAACATTGCTATAGAAGCTTTTCTTGTTACCCTTGACATCCGTGGCCAGATTTAATTCTGTCAGCTTCCCTGACCTGATCCCTGGCTGCTCAGACAATTTCAGAATTCCTCCCAGGCTACTTCTCCTTGCTGCCACCCTCTGTAGGCTCCCTTTTTGAGTTGGAATTTGTCTCACATATGCCTACTGCTGTCACCTTTTCTTAGTTGCACTGGTTGTTATAGGGGGAGCAGATTGGGCTCAGCTCCGGTGCCTCACCTGACATGACTGGTCTTTCCTCTTCACTCTGCAGAGCAGTGAAGGGGTTCTGCAAGGGCACCTCAGGCTTCAGGGGAAGTCTCTTCCTCTTGCTGATCCTTGCCATTCTTCCATGTTACTGGCTCCCCTCCTCTGTGTGCGGGGTGGGGGAATTTTTGGTTGGGCCATGGGCTGTGGGTCAACTACAGACTGTGCTTGGAACCAGCTAACTCCTTCTCAGCCTCCCTGATGCTATGCAACCTCCTCACCACCATCTGTTGCTCAGCCACCTGCTGCAGGAGGTCCTCCACCCAGGCACACCTTTTGCAGGCAGATCTGCACCTCTCTCTGTCCCGGGAGAAAGGTCCAGGCACCTCCTGTGGTCTGAGGTCTGGACTGCAGCCTCTCCCTTCAGCAGTTCCATCCGGATGGGTGCATCAGCCGCCATTGGGGGTGATGGTGCAGAACCCCCAACTGGAGCTGCAGCCTTTGCTCTCAGACAAGTGCCCACCATTCTGCCTTGCATCTCTCTGCTGTCCCAGAGTTTCCCTACTTCAGGAAACCCTTCTGTGCACCAAGATCTGTGGCTCTGCTGTGGTCGGGCCAGCTCCAGAGCAGCTCCTTTTGGTGACTGACAGTTTCCATTACCCCACATTTAAATCTCAATAACCCTCATTGAAATCTTAAATCAAATCCTGAGGTCAGAGAAAGAGTCAGAGGTGGAAGAGATGGAAAAAGAGAGTTGAGGCTGGTGGAACAGAAAAAAATTGTTCCAGGTGATTTGGCTGAGGCTAAGACAGTGCCTGAGTTTAGCACATTGGAAAAAGAAATCCCTTTGTGTTTTGTCAAATTACTGACAAGAAATTTTATCCATCAGGATGGAGATCAATCAGTGAAAAAATTCCACTTAGACCTGATTTCTGAACTTAAACGAATATGTTAGAGGAGATGTTTTGAAATCCCCTACTTACTGACATATCAATTAGGGTATCTAGTGAGGGTATCTAGTAAGCAAGTAGTCTTACTGGTACTCCATCTGACAAGGCACCGTAATGAATGTTAGCCTTTTCCATTCTTCTTCTTACTCTGTGACAACTATAACATGTATTTTCGTACTTTTAACTTCTCGTAGGTAGTTCCTTATCATAGTATTAATGACAATACCATTTCACGTTTAAGTTAGCTGACAAACTTCACGGCAAAAACTTGGGGAATTACTTTACTATTAGAACTCTCTTTTTCTCAATTTGAAGTTAATGTTAAATTATGCTTAAGTTTAATTAATGCTACTAGTATCGTAAGACACTGAATAATAAGAAGTATTGTAAGGCACTGAATCATAGGAACAAGGCTGGAAGGGTCTCCATAGATTATCCTTCCCCAGACAGGGTTAAGTATGTCTGTACGATTCAGAAAACTTTCAACCTCATTTTTAACACAGTTGAGTGGAATGTTTGTTGTCTATATAGTTTTTGCTAATAACATACCACCTTTATGATTAATATAGCTTTTTCCTGTGAGCTAATTAATTATCATTTTTTAAAGTTCAGATTTACATTCTGCCTCGGATGCTTATTTACATAATGGTTTCTTTCCACAACAGTGACTTATGAGGGGAGCTCAAAGGTGAGTATAAGGACCAGATGTACTTAAAACACCACTGCTAGCATGGTGTGAGCAGTTTAAAATTAGTCTTCTCATGAGATTCAAAATTACTGCCACAAGCACATTTCAGAAATGAAAAAAGGGGTTGGTTTCGTAATTGCTTCAGAAGCAGAAACAAGATATAAACTGTGTCTTGTACCCCTTTGTGACCCGAAGCTGCATTTTGTTCTGCCTTCCTGGTGTGGAGGATTGAACTGGCATGAGATCCTGGTGGTCGTTGTGAAGGGTTGGGTGAAGGGACATACCATGCTGTGTCCCGTGAGGCAATTCTGGGAGCATTCTGCAGCCCCAGTTCACATAAGACTAGGTACACGGTGTTTTTATTATCCCCTCTAGGAAGCCTGAATTACAGCTGTGGTTGCAATGGAAAATGTTGAGGTTCTAGCAGTTAAGGACCCTGAGCCCAGTGCAGCCCTCAGGGTCTGGACAGACAAAGCCCACACCGTACTACATCCATCCACACAGTAGTTAGCTGCCCCTGGCACAATTAACTGCTGGTGGCACCTAGCATTTCCACCAGGAGTGCAAAGTTGGGCATCTCAATACCATAGAAACAAATCTCCATGTCATCTGAAACTGAAATTATATACAGATCAAAGAAGAATAAGCAAAAGCTCACCCAACAAAACCAAAGGAGCAAAGTTAAAAAAGTGGAGGTGGCAAGGAATGATTTGTTTATAGTCTGTTTAAGTATTATGTCGTCTTATGTTCTGGGAAGTATTCTCACAGAATCACCTAGGTTGGAAGGGACCTTTTAAGATCATCTAGTCCAAACAATGGAAAAAAACCCAAAAACCCAAACAAAAAAAAAACCCAACCCACAAACAAACAAAAACACTCCACACAAACCCCACACCACACCCAAAACAACACCAATCCTCTACTAATCCATATCCCCGAGCACCATGTCAACTCATCTCTTGAATACCTCCAGGGATGGTGCCTCAACCACCTCCC
>JAOQGH010000023.1:96310239-96321684 GCA_025769975.1 Gallinago jamesoni | reverse complement strand
TTCCTAATATCTAACCTGAACCTCCCCTGGCGCAACTTGAAGCCATTGCCCCTTGTCCTATCATCTGTGACCTGGGAAAACACGTATCTGTAAAATCTCCATTGAGTCTGCATATTACACAAATGATTCAACAGCATGAATAAACTCACCGATCACCATCCCTTAGTGCTTTCATTTGCTTTCCAATGATACATGCAAACAGGGGACCAGTTCTAGCACCTGGAAGAAAGTCTTCTACCAGACCACCAAGCCAAACATCAATATTGCTTGGATTATGGTACAATTCCATGATTTTTTCAATGACATTGTAATTGGCTATTACTGTATTCAGGTCAGTCTGAGTTTCCAGTTTTGGTAAGCCACAGAATTCTCGCCAGTCGTTATAACCTGCAAATATTATGTTAAAAGGAAGTTTAGACTTGACTGTAAAGCACGATATATGAAATTAATAAATGTATAAGCACTGGATTCTGACAGCCTTAATCATAGTCATAGGCAGTTATGTCTAAAAATAGACCTGTTATTGATTATATTGATTGTGGCAACAATGGCAGGATCTGAAACTACAGAATATGCAATTGCTACTTAATTTTCATGAAGGAAAAAAAGAGTTTTAAAGCAGTTCTCCCATATTTAAGCAATGAAAACATGATAATAGTTATTGGGAGCATGAACTGTCTCTTGAGGTTTCCAGATTCGGAATATAGGAGTTAGGTAAAGTTAGGTAAAGAAGTAACCTGAATGAAGTTAGTAACTAAAGCATTATACTAAGGAGAGTGGCCTAGGGCACATGACCAACTCTCTGGAAAATATATTTCTTTTACATTCTTTTACATCATTGGAATTATTCCCTCCTCCCCACCCTATATCTCCCCCCAAAACTTTAATTTCTGGTCTGGGAGATCAAAACTCCATTTCTACTGTCTTGTAGATGAGACCTTCACCTTCCAGCCTGGAGTCAGGCTTCATTTCTACTGTTCTGGGTCAATGACTTGTGTATTCCTGGTTACGGAGTCGCACAGGACAGATGGAGAGGGTTGTCACCCAGCCTTTGACAATCAATCCGTCCTACCTCCATGGGTGGGACATCCGGCTCAGAGCAAAGAAGGGCAGCCAGATTTGTTTGTTATTCATGCAGAAAAGTGGTCTGATCAGGCAGGGACACAGTTTTAGAAATGAAAGAGGCCCTGAATACCATACTGAGGGTTGCTGCCTCTGCTCTCAGAAGCTGTGGCATGCTTGTAAAAGGTTTTTGCACAGGACTGGGAACCTACTGTATAATTTAACAGCTGAGGCAATCAAATTGAACTAAGCTCCAGCAGTCTTCCTCTGAGATAGTACATCCATGGCCTGATGGGATAACACTCCTTGATAGTTCAATCTTACTCTGGGCTGACTGGAGTAAGAAATCTAGTGCAAAAAACAGGCACAAATGTGTGAAATTTCTCAAAAGGAGGTGTACACCTAGATAAGCTGATTACACCACTCCTGGAGACATCTCAATACCTAATATCGTTGGGAGAACCAATGAGGTTGTGTCAAAATCGACCTGTCTCACAGGCTGGGGGCAGCCTGCTGATGGTAAGTAGCTGCTGCAGGCAGAAAGCCCGCTCCTCTGGAGCTGGTTCCAACAAGAACAAGTCTCAGGTACCTACATCAAGCACACCCAGATCCATTCACTAGTACTGTCCTTCCAGATTACAGATTTAACAGGTTACTTTAATTTCAGATGCTGGGGAATATTTTGTTTCCATCCAAGTTAAAAATATTAGTTGCTTACATTTTGAAAGAGACTTAAGTTACTTTTCTGATTACTAAAGCGATTATTTAAAATCCTATGATTACATCCAAAATATAAGCAGTTATAATTCAGTTACCAGTTGGAAGAAAATTCAAGAAAAATCAATAGACCTGGGAGTCCGTGATCACGGCCACGCTGTAAGTTTAACGATGCTAAATCAAGTGAACCATTATTGGACAACACAAACAGTTTTTCTGTTAATTCCTCATTCAGTAGTTGATCTTGAACCTTCAGTTTTGCTGAATGTGCTAGAAGACCCCTTAGTAAAGGATCCAAGCCTCCTTAAAACACAAAAATAATAAAACATTACAGTGTACATATAAATCATTATAGCTTCCTTAACAAAAGTGAATGCATGTATGTTTCTATGTTTTTTAAACACTGGCCACAGGCTTTTACATTCAAACATCTGCAAAAATGTGTTGCAGGTCAAAATAGAAGTAATAGTGCTATGAAAAGGCTCCATCTGCTTATTCAGGTGTAAGCACATTTGTAACCTAACACAAACAAACAAACAAACAAAAGAAATATCTTTTTCAATCTACCAGACTGGTTTAATCTGGAGAATAACTTTTGTCTGAATCAGTGAACTGTTTAACTCAGAATAATTATTCCAGTTCATGTCAATGCTCTGGAACCCCTTTAAGAACTTAAATTAATAAATGTTCCTGTTCCTAATTCAAGATAAGTAACTTTAAAAAAGTTACAATATTCTGGAATAAAAACCCAAGCAGTTTAAATAAAACCACACCTTCTTTAATGAGCCTCCAGGGACTAAAGAAAACTTCATGCAAATGAAGATCTGGGAGTTCTGGATCATCTAAATACTGTGCGTTCAATCGCCTTACTATTGGCTGGATCGTTGCATGACCAAACCGAAAAGCAGCTGTTGAAAAGATGTTAGAGACTGTAGGATTCAGTGTGGGATCATAACCCGTATAAAGGCCAATATACAGATTAAAAGCATCTGGACCGATGATTTTGGGAATGTAATCTCTTAAAGTAATTATCTGAAAGAAAAAAAAAAAAAGAAATATTTATCATTCAGTGTTTTTATAGATGAATAGTAATGATTACCACAAGCTAAATGCCTTTTTCTTCACTCATCTATCCCCAAGCATTTGGCACGGCTACAAGCAGTATTAGCTGGTAAACAATATCTTTCTTATTTCTGCAGTAAGGAGACACATGACTGGAGAGAATGAGTGGCACATCTCAGTGCGGTACAACAGCCAGGCCCCTGCTAGCTCCTACCATACGTGCTACACCAAAATCTTCCACTTCCAACCCGTGGGGGTAATCCAGCTCACAGGAGGTGTGCCAAGGTTTAAAGCCTTGACTGTGATGGTGTAAAAACTACAATGCCCTTGAAAACATCAACGAAAGCATGAATTACTACAAAACCTTTCAATAACAGTTGCTGATATGAACAGATTCTATTTTCAGACATATATTTGTGACACAAATCCTTGTTACTGATTATTTCAAATGAATAGGCTTTAAAATAATGGTGCCCAGAATCCCATGATAGACATTTTACGCTAAACTCAAGCCAATTTATAGACTCCTAAAAAACACACTTCAAAAATGAAAATGCTGATAAACACCTTCTGTAAAATGCTTTTATAATGTAATATCATTACAGTCACATGAAAAAAGCATATGAGTAATAACAACCAAAAAAAAGGAGAAAGGGATCTAATGTACCAAATAAAAATGAAAGTGCACTATAGGTTAAAGATTATACTGAACTCAATAAAACATAATAGGATGAATATGAAGCATAATGAACTCAGTAAAATATCTTATAGATTCAATACACCATGCAAGAAAATATACAGACTTAGAGCTTGATATAGTGCATATTGAGAAGCTAGTTGGCATAAAATGACCTTATGAAAAACTTGTATCTTTATTTTAGGCATGGCACGGAGACAAGCAAACCCCTCCAGAATTCACTCACTTTTCTCAGGGGGTGAAAGTAGCAACCCTTTAACTTTTCAGGTTAGGTCATGTAGTGAGCAAAATATTTGAAAGACAATAGGTTAGGATTCCTTTTATAGCTCCTTTAATAAAATATATGGAGAAAATAAAATAATTACCATAAATTAATACTGACATTGTCATTTGAGAAGTTAACCTTTTGCTACATTTATAAAGGTTTTTCAAGCCAACAGTTCTTTCTAATTTTAGATTTAGAATTAGGTTTTACAAACCAAGACTTTAAATAGGTCTAGGTTAGCATGGACACAAACATCCTGATGTGACTATCATTTTTGGGCTAATTGTAAATGAAATCCCAAGCTAAGCTGATCATAAAGGCCAGATTCCCTGGGCAGTTCAAATTTCTCATTTGCCCCAGAGGTAAGAACTTCATTTCTTGTTTCCTTGGTGGGGGAAGAGGCATTGCTGTTTCAAGCCATGAAAATCAAAAGGCAAAGGTAAAAAGTGGTCGCATACCTGTCTTGAGCTGTAACAGGCATGTGTTTGATGGAAACTTCCAATGACTAAATTTTTTAGACAATACAGACTAAGAAGCCGTTACTAATACAGCAGATGATACTGCCAGAAAGAAACTGGAGTCTGACAGAGAACCATATCTAAAGTATGTAGCATCCAGTCTTTGTGTAGTCTCTGAACATACCTCACCTGAGTTTGTCTGCATGAAGTCAAGGAGAAGCTCACTACAAGTTCTCATAACTGACATATATATAAAATGTAAAGATGTAAAGAGCCGACAAACATCACAATTATTTTTGTTAAAATTCTTTTGTATGCACTCCCTGCTCTGAGAGAATGATTTGAAAGATTTATTTCCTTTCATATTTGACATAAATAAGCATAATACTTCCTTTCTCTACAGTGTTCTTTCAACAACTGTGGAAACAAAGGAATATTCTTGTCTAAAAATACATCAGTAAAATCAGAGCCATAAAGGCACTATAGAGCAAAGAAACTGCAAACAAGTACAATGAACTGCTCTAACTTTTAGTACTTACTTTGAGTCTATTTATGAATAATAAGTTAACTTTCAGGTGTTTGCAGCAGCATAAGGGATTTATGTGGATGTAATGAGTCTGAACCTGTGAGGCACTGGGTAGTCTCCTTGTGACATTTCTGAGATTACTGGTAATTTAGGCTCTTCTTAAGAGGCATTCAGCACCTCATAGCATCAACTCCAAGCTCTGTAGAAGTCTCATGAAGAAATTAATTTTAATCAATAATGTCAATATTTCCTCTGTATTGAGGCAGTCATTGTTTCAATGGTAAACTGATGACAAATGGGCACTGTCTTTTAATCAGAAGCCATTTGCTCAATATTTTAATTACTTTAGTAGTCTATATGACCACATACTGACAGAGGATTGAGAGTATTTAAATGTGTCATATCAGAGAAAATAAACTTCTGATTTCCTAGGAATCCAAGCAAATATTTGATAAGTATTCAGTCAGAAACAGAATCTGAGTGATTCTTTCAAGACTGTCAGAAGAGGCTTTGTACACATTTTACATCATATCATGACTCACATGTGCACAGTTTATAGAAAAGTAACTGACTCCAGACCTGTAACACTCCAAGTTGAACAGGCAGTTAGTATGAAAGGCAGCACCCCTCTCCTTCATAAGGCAGAATTACAACAGGGGTTCTCCAGTTTCCTTATGAACACAGTAATCCTTATGATTAATACTTATGAGGATTAATATCATATAATATATATCTCCATATATATATAATATATATATTATATGCACATCTTTATAATCCTTATGAGCATCCTGCTTGGATTTGCCTCCAGGTTGGGCCAGCTCCAGCAGAAGTCATTACATTAGATATTTGGAAATCAGTTACATAATTTCAGATTATTTTTGAGATTTTTTTTGTTCATGTTAAAAGTTACTTCAAATTAGGTGCACAATGGATAGAAAAGGAAAATAAAAAAAAAAATAAAAAGGCTGGAAGAAAGAACATTTATATATGTGAACTACCATAAGAATAAGTAAGGCCAAAAGTGCAACTTGCCTTTGCCATTGGCCAGAGATAACCACAAAGGAATAGTATCTCACTGAGATAGTGAGGAGCCAATTAAACAAAGCTCCTGCACTTGGGAAATATTGCAGAAATAATACAGAACAATGATGTTTAATTCATTAAGTGCTAAGCACAGTTGGATTGAATTTCTCATTGCAGATACTAAAGGATTTACAGATGATGTTGAAGTCCTAAACATTTCTGTAAAGGGTATAATAGTTCAATTTTTAATAAATAATGAACACATTATTATAGTTGCTTTAATAGTCTGAACTACACTCTTTATAAACATGAGTTATGACAGTATGCAACATGTAGTCTTTTAAAATATCTACTATTTATCTATTTTTCTTTTATAATTTCATAGAGTTTAAGGCATGAGAGGAGTTATCTAATCATCTAATTTCACAATTTTATCCAGGTTAGCCATGTATAATATTGTAGTTAAGTTCTCTGCCTCGGATCATGGCAGAGAAGTCAGGATGCAAGAGGTTCAGGGAACACAAGCAGACGTAGAAGGAAGTGGAAAATCCACCTACATACACACTGAAAACTAGCAGTGGTTGCCAACTACAACTGGGATCACCTGGCAGTGGCACCATTAATTCAGAGACCATTTTCAGATACTGTAAAAAAATCAAAGAGAATTTGATTCAGATTGATTTGCAAAACTCCTGCTCTACCGTCACGCATCATCCAGCACATCTAGGGGAACGGTCTCTGGGAGGAACAGCACATGTGCACAAAATTGCATCCTGCAAACCACACATATGTATGAAATAGCAATGTTGACCGTAGTAGCTGCATAATTGAACATCTTTCCTGTTTTCTCTATACTATTTGTTTAAAGAAAAACAAATTTAAACTCTTTTCTTACAAATAGCTTAAAAAAGAGGAATCCTAATTCTCCTTATTCTGTTTTCTCAGGTAAAAACAGGACTAAGTGGAAAGAGTAGATAGTTTCATTTCAGTTAGTAAGTGACAATGAAAAAAATGTCTTTTTGCACAAAACAGTATGTAGATGAAGGGATGTATTTTTGCCACTGTATACTGTAATGTTAATATTTTAGTTAAGCATGTGTCATTTCTCTAAAATACAAGTAGAAAGTTAACCACTGTTATGCTTTACATAAACTACTATTTATCAGTGAAACATGCCTACAGTGCAACCAAAAAAATCTGTTTTGTCCAGGATATCAACAGGCAATTGTTATGCTTGGTAACTTTGTCAAGTTTCCATAGTTAAACACTTGTCACTAGAGATATTTATGCTACCAAAAAAGCATCTAGGATGAAAAGTATGGTCTACATATATATATATATATATATATATATATATTTCATTCTCCTTATTCTAGAAAGAAGGAAAGGCTTTTTGTTCAATTCTCTGTAATTACACACGTACAGGCAAAAGTTATACATGAAAGTGTTCATTCCAAAAAGAGAGAATTTTAGAAATGTATAGCAACTGAAACTAAATTCTAGAATGGAAGTCTCAAGGTAACTTTAACTAGAGCTGTCATTAGCATACCACATTAATAGAGATACTCCAATTATCTCTCTTGAATGAATGTCTCTGAACCAGCTAGATATAACTCAAACTCATTTCTAATGAGCCATAGGCAAATATCATTATTCTGTGATACTGGTAGAGATAATGAGTAGCCCAGATTCATGCAGTATATTGCCTTGCACGAAGTATTTTCTTTCAGGCCATTAAGTTGCTGGATGTAAATCAGAAGTGTATGAATGCATGGAGGCCTACTTTGGGATTTGCACTTTGCTTCTAACAAGTATTAACAAGCATTCTGACTTGTCAGTGCCATTATTTTAATGCAAACAGCACACTTACAGCAGAGGAGTTGACATGGTTAATGTATCCTACATATATATATATATATACACACAGACATAAAAGCCAAATTTTTCAAATGGACTGGCTAAATACAATGAAATAAAATATGTTACTTTTCTGACGTTATCTGGTTTTAAATGCAAATAACACAGGTCATTTCTTAAAGGAAACATTCTGCACATTCTGCTAACTAAAAATTGTGGCAGAAGAAAGGAAAATTGTTTTATCAGAATAGTGAAATCTTCCTCCCTCCTAACCCAATTTGTCTTCAAAAAAGTCTCTTTTTGGTACTAGAAAATCTGTTTATAAGAATCAGAAAATGTATGAAAGTCTGGATTAGCCTTCAGATTACTGCTAATCCAGTATTATAGATTATAACAGACAGGCTGAAACACTATGTCTTAGGTTGTCTGATTAAAGGTGAATCTCCACAAACGCAACGGTCCTGGTGAGACTTAAGGAGCAATTTCAGGCAGAGTAACCTAAGCAACCAAACCATTGAAAATGGACTTGCAGGATCATTTATTTCCCCAGACAACTATGAAACCCACCAAGATGAGCCAATGAAAGAAACTGTCTGTGGATGCCATGCGAGGTAACAGGGTGATTGCCTGCAGGGGCTGGAGTCATTGTGGGGTGTAGGGAGGAGAGGACTTGTGGGAATTCTGGAAGAACTTGGTTTGTGAAGTTTTGAGGGGATTGTGGGAATGTGAAACACAGTGGGGTACTCAGGGAAGAACTAAAGGTCCCATAAAGGGGGCAAGGGGAGGGCTGAAGATGGACTGGAAAAAAGCAAGGGGAAATAGAAGGAAAAGGGGATAAAAGGGGCTGTCCAAGTGCGAAGAGTTACCTGAGCAGTGTTCTCATCCAACTGAGCCCTGTGCTTGACCTCTGCAGCTTAAGTTATGTTCTTCTGAAATCCGATTTCTCGCTACCCTCTTTGTGGCTTTACTCTCTACTCTGAGCTCTCTACTCGTGAGTTTCCAAACAGACCAGAGATGATGAGCAGCATAAGAAACTTGAGGATGTGCAAAGAGGGTGAGTGGGACACTGAGCCTCAGGGGCTTGTGGGTCCAGGCACATGAGTTGGACCAGCTCTGGGGCCAGCCACTGGGCAGGCTGTCCAGAAAAGCCCCACTCCCCCCTTGTGTGCACTTCAATAATGGGCTTCAATTTGGAGTCTCTCTGCAGAGAACAGGGGTCAGGCCATCTGTGTGAGCACCAGGAAAGATGCTGCTTTTGGTGTGCTGCTGCTGGTCGGTGTGGCCTGCTCTGTGTGTGTGTGTGTGTGTGTGTGTGTGCATCCACACACATGCCTACTGGGTATAAGTACTTGGCCTTGTACTGGCTGAACCTGAGGACAGGGAGCCACAATGTCTCCCCATCCATAAGGCAGGCACTGCAGGAATCCATCCGGGTGCTGATCCCATCCAGATTTTAATGCCTTTAATGAGCAAGCAAATTAGACTTTGTGCAAGGGAAATCCTGTTGAATGTTTTTATTTTGTTTTATTTATGATAGGGTTACGTGAAGGTCTGCAGGACCAGAAGCTTTCCACATGGAAAGCCACAAGTCTGAGGAAAAAAAAAGAAGTTAAAGCCTGAGTAGCTACTTCAGGGGTGAGGGCTGGGGGGAGAAAAAGGCAAAATACTGAGTAGAAATAGGTGTTCCTATTCTCAGGTATAGTATTCTTAGGGACTCTTCTATGTGTAGATAAGCAAATAACAGCAAACCTGATGCAGAGCACCGACAATTTTTCGTGCTTCTTGGTAGACTGTCTCAGCGGTCCAGTGGCCATTGATGTTCTTGAGGGCTCTGGCCAGGCGGTTGTGCTCTCTCAGCCACAGTGTGTGCATAGCTGCCAGAGATGTGACCTCGCTGGATCGGCTGTCCCCAGCCATAAAGCATTCAATCCTCTCACCTTCACTCCCATTTGAGTCCTGTGCGCAAGGCGATGGGATCCGGTCTGTAAAAGGCAGATATTCCCGATGGTTATCAGCATATTTAACGTTTACTCTAAGAAGGCCTTCTTTGCTTGTTAAATTCCTCAGTTTGTTTTCAACAGCAGGGGTACTGCCATAGACCGTAGAAGCATCAAGGAAAGAAGTTAAGCCATTGATCTGTTGCCTTGGATTTAGCGCTGATAGATTTCCAAAGAGAATACTATGATCACCGGTGTCACATGCAGGAGATGAGCGGTAGAAGGGCAGGCAATCCATCCCTGAAGATAATGTGTCATTGGTGGTCACCTGCATAAAAAAAAAATCC
Organism: Gallinago jamesoni; assembly: GCA_025769975.1. Lineage (NCBI taxonomy): Eukaryota > Metazoa > Chordata > Aves > Charadriiformes > Scolopacidae > Gallinago > Gallinago jamesoni. Next base: position 96,311,730 of record JAOQGH010000023.1, on the reverse strand, counting down.
ATGTATTTTCTAAGCTGAAGGTAACAGCTGTGGATGTTGAGTTAAAGCTTGTGTAAATTTTTCAAACTTCTGTCTCAGGTTTCGGATCAGATCTCATCACTGAACCCGTCGAGGTTTTTTTTCCCTTTAGATTTAAATGAAAAGATGATTTAACCCTTTATAAGCAAAGACAGAAATAAACCCCAAAATCTTTACTCAGTCACAGTAGCAAGCTTTTGCATAGACCTACACTTAAATTAGCCTGGCTTCACAATCAAAATTCATCATGAAATGTATCACAGTGAAGACGTGAACATCTGGTCAAATTATTGTTCTACTGAACACCTAGTGAAACAGCGGGTTTATACGCATACATAAAAACGTAATGAAGAGTTTCAAAGTCTGCAGCAGCATGCTGTAAAAGCTTCATTTCCATATCTAAATTTAATCCAGTTTCCTAACTAACAAAGGCACTCCAAATACAGGTGTATGGAGGAAACGTGGGAATTATCAAACTGGATCTTGGGGTATAGGTAAGGGTCTTAGGGGAAAATAGAGCCCAAACCAGACAGCTGGGAGTTTTGCGACAGGACAGCACTGATAATGGTATGTGAATAACTTAACAGATGTGGGGAGGGAAGCAGAGATCTTGGAGGGGGATAGAAAGGAAGACAGAGAAAGGTTTTATTCGCATTGTAGGATTATCGAAAAGGAAAGCTCAAAACATCAATTCTATTTCAAAGAATAGAGTTCATCACTAAAATAAAACCACCAGGTTTCAAAATAACTAAAATCTATCTTAGTTGTGTAATGCACATTTGGCTTTATGAACTGTTGTTCTGAAAAGCATATTATTTCCAAATTCTAACAGTACTTCATTGTGCAACAACAAGTAGCCATAACAACATATCAGTTCCAAGAGTTTAAAAAAGGTTAACCTCAATTAAAAAGTTATAAAAATCACGGAGTCTGAATTTCAGGGAATTTAATGTTGGGGTTTTCTTATCAACCCATCAGTATGAAATAGGAACAGATAGCACTTACTAAAGCTGCTGAAACATCCCAGAAAAAAAAAAAATCCTCGAACATTTGACTAAGAGAAAATGAATGTTTTGTAAAGACACCTGAGCTAATCCTTTTTATCTGTATTCTATATTGTTGCTTTTCATTTTTGAGAAGTCCCGGGGAGAAGATAGCGAATACTGCAGGTGTTGTAATTTCTTCTTCATACTTTTAATAATGCACAGACCACTGTGTGAAGATTAACTAGTCATTAAATTTTGGGTTAAAGTAACAAGGCAACTCCAGAAAGGAATTCAAGAACTTCATATAAGAACATCATTACCTCATTTATTATGTCATATAAAATTTTCTTACTACTCATGGCAGGAGGAGTTGATACCTGATCAAAGTGACAAAGTGACCAGCTTGCTGTATGAAGGAAAGGCTGTGGATGTTGTTTATCTGGACTTCAGCAAAGCCTTTGATACAGTCTCCCACAGTATCCTCCTG
>JAOQGH010000023.1:96289907-96310139 GCA_025769975.1 Gallinago jamesoni | reverse complement strand
TTGTCAGTTAGGTTGACGGTTGGACAAGATGATCTTTAAGGTCCCTTCCAACCTAGAAGATTCTGTGATTCTGTTTCCGCAGAAGCATTCTCTGTTATTTCGCATCCGTCACGGGCGATACCGAGGGGAGCAGATCACGAAACGTTCCATACCAGTAAAGCATTTTAGTTAAGAAAGGGTTTCATTTGGTTTTCAAGTTTTGTTTTGGTAAAGAAATTCTACCAATATTTCTTTACTAGTTAGGCTTTAGCAAATCAAAGCAGGTTATTTTTGAAGAAAGTATACAATTTCTTTTTGTTTCTTTCACTGATAACTGAAATCAGTAATTTCTCTGCCTTGGGTTTTCTGTTTAGTATTTGTCTCTATTATTAAGTCGCTTGCTATTAGCATGGTCTCTTTTTCCCTTCAGCTGATAATGTAAGCAAGAAGCTCACCTCATACTACAGATATCTGAACTTGGCAGCCACAACGTTGTATGTGTTTGAGTTCCTCCTGCTTCTAGTTATCAGGAAAGCCTGGAAGAATTCAGGTGTCACTGGGGAAAAAAAGTATGATCTGCCTTTAAGTTGTTAAACAGTGAGGCTGACAACCAAACATATCAACAGCGAATGAAGTTCATACTGAACAACCTTTAGTTAACTGCCTCTGCAATTTCAGTTCAAACCATCCTGTGCCCCAGTGGAGAAAACCAGCAGTAATGAACATTAAGGGGCTGGCAGAACCGCATAGTGCAGTTCTTTCTCTTTTCATGGGCTAAGTAGCGTGCAGCCAGCAGCTGAATGTGCAAATGAGAGGTTCCTTATGTTATTATCCAAATGACATAAAAAATAATCCAAGAGAGAAAAAAGAAGACCCTTTTCTGCTGAAATGGGTAGAGAATCACATTTTTCTCCAAAACTAATGAAGAATTTCCATATCATTTTTTAATCTGCTTTGCATAATTCTAGAAGAAAAAAACTCACAACAAATCCCTCTCTGGCCACAATAATTTTCCTAGTATAGTTGTACATTGATTTAAACTGTTATTGTATATGCACGGTCAGACCTGTTTATGGTGAAATTCTTTTATGTGTAGGAAAATGAAAAGAAGTAATTGTTTCAGTGTATTACAATGTCTGTTATTTCAGTTAAAGAAAAGTCTTTCTTATTGTGAATTTTTTTCTGTGGGAAATGACCTTGTAAAAGGATTTTTGCTGTAGATTTAAACGAAAACCTAGCTTATAGTCTGTGAAAGTTTCCCGATAAGGAAAACATGAATGTTTATTGTGGATGTGAAACTTGGGGGAGAGTCAGTGACCCCATCTGACTGTGAGCTGCTACCTCTGAAATACAGAAGAAAAGGGTAGGGGCTCACTTTGCAGGTTGTTGAGCGTACATCGACTGATCCGTTTGTAGCTGAGGCAGTAACCTGTCATGACATGTGTCACATTTTGCAAAGCACCTCACTTTTCTGTGGCTCTGTTTCTGTTTCCACCTTTTTGTATTGGAACTAACTGTCTGCAAGCTTTTCAGGATTGTATCTTTCTCTGTGTATGTGCCACTTATTGTCAGCAATGTAATTAATACTGAATAAAGTCAGTAGCTCCCCTATGAAAGTCTTTCTAATGCCTCATTTTGTCTCAGCCCTAAACTGAAATAATCATCTGAGGAATGACAGGTTATCTCCACATCCCTGTTCCATTTGTCAGGCTTCTGTAAAGAAGCATAAACTAAAGCTACAGATTTTTTCATCCCCCCCCGCATTTTTTCCTCCCACACTGTGGGATTCTGAAAAGATAAAGGATGTTCAGGCTCTACCAGAAGCTACAGGCTCAATGTGAGAATCTCTGGACGAAATTCTATAGCCTTTATTATGAAAATGTCCTGAATAGAAAATCATAATGGTTTTTGCTAATCTATGAATCATTTACCTATGCTTGTACTACTGCACTACTGCAGCTTTCAATCTTTCATTGAGTTCCACTGACTCAGAACAATTCCCAGTCAGCTGCCCTAACCTGCACAGCCAGGAGCTCCCTTTCCCTGGTGAAACCCCCAGGGAAGGGGTGTAGCTGTGAGCATGGTTTTCCTTTTCCATGGGTAGACTGTCCCTTGGGTGCCGATGTTCCAGGAACATAGCAAGAGTGCAAACTGCTGCTTCTATGTTTACATTGTTGGATAATATGCTATTAATTTCACTGTTTTTGGAAACCAGCCATGATTTCTTCATATACAAAATGAACATATAGGACTTAACTGTGGCTGTTTTCCAAGTATTTAATACGTGGAGATTAGCTTTACTTAAGACTTCGGGAAGAAAATAATTTCTAGGGGAAAACAGCATTTTGTTTCACTGTTCAAAAAATAACTCCTCTGGTCACACTAATAACTAGAAACTCCCCCTTCCCCCCCTTTCTTTTTTAATACAGTATCTATTTGCCTTTGACAAAAACAGTCACAAAATACTAGACCGAAAGAGCAGCCATCTTTGTATCTATTTCTCTTTAAGCTGTGTACAACAGAATAATAAAAAAACCCACCATGGGATTGTGATCATATAATGAATCTGCAAGTTTGGTAATTTATCTAGTAAGTTTCAGGGTTGTGTCTGAATTTTTTTATATGTCCCCCTCCACGGCCATTCTGAGTGTCAACTCCTAAAGGTAGCCATGGGTACGCCTTGACACAGTTCCCCTGCCAGGCTATACTGCTGAGCAGGAGCAGCTCCTAGGCTACATTCAGTGCTAGATTTAGCACCTGTACATGAAACTTGCCTTGAAGCGCATCCTTGAAACACCTCTGTGATGAATCTCTTCACAGTTCCAAGATAGAAACCTAAAATACGACCCTTGTTTGGAGCACTGAAGGATGCACTTGTAGGTCTATGCCATGGTAATCTGTCCAGCAGCTTCTTTCTCCCTGCACCATAATGCCACTGCCACATGGATAATGTCACCCTTGGGATCCTTTTTAGACTTTCCTTTAAATTGCCTCCTTTTTAAGCAGATGGGATTCCTAGGCTTGAACTACTCAGGGTTCAGTGATTAGACTTCTATAGTCTCTGTCATCCACATTTGATCCAAGTTATGGGCAACAGCATGAGTCTGTTCTCAATTTTAAAATCTATTTAGTAATAAAAAATATAGGTGTTTTGCACTTAAAGATAAACATTAATTGCACTGTTTCAAACAATATGTCATAAACACAAAGAATAAGTTCTTGAAGACTTTTGCAGTTTTCTATCTACAGCAAACTGACTTTTAAAAAATGGGAGTCAATACATAGTCACATTGTGTGATATGATGGAGACAGACTCCACCTCCTTCATCACACCATGTGAATCATTACTGGTCGGGGACTGGAATCCTGTCCTAGCCTCTCCTGATAAGACTTTGGGAATGAGAACATTTCTAAAGCCATTACTTAACAGCATAAATAGTAAATAATTTTTTGCCCCAGATGGAAATTCAAAAGAAAGAGTAAACTAGAATATTTTTTTTTTCAGAACTATGGAAGAATCGCTGCAATTAGGGCTGTTGTGGTTAAACCAGGTTAGTCAGACACTCAAACGTGATACTTCAAATGTGTCCTGAGAGTGTGATTCTTTCAGAAGTCTGTGCTCTTTCTGAATGCTCTCAAGCTATGCTTCAAAACTTTTGAAAGACCGTATCTCCTGGGTGAGAGAGAATAAGTTTACCAGCCTGTGGTAAAATTGCATGCAGTCATTAATTTCACCTACCCTTCCTTGGTTTTAGATTCTCTCACCAAATGGAAGACGAGCCCTCTTTCAACACAAGACCCGATATGATTCCCATTACAGTTAGCAAAATATTTTCCTTTATGTTTAATGGAAGTGGAATGAGACACTTAAGGGAAAAGGAAACTGTGGCATAGCTGTCAATTATGGTTTGTTGGGGGGAAAATAGTTTTCCATTCAGACGGAACTTATTCCCTACATTTGCTTCAGTGTATAGAGAAGCTGGTCAGTAGTCAAGCTCCAATCCTATGGAAAGTGATTCAGGTTGGTCTAGGCAGAGTCGGAGGCACCAGTCCAAGGACTGTAATGAGCACGAGGCTCTCTTGCAGTACAAGGAGAAGGACAAGCCGAGCTCTGAGAAACAAAAAAAGTGGTTTGACTTTGCTACATAATTTTTTGAGTGAAAGAGTATCTATACTTTTAAATTAATCGGGCAAGAATACAGGATTCTATATTTATACCAATTTATGTTTCTTCTAACACTCTAACAAGCTTTGAATTCATGTTTTCCATCTACTCAAAGCAAAGAGATGATGTATGTAACTTTCAACAACTCCCAGAAGATATTTTATACATACATTGAAAAGATCGGTCTCTTCAAAAGTTTGTATTAGCTGCTGGAAATGTCTTTGCTTTCACTGAGTAAAGTTAAGATCCTTTCACTTTATCTGGCTGGCAATTTAAAAATGGAATTATTTATGACTATGTCCCTATTTTCCCCAATAGAACTCAAAACCTTGAAGCATGAGAACAATAACATTGGAGGGGTGGGGGGGGGAAGGGGAAGGACTAGTCAGGTTTCTCTGCAACATAAACCTGAGAGACAGGCATTTTTTCATATTTGTACTAAGTACCTTAGCTATCATTTTTTTTCTCTACAAAACAATTTAAATATCCACCAATTTAATTTAATACTTCCATTGGGTTTCAATTTTTCTATCACTGCTTTAATGTTTCTGGATGATCTATCAATTTGCTTTTCGATTACTTCAATGTATGTGTATCACTTATGTCTTTTACTTTACTCATCTTTTTAGAGCCTAGAATTTCTCTTGAAGAAATTAATTTAGAATCTTACCTTTATTGGAAAACATGGATTTTGTTTTTCACATGTTGTCTGGCACTCCATTCCAGTTAGGAAGGCGGTTCTGCTTGTGCTCTGGGGGGTGAATGCGATGTCATGGTCTATGTACTGTCCCCACACCATAATAATATCAGAATACAGATTGTCTTCAGTAACAGCCTCATTAGATGCATGAATAATTTTTCTTGTCACTTCATGAACCTGGGAAGAGAACTAATTTACTTTGAGTGCCAAGTAATATTTACTTCTCATAAAAGGATAAAATGCTAAAAAGCAGGGGGAACAACGATAAAAGTTAATTTTTTTCTTTAGAATACTTTACGTTTTAGAGTACTTTAATGGTTTCCTTTAAACCAACAAAACCAAAAGCACAACAAGAAAAAGCCCAGCCTCTGACAGAGTTCAGGAGCTGAGACACTATGTACACACAAGCAGATGTTTCAGCCAATTTTTTCTATATATTTGCCAAATGAGCAGTGTATCTCTGATCTGTTCCTTTCCAGAGAGTTTTGAAAACCACACATTTGTTTTAAACTGTCTAAAAGTTTTCTTTCTATTTATTCTGTTTTCGGCTCCTGTAACAAATGGATTCTGTCTTCTGGGCAACCTCAAATCACTGTGGATACTCTGGGCAGCTGCGTACATAAACGGAGCAGATTATGCAGCCCAAGAGACAAGCTAGGTTGCAGATACATGGTAGCTGGAAGCTCTGCTTCATTTTCACAGGCAGGAAGAAGCCAAAACACATTTCAGAGGCACTGCTGTGAAAGCTGCATAGAGATACAGATGCTTTAAGGGGGAACACATGAAGACATCTACGCTACATGTCCAGCCTAAACTAACAACCAAGCAAAAGCATCAGATAAAATCAGCAGTCAGTTTGTGATGATTAGGGTATCATTATTCTTCACAGATTCTTCCCTCATACTGCAAAATATTCCCTTACATACAGCAGCTGCCTTAGAAGTCAAGCAATTGAAAAGGCAGCACATAAAATAGTCACAGAGTCTGTAACAAATATAAGGGCTATGTAATGAATGTATAAGGCAGGTGCAGTTAAATAGAATTGGTAAGGACAAGAGGCAATATGGGACTTGTTAGGAACATCAGGCTTTATACTGAAATAGTCAAGAGCAGAGATACGTATCACTCATCAGGCATATAAGTCCTTATATCAGTATTTTAATAGCTTTAGTGGCCACAAAGCACAAACTTTTTTCCTTGCAGTTAGTAAGATTTTCTTACCACTGTTAACTTGCACAACTGTGCTGTGTTCTAGTATTGCTTTATAGTGATCCTCACACTTATCCCTCATGTTCATATTATCTGCATATTGTTTTTAAAGGATTTAATTGGATAGCTAGAAGTAGAAAAAGGACTGAATTATGTAAATGAGGAAAAACATCTATGGCACTAGTTTTATCCTATCTTTCTTCAAAATGAAGCAGAGAACCTTGCTGTTGGTCAGATATGATCAGATGTGGTGCAGTCATGTAATTTTGTTTTAGTGTGTTTTACTTTACAAGCATGTACCCTAATGAATCTAGCAAAAGGCAGTTTGTATCATCGACTGGAAATTTACCTGTGTAAATGTCAGGTTTTCATCTTTAAGCGCTAAATTGTGCAGCTTAGAGACAATGTTATTTAATTAATAACATGATTTGCAGGTGACATTAACACTTAATTCTCTTGCTCATCCTTATTAAACATACAGTGGTTAAAATAACAAGACTTTGAGTACATTAAAAGTCAGGTTTCAAAGCAATGATGACAAACCAGAAATAGTAAATCCAGCACAAATCATTGCACATTGCACTGGGGAATTTTTCACCTAGTCCTCTATGCAAATATTTTTTGTTCAAACTCCCCTCTAGAGCAGCTGTGCTATTTTTAAAGTATATGAGCTGCTAAAATCAATACATACTGTAATACCTTCTTAGCTTGGTCTATCTAAAAAAAGAAGTTATGATTTGACAGTAATACTTGTTCAGTTAAGGTACGCTAACCTAGGTATACGTGTGTACGCATGGTAGCACCTCCATATGCTTTATATTTCTTTAGCTAACACCCAACCCTGTTTTTCCCCTCCTCTTTCCCTGAATCAAGGCACCTATTGAAACAAAGAATCATAAAATCAATGTAAAGTCTAGGTTGGAAGGCAACTCTGGAGACCACATGGTGCAGCTTTCTAATTGAGAGCAGGGTTTAGGTTATTCAGAGTCCCATCAAGCCAGATCTTGGTTATTTCTGATGAGAGATAATCCAGCAGTTGTCTAGGCAGCCTATTCTGATACTCAATTGTTCTCTGTGTGGTTTTTTTCTTGTATCAAGGCAAAATTTCCCCTGAAGCAACTAGTGACCACTGCCTCTTGCTGTGTTAATGTGCACCCTTGTGAAGACCTCCCTCTTCTCCCTAACTGCCTCTTCAGCATGGGAGGGCTGTGATGAAGTCCACCTCTCTAGGCTGAGCAATCATCACCCTGTGTCCGCTGGTTGTTCTGCACCTGGTGCAAGCGAAGCCAGGCGTGCAGCTGGCTAAAGTCCTGCCTGCTCTCCACCAGGATCCTTTTTGCTAGAGCTGCTCCCCACCATGGTCCTTTTTGGTAGAGCTGCTCCCAGGCCCCAGGCACTCGGTGCCCCCCTGCTCTGCTCCTTGGGTTTACCTCAGCCCAGGTTCAGGGGAGCTCTCACTATTTGGCTGACTGAATTTATGCTTTAGCAAAGGCAGTGGCTCCTTAACTGAGCTCAACACCTTCTTTTGGCATTTGATTTGCTGATGCAAATGCAGGTCTGTGGTGGCAGGTACGGTTATAGCCCAGTAAAAGTGTTTCAAGTGATCTTGTGATGTGCTTTCTAACCAAGGGCAGCTGGACTCCATTGTATCGGACACTGGGATCCCATCCTCGAGGTTGGCTTAGTCCATCTTCATACGCTGGTGGAAGCCACCTAGCCAAGGCAGTGTTGGATGCTCCCCATCTAGGGTGATCCCTGGGAAAAGAAAAAAAAATAAAATCCAAAAAACAACAGCAACAAAACAAAAAAAGCCCCCTCCCAGTCCTGTATAAATCTGAATATAAAAAAAAATCATCAGCCATGAGGCAATAATCTTTGTAATAAGATGCCCATGTAATGATCTCTGAAAAGGCATCAAATACTTATCTTCATGTACACTGGTGTCAGTGTGACTGAAAAGGAAAGAATAAATAACTAATGAAATATTATTTGACTTATGTTTATAATGTAAGTTTGACATATTTGAAATACATGCCTCAACGCTGATTTCCTTATAATGTTCTCATTCCCTATAAAGTCAGATATAGTCTTAAGTGTCTTTGCTGGCATTTTTTAAAAGATTTATTTAGAGCAATAGCTAGGAAAGCAAGATTTAGGAAAATACAAAGTAACCCTAGAATAAAGAAGAAGAAAGCTTAAGAGAAAAATGGATACTAACTTATATAGAAGCAATCATTTAGCAAGATCCAAGGAGAAAGGACTAGAGGAAAGGGGAATGATGGCTGAAGTTGCTGAGCTCCCTCTGGTTGCATCTATACTAATTACTTGGGTAGAGCTTTGGGAGGGCCTACACACAACCCCAAACACTGGTATGCATTTAACTGTGTTCTTAAGTTGCTGACACTAACTGCCACATGTTTTTGGCTCAAGCCAACTGGCATTTCTCTGAATGACACTTGGCTGGGCACACTGTAGGATTAGCGCATGCCAATTTGTTATCCTGCAGCCAGCCTGTTTGGAAGAGGGAAAGGGAGTAAAAATCATAAAAGCCTAAGAATGAAAAGATGGCAAGAGTCAGGTCACACTTGACTTTAGAGCCAGGAAATGATTCCTGGTGATATTTTTAATTGGTATAGTCAGTGAGTCCTCGGTTTGACCCAAATGATTTTCCTCCTATTGTGAACGTTTGTAATGCATTTTTCCTAACAGAATATTTTATGGGGCTTTTTATTTGCTTATTTGGATTTTTTACATGGCCTGTTCAATATATTTCTTAATTGCCAAATACATAGAAATTAAAAAGAAGAAATGAAATTTTTGCAAGTTATCCAGTAGACCAAAATTGTAAAGTAAGCCACAAGGAACTAGAAATATTCCCAGACAGTTAGTAGAACTACATGGTGTTAAAACATACATTTATATGTCTAGTGGGACACTAAAGAGGGAACAATTATTTTATTAATACTTCATTGATCTCTGGCACACTGAAGTGGCTCAATTTGCCAAGCTATATGGTACAGTAATGCACTTAATTATCCACAATAATTCACACTTGAAGGTTGAAGTATGCTTTAATAAAGCATACAAATTAGTTACAGTTGATTTGCCTTTATTGAAATTGCATAAAATACTGCACATAGTGTAGTGCTATTTCACTCAATTAAAAATAATGAAATGTTAATTCAACTGCTTAACCAGTGATTTTTCTCCTGATTGCTTTTATATTTTAGCAGATCACTGGAATGTTACTTTAGTAAAACCCTTCTCACGAGCCTTTTTATTATTACATTAAACATGTTAATGTCTTGGAATCTTTCTTGAGTTAAAAAGTTTTTTATTCAGGGCAGCTGAAATAATGAGATTTTAGTACCATATAACTTTATAGAGTAATCAGACTTGATTACTACACATTCTGTTTATGGGAAGTGGGACTTTTCATTCACTTGTGCAATGCTGGAATTGCACAATTTGGATTTCATTTTGGCTCCCTTAGAAGAAACCTGGAGTTTTAAGATACAGTTTGCCATCCAGATTTATGTCATTTGGATGTTTTTTTAATGCCCAGCCTAGTTTCAGGTAGAGCGAGCTATGTGAATGAATGCCATACAGCAATTTAATAACTGGATTTTGTTAGGGTTTACATCGCTCTGAACTACTAAACTGAACACTTAGCTTGTATTGAAGTGAAGCAGCTATGTCAAAGGAAACGTCTCTAGTCAATGCTTTCAGTCAGGATTGCTCATTCTTTCCAGTAGGTAAGACATACTCATATACACTTGTCAGTGTATTAGAGCTTCAGACTAAGCTATTCAGACAATTGAGAGCAACCCTGCTGAGAAGGACTTGGTGGGTACTGGTGGATGAAAAGCTGGACGTGAGCTGGCCATGTGTGCTTGCAGCCCAGAAAGCCAACTGCATCCTGGGCTGCATCAAAGTGTGGCCAGTAGGTTGAGGGAGGTGATTCTGCCCCTCTACTCCTCTCTGGTGAGATACCACCTGGGGTACTGCGTCCAGCTCTGGAGCCCTCAGCACAGGAAAGACATGGACCTGTTGGAGTGGGTTCAGAGGAGGGCCACAAAGATGATCAGAGGGATGGAGCACCTCTCCTATGAGGACAGGCTGAGAATGTTGGGGGTGTTCAGCCTGGAGAAGAGAAAGCTCTGGGTAGACCAGGGAATACTTAAAGGGGGCCTATGGGAAAATGGGGACAAACATTTTAGCAAGGTCTGATACAGTAGGACAAGAGGTAATGGGTTTAAACTAAAAGAGGGTAGATTTAGACTAGACAAAAGGAAGGCTTTTTTTTACAACATGGGTGATGAAACACTGGAACAAGTTGCCCAGAGAGGTGGTAGATGTGTCATCCCTGGAAACATTCAAGGTCAGGTTGGATGGGGCTCTGAGGAAACTCATCTAGTTGAAGATGTCCCTGCTAATTGCAGGGGAGTTGGAGTAGATGACCTTTAAATGTCCTGTCCAATGCATTCTATGATTCTATGATCCTAAGCATCAGCTCATTACCTGATGAGCAATGAAATAGAAATGCTGCAGATAAAATTCCTCCTAGCTGTCCAAATATTAGGCATAAAAATATAACCTGGTCATCTAAGCACTTGCCCATCAAGCCAGAGAAACTGACAACTATTGAGTGCCATCATGTCATCCCATCCTATTAGGAACAGCTAAAGCTTCAACCTTGCAGTAGATGTATAACTACCTCAGAAAGATAATATTAGGTGAGGTTAACCGCACTGTGAGATTCCATTCATTTAGTACCTGTAATTCCTTCACCTATGAATCCATCTCACTGCACTAAACACTAAAAACCTGCACAGATCAATGCTAGTTAGTTGGAATAAAAATGGGGGAAAAAAAACCTTGTCTCCCTTATTCTTCATTAAAATATAATGCTGTAAATTTATTTTGCTTTTTGTCCATGCATATACCTTCAGGCAGAAATAAAAGTAAAAGCTCTTGATATCTATCACTAGGAAATGTGGTTAATGGTGCTGCTGGGAATGTCTGATGTCATGTTGATATTCTCCACATAAGGCCATGTTCATGTTACTCTGTTAAATGTGTGTGCCAGGAAGTTCAGCCTAAATCAAAGTCAGTGCTGTGGAATAAATACTTTGTAATCTACCTGATTTGTTCCAAATATGTGAACCAATTAAGTAAAACATCTATAAAGAAATTCCATGCTCACTTTTCAATAGAATTAAATAGATTTTTCTTACAGGTAAACAAAGAATTTCACTATGAATTTTGTTTTTAAATTTCACCTATGAAATGCAGCATTTACTGACCTACAGCACAGCTGCACATTCCTACAGAGAGACCAAGACTTCAAATACAACATAAGTCCTGGTATGTTTTCTGCCTGAAAGTGGCAGCTGTAAAGCAAGGAAAAGTACAGACTGGTACATCATTTCATGTTTAAAGTCTTTGAAGCAGGCTTACATCGTAGAATATGTTGTTCACATTATTGTATAATGTGCTTTTTAAGCTGATGCATTTCAGTAAAACTTGAGGTATTTCAAGAGGCTCACAATGTATTAGACTAAATTAAGATCTGACTCCCTTGTTTCAAAGTCTTTGTTTTTGGATTATTTTTTTTGCTGCCTTGCACCTTTTACATATGTTTAGAGCTAGGAGTCTAAAATACCACCAAATCTGAGTGAGGGGTTTAAAATGATGCAAGCATAAAACTATACAAAGTCGAACACAGTAACTAAAGATTGACCAGACTCAATGGATCATATTTACCTCACCCACCTTTAGAAATCAGACTGAAATGCCTAAACACATCCTAGCATCACCAGAGCCACTGAAGAGAAAAAGATGTTTTACCTTATCTACAGCAGAATATATTTCTCTCCATCTCTGGAGAAAAAGACTACAGCAGCCATGCTTGCAAATTGAGAGCATCAACCATGTGCCTACGTTCAGCTGCATGAATCTTGGTCAACATGTTCAAGCCCTGATGGAGTTGTCAGTGCAAATGTTATACTAGCTGTTAGTTCAGATTCCAAGCAACTCTGCAAGTGCCTGGGGGAAATTATGGATATCCACAGATTTATAACTTTGGTGCATATAAGGTTGTGTCCTTTCAACTAAGAGTCTATCAGGCAGATTCCTTGCAAACAAATTGTGATGTAGAAAAACAGATTCATCTCATAAAATCAGACTGATTGAATAGTAAAACTAGAGAATTTTACTGCTGTTCATTCACCACATTGCAGAGTGCCTTAACCTGTGCCACACCATTTACGGTGCTGTAGCCCTTCACTTGTAACACTACAGTCTGCCTTGCAGGTTGTGACCTTAATGTCTACGTATCTTAAATCTGCTGAGTACCAATACTGTTTATCGTTATGCTCAAAGGGCTCTCATTTGCAGTTTTGCATCCTGCATTGGAGGATTCTGAAAATGCGGTTACTTCTGTTATATTGGGTTTTGCAGGAAATGATTGCCACCTTTTAGGGAACAAGGAGATAACAGTAGTTGTTCAGATAGCAAATAAGCATATATTCATATAAATAGATATATAAAAATAAATGTATCACCCAGAATTTTTAGATGCATGGTTGCTAAATATTAAGGCTGTGGAAAAATAAAAAAAAGAGAATTGACTTGATTTTCTTATTGCCAGTCATGAAATAATTATATTTTCCTGCTCAATATCATTTTGTCCCACGCAATCAAAAATGAATGCTGGATTAGAATTAGTCTGTTTAATTTCTATAGAAAAAGACATATAATGAAACTGTCCTCCCTAAATTTAAAGTTATTTACATAAAATTAGAAGTCTTCACAGGGAGAGCCTGTCCACAAAAATGTAGTGTACCAAAGTTTGGATGAAGAGGTCCTTCCCTTGGGAGCTTTCAAAGATCCCTCTTTTAGAGACACGTTGATACCAAAGTTATCTCATTGAAGTCTCACACCCACCCACCCATTTTTCTAGGAAAAAAGTAAACATAACTCTTTGAGTTTAAAGAATAAGAAAGAAGATTTTTTCAGGGCACAATTCTTATCATACATACCTGTTATTGCAGGCACCAGTGATGAGACGGTATTTATTAGCTAAGCAATTGCTTGGACATTTTGGTGGCAACATATAAGGCAGGCATCCAGAAATGTTAGCAATCATAGTGAACAGGTCAGCTGGTAAAAGATCTGAAAGGAAGAACCCAAACAAGCAATTTGCTCTATTGCTCTACAGCTGCCACAGGATAAAAGACATTGTCAGCTACAACACAGCATCCCCTCTCCTCTGCTTAAGAAAGAGCACCAAGTAAGAAGTGCTGCAGGAGGTAGCCTCAGGGACTTAGAGGAGATAGAGAGTGAAAGGGAGCAGGTTTTATTGTCTCATGCGTACAGAATGAGAAGGAAGTAGTCCAGCCATAGTCAAGAACTAAGTTTGAGCTGCTCCTTTTTCTTTCTTTAATCTGCTCTCTGCTTCCTCCTTTCCCTGCATTGTAGTCATATTGCTTGTCTGCTCCCTGTGCTTACAACACAGTTATAAAAAATGCCATTCAAGAACAGCAGGATATACCAAGGAGGAAAAATGTGGGACTGGAAAATGCAGAAATTTAAAGACACTACAACTGACTATATAATTAAGCATGGAGTGGAAGAGGCTCAGAATTATTAGCTGGAATTTGGAAGCTGGAGAAAATTAAGGAGCTGTATACCAGTAGACAGCATGTTATTAATATCTTTATAATATGATCCCAGATGCCTCTCCCAGTCAGGATTCAGCTGCCAAGGGATAAAGTAAAACTGTTCCGTAAGCTCCAGAGAGCTGGCTCCCCATCTCACCCATGAATTCATGTTAAATCTTGTATGGCAGGTTGGAGGTAGGGTGCACGTGAAAGAGGAGCAACATCCTTACTGAACTCGGAGATCTCTTGCCATGTACTTGGTGCTCAGAAGCACTAACCTAAAATACTGGGGAAGACAGATATTTCACTCTAAACAAGAAGCTTGCAACTTTGTGGATATGCAAGCTAATTTATAGGCAATACAAAGATACAGACATGAGTTCACAGGATGCCAATAGCAAAGTGCTGCTCTCCTCAACTTTAGGAACACAGCCCATACTCCAGCAAAGAAAAATGTAAAACAGTGACTATGTGAGATGCTTTTAAGAACAAAAGAGATGGCATCCTGGCCCCAGGGTGCAGACAAGATACGTACTCCTGCCACAGGTATAATAAAAGTGAGGCTAACCCGACTTTAATCTAAAAGACAACATTCAAGAAATCAAGGGGCTTTTTCCAATGTCAATATACTATATTTACCAGTTGGATGCAGTGAACGTTTATGCTTCTGGCAAACTTTTTGGTTCAGCACTTGAATTGACATTTCCATTCGTTCAGCTGCTTGGGAAATATCTTGACTCTCCTGTTCAGGAAATTTGGAGAAAGCCAGCAGCAAGGTAGGAGTTGCTACTTCCCTTCCTTGGATATTTCTATAATTGAGATAAAATACAGAAGTGTTTTGTTTTTTTTTTTTAACGTATAGCCTTTTTGAACTTATTCATAGCTGTATTTGTCTATGCTGGATGTGTTCCGAATATGAGGTATATTTTGATTGATGAGTACCTTGTTCTACCAGGAAAATTCTGGAAAGTGCCATTCTATAGGATACACACAACAGGGTTAAGCTTGTGAAATATCAGTGAGTAAGCTTTGTCTTTACGTAACATTTCATACCAAAGACCTATCATTGCAGGTGGATTCACGAATGCCTTAGAACCTAGGAGTACAGTAACTGGCCCACAGCCATCTAGATACCATCTGCAGTTGATGATAGACATGTCTCCTCTCAAAGACTGTCCAAGGACCTGCCTTGAACTGACTAGTTGTACATGGAATTTCAGCAATTAGTTTAGTAGGACTTCATTAGACAGTTATAGGGCAATATATGTTAGTTTACAGACTGGCCTTACCTCTAACTTTAAGGAGCTCAGGTTTGACGGTCTAACTTCCGTAACATGAAGTCACACACTTAAACCTAAGAAAAGTCCTTTGTACTGTGAGGGTAGTCAGACAATGCAACAGGCTGCCCAGAAAGGTTGTAAGGTCTCCATCTTTGGAGATATTCAAAGCCCAAATGGGCAGTGTGCTGAGCAACCTGCACTAGCTGAGTGCTCTGAGCACGGCACCGGCATAGATGGTCTCCAGTTCTCTCTCAACTGTTCTGTGATTCACATGGACCATCTTACCACTGTCCTTTTATTGGCAGAGGAGCCTTGAGAAAAGTGCATTGGGAAGAACTTCCTTTCTAATTGGAAGTCTTAAGTCCTAAAGTAACTCCTACAGCTTAGAAAAAAGACAGTCTATGCAATTTTCAGACATGGTCATAGGTTGCAGACATCCCTGAGGGCTTCTCTGCGGCACAGATTTAATTGGACATGCAATTTTCATGAAAACATTGTGCTGTCATATTCACTTAGGTTTTTTTAAAGCATGAGAATAGTTTAAAATGGAAACGGAGGTTTTGATTTCAGCAATGCAAACAGTTATAGTTCAGTTTGCAAAATTGGAAACATGCTTATATAAAAAGCATTATGTAAGAAAATACAACTCCAATGTTTTTTATATATGCTAAATTTGTTCCTAATTGATCCAAAGGAGCCCGTGCCTGCTCATTTATTCTTTATACAGAAACTATTCCTTTCCTTTCAAGAGCAGAGATTGAGAACTTTTGCAATTATGAAAAAGAGCTATCGTGCTCCTGAGCACCATATTTTTCAGGTTTTCCATAGACAGGAGTTTGTCTGAGAATCTAGAGAATTAAAAGTCCTGAACAGTGTCCCAGTTAAAAAGAAAAGAAAGATGATACAACTAAACAAGTACTTAGGTTTAATATTTAATATCCACGTGAGGATAATATCAGTCATGCAACATTAAAAAAAATATTATATGGACAGAGAAACATGTTTTTACAAATGAGTTAAATAACAACATTAGCCAGGAGCTAAGAATCAAAAGTGTCAGCCCTTCCCCGACCTGCTTCCCCCCGCCAAAAAATAACCCCTAAAAAATCACAACCCTTAATTGTGAGGTATATTCCATTTTGAGACATTTTATCTTCTATCTCTTTTTTAATCTTACAGATCCTGCAAGATTATCAGAACAGTTTTTAGTTTGCCACATTTCTTCTGTATTGTGTCATGTCCCACCCTGTCCCATTTCACCCGCCCCCTGCCCTAACTCAACATACACATGCTAGTCCCTTCTAGTTCTTACCCGCACTCCTGAAGCGGAGTTCTGATTCTGGAAGAAGATGCTGTTTTTTCTCACTGCTAATTTACAAACTATTTTGATATTTTGTAATGTTGAAATAGCCCCTTAAAGCTAGTAGCATGATCTGTGACAGTTTCATTGTTAGGAAGATGAGATCAGATATAAAGTGTCTTCATACTTGTTTAATAACATAAGTCCTAGTGCAGACCATGGTGCTTGGACAGAAAGTTCTTCATGTTTGCCAGACTCTCAGTTACTGAATCTCGTTACAAATCATAATTATCCACTCCCAAAAAAACCCCAAGAACAAAAAACACAACAGAAACCCCCCAAACCCAATTAAAATAAATTCTGCAGAGTAGGAGCCACACTTTCAGCCTCAGATATTTTGAGTCTTTGAGACTTCTTTCTGCCTTAAAATATATATTTTTAGAATACCTTGTTTAGAGATTTCTAACCAGAATTAATGCCCTCAATATTTGTCACCATTCAGGAGGTCTCTCAAAACAGTAACATGGTGATAAAGAAGATAACGAATATAATTTCTTCTCTCCTGTAATGTGTAAATAGTCTGCTTTAAGACCAGAGCAGCACTGACTAACTGATCGTCCTCAGTGCATTTCTGCGGCTACAACTTCTTATATGGAACACTGAATTCTATTTTCCACTCCCCTATGCATATAGATTATTCCATAGATGGTCCCTTCTCTAGATGGGCCTTTTGAGTTGGCACAGATAGGGGCCCATAGAATAATCTTAAATTGGTAGGTTTACAATTCAGATTCTTTAAAAACGTGAAATGAACTAGTTCAAAAGTAGTATAAACTAAATAAAAGTAATTTTACCAGAATAAAGATGATGAGCAATATCTTTAATCTGCTGTTAAGGCTTGAATTTTTTTAGGGTTGTCAACTATACTTCTTAATCTGTTAAGAACACCGTGTCTTCAGCTAAAATATGTTAAAATATACTAAGTAATTTCAATAATTTCTTTCTTTAATTAGGCTGAGAAAACCTCTTGTGTTTATATTAGAATTGTACTTACCTTCAATCCACTAGGGTAAATCCAAACAGGAGTCTAAAAATGTATCTTATCTAAAAATCACTCAAACAAAATATCTAGCACAAGGGAGGAAGCCCCACCTGAAATAGCACCATAATTCACATCTGCCTTATGCATAACTCATTCATCAGTCCTTTTGAGTTAGTTTCCAAGTCCTAACAGGAGAAATATATGATCAGCAGCTGAGTGCAACATGTGCCTAAGAGACTTTGCTTGCCTGGTCTGGAGTTCCCTTTAGTTTCTCCTACAACTTAAAATTCTGAAAAAACCAGATGCTTGGCAGAGTATAAAAAGAAATGTACAGTAAGAATCAGAAGCCCTCCCAGCAGCACTGAGACTCACTGGCTAAAGCTAGTACAAGTTTTGGAATTTGAACTGCTTGTTATTACAAAGAGATTTCTGGGAAGTAGTTTCCTCTTGCAAGCCAACGACCACTTTCAAAATGTATGTTATAATGTACCTCATAGTAAATTAGCAACATACTTGAATGTACCACTGGGTGTCATAACCTCACGGGTGACATATGGCTCTGAGAGCCCTAGCCAAACTGCCTAGATTCCCATTGGCATTGCCGCTGTAATACAAAGAGTACATTTTAATGATGATGCCATTGTGTTCCATCTATGCTATGTCAATACTATAATGAATGTTTATATTTTAATGACAAGCACAAACACCTACTCTTAGGAGTGTATCTATATATACCCATAAGCACACTGGAATAACAGGCATGTTCAAGCAAACAGTCATGAGAAGCACTTGGCAAGGGGAGACAATCACAAACAGCACAGCAAACTATGAGGACCATACTGGGACCTATGTGACCTTAAAACCTGGGAACTAATTTCGAAGAAGTAGCATTTTCCTAGAAAATCCTTACGGGTTTTAATAACTAGAATAATAAAACAATTTCAGACAATATGCTTAGTGTGCTGCAGGTCAATTGCCCCAGCAGTGAAAATACAAACAACAACTTAAGATTTTAAGTGATGATATTAAGCAGCTGAGGTGAAGAAATGTCATTGTCTATTTAATCAAAATTCAAGGCCAAACTGAGTTCTCAGGAGAAGTACCGTTACTTTGACTCAGTTTGCAGTTTTCAGATAATGAATTCAGCAAACGTCAGGTTGGACTATTTACAAAATGAGCAGCTTTGCCATTCCAAATCATGTGTTTGCCATTCCAAGAGGTGTATCCTGAAAAAGAAGAAGTCAGGCAAAATAGCCAGCAGGCCTGCGTGGATGAATAAGGAAATGCTGGACAAGCTCAGGGCCAAAAAGGAGGCCTATAGAGGGTGGAAGCAGGGATGGGTAGAATGAGTAGAATACAGAGAAATGGTCTGAATGGTCAGGAATGAGATCAGACAAGCTAAAGCCCAGGCAGAACTAAATCTAGCCAAGAACATCAAAGACAGTAAGAAAAACTTCTACAGATGTGTAAGGGACAAAGGCAAGACTAGGGAAGTTGTGGGCCCTCTCCGGAAGGAAACCGGAGACCTGACAACCCAGGTTATGGATAAGGCTGAGCTACTGAACAACTTCTTTGCCTCAGTCTTCACTGGAAAGGGCTCAAAACACACTGCCCAAGTAATGAAAGGCAAAAACAGGGGCTCTGCAAATGAAGAACTGCCCACAGTACAAGAAGATCAGGTTTGAGACCTCTTAAGGAACCTGAAGGTGCATAAGTCCATGGAACCTGATGAAATTCACCCACCCTCCTAAGGGAGCTGGCGGATGAAGTTGCTAAGCCGCTTTCCATTGTATTTGAGAAATCATGGCAGACTGGCAAAGTCTCTGCAGACTGGAAGAAGGGGAACATAACCCCAGTGTTCAAAAAAGGGAAAAAGGAAGACCCAGGGAACTACAGGCCAGTCAGTCTCACCTCTGTGCCTGGCAAGATTATGGAGCAGATCCTCCTGGAATCTCTGTTAAGGCACATGGAAAATAAGGAGGTGATTGGAGACAGCCACCAAGGGCAAATTGTGCCTCACAAATTTGGTGGCCTTCTATGATACTACCACACACTTGGTAGACAAGGGCAGAGCAACAGATGTCATCTACCTGGACTTGTGCAAAGCGTTTGATACTGTCCCACATGACATCCTCTTCTCAAAATTGGAAACTAATGGATTCAATGGATGGACCACTTGGTGGATAAGGAACTGGCTGGATGGCCGCACTCAAAGGGTTGTGGTCAATGGCTCAATGTCCAATTGGTGGCCAGTGACGAGTGGTGTCACCCCTCAGGGGTCCATACTGGGACCAGTACTATTTAACATCTTTGTTGGAGACATGGACCATGGGGTAGAGTGCACCCTCAGCAAGTTTGCTGATGACACCAAACTCGGTGGTGTGGTTGACAAGCTGGAGGGAAGGGATGCTATCCAGAGGGACCTGGACAGGCTGGAGAGGTGGGCTCGTCCAAATTGCATGAATTTTAACCAAACCAAGTGGAGGGTCCTGTACCCAGGACGTGGCAATCCCAGGCACAAATACAGGTTGGGCGGAGAATGGTTGGAAAGCAGCCCTGAGGAGAAGGACTTGGGTGTGTTGGTAGATGAGAAACTTAACATGAGCTGGCAATGTGCACTGGCAGCCCAGAGAGCTAACCACATCCTGGGCTGCCTCAAGAGAAGTGTGGCCAGCAGGTCACGGGAGGTGATTCTGCCCCTTTACTCTGCGCTTGTGAGACCCCACCTGGAGTACTGTGTCCAGCTTTGGAGTCCTCAACACGGGAAGGACATGGACCTGTTGGAAGGGGTCCAGCAGAAGGCCACAAAGATGATGAGAGGGATGGAGCACCTCTCCTATGAGGACAGGCTGAGAGAGCTGGGGTTATTCAGCCTGGAGAAGAGAAGGCTCCA
>JAOQGH010000023.1:96260145-96289807 GCA_025769975.1 Gallinago jamesoni | reverse complement strand
ATGGGGCTTTGAGCAACCTGGTCTGGTGGGAGGTGTCCCTGCCCAGGGCAGGGGGGTTGGAACTCGATGATCTTTGATGTCCCTTCCAGCCCAAACCATTCTCTGATTCTCTGATTCTAAACTGAAAAAGGAGCTACCTTTTCATCTCAGAACTGGCTTTTCAGTCTCAAAGACAGCACTGAGCTCATATTATTGGACTGTAAATTCCTTTATTTACTTGTAAACCAAAGTAAAGTAAGTTTTCACAGTATGGTGACCTCCATAACTTCCAGAAGCTCAAATACGTAGTCACATGCGTTCCTTTCTTGTTTTTAGCCTTTGCGCTGACCAAAGCTTTAATTCAAGTCTACAGAATTCTGAAAGTTACAAAGGAAAGAAACCTTAGCAGCTTTAAACTGACATGAAAATGCAGAACTATTTAATTAAGGTTTCAAACACATTCCCTCTTCACTATAATGATCAGGTTAGACAATAATTCAGTTGTCTGTACTTTGCAAATGGCCAAGGACTAATGTCTATAAGGCAGGTGTAGAGTGCATTTGCAAGCCTATATTAAAACAGGAAGAAGTCTCTTAATGATATTTATAATCCACATTGGCCTACTTAATTGGGCCACAATTAATTTAATTATATAAAAGCACACAATAGAAATACAATTTTCAATGATAATCTGTAAATTGAAAGACCAAGTATTTTATGCCAGTTAATATAAAAGCAAGTGATAGCCTTATAAGAGGCAGACTCTTAATGCAGGTGTCAGACACTTCTGGTTCTGATTCCCTAAAATAGGAAAGTATGTGCCTTGGTGGTGATACTAATGCACATCTTTCAATGCTCTCCTGAAAGCCCTTGGATGCTTACAGGGTTGACCCCAAACTTAGGAAAAAGACGTGACTAGTTCTCAGAGCGCTGTTACTAGCAATGTTCTGCCTAAGAAAGTTCCAATGGTTCACAACAGTGACTATTAAATCAAATATTTCACTGCTTTAAATCACTGATTTAATTTTCAACTGCTGTTGTTAAAAGACAGAAGAGAAGGGGAAAGGGAAGAAAGGAGAGTGAAGAGAAGGTAGGGTAGAGGAAGGGATGAGAGAAGAAATGACCAGAGGACCTCCAGAGGTCCCTTTCAACCCCAGCCATGCTGTGACTGCACTTCTTATAAAGGCTTTTAAAGGGAACCCAATAATAGGGCTTTTTAAAAGTACTGCTCTTTAGTGCCTATATATACACATATAAAATATTTTGAAGAAAGCTTAGCAGTCCAGTGATTTATCTGGGGTGAGCAAGTGGTCTCAGTTTTATTCCTAATGGAGTTCTTTAGCTCAAATTAATCATCTTCAGGCATTTATCTTTCAGTATTTATTTAGTATTTATTGTCTTTAAGACATTGGGCAAATATTGACCAAATAATTGCCACAATATCCTATGAGAGAGTTAAATATCAGTATCTTCATTTGGTACATAAAGCAGCTGAGCCACTGAAAGGTTGAGATCTACATTTTCATATTTGAATGCCTCAGGATTGTCACCAAAGTACTACCCCTACAAAATCAAAGTGACCTCAGTCTCTACGTACTGAGCAGACACAGCTCTTGACAGGTTCTATCCATATAAACAGTTGTCTCTCCCAGAGCTCTGTGAATGGTGACTTGTTTTCAAAACACAGAAGTAAGTCCTTTAGGAAAGTCTAAGCAAAACATGTTGATTGTACCCTGGAAAACTTGGCTGATGTGTGCCAAATATTGGAGAGAAATTAATTTTCTGTAGCACAGAAATGTAGTAAGAGCTACACAGAAAATGGTTGAATTTTTTTGACTCATGGCTAGTCATCCCGAGTCACTTTTATCATTCCTAGAAAGAGATTACTCTCATAGAATAACTCAAGCACAAAGAACAACTTTCCACAAAGTTGTTCACAACCCACGGTTTAAGAGGAATGCTATATTTCCTTTTCCTTATCCTTTTCATTACTTCTGCTTTACATGGAAGGGGAAATGTGAAACTCACTTCAACAGTCCCTTTTAAAGCAACAGGGTCTTAACATAGGAATTGTTCCCATCTCACTTTGCACTGGAAAAAACATAATTATAGTTAAAAAATATGTAACGTCCATAAAATTACAATTTTTGAGCAGTATGTTAATGGCATGCAGTGTGTTACTTAGATCAGAAAAACATTCCTATGTATTTTATTACTTCTTATTTTTCTCACATTTTAAGAGAGCAACTCATGCCGTGATATTGCACAAGATTATCTTGGTTCAGATGGTCATGAATACAATCTATCATTATATGTTTTCTCAAAGAAACCAGTTGATCTCAAAGTTCTCTGAATAGGTCTTTCACTATTACTTTTTTTACCTTTTCAGTGTATAATGTGCAGCATAATCCACCAGATTAGAGCCCTTCTGGATAGTTTCAGTAATGCAGTTATCTTCAGTTTCTTCTGAACAGGGAATAAGAAAAATATTAAGGCTAATATTCAGTAACATACGTATTCAAATATTTACATTTACAAAATAGATGTTTGTAATATTAAGCTATATGTAATTTTTCCTCATTAAAAGCATCTCCGTATTTTAATGTTTCTGAAACTAGTCTGGCTTCTGGCCTTTCTGAAAGATAAGGTAGGGGTAGTAAATCAGTTCTTCCCTAAGTTATAAAGCTTGAAGAGTTAGACTTTCCTTGTGTTCCTTCCAGTATAAATCCAGCTGTGCACATTAAGTAGTATCAAACACAACAGGTCCATCTGAAATGTGTTGTTTTCTGTGAATATGATCATGCTCCTTAGGCTTTGTATGTATTTTGCATTAAACTGTCCTTGGATTGATAAGAGAAATTAGAGCCTTGCTCAGAGGCAGTATGAGCTTGCCTGAGACACATGAAGAATACAAGCCTGTATTCAGGCATATTTAACAAATTTTAAGACCTTGTGGGATATGATCAATGCAAGAAACCACTATTATCATCTCTACACTTAAGTTTGATGGAAAGACATATGTAAACCTGATAGTACTTCAGCTCTGCTATTTTTTATAGTGCTATCACGGAACATAGATTATTCCTCTTTTGTGTAGATCTAGCTTTATATTAAATGAATCAGTTATATTCAAAAGCCAGTGGTTTAATTTCTATCTATTTGTGATATTTCTATTTGTGATATCACCCATTTTTTCTTAGAAAATGAATATGAATAATACTAGTTTGCCAACAATCATTTATGTACAATTGCTCATCATTTAAGTACACTGTAATTTTAGGTCACATATTTTAACTGTAGTCCTTGTTGTGCTGTTTCTTAGATCTATTTTTGAATAGGGTGCTCAGATAAAGGGAAGATAATGTGTGACGAAGAGTAATCTTTCCTAGGCAAAATCCTACTTCACTTGACTAAAGATCTTCTCAGGCTTTAAATAGAGCAGTAGTTATTTCTATTTTCGCCTATATTTGATAAAATATATGGTGATTCATTTAATATTATCATTCAGATTTCTGTTTCATCTGAAAATTGCTTTGAGTCTATTTTATTTAACATTTAAAGATCTATATAGGCCATGCAAGAGCTAATTCTATTAGAATTTAATATTGCATGGTTTTTAATAACTTTTAGGGAGTCTACCTCTGAGAAATATATTACGCTCAAAGTATTGCTCATCATGTGGTATTGATTCAGACTCTGATGTAGAAGAGAAGATACCCTTAATATACCTGAATTCCATTGTTACTCTTCCTTTTCTTCTGAGAAGTATGTAGTGTTTTAAAAAATGTGGTTCTTGCAGTAGTTAACATTATTTTGTACTGTTCCCATCAGACCAAAGGACACTTACTATAAAATAGAATCGTATGCAGTCTATCTATTCCATTTATCTATGGTCCATGTAGAATTCACTTTGCATTGACATACAATATAACCTCATTTTAGACCATGTTTTTCCAAACAATTAATATTGACGCTCCAAGTAGAGGATCCACTATATAAAATAAAACTGATCCCCTATTTCCCACTGGTGGTCCAAAAAAGTTTTCCCATCTGAAGTCATGGCATAGGGGTTGGATCAGATTTTCTGTTTACTTTACTTCACGTATAATTTTATTTTATTTGTGATTCTACACTAACATCAAGTGAAAACTTTTCTAATGATTTTCCCTTCTGAATCAAATCTACAGCTATGTAATTAATTGAGAGAATGCAAAGAATGAAATCCTATTTCTTCATCATCTCTGCCCTACTTCAATGTAAAATCACTCTCTGCAGAAGTCTCTTAAAATGCACTGTTCTATACCTAGTAATCTGCTCTATACCATGTCTATTAGATCTAACTGAATCTGATTGAACAGATGCAAATAAAATAGCTCTGATGTTTAAAATAGCAAGACTATACTGTTTGAATGTAGACATTACTGCAATCTGAGGGGCTCTGAATTTCTCCCTGAAATCTCCCATGTGGCACCATGTAGATGGTGAATGGAGAATGGACCAGAGAATGGACGCCCAGGAGACGTGCACCCTTGTGGGCCAGCAGCAGGGTGCCAGGTGGAATATCCCATGACAACTAACTCTAGTCCAGGATAACTAAACATCGCGATTGACAGCCTGGGAAAGAGATCTAGCAATTGTGCCTGAAAACATGTCATCTGACATATGAATGTCACTAAGACAGTAAAATCACTCATAGTCAAAGAATACATAATAGAGAAACATTACACATACAAAGTTTTCCTTTGTGAACTTATGAAGCAGCCTTTTAAAAGAAAACACCCATGGAATGATTCTCACAGAAGTCAGATAGTGTAGTTTGCACATAAAAAGAGATTAAGCTAAACTGCCATTGCTAAACTGTCTGCAGTGCCAGTGTATTTTCAGCTTAACAGTAATCATCGACAAAAGAAAATAACATATATTTTTTTCTGTTACTTACCAAAGAGTATATCTTTGCTTATCTGAAGGAGAGAAAAGAAAACAGCTGTGAAGGCCATAGCTGCTGAAATTCCCAAAATAATGAACACTTTCATCTGAAAGAAAGAAGAGATAATTGTTGACAAAATACGTACCTTCATCTTCTAATTATATGCCACACTATAAATAATTTCCCACTTATGGTAAATTTTACTTTTAAATTGGATTTGTAGACTCATATAGACTATGGTTTTGAAATTCAAAATACTAGTTTTTAGAAATAACTGTAATTTACTTTATTTTTTTTCTTTTCTTCCTTCTCCTTTTTTCCATTTTGAGACATCACTTTTTATTTTATAACATAGGATGTTCTGTCATTATTAGCAACACTTAGTCTACGTATTAAAAATTCAGCAATATGTTATCCTTTATTTTGAAACTTCTCTGTGCGCTAATATTAGTCATTGCACTTAAGAAAGCAAGACTGGCCACACTAATAATCCTTGATCAGAGCCCTCTGTACTTTGTTCCATGTGTAACTGTGCTATGAAAGCAGCATAATGAATCTGCTCACGTGGCAAATGGCAGCTCCATTCACTATTTCAGTGCCCTGGTTTTCTTGTAGTTAAAACAACAGTATAAATATATAAAATATCCAAGAGGTAACATTTTTCACATGCACTATGTTGACTGGAGATCAAAAGATTTAAAATGTTTTTAGTTCTATATTCCATCAACATGAGAAAATGAATAACTAATAAATCAACCCTAAAAATTCAGGGAAGCAATGTTGCCTACAGAAATTTTTTACATTTCATAAGTTAATATGATGAATTTCTTCTGAAAAATGGCAAGAAAAAGTTTTATAGTCTGACCTTTTGTTTGTTGAGGAGATAATCTTCCACAGCTCTGTACTTTATCGATGACAGTAACTGCTCTGAAATCTGAAAGTGAAGTACTTTCCAGGGGCCCAGCTTACGCTACCAGCTTTATGCACTGCTACTCACTCAAGCTTTAAAAGCGCAAATGTTTTCCAAATCTTTTTAGCCACAGTATGTTCTCACAAAGCAGAAACTGACGTTAATGCCTGATTTGTTTATTTTTGGCCTGCTAGAAACCAAGAGCTACCTGTGTAGTCGGTTCTGATATCAGAATTGTTTTCATGGAAATGTGAAGGACAAATGTTCAGATCGAAAAAAAAATAACATTGCCATGCTATGCAGTCACGTAAATTTGGGGTACACTTGTCATTAGTTCTCTTTGTGAATTTATTTGACAAAGAAGGTAACTTTGTGTCTTATTTTTATATATTCTAGCATTGATGCTTAACCAAATGACCTCCTTAAACTCAGATGATAACCCCCAAATTTTCCATCAGCTTCCTTTCAGTATTTTTTAGTTTGCTTGTTTTCTCTTGGATAATTTATTTCACACTTCTAAGCCTAACCTTTTTTTAATTTAGTTACACTTTTTCAACTCCATTGCTTCTTCTAAAGTCAGTATTTTGACCTAAAGAATCTAACTGGCTGTTTTTTTCCATTTCCTCTTTAGGCAGAAAGATCAAAATCCTGGAATCAGGATTGAGGATTCCCTAATTTAATCTATGGTAGTCACAACAGGGAGATCACAAGATGGAGCCAAAGATCAGTGTTTTGATCTCTGCTATGGGTGATAAGAAAAATAGGGGTTGGGTAGGAGGGAGCACCCTGGAGCTGGTGGCTGTATTATACAGTGGTGAAAAAAATCCTACGAGCACATGAACTGACTGGTGGAAAACTCAAGGTAGTTGTTACAGCAAAGTTCAGTTCCCGAATACCATCCATACTCTGTCCCTTACCAAGGTGAGTGGACATTGGTGATGAGGAGGCAGAGAATGAAGGGAAAAAGACTTCTACTGGAAAAGTAGGTTCATGCTCCTTTAAGCCCATTCCAAATTGCAAATATTTTAAGGGTGTTTCCTTACGTAAGAAAACATAAAGACTGACTTCTTCCATGGCACAGCAAAGCACCGAGAAAGCAGATTCATTCCAAATACCTAATAGAATAAGGAGCTTTCACTTATGTCCTTTCATATACTTTTCAAGTATCACAGGTTTCATTTCTGAGAGTTGAGGGGCTTTCTTATAAATGAAAAGCAGGTCTGATTTTCTTTGCAATTTCACAGTAAAAAATCAAAGCTTCCCCATTTAGTTCAAAAAAGAGCTTACCTACCTACCTTTAATGAGGATCTCAGCCTTTGCTCATTGGTTGCAGTTTAAGTATTTGTCAACAGTGGGCTTTAAAGGGTTACCTGCAGCACATTAACTTGTGATGAAAAATTTGAATGGCAGAAGCTATTTTGTGTTTTCCTGAGTTTAATTTAAGCCTATAAATGTTTAACTCCCCACTGAGCCTCAAACACAGTTTTAAGTAGAAGGTGTGGGAAATCTAAATTACACTGGACTGATATAGACATGAGCTGTTGTATTCCCCGTCTTACTGGAGCTCATCCAGAATCTTGTTACTGAAACCTGCTGAAAGAGAAGTAAGAGGGCAGAGTTTAGTGGCTTGAGAACAACCTTAAATTTTTTTTGAATCAGGATTCATATATTGCCTACATGCTGGTGTTGATAATTTGGATTAATATCTTGCTGAATGTATCCCCTTTGTTCTGGATCTTCTGCTAGCTGCCTGTCTTCAGCTATTCTTTCTGCAGGGATTCTTTCAGTGAAGCTGCATGGGTCAATGACTATCTAAACATGGAGTACAAGAGAAGTATGGAACAATCCTTATGCTAAACACCACTCTTAAGAAAAGCAGCAGTGAACTTTAAAAGTTAAACGTAACAATAGTAAGTTTTAAATTGACTCATCTAATTTTTTATATTCGCAAGCTTTGAATCTGCACATGAAGAACTGTACTGTATCTGTGTTCTTAAAAGTTAAAGACCTATAAAGTAAATCTTTGAGCTTTTGATACAAAGATAAGTTACATTCACAGAAATAACCCAAAGCAATAGAATTTTGGACTATTCACACATATGAATTTCTGCAGCCTGTACTTAAAACGTTATGCAGTTGTAACTAATGTTTGATAGTGGGAACAGACACATTTTCTATAAGCTCAGAACAACTCTTATATTTGCACTGTAAGAGCCTGCAGTCCTACCAGGGTCTCTGAGGCAACATCAGTTCTTACAAGCATCAGATTAGAATGAGAGACCTCCAAGATAAATCTGTGCAGCTGCAGGAGCTATTTTTGATAGCAGATTACATGTTTTGTAATATTTAGTGGCAATCCCAGGCTCTAGCATGGCATGAAGGACAGTCTGCTAATATGGAAGTCTAATCTATAATAGAAAAATTAGTCTCTGATTTCTTCTGGCTATTAAAATTCCAAGAGCACTCTTTTGCAAAAAGAGAGGCAAAAAGTGCACATAGCTGTACAATACTTCAACAAAAGCAATTTTGCTGAAGTTTCAGCTTAACATCATACAAACAACAGCAGTTAGTCTCATTCTAGTTAGTTCAGCAAAACATCACCAAGTTAAAAAATGCAAGAAAACGTGACAGAAAAGTCATTTACAAGGAGAGATCAGTTTAGCTGGGTTTCATTGATACCATGACTCATAGTCACTTTAAGCACTTACGTTTTTTTTTTTAAATTAATTCAATTTTAGTAGAAACACTTTTTGCTATTATTCTCTTTAGTTAGAGAAGACCTTGCAGTGGTCTCTGAAGCCAGAAATGGGATGAAGAGGATGAACAGGTAATGATCATTCACTGTCTATTCTAGTGCAGAACTAAAAGTCAAGAAGGTGGCAGGTTGAAAACAAACAAAAGAAAACAATTATTTAGACAACACATAGTTAGATTGCGGAAAAGCTTGTGTCAAGAAGCTGTGATAAAATAAGTTTATATGAGTTCATAGAAATGTTTTCACAATTTTGTGTAATAAAAATACATCAAGGCCTATGAGAGTTAAGATTTGCCTCAGGAACTTCCTCAAGCACAAATAGGCTACAGCTGGAAGTTTTATTTTTCTTCTCTTACAGGTTTCTCTCAGCAGCAACTGTTGCTTTTTGTCAAATGCAAAATATAAAGCTATGTGTCTCTTAGCACTAATTTCTATGTTTTATGTTGAGATTTGAAGCTCAGCTTAACTGGTCTACATAGCTGTCTTAAACTAAATGACAAATAATTGAAAAAATATATGTACATATAGTGGACAAATAGTTCTATAGTAACTAAATAGTTCAGATATTATTTCTGCCTTTTAAAAAAACAGAATAATAGACTAAGGGAGGAGGTGTGTTATTTAATAGTCTTCAGGCTGTGTGACTAAATTGTTGTTACATGACTGACAAATAGCTAAAGAGATCAGGAAATAAACTGAAGTGGGCCAGTAAATACCTAAATGGCTGCCTGTAGTAACTGACAGCATCCAGATTAGCAGTAGGTACTATGAGCAAGGAAGGAAGAGAAGAGATTTGGATCTTTACGCCTGCAATAAGTAGGCTCAAAGAAGGAACAAGCAGCTTGCTGATGCAGAAGAGTTTGATGGTCGGTGCCTGAATTACCTATTTATCCATCTGGATGACTAGGTGACCAGTTTTCCAAATGTCATGTTTGCTCTTTAAAATAATGTCTTTGCCTTTGTAGATTAGTTGTCCCAGGCTGGTGGAATGTGTCTTATATTCTTATCTCTCCTTAGCCTAATGGTTTGCTTTGAGTAAGATCAACAGGATTCGGCCATTACATACTAATTTTAGTGTATGATGCTGAAATTATGTTCTCAGAAATAGGTAGAATATAACATGTAACTAACTGGGATTACTGAAATTCAATGAACATTAACTGAATAAAGCTATAGACCATGACATTGTCTTGTTATAATGTTGATTTCAACCCAAACTGACATTGTATCTCATGCAAGCAAACAATATTTAAAAATCAAGTTACAGGAAATTTTCTTAAGATTTTTTTAAAATGTGCTGTGGTTTCTTATACCTTGTAATAAATGCAGAACAAGACTCCGTAAAGGTAAATTTAGCTGCAGAGGAGAGTCCACCCAATTTCTTGTGTCTGACTTCCTGCCAACCCTGTATATCACTGTTTGAAAACTGCCTTAACTAAAGAGCAAATTATGATTTATGTGGAAGAATGTGGAACAGATGAACAATTTTTAAGGTCTACAGAGGGTCTGAAATTCAGTGGCTTGAATCACAAACACTTTTCTTTTTAAAATGAGACAGAAAATAAATTTTTCATCTAGATGAAGCACTGATTTCAGACCAAACTCAATATCTCTCAGACAGATCATATTAATGGCAAGCTTAATGGTGAGATTTCTGCCTTCTTACAATGCATGGCCTTCTTGCAGAGACCACGGTGGTATCATATAATGAAGCTTATGTCTTGGATTTAAGGATGGTAGGTAGATACATCATATGTCATATAGTCATAAAGCTGATCAAATACTAACAAGACAACAAGCATGATCTTTTGTAACTTAGCAGAAAACAGGAATTGATTTAGGAAAATATAAACAATGGCCACATAATACAATTGTGACAGACCAATTTTAGCATTCTGCGTGCTGTGAACGAGGCTTTCAGCATGGTTAGTGACAAATCCACAAGAGGATTTAAGGTTCCAGAAGAAAAATTGGGAGGTGACAGTATTGAGAGTGATTCATTTCCATAAACAAAAGTGTCCACAGATGGCAGATGTTCTCATCCTCCTTTTGTAGCCCTTTGCAATGAATGAAATTTTCCATGAATATATCCATGGTGGGAACCATGGTAGGGACCATGACACATGGTCACATCAGAAGCTCCCTGATAACAGTGGGAACTGGACCACTATCTGTTACCTTCTACCGCCCAATACCAAGCTACTGTGAAAATCAAAGCAGTGGCAACACGTTTTCATTTTGTACTCATCATTTGAAAGAAAGGAGGTAGCATAGTCAAAGTGCTCAAAAAAACCAAAACCAACATGGACACCTGTAAAGGAAGAGAAGCAGAAAATTGAAAATCATGACTGGAGAGAGGCCTCTGTCTTGTAGTGAGCAGTGCAAATGTTGTGCCAGTTATTCTTACTGGCTGGGTCAGGTGTCTCAGTAAGAACATGCCATTCTGAAGAGGCTTATCCTCTCTCCACACCATACAAAGGTTTTTTCTAGGGTAGATACCCTTCCCAAAATTAGGAATTCCAGGTTGTGATATGGAAGCCCCTTTATGGGCACAAATTTTCCAATAACTTGGAGTAGCAGCGCTTGAATTCCTCCTCATGCTTAAATGTTTTCTGCTGGTCTGCTTTAGTGAATTGCCTGGTAGGCTGCATTTTCCCAAGCGTGGCACTGATCTCCCAAATTTATTATTTAATTTTCAATTAATTTTTTGATTAATTCAACGATAAAGGCAATGGTAGATATTAACATAGTAAGAAATTGTTTCAGATCTGGAATTGTCAAACATTTTGGAGAAAAAGGAAAGGGAAGCAGACAGTGAAAAATTAGACTTCTATTCAGTAAATCAAGTAATAAAAGAATCTCTCAAGAGGGCCACCAGCTCATTAGATGGATTGTTCACTAGACACATCCTACATTATAAACACATTTTGTTAATTGAAAAACACATCTTAAATCTAATGAGATACTCTTGAACTGTTTTCATCCAAGTTCATATTCACTCAAGCAAATGAGTCTGCTTCTGAATTAATCTCCAAATTTCCATTAGTCTGTCACAAATCAGGAAAGTAAATAATCTGAAGAAGTTAAATGAAACATTCTTCATGAGCACCAATACTAAGAGGTCACACAGCTCTACTCTCTGGGACATTTAGTGTTCAAGTGAGCCTTTTGACTGAGTAAGAAAAACATCTTGGCTATTTGACGTCATGTCAAGGTTCCACAAATCTCGAGCTGTTATTTGTCATGCCCTGCTGAGTTTGAAGCATTCTGCTGCTAGATAAAGTATGTTTTAGAAAACACACTGAACAAACAATGTTGAAACATCCAGATGAAAAAGGCACATGATCATTATCAAGCATTAAATAGTAACTAATAACAAGAATGAAACCCATCATATTTAAATGATTATTAATGAGAATCAACACTTTTTAAACAATTAAGCAAAGGTCACCAAATAGCTAAAGGGACAGGGAAGAGTATGTAAGTGAGCGTGTCTGTATTTGTATGTACACATGTGTGTGTGTATATATATATATATATGAAATTACATAGAAGAACTCATTTTTCACGGAAATCTTCAAATTTGAATTGAGGAAAAAAAAATAATAATAATAGATACTGTGGTAGACTGACAAATCCAATAAAATTATTTTAATGCAACCAAATATAAAGTGATGTCTTTGGAAATAAATTGGGCAGTTGATATGATAAGAGAATTTTGAAAGCTGTGACTAAGCAGAACAAAAAAAAAAGGATATAAGTGAGATGTAAAAGGAGAATGAAAAAAAAATTGACTTGGTGTCAATGTATGAAATTGATAACACCACTACAAGTTCATCATGCCCACTTCTGAGGTCTGGAGACCGTGAGTAAGCTTTAACAACGTGAGGCTTAAGGCAGTGGAGGTGCTTGGTTTGGTAAGAAAATACTGAAGAGTGACATCTGATGCAGTTGAGCATTTGCACTTGGGAAAAAACCAAACCATAGGGAGCAAGTTTTCAATTCTGCAGAAAAAGGTATGAGAAGATACAATACCTGTGAGCTGTAATGGAGTTAAATAACCTTGACCATGAAATAAAATATAAATTGCAAGTAGCAAAAAAAACCCAATAAAAACTGAAAGAGGTTACACAGGTGTGCAGTGAGGAAGAAAAAGAAAGAAAGCTTTCTGCACAGGGCCCTGGCTGCCTGGGTATGCCTTCGTTCAGGGCTCTCACATAAAATTTCCTTGGGTACCAGTGACCCCTGCTGTAACACCAGCTCTGTGTGAGAAGGAGAATAAATCCAAGAACTCACTGAAAGAACAGCAAATTTGTGCCTTCCCCCATCTTCTCACCACTCCTCCCACAGACTGGTAACTAACACCTACCTGCTGCCCTTCCCATCCTCCCCAACCCATGTTCCTGCCCAGCTTCCCAGCCCTGCTCTGCTGCAGACAGCAAGGAGCTCGTGTTGGGCAGCCCCCCATCAATGACCTAGGTACCCAGGCAGTTAATTACGGGCAGTCTGGGATGAGGTCTTGCCTGGCAGATCAGCTGGTATCTGCTCATGTGTGCATTGCTGTAAACCACCTGGACATTTTCACATGTTGCTATGAATACCAATGAGAAAATATCTAAATCTGTTTTTCCTAATGATGTATCCCTTACCTCTTTAGTTATGCAGTTGATCCCTGATGCACGAGGTAGCCCTTTCTTAGTTGACAGAAAACCAAATCTGTGTATAGTCAGATCAATAATATTTGACAGCAGAACTATTTGCCTTCTAAGACGATCACAGTTCTTATCAGAAATGATGAAATTTGTGATAATGAGTCCTTCAGTGGGAAGCAACCTTTGCAGATGGTTTTTTGGTAGCATACTGGCAACATGGGCCGCTGAAAAGAGCTCTAACTTTATGGTTTCAATACACTCTTGAATGCACTAAAAATGTTACTGTAATATGAGAGCTGTAAGTTCATACCATGTTCTGTACTGTGTAATTTTGCATCATTGTGATACCCAGCTCTTCTTTCTAGTTTTCAAAAATGTCATCAAGGATGAAAGAGCTTCTTCTCATCCAAAAGACACACACAGAACCGCCTTTCATTAGTACATAAGACCAATGGCATGTGGTGGAGCTTGTATACGAACATTGGAATGGAGAGCTGCTGCTGTACAGTAAATTGAATGCACTTGAGACATTATAGCTTCCATCTGTACTATTGGAAATCTCATATTTAAATCAAGACAGGTGTAGCTAAACTGCCTGTAACAAGCAGTGCCTGGCTTTTGCTAGTTCCTCAGACGTGCCTAAGGAGGGTGTTCAGCAGACCATTGGCTGGACTAGGGCAAAATCACAGCAGAGACAGTTTTCACAATTTTGGTTAGGGATAATCATAATTCAGATCCCTGAACATTTCCTGATATAGTTCAATTTATTAGTATCGAAGTAATGAAAGGGTCTTCACTGGAGAAACTGCTAGGGGAAAAAAAGGGTGCACTCTAATCAATTTTTCAGGGTGATTGAATGCCGTCAAGAGGGCAGATAGAAGTATCTCAGACTCTTCACTGTGTGATGGAATAGACTCAATAACATATCCAGGCTCTGCTGACGGCCACTCTGTAGGACAAAATGAACTTCCCAGAGCTCTAACAGGAGGACACAATTAATCAATTTGGTGTGGGTGTTCATCCATAAATAAGGGCACACTATACAAAAGGACCAGTAGAAACTTTGGAAGGTGACAAATATAACGCAATATCTTTTAAGGACCATCAACAAGAAATCAGTCCTCTACCTGCAGAAATTGCTAAGCAGTCTGAAGTTTTTTATATAACTCATATGGATGTGTTTATAATCTTCATATATGATTTAAAACCAAATAATATTATGACACCAGGTAGCTTTTCTTAATATACATAAATCTAGGAATGATGTCCATGTTCTTTCCTTTCTGAGGCACAGAGAAGTGTACAGCCTCAACTTTTTTTCAGTTGCTGCCTAACTGTGATAGCATCTAAGGCTCTAGTTTGCATTAATAAAAACTGAGCACATTTGTGTGCCTATGCAAGACCATAGCTATCCAGCAGTGTAACACAAACAGCCCGGGGCCTGGGGGAGTCAATGCTCAGCCTCACAAGTTGTTTCTTCTCAAGTCTCTCTGTAAGAGATGAACACAGTGGACTACTGTCCCCTGTTGTCAACACTTTAGGCACAAGGGAGAGCTATTCACACACAGGGAAAAGCAGGGGAGAAGGAAACGAGGAAGACACTGGTGAGTGCAGATCTTGTATTTCTTGTATTTCTTTGGCCACCAGAGGAGTATAGTCTGACTGCTCTGAATTAACTGCCACTTCTTGAGATCTCATCTGAGACAAAGAAAAACAGCTTCACCTGCCAAGGCAGTGAATACATCTGCCTTATCAAAAAGGTGACTTTTACACAAGTAAAAGTCACAAAAGATGTTTAATACTCTGCTGCCACATCAACATTAGCTTAACCCAAGCAAAGTCCTTGCAGCATAGGAAGCATGTCTTGGATATTGTGATGTACCTTCACTGTCAGAGAGAGAGATTAGCACAAGCCAGGAAAGGCAGATACAAACAGGTTAGAAGGAGGTAGAAGGTGGCAGAAAGAGCAGATGCATCTTTTAAAGTGGGAACATGCAAAAAGTGGCAACAGGAATGGGCAGAAAAAGGCATAACTTTCCTGGAATTCTGCCTGTGCCGGACAGAGTAATTATATGGCAGGACAAAGCTGCCAGCAAGCAATGTTTGTTTTCTGTGCAACAGCCAGACTGTGGTATACATAATTAGCAAGCAGATGGCTAGAGTCCCAAAGGAACCATAGTTTGTGACGACTTTTGCACTCCACTGTTTGTGCCATAACATTCTTTTTAAAATAGTACATGTGCCAGGTCTGGGTAATGGTTTAACAGATGCTTCATCTTGATTTCAGGATAGCAGATGCAGGAAAGTTTCTCTGAGAGCCAGGAAGGAGACATTCTTGACGCTATGGATGTTCTAGTACGTAAAATTTCATACAGGTGTACATATGCTCCTTTAGCCCTGAGAATGCCAGGGATGTATAGATTCAATCTGAGAGTTCAAGGAGGAGGAACGTGCAGAAGGCAGCAGGCTCATGTCTTCCCTTAAGAGACTGGTATATTATGGCTAATCTTTTACAGTGAGTTGACAGGTTTGTGCAATTTCTGGATGGAATAATTTGGATCTATTTGGATCTGAGGTCCGGAGGCTGGAAGGTTGAACAGTCATGGGCACAATGTGCCTCACATGGGCTCTCTTACAGAAATGTGAAGGGTTCTCTGTTAAAAGTATTATTAGTAACTTCCTATGTCTTATAGTATTTTTTTCGTATTTCAGAATATCTTGTATTGATGAACTATAGCTCTCGAGAATAAAAAGCTTGCTCAGGGAATGAAATAGATAAGAATAAATTGGCAAAGGACAGTTAGTCAAGGGGCTTTGGGTATGCTTAGATACCTGTGTAAAAATAGAGTTGTGGCCTCTCACTTAGATCTGTTTCACATGTCAATGTTAACATGACCCGTGTGTGTAAGCCTCTGCACCCTTTGCAGACTGCTCTGACTCTGTTTTTCCTGTTTCTGATCAAATCTTCAGTTCCTTTCTCCTCTTTTCAGTTGTATTTTACCTTGAGCCCATTTATCATCCGAAGTTTCACTTTTTCTCCATGTTCTCCACATTTTGTAAACATCTGAAGATCTCTCTCACCCTTTCCTTAAAGTGAGTACACCTAATCCCTGAAGTGAGCTGGATACAGTTTTCATATCTGAAAACAGGCAAGATTTAAATATTCTAGGCAAGAAATTAAAATACAAGACCCTCCCTTCTGAGGTCCTTCTTTCCTTCCACCCTGGATCTTTTTTTAGCAATTTCCAGTAATTTAACGGTTTTAACAAACTCTATCAACTCATGCACATCACCAGGAAATGTCTTACCTTACAGCCCCACTTTGACCCAACTCTATTCAATGTTTTTTTCCATCCTGCTTCCTCCCCCCCACCCCAGTGCACACCTCAGCATGCTCAATGTTAACACCTGGAAGGGAAGACCACTCTGATTCTCAGTCTGAGCTACGTACAGGCATTTTTCCAGGCCAGGACACCCTTGCTCCATCTCTTCCCTCACTTACTCTCATTGTCTTTATGCAGGTCCCTGTTGCTTATCCCACGTTTCTATTTCCAGTTTTCCAGTCCTCTCCCATGCTTCCACCCTCCATTTGCTCCTCCTTTCTCCAGCACTGTCTCTACATTTTCCTTCATAGTCTTTGTTCCTTATCCTTATTCTTCTGTCCTGAGTCTCTGTTAATTCCCACTCAGCCATTTTCCTGATTTCCATCATAATTTTGTATGTAGCGGAGATGATCTTACATGCTTTACAAACCATGAACAAATAATAATTCATGCTAATGAGACAAATATACTTTAAGTAAAATACTTTGATTTTTGCAGTGCTCTCTACCAAACTGCCAGGCTGGTGTAGGTCTGCAGAAAGGATCTGGGGCTGCTGCTGGGTTAGGAAATACCTACTCTGAGAGCACAAGAAAAGACTGTTCTTCAAACCTGAGCTTGTTGCAGTTTGTTAGGTAAGAAAGGGTGGGCTCTTGCCCCAGCTGCCTCTGTGCTGGGTAGGCAATAACTATTTCATGCAATGGGAGTTTCACAGATGGCACAGACAGTGAATCTTAAGCTCTTCTTGCTCTACTTTTGACACCATCAAGTAAAGCTCCCCCTTCAGATGCACAAAAGCTGTGCCTGAATCATTAAATAGCACTGCATATGAACAACAAAGTCCAGCTCTCGGAAGAAAGAAAAGGAAGACAGCTTCTTCTCTTTGAGTACTTAAAAATTAACCTACCCACTTCTCTGCCAGGTGCAACGCTACCAGTCCTGAGTTCATGGGCTGCAGAGAAGACTGACTATGACCTAGTTTAATAAAAGTGATCTGTGAATAACAGCTCCCTTTTTTGGAAAAAAGGCAAGAAGTTTACAACTAACAACAACCAACAGTAAAAACCATAAGAACAAAAGAAATGCTATTACTTTAAAATTAGCCACTGTTTAAACATTTTTTTCTGCAGTTGAAAAAACCCCCATTTTTTTCCCAATCAGCAGGAATTTTCTTCTCTTTTGAGCTACGTACTGCAGAAAATAATTCAACTCTGTCATTCCAAGCATGAAGTAGAACAAACCATCTGAAATAGTTAATATAATTTAGTGCAAAGCAATTACATCTATTGCCACGAGAAGCACAATTTACTACCACAGGGAAGTGAAAAAGTCCAATATGTCATAGTAAAATGCAATTTAAGCTTCACATAGATGAGACCTTTTTCACATCTTTGCATTTTTCTCTTTGGAAAGGGGACCAGAGCTCAGGATTAAACGTCCCCAGAAAATTGCCCTGCCTGCCGGGTTACCAAAGCTTGCACTTTCATCTGTGCTTACTCTTCATCCTCAGCAAATCTGCCTCCTCCCCTCAACAGCAGCACAACCTCAGCAGGAGGCCAAACAGCAGCCTCTTGAGATGCACCCAAGGGCTCTGACCCACACCGAGGCAAAGAGGAATAGCTACTTAAAAAGTGTGCAGCCCCCCTGGCTATCTCCCCTGCCCCTCCTGCCCTGCTGCTGCTCAGGGGCTGGCATACTAACCTAGCCCCCTCCAGGGGCTGCTGGAGTTAAAATGCCACACTCTGACCTGTGACGCAGACATATTACCTTCTGCTTCTTCTTAGGGTGTAGCCCTGAGCAGAGAAGGGGGACAGGCAGGGAACTATACCATCCAAAAACCTAGTTAGTCTAGGAACTCGCTTGTTCCCCTCTCTGGGTCCAGTGCTATAATCAATAGGCAGTAAAGTAACGGGGCCACTCTGCCTCTCCCCATCTGGAAACACATATTTATAGAAATGGCAGTTGCCATGTACTTTTCTGAAGAGACTGGTTTGACTCCTCTCTGAAAACGCACTGTGTCATCAAGCCTTTCCCTGGACCAAGCAGCCTTCCTCCCAATTGTTTGACCTCTACCTACATGGGAGTACATCAATACATGGGAATTTGGGCTATTGAGGACATTTAAAGGACATGGCCTTCAGATTTGGTGACAGACAGAGACTTTCTGTGGTTGCTTTTTCATTATCTAGTTTCAGTTCAGTTTCCTAAGTCCCACTTTGGATACACTTCTGTGATACTGGGATGCCTCTTGATTCAAAGGCTAAGAGATGGGGTGACTGAAATGTGTTAAATACTTACACACTGTCTTTGATCACACTATTGTATTGGTATTACCTAAGAAAGAAAGAAATCTCAGCTCCGTTACTAGCACATACTGCTTCTTTTAGGTTTAAATTCAGGGTTTATTTTTCATTCATAACATGTTCTCCTCTTCTAGAAATACTATTACTTCCTTTAGGAAGAATTTCTTTCTACAATTAACAGTCCCTACAGATGGATGATTCCACTATTAAAAATATGAGTATCACCTACTTGGTGGTAAATGTGTATTCTTCTTAGAGGCTAGATAAACACAAATACTTTAAAAAAAAAATAATTATAAAACTTTTCAGAAGTCCCTTTTTCCAACCATCTGGCCAGTAGAGTTGACAGTGCATCGTGTTTTTTCTGTTAGGAAAGCAAGGAACAAGTATACAAGAAATCTCAAATTACAAATCTGAATTATGCCCAGCATTGAAGGCTGAGGACATTTTGCTGTTTAGCACCTTTCAGTTCAGGATTTCAGCACTGAGCTCTCACTGAAACCAATATATATATATATATATATATTTTTATATATATATATATATCATGGTCATTATGTTTCCCAGTAAGTCTCAACTGCCTGCATTTAAACTATGGGAAGTGGAAGTGTTCTAATTCCTGACTCCAAATCACAGATCCTGACTCTGTCTTGCCCTGCTTAAGACTGAAAGCATTTGTTATGTATCCCTCTCTCCATACCTTGATTTCCACAGTGAAAACTGGTCTTCATGGCTGCAGGAAGCTGCTGTGGCCAGATCCCCTCACTGGTTGACATGAGAAGGACTGTGAGCTGCATCACGGATCACACCTAGGCTTTGTCATAGGAACTAGATCAAGCCAATGATGAGTTATTGAATGAAAGGTGAAATGCAACTATGTCTTTTACTGATCCAATTACAAAGTTTTGATTATTAAAAATAAGAAACACACCAAATCACTGATGATAAAATATAAACCTCAAATAGCTGCTAATTCCTTATATTTATTTCATAAATGAGAAAAAAAACACCAATGAGGAATAAATTATTTATTCAAAAACATCTATACAAAATAACACTTTTGGAGATAAACACTTCTACATTTTTAAAGTGCATCTCTTCGTTGCTACAATATTTGATTTACTAATTTACACTGTAAATTCTTAATTTATAAAAAAAATAATTGGTGAATATTTTTCCAGTTTGATGTTAATAACAGGGAAGCACATATTCCATTATAGAAATCACTTCTGAAGTGTTTACATATACAAACTATTCATATCCAGATGTAAAGACAACACTGTGACAATAGCAAGAGTATCACTAGAAAGTTGAATTACAGTATACTGTACGATAATAGGTTCTCTTGTTATAAAAGTTTATTTAAAAGTGCAAAATATATACATTCTGCCTTTATATTACTTCCTAGTTTAATCTTTACTACTTATTAAATCTCTGAGTTCCTGAACTGACCAGATAAAATTACAGTAATTTTACACTATGTAAATCTACAATCATGCACATGTTGCAAAGCTGCATTTTCAATAAAAACAAAAAAAGCAAAGCTACACACACAAAAGCTGCATTTCAGATGCCCTTTTTACTTTGCGAACTGAAATACATAAAATGTATAACAAAATAGATAAGGAATACCATCTAAATGCGAAACGTTATGAATATGAAAAGAAGTGCTACTTTTTCTTTATTTGTTAATTATGGGATTACCTGTAAACAGTTCCCTATACTAGAATGATCACATTTATGGCATCATTTTGTTGCACAATATTTTGGCCCTAAATGCAGTCTTCCACTAAAACCGAAAGAAACCTGCAATATACAAAAACTTGGAGAAAATCAACAAACATTGAATTGCCATGTTGCTAAGATGAACAACATTCAATCAGTCTCTATGTGTCTGTATAGAATTTTGATATCTATTTAGGTTTGGCTCTAACTAGCATTTATGAACTGTTGAACTATGCATTTTTAGGAGAGAGCTAGTGGCCTAGCTTATCATTTGATAAGATATAGTTATTGGCTGCAATAGAGCAGGAAACATTTAATAAGGTGTAGTTATGGGCTGCAATAGAGTATACTAATTCAAACCTTTTTCTTCTTAAAGGTTCTTCTGAATTTACGTTGTGTAAAGCCTTAAAACTGAAAATCTTGTGCTAATTACCTGGTGTAGCTCACTTTGATATTTTTTTTTCCTGTGCCAGACTTCAGTATACTTGATCCTTCTAAATTTATGTCAATTACTGAAGAAAAGATTATCTTTCTCTTTCAATAAAGAAAGATTTACAGGGTGGGAAAAAGAAAAAATGGCAATTAGAGGGGAAAACATGAGTGTTAATGTCCCCACTGATGATTTAATCCTAGAAGCTCTGAGTTCTTAGGGAATTCCACCAATGCCTGCTGACTTTCAAAGGGATGTCTGGAAGCGATTTAAAACACTTACTATAAAGCGTCCACTGGATATTCACATAGCTTTTTCTTCTTTGGGTGAGAAAAAAAAAAGCCATTAAAAAGAATATCTGAAATATACACTTTTTCCAATGAACAACAGCATGCAGCCATCAGCCTTATGCTGTATTGTGGATTGCTTGATCAGAATGTGAACCTACTCTAGACATCATCTGTGCGTGAGTCTTGGTGACACTCATACACAGGAGAAAAGCACTAATTTTATTAAAACCCTCCACACTTCACCTCCATAATGTATTTCTGCAAGTTTTCACCAAGCGACAATTGCCATCTACTTTACAAACAAGATGATGTGATAGAGGGAAGGAGAAGAAATTACTGCATATTTCAAATTGATCAATTTTGGATGGCAATTCCCACAGGAATTTGTATTGCATGGCTCCATTGTTAATAGTGTTTGCCGCCCACAGTGGACAAGTTTACTCAGGTATTTAAGATAGCAATTCCTGGAAATGTTGATATAAAAGTACATATGGGAATGCTACTAATAAAAATTTCAAGGAAACACAACAACTACTTTCTCAAATACACAGAAGTCAAATACACAGTTAGCTTTCCCTTGTTTTTACTTACCACTTCCACAAAGAATAATGTCTTGCCTCCATTTTTTTACAGCTAAGTGAAACCTGAGCACAGTCAGAG
This sequence comes from Gallinago jamesoni, assembly GCA_025769975.1. Lineage (NCBI taxonomy): Eukaryota > Metazoa > Chordata > Aves > Charadriiformes > Scolopacidae > Gallinago > Gallinago jamesoni. Next base: position 96,267,856 of record JAOQGH010000023.1, on the reverse strand, counting down.
AACTTTGAATCCACTTAATTTGAAATCATAAGTGATTTATGGAATGTTATCTTTACCAACCTAAGTCATTAGTAATTATTCTGTTGAAATAAGACTAGTTTTAGACTAATATACTATGAAAGATGCCAAAATGCTTGAATTAAAATTTAAACCTCCAAACCTCCAAGCATAACATTTCATTGATTTTCTTGGATTTTCCAGTGAATGTGAAGTGAGATACGTATTGGAGCATCTAACATCACAAATTATTATTCCTGTTTTTACAATGGCTTGTAAAACAAATATTCATAATTACTTAATGTAAGTGAATAAAGATTATGCAAGAAGCATAAATAATAATTTATGTACATCAGATGGTACCATATCAAAGTAAAATTTTCAAATAGCTGACATTTTGTATGCAAATACAGTGAGCTATCAGAAAGGGGCTAAACTCCTGTCTCATTCTGTCTGTGAGAGATCTAAACACGCCAAAATATGGGCTGGAAATAGAAATTTTGAATTAACTGTTTAACAGAACAGAATGTTTAGTTTCCAGGGGGCGTGAACAGAGGCACTAGATCAGATATAAATAAATCCCAGCAACCCAAGGATGATAATATAGGTGAATAAATACAGTTAATAGCAGAAATATGACTCGTGAACAGGTACCTGCTGCAGGAAGAGTGAACACAAAGAAATGAGATGAGAAAACTTTCAGTGACCAACAGTAAATCAACCTCTTGCAGAATGGTATTTTGTCCTCTGAAAGAATGTTAATGGCCCCCAAAAGAGGTGGATGACATTATAATCTGGGGAGCAGGGTAGTGAGATATCAACTCACACACTTCAAGAAGAAACACAGAAAGGACTTGTACTTGCAAAATCCCTGACTGGAACAAAAAGGAAAAAAAAACCAACAAAACTAGTTTATAGTTTTTTCTGTTCACATCCCATCTTCTTCATTTGAGAGAGGACTTTTACAGTTTAAATATAATTTTCTTTCCCACTATTGAATTAACATCAATTAATATAGTATAGTGGTCTAATTGTTCATGGAATAGAGTATGCATTCCTGCTCTTTATTACAAGTATTGCACACAGCTATGGCATAAAGAAAAGTGATTCAACAGATATAAGTTACTCTCTACATAAGAGACAGCTAGAACTACTTATATATGCTTTTGCAAAGCTTTGTAGTCTACAGGTATGAGCCTTGTGAATGCAGTTATATCTCATTTACAACATGGTTTTACATAAATTTTGTCTTTCTGACTGTAATCACATGTATTCTGAATATTAATTAATTAATACAAAGCACACTTGTCTTTTGTTATTATTGTCTATTGATCAAATTAAACCACTTTTGCCTGCACATAGTGAAAAAGACACGACTGCATAAATTTTAGGCAGTGAATTAACCCAAAATATTTCACCCTGGAAGTCTTCTGCGTTAGACACCATTTTCAAAGAGGAGAAAACAGTGGTGGATATTTTGATCATCATGGTGATGAACAAGCTGAGGAAGCACAGCTGAAATAGTGGAATAACACATAATCCAGATGCTTAGGGAATACAAAGAAAAAGATGAGAACCAGACACCTCTCACTTTCAGTACTTCCTAACAGAATTAGTTTCTGCCGTGATCTGCAGTACAGGAATTTTTAACAAGACGACAGTATTTCTCCATGCCTCGCTGGTCAGCCTGAAAGCTCTGCTATTATTGAAATGGAAGAACCTGGAAACATCTTTATCATCTAGGGCATCTGCTCTGAAATGGAGAATGTAGCAGGAAAGCTGACAGGCTGAGAATTCCCCAAGTACTGGATCCCAGAGTCTCAAGTCATTGCTGTTTGGGCTTAGGCAGATCGGTTGCTGGATGGGAGGAAGCGCCAGATGCACAACAGTTGTGCTGGGATAAATGGAAATCTACTTTGCTAATTCATCCCAGTAAGCACACTTTCAAATTTGGCTTATAATTCATGTTATGGTATCAGAAAAAGTTTTTTTTTGTGAAGGCAAATCAGTTCAACCAGGAAAAATAGTCATCAACAGAAGTTAAGTATAGACAACCAAAAAAAGTACAAGAAAAAAATCAAATTAATATCTGCTTCTTTATCAAGATTCATCCTCCTTTTCCTTCTAACAGTTGAGAATTGTACCTTTATTTCAGAGATTGTCATACAGTTCCTGGTCTCCCTTCCTTTCCCATCTTGCACTGCCTCTCCAGCAATACTGTAATATGTTACTGACTAGTTCAAAGTTTTACTGAATACCTTCAGGATTTAGATCCTATAGAAAAATATATCAGAGAGAGCGTCCCTCCTGCAGAAGGTCTGTGCTTTACTTTAATGCTGCTTCTGCTGTCAATAATATATCTGCCCCTTGGAAATCGCCAACTTTCACCAGAATGGTATTTTCTGAACAGAATCGTTTAATGACAGAGAACAAGGGACCCAGGAGTCTGTTGAGCACTGCTGGGATGACCCAGTCTGTGTAGAAGACTGAGGCCATGCTTGCTTGCTACCACGATGCTGATGTAAACTGCTTGTAATGCTCTTCAACTAATGGACCTTCGGCGGTGTTGAAAAGCTTTAGGAACTCTGTACTACATGAAAGACTAAGAATATTTTGCAGAAATTTTTCTCTATTCTTAGTTTTGTTTCAAAGCCAGCTCTGAAGCACGCTTCTAGTGGGGCTAATCAAATTGACCTGAAAAGTCAAAAGATTGATTCACAGTTAAACAACCATAGGTAGCCAAGCTATTACATTTTACTGACTTCCACTCATCAGCAGAGGCACAGCAATCTGTGGGCACACTCCCATCCCTCTGCAGATATTAAATGAAACATGCTCAGTAAACAACTGCGAAGGTCTAGGAATTCAAAGTGAGTGTCTGTCATGAGTAGACAGTTGTGTATTTAGCAATTTTAACGATTAGGTCCATTTGCAGGAATCTAAGTATTCACTTACATACAATACTAGAACAGCTAGATCTTTTTCCCACTGCAAAACCTGTTCATAGCAAGGGGGGAACTGGTCATGGATCTCTTTCTCCCAGGCTGCCTCTGAATGAACCCCTAAGGATGTTTAACAGCCTGGAGTCTTCTCTCAAATGTTGTCACTAGTGACAGTTCACAGAGGAACTACAATTTTATCCATATCTTACCCTGGTTCCTAACTATGCATCCTTTTTCTGGGTGTTTTAGATAAATAATTTTTTTGTTCTTAGTTGGCTGGAGGCTGTTGTCTGTAGGGAAATCCTACAGACAGTCCACAAACAGACTCCAGATGGTCTCCACGCAGTGAGTGGCGTTGGGTTATGCTGCAGGTGCTAGAATTCAGCTTCTAGAAATCTTGTATACGGTGCTTTAAAACGATGGGGACAAGAGGTCTGTCCACACAGATCTGAATCAGTCTGGGAAACTGCTTCCTAAGTATTTGATACTGGTCCCTGGCTTTTCTAGGTTATGCAAATCTTAGCCAGACAAAAATGGTAGTTTTTATGTCCATATGATTTGGATAATATCTTAATATAACAAAACCATCTGTCTGATACTGAGATATCCTCTCTTCCTTATGCTATAAAATGTTCCTAGGTTTTACAATATTTAATGAAACCCCCATCAATTTTATTTGGAGTTCAAACAACTTAAAATACATCTGCATATAGTTCTGGCAATTTCCAAACTCTGTGGTGTCGAAGAATAGTGAACACTAACCTGCTATTTGTAAATACTTGAGGGCCGTTTTTGAACAATTTGAACTCCTAATATTTTATTTTGGAGGGAACATTTTCATACCACAGAGACATATTTTATCCAATTTATATTCTGGGTGTGCTTTGAATGTCAAAATAAAAAAAAAATAAATTAAAAAGTGTGGGAAAAAGAAGAGTAGGATGGAGTACACCATTAAAAATTCCAAATCTTAACTTTCTTCTCACTTTTTTTTTTTGTCAAAAAAAAGAAACAAAAAAAAGAAGAGACACAAAAAAAAAGTCAATGAAGAAAATCGTTGGAGAACAACTACAGAAATTTGTTTTAGGAAGTTGAATTTTTTCAGACCAAGAGATGAGAATGTAACTATAAAAGAACAAAGGTTGATTGATTAATTTTTTGAAAAGAGCAATGACAAATGAACACAGCACATAATCTTTCAAAAAAATGACCTTGAAAAAAATGTGAAGTGGTATGATAGATCAAAGAGTAATGGATATCACAGATAAAGATGCACCAAGATCAGCAAGCATTAGGCAAAAACAGGACTCTCTGTTACACACAGTTTAACATACATAATATTAAATTATGTATGTTAAAGTACTTTTGCAAGAACTGTTGGAAAAGTTGTGCAGCTGTGGATGGCAGAAAAAATACTGTGCTTATTAAAAAGAATATTGAAAACACCTTTACCTTGCCTACTTGCCTGTATTGGTAGGAAACACAGTATCAGTCATGTCTAACTGGGAGAACAAGGCAAGAGAGCTAAGAAAATCTGAGTGCAAAGTCCCACACAATCGTTTGCAAAGCTATTTAAATAGAGAAAGCAAAAAAAAACCTCCAGAAAACCTACATGTGTTTTAGTAAAAAAATAAAACAAAATAAAAAAAAGCATGCCATAGAAATGGATTTACTACTGATGAAAAGGCATCTGAAGTTGAGAGAGGTACACTAGTTAGCACGGGAAAAGACGTACTGTACTGCTGTGCTTACTAGAATATACCAGACAAGAATGAAATATTTTCCAAGAGGAAAATCAGTAAAAGATCTTTCTTAGTCATTAAAACAGAGAAATTTGTTTACATCCTTTTCATATGAGCATTCAAAAACTATGGGGTTTGGGGTAATTTCCTTATTGCAATTGCAGATCTTTCTGCACAGGTATAAAACCAGTGTGTGAGTAACTTATTAAGAAATTAAACAGAAATGAAAAAAAATATTGAGGGATAAGAAGTGGTTAATGTGGCAATAAAAGGCATTAAAATTACTTGATTTTATAGAATTAGGGTGACAAAGATTGTAACGAAACAAAACCATTGAAGAGTATTTTGAGATCATAGTAGAATTCTAAAAAATTAAAGTGCAAACCAAAGCAACCAGCAAATAAACTGGGAGCTTAGTAGCAGGACTGGGAGGAAGTTAATGTTATGTAAGTTAAAATGACCACAACCTCAGAATTTGGCACTGTCGCAACAGCATTCTCACCTACCGTATGGAGTGAGTTAATTGAAACTCCTCAGCGCCTCCATCTAAAGGAAGGTGAGGGGCAAATTAAATCCAAGCTCGGCTATGAATATAGTTCCTTTTCCTTTCATCCTGCTATGAATATCCCCGTGATGGGGAGAAATCTGCAATAATGCTAAAAATGCTGATAAAAACATCATTGAACTGCCACAAAGAACTGAAGCGCAGAAATGTCTTTGACATTCAACCCTGCAGCTGCTTTGATGGCACTAAGTCTCCTACATTTCCCTGACTGCATACATTTCCCCATTTAAGTTCTATGAAAGCACTCTTATGTCTTGGACACCAAGATGCATTATGTGCCAGTAAGTGTTGGGGCTCTTGTGGAAGCCACTGAGCTTTTAGAGGAGGCAGATGGGAAAAACTCCCACCTTTACTTCAAAAATTCTTGATAGTAATGAATATAGCCAGAGTTCAAGACAAATGTAAATTATAGCACTTCTCCAAGTCTTCTTGTGAAACATTTAAGGAACAGGAGTTTTGTCTAGTTTTATCCAACAATAAAATAATCTGAGCAAACACACTGGTTCAGTAAAGGATTTCTACTTTAAAACACAGGAAAATTTTTATCCAACCAATTAAATATTCATATTAAGTCAGCTGGGGAATATTTGTCCAGCTTCTGTGTGAAAAGAAAACAGTAAGCTGATTATGTACTCTACTTACGGATGTTACAGGGCATTCTAAAGGGCAGTAATTTAGCTCGGTTCTGAATGTTAATTGAACAAAGTGCTTTAAGACCCAGTAGAATTTCTTGAAATTTTTTTTATGAGTAGCTTGGTGTTCCAAGAGTCAGTTTATTCCCTCTGACATAGAACCATCTAAAAATGAATACAATTCTACTGCCTCATTTTAGAAATATGCTCTACTGAGCGCTGGATAGTAACTGCTAACTGGAAAAATAGGCTAAGAATTTTTCTTCCCCCTTCTGCCTGTTTAAGGTGATGACAAACTTCTGATTTACACTCCATTCACTTCAGGACTGTTTTATTTTATTCTCATAATCCTCCAACATGGCACAATTGCTACTTTTTAGTACATAAATCTGACGCTAATGCTATCTATAGTAAATTGTAAAAAAACCTATGCTATAGTATAGGAAAATCTAGGCTAATTGATGGAGAAAGATGCCTTTTCAATCCACTGGTTTTAGGCATCTATTGCAGAAGGAAGTAAAGCACTCCCTGAAACAGCATTCTCCACCAATTACAGAGTTGAGACCAGCTGACTAGCACAGACTGTACAACTAATTAATTCATTAATAAGCATTGAGTACAATGTTTCCGTCATATTTGAGGATTCAGAGACATGTAAAACCCTGGCAGTTACCTAGCCTAGAAATATAACAGAAATAATGCTCCAAAGATAATTTGTAACCAAGAAAGAAAAATAAATTTCTTCTTACATTTAACTTTTCTCTGCTGGGTTGTCTGGCAATCCTGCAGATCTATGCAGCTGAGACCGTTCTGCCACTCGCAGCTCTTGAAGCAGTGTAGACTTGCACAATAGAACATGTTTTTACACTGAAAAAAAGAGCCTGGAAAACATCTAGACTAGAGGTCTGAATAACTGAAACTTAGGGCGCAATGGCAGCTTTTCCAAATAGAAGATTACAGCTTTTAGTCCAAATAGTTTGATTCCTTACTGAAAAGTCAGCAGGTTTTTTTTGTTGTTGGTTTTTTTTTTTTTTTTTTCCTGTAGGAATGAACCCTTTTACTGACAATGTAGGCAGCTATGCACCAAGGGAAACCTAGAAAAGAGTTTTTCTTTCCCTGTGGATTATTTAAAATTGTGTATCTGTCATTTTTTCAGGTTAAGTCTCATTTAAGTCACTGGGACTTACAACAGCAGTGGATTTTGGCTCAAGTCCCTGGAATTTGATAACTTCAAATTTAATGAATAGATTTTACTTGTAGAGTTTTTCTGGTTGAACCAGATTAAAATACATCTTCAATTTCATCTTGCATGCTACACAAATCCCTTTTGTACTTTCTAATAAATTTACTACAAGGTCTTTTACTTTACATGAGATAATTCCTACTCTACATGCTTCAACACAGAAGTACCTAAATGTTTTTGAATCATAGGATAAGTAACAAAATACATCATCGCATGATATATTTGACCTTTTCTTTGAAATATTTTCCTATTCAGTAGCCATAACTCAATGAACAGCAAAGACAACTACACTGAAAGAAGTATTTCTCTATGCAAATCCAAGAGTGATAGGTACTTCTAGCTTGCATGCTTAAGTAAAAGAGGCTTTTAAGATTCACAGTCTGCCCATCCGTCCCCTGCTTCCACTTTTGCTGCACTTTGATCCATTTCCCATGTATTGGAAAGAGGGAGAGAAATCACCACTGATTTCTCTTTGCCTCTCATAAGAGCGTGGAGGAAAGGGTGGAAAGAGTCTCCCTTACTGGATGCGGGGGGAAACCTTGCTACCAAAGATGAGGAAAAGGCTGAGATACTTAATGCCTTCTTTGCCT
>JAOQGH010000023.1:96197328-96260045 GCA_025769975.1 Gallinago jamesoni | reverse complement strand
AGTGGCCAAGATCATTGGTTTGTGCTGGGGTGTTGTGTGGGGGGTTGTGAGTGTGGGGTTTAGTTGGTGGGTGGTTTGTTTGTTTGTTTGTTTTTGTGGGTTTTTTTTGTTGTTTGTTGTTTTTGTGGTTTGTTTTTGTTTTGTTGTTTTGTTTGTTTTTTGTTTTTTTGTTTTTTTTTGATGTGGTTGGACTCGATGATCTCAAAGGTCCCTTCCAACCACTAAGATTCTGTGATTCTGTGATTTTAATATTCACCCTCTGCACCCTTGGAAAATTATTGGAGGACATGGGCAAATAATATCAAACCAAAAAAATCAATCACTGCAGTCAACAAAACCCAGAAAAATTCATTGCCATTATACATGCCGCACTTTGAACACTGTGATAGAGGAGACATTCAGATGTGTGGGGAGGTGCTATAAAATACTGACAGAATCTTAGTAGAAACATTTATGAAAATCTACTTAAAAAGAAATTCAGGCATTTTAAAATACTGCTTATGCCTCTACAAAGATCAGACTACACATTAAAGGTTTTGTAGAAAAAGCATGCCTAGTGTGAAGTTACTTATGAAATAATGTAGTTCAGATATACGACAGGATTTTAGATGTATGGTTGCAAAGTTTGTCAGAGACTATCCCCCCGCCCCCCGCGCGCCAAAAAAAGTAATATCTTGTTTAAGCTTCAGGCCTGCTGGCTCAAGGGTAGAAATCACTTTGAAATACTTTTTCTAAGATCTTAATGTGAAAAGAATTAAGTCAGATTTCCAGAACTTAAGCTTTGGATCAGCACAGCCTCAATATTATTAATTCTATGCTTTATGTCTATAAGCAAAAATAAAATAAAATAATGTAGGTCAGAAACAGTGGGTAAGGCGATGCCCCCACTGAAGACAACAAGACTCTGGCAACATCTACATTTATAATTAAAATTGTCAGGGCCTGTTTTCTGTCCCTGAGGCCATCAGACAGAATCGGCCCACATCCCTTCTATTACATGCCCTTGTGTTTTAAACACAGTAGAACTAGCCGCTCACTGGGAACAGACCCGAGCTGACTCTAGCTTGACTGTGCACAGGATTTTGTTTGGGTACATTTTAGTCACTGCACAGCAAAAAAATACCAGAAATTATTTTAACAAATCAACAGTATAGTTCAAGTCCAGTGCCTCAGTCCAGGCCGTACCACTCCTTAATTTATGTCACTGATGAGCTTTGCTCTGATTTAAATCAATGGTACTACCCATTTACTCAAAATCATGTTTGTAAATGGGATTCGTTTTGGCTTTTTAGCCAAGTTTTGAGTTTAAATTAAATGCATAAAGATCAACTGGACATACAGAAATTATCCTGGTTTTACTCTGATTCCAGTCATAAGTGGCTATCTTGTGCCTATTTTGTGATAGTGCGCAATTTTCTAATTCTTACATTTTTATGCTTCTTTCCCCAGCCTGCTGTTTATGGCTCTGCTGTAGCAAATGCCTTTCTCCCCCTACCCCTTGTTCAATTCTGGTCCCACTGTCTCCTTAGAAAAAATAAAAGATAACTATACAGAAATTAATAACGAGGTAAGACTAAAGCTTAATATATCACAAGAACATAACAAAGCATATTAAGATTCATTTTCTGTTCCTGGTAACAATTAATATTTGACATTCCAGCTGCCCAGTCACTATAAAGCATAGGTCATCTGCCTCAGCATGTGACTCCTGAGGGGTTGACTGTGGAAGACACCTTCCCACCAGCAGATCCCACAAACTCTACCGTTTGTGAGTCCTACTATTTTGAGGCCTTTATTGTGCTGAAAAGTGGTGCAAATACCCAAGAACTTTGATTGGGAAAAATTATGGTCTATGACACACACTCTGAAGGCAGTGATAAAATAATAGCTTTACTGGGAATAAAAAAAAATAATACAACAAATGAACTTAAGCAGCCAAACAAATTGGAAGCACTACATCGTCACTTATGAGGTATATGTTACCCTGTTTAAGAGAATTAGAAGGAAATGTCAGATGTTATGAAAGTCCTATACAACCTATATAACAGCTGAGTAACTAGCAGTCTGCTAGCTTTTCCCAGGTTCTGGCAACTTCTGCATAAGACTGGCCTTTAGTTCCTGATTTGAGATTGCCCCCACCTGTGGCAGAATGTGAAAGGAAGGGAAAAAGTAAGTGAGATAAAAAGCATTTGCAGATCCCTCATTAAAAAAAAAAATGTTTGGAGAATGCGTAAGAAATTTTTCCCTAATAACATAGCTCAACTGAAAGACTAAAAGAATTTAAATTACCATGAAACAAATACCAACATTTCTTCAAATCAGTAGAAGCAACTTCATACAAAAAATCAGAAGTTGGCTAATGAAAATGTGCAATATCCAGCTGCTCTTGCAAACAAGAAAAAAAAATTATGCTCATTTTGATTTGAAGAACTTTTTGGTAAAAATGAAAGATTACTTCATGAACTAAGGTTAATTTCTTTTAAGTTTTTATTTACAGTATTTGGGGAAATACACTGTGTTTTTAATCATGTGATACTTAAAAGACTAAGTCTAGTGGCCTTAATGTAATATCAGTTCAGTACTAGCTGGCACAGTTTTCTACTGTTCCATGTTAGTGTTGAACTTTGCATATGAAAAAATAGCAGAAAAACATAATTGAAGGAATTCCATCATTCTTTATCCTACAGACACTCTGTTCATGCTAATAACTGAGAATTGATTGTAAAGAATGCTATTCTAATTTTAATGCTATAATTTGTGAATATTAAAATCTCAGTAAATACAAAGAGCTGAAAATGAAAAGCTGAAAATTAAATGAAACGTTTTGAATAAAAGCATGTTTGAGAAGGACATTTTTTGATTTTTTTTGGCAAAAATGTAATATAAAATTGAGATGAATTTTAAAAAAAAATACCATAATGGCTATTATTATTTATTTACAATTAATAAAAATATTTCTCACTTTTGCTAAATATTGTTTTAACAAGAGTTAGTGCTCCTACTATACATCCTTGCAAACAACATTAGAACCGTAAACAACACTGGAATTTGAGAGTCTCTACTTTTCAAATTAATTTCTCTATGGATAACACTATAGCAACAGGTAATCCTTAAGGTAGCATCAAATCACCTACTTTAGGCACTTTATTTGTGCCTAAGTTTTAGATAGACAGATAAACTTCCATTTAACGTGAGTGCCTGAGGCCCCATCGCAGTCTGCCAAGACAGCCAACTACCTTAAGACCTGGGAAGGGGAACTTCTGGACTAAATTTAAGCACTGTTATGTAAAAATACTCCTCACCTGAGAGCTTTTAAAAGCACCTACCTCTTTTCCTTAAGATACAGTAACTTTAGACTTTTACTTTAGCAGGGCGCTCCTAGACTCCTAAAATTTAGCGAGGACTTTGATGAATGTATTCCGTATTCATTGCATCTATTTAGGATATTCTTCTGGCTTGACTTTTGATTGTTTCATTTTCTAAAAAAAAATAATAAATATTGCCTGATGCTGCCTCAGAACTGCACTTGAGAAGAACTGAGACTTCTGTCACAGAAACCTGCAACATTTGGTATTACTTACGTTAACATGAGCTAAGTTTAAAATGTCTTCTTTTTATATAGTTTTTCAATAGCAGAAAGTATTATCTGTGCATATATGAAGATGATTTCAGAAGGAAGGCTAGGAATACATCAAAAGTAGAACCATATTATTTCCTTAGCAAAGACAAAAACCAATTTGCTTGTGTATAAGTCAGGGTTAGAGCTGTAGGAAAAAAAAAAAGGCAGATGGCTATTTTTTTTATTTTGCTAAGTTTACCTCATACTGGTAGCATCCTTCTCCAAACAGAACAATTATTAAAGAAGCCTTTTTCAACCATACAGAGCATCACATCAAAGGACAGTGTCAAGGCAAACTATGAATGAATAAATGAATGATTCATGGAAGCTTTATTAATAGATAAGAAAACCCTGTGGCAAGATTTCTAAAACTGAGTGCCTATAGTTGGGCTTCTCAGCAGAGTCTAAAGCTCTTCAGTTGATCTACCACAGTATTTAAATACATACTTAATATTGCCTTGTGCATACACTGGAGTTACTTAATATGCTTAGAGTCAAGTGTGTACTTAAGTCTTTTCCTCGGTCTGAAATATAGTAATTAGTGTTTTCCCAGAGCTAAATTCTCAGGCCTCGAAAGAACTGGACCGTGGAACTATAATTTCTCAAACATATGGAGGCAAGATAAAAGTTCAATTCCTATGGCAGTTGTCTTCAATAATTAGTTCTTTTCTACAGTGAAGGCTGTAGAAATTTTCTGTGTGCCCAGCACTTTTCAAAACAGACTTAGAGGCCAAATTTTGGACATACGTTTTTCAAATGTTTCTATCTAATAAGAGGGAGTATATATGACCATGAGAGCAGAAATGAAAATGACAGCACAAATATTTTTGAATGAATATTCACTTATAATTTTAGATTAATGTTGGAGATGGCAAACTGATTCAGTTTGACTTAGTATTTGTTAACTCAGACTCAAAATGTTTAAGATTGTGAAAACTTTTAACATTACAGATAACACAACTATAGACTTCTTATAAAATCACAAAGTTGCAATATTGTGCATGAAATAACTACTTTCTTTAAGAAAATAATTTATTTTCCATAGTCACAACATATAATCTGGTATCAGTTACTGTACATGTATTTTCTTGCAATACTCTGACTATCTATGAATACTGGATCCACAGATGCCACTTTTGCCGCTATAAAGGAGTGAATACAGTGTAAAACTGCCGTCAGATCCTGAAATTCAAGTTCCTGAAAGAGGAAGTAAGAGAAAAAGAAAAAAAAGAGAAAATGTGAATTCATATTCAAGTTTATAAACATTTTATATAAATACAGAACGGACTAGTCAGCAAAAACAATGGACTTTAAACGAAAATTTGAATCTTTACAGGAAACTGTAAAGTCAAAAGTGTTAAGAATAAGAGATGTATATATCCATACCTTGTCCACTGGCAGTGCCGCATGTCAATTGAGCTTTCACTCTGTGCTACTTTATTGTTTACATTTTACTCGGCTTGTACAATGAGTGTTCAAATTGCAAGAACATTCAAATATTGCAATGTATTTTAAAGTATTTGATAAGGACATTTGGGAATGATGCTGTGCCAGGTCACATACTTTGGAGGACAGGAGGACATACTTTGCCAGAAGGACTTACTTTGGCAGCCTCTGAATGGGAGTCAGATGAACAAAAGGGGAGGCCAGAGGCTGGGTGGAAGCTAAGGTAAAGTCACACTACAGCTTGCATATAGAAATATGGCTGGGTATGAAATTTATATGCCCTAATTCACAAAGAAAGGCACGAGTTACTCTTAGCCAGTTCTCAGATTCCCTTGACTCTTTATAACGTATTTCATCTTTTGTGCGCACAAGTTAAATTTCTTCTTCCCAGTCTCCCCAGACATAAATGGAGTGATATTCTGATACATTGACAACAAAAATAATACAAGAAATGTGTTCAATTTACATGATACTACTATTTGTAAAGTCTACAGATGGTAAATATATTATGGGGACGCTTGGGACAGGTTTTCATTTGGGGAGAAGACATTTCTTTTCAACAATGTGTTGGTTCCATAATAGTTTATTGAGGCACACTCTGTACACTTGCCTTTAAACAAAGAGCAAAGTACCAGACTTCTGCTTTTCCTGTCATGGTATTTTATGGTATGTTCTCAAGCAAATTGCCAGAAACAGAATATTTGGAATTCAAGGTTATTGTTCTGGAAAAGCTCACCATCACACCATTTTGCCATGTATTTACTAGGCAGGAGTGCTTCTGCTACAATGAATATCTTAAATTGTTTGGTAGTAACTGTGGGGCATGATTTTGTGACCCTTTATTGGGCATAACTGTTAAATTTTTGGTAGTGGGGTAGCTGCAGTGCAGTATCTGTGAGGAGAGGCTGGGGCTGCCCTGTGCCAGATGTGGCCAGTTCCAGCCAGCTCCGACTGACCCTTCTGCAGGGCACAGCCATGGGCAACCTCAGGGAAAGGTTTGCCCATTTAAGAAAGGGCAGTAAATTTTCCAAAAAGTCAAGGCTAGTACTGTGGGAGGTTCCCTGTGACACCCCCAGAAGGACCGCAAAGGATGGAGGAGCCATGCTGGAGCAGAGGAATGAGTAAGAAGCAAAGGAGCAGCAAAGGAAAAGAGAAACGAGGAGTTGCAGAAAAAAACTGTTACACTCTGACAATATTTGAGGGCTCTACTTCATGATGATGAGATTCTACTGATTTTTTTTAAAAAAATGTGCACTGTTTCTTTGCAACCTCAGACACACACAGTTTACTACCTCAGGAATTTTATTTCCCACTAAGCAAATTTATTATTCCCAGAAAAAATGTAATTTTCTGTTACGGACTACTCCTTCCCGCATAAGATGACAATAAGCACTATTACTGGACAAAAAGAGTAATAGAAAAATGTTCAACAAGCTCCCAAGATATGCTCTTCCCGTGGTGTAATAACCTTACAAATGCTTTTAGCCTCTATGAAACATCTGCAAAAAATTGCAGGGAAAGACCTTCTTAGACACAGTAGCCTTGGAACAGAGAGAGTTATGGCAGCAAGCTGTTTTCCTCAGAGTGTTTGCTCAGTGCACACAGAAGCCTAAGAGAACAATGCTTTCAGCCCCTACATCCTCCAAAGAATATGTAAGCAGAGATTTTTAGATGTGTATAATTGTCTTGGGTGGGTCATCATCAGACAAATTTTAAATCCTTCCAGAACCTGGAAACGCAGTAATTCCTCAATTAAACAGCTTTGAGAATGGCTTAACATAAATTAAATGACTCTCCCCTTCCTTCAAAAATTCTTCTCTGCAATGACTTACTGGTTTTCCTACAATTTTCCAAGAAAAAATATCTGAACTCAGAAACAATGCTTAGCCATTTTTGATGCCAACAGTTGAAGCAATAAGCAATTTAAAACAATTATAATTCAATATCTAATAGAAATTAAAAACTGATACTTTCAAGATCATAAAAGAATAGAAACACAAACAACTCCTAATTACAAAAATAAGGGCATAAATGAATATAACTGTTAAGGAGAATTTGTTATTTATTATCATTCATTCATACCTAGTTAAATAAGAAGAAAATAAGCTAACATTGAGAGAAGAGACAAAACTCTCTTAAACTTCTGGGTTTGCATACTTTTTAGTCAAAAAATTAAGAAATAATGATCCTGAAAGAAAAAAAATATCTCTTGAGAACTCCTATCAGACTAAGCACTTCGGTAATTGTTAATAACTGGCATTTGGTTGCTGAAGGCATTTGAGCCTCATACACAAAATTAGGTCTTGTTGTGAAAGGAAAATCAAGCTTGTTGGTTGAAATAATTTTAGGAACTTAAGCCCGTGTTATCTTTATTCTGATTCTTTTCAGGCATAAATGCCCTGCTTTTTCTATTTTAATTGACAGTTATGGAGCAAGTATGGGAATAAGTATTTGAAAACAGATGAATTAGAAAGGATACATCTACTGTAAATATTAATATAAAATTAATGTAAGCACTTTCAGAAAAAAATCATGTCGTTATTTAACTCTCATTGACTAAGTTTTATAAAACTAAAATTAAGTACACACTCATGATTGTTAATGAAATATAACTCAATATGAAACAATACAGGCCTCATTATATCAGTTCTCAGCTCTAGTAAAAGAGGTTTACATCTCTTGATTTAACATCTTTAAACACAATAAATTCTAAAATATAAAACCACTCAGATTAATCTTAGATTTACTCCAAAATCAACTGAAATCATACAACAATTTCACCTCAGGTTCTGACATTCAACACACTGACTGAATCCAGCCAAATGAACTGAGAGAAGAGAGTCCTTCCAAAGCTTTCCATTTGTCTACTTTGGCTTTGTGCACTTCTAATGTATACGCGTTTATCAAGATAAGCAATCAGAGTTAACCTAGCACCTTCCTGTTGCACAGCCAGAGGATATGGACAGAATATGTCTTTTAACAAGAGACTATCATCTTGAATATGGTTTTAAGGATGGAAATTTGGCCCCTTCAGGTTTAGAATGTAATGCAAATTTTTCCTAGAAAGTAACACTAATGACATTTGTTTCAAAAAAATGCATTGCTCTAATAATTTATTATTTTAAAGTAACATTTCTCTCCATACCCAGCCAGGCAGATGACTGATCATTTTGTTTGCTCTATACCATCTAACACCACCCTTACGCTTGCTTGCCTTATCTGTGATTGCCACTTTTTTTCTTTAACTAAGATTATCAGTTTATTTTTGGTGCATTTAGAAGAATCTGTGCCATGTCTGATATTTCAATAACTAAAGCTATTTCAGTTTACTATATGTATCTTAACAAGTGGATTAAGTACAACATTAGAAGGAAGACACCACAAGAACACAAAAGATTGGATTAAAGCAGCGAGAAACTGCAAAACTGCCTGCTGGTACTAAGAATATAAAAAATATGCACTCTGCACTGACCTCAATCACTGTATGTGCACAGCCAAGTAAGAAAAATGTATGTTCTTGCTTCGTCCACCCATCCATGAAAGTTGGATTTATTTCATATCACAAAGAGCTTGACAGGCCTGTTGCATCATTACCACACACACATTTAATTTTATTGATTACTTCTGAGAGCTGCTGAATGTCTATTTGAACAAGACATGAGCCTATATCACATAAAAGGCAGATAATGGAGACACTGACAGACAGTGTTATTGCGCCTCACGCGCTTCACAATTACTTTAAGGACATGGGTAGGCTACTGCTTATTAGTTGTTGACTAGAGCACAATTTTTACTACTATATTCTTCAGCATGTTATTTCAATCAGATTGAAAGGATAATCATATCTTTATGTAAGAAAAGAACAGATAAAGATATCTAGGTTTTAGCTCCATTCCACATAGAAGTCAAAATGGGAAAGGAAATTCTAAGTTCAGTTCTATATCTCAGCAAGTATACCAGGGCTTGGTTGCCATATCATGGTTGAGAAGGACAAATGTTATTAGTATTGTACAGCTTAAGACTTATAAACACACAATGATAAATTATCAGCAATGGTATGAAAGCTTCTTCAGCTATAAACTTTTTTTTGGCCTCCTCTTTATGACTGTCATTTGGAGAAAGAGCAGAAGGATGAGCTAAAATACTGTTCTTACCCTGCAAGCATAAGAACCAGATCTATGATGCCAACATTCAGTGCCAGATGACTTGCAATGCTATCTATCAATTGTACTTAACTCTTAACAGTGTTCCACAGGGATCTGGAAGAGTCAGATGGATTTTTGTTTTCAGCTTGAGTGATTCCAAATGTCACTGTCTACTGCTAAATTTGAAATGCTTTTAAATGTTCCGTTGGCAGATGCAAACTTTGTTAATGCACAAGAAAATCATCTGAAAAATTGTTCCAGAGATGCTTGTCTAAGAGCAGCCAACTAAATTCACACATTCCGGCAAATATTAAAATAAATTTCCAACAGCAATCACTGTCCAGTGCTGTCAAACAGGCATAATCTTAACTCTTATCTACCATCGTCTTGCAAATGTTTTTCAAGCTCTCAAGATGTTCAGTAGTAAACTGCCAAACTTCAGCAACAAAAGACCCACGTTAATAAAAATACAGAAGGGCTTGAGCACAAGGTTATGGTTTATTGATGCTAGAGATTAATGTTTTTGTAAAGAGAGAGCTTTGCTTGCACCATCCTTAATTTGCCATATGTCTCAACAGTACTAATATGGAATAAACATCCTCTCAGATGAATACAGCAACCATATTTCTTTTTTTAGATTTACTGACCTGTCCTTGATCACTCTTCTGAAATTCTCATGTTTTAAAGAGAATAGGCTTTACTGCAAAACTGCTGCAGAGTCTAATTGCAAGATCAGATCACATTGTATCACTGTACCACTCCAAAATTATAGAAGAGTTGAGGCTTGAAGTCAGTGAAGAAAGAAAACCGAAAGCACTCAGATGAATACGCTGGACTCTTGAAGTGTATGTGTAACAGACAAGAAGTGTATGTGACTATCAACATTTAGCTGAAGCTTCAATATGGCTAACAATAGTCTAGTGACGCTATGATTTATTTTCTTTTTTCAAGTAAATATTAAAGATAAATATAATATTAAATATATTAAATATAAATATAATATTAGATATTAATAAAAAGTTATTAAAGGACCAAACATGGTGAAGAAAGATAAACTTTCTTTCCTTTCCTATGAATGAAATAGGAAATATAATGCCATCTTTTCCCTTCCACAGAATATATTTAAAAAAAAAAAAACAAGATGAGAAGAAAAGGGAAATCCTCAATTAAAATATGCTTGGAAAAAAAGTCTTATCTTACAGGTAGTTACAATTTTGGTAAGTGAGATAAAGCATCAATGCAATCTTGGAAGTATTAATCTTAATTTCTATTTTTTTAAAAGCAAGTATCTGTTTGCATATGAACTTCTTATGTGTAAGAGGCGCACGTGTAGACAACATGCTCCATCTGACTGAAGAGTATACAGGTTTAAAAGCCCCCCACCAAAGGGATGTGAAAAGATATCTCCAGCTCAAAGAATTCCAAACTGCTGATCCAAGGAAGAGCTGACCACAGCCCATATAAACTCCACATTAACGCCATGATCCAGGAATACTTCAGAGTCAACCACTCTCCTCTCTCTTTCAAACTAGTTGCAGAGCTACTCCTTCATACAGATCAATTTGCATGCTGCAATTGACTATGTTCTAATTCCTCTTGTCTAAAAAAGTATGTCTGATTTCCTACAGAAACGAAGTGGTGAAGTCACATATTTGTGCATGTGTGTAACTTCTGCCCTATTCGTTGAAGAGGTGGACACTTCAAAGGAGCCGAATTTCTAGAAGTGTGGCACAAGTTGTTGGCAGGGATTGGAAGGTCCTGCTACCACCCTGCAGAGAAATGAAGGCAGGGAGAGCACAGTCCTTTCCTGTGTGGACCAGCAGCTGGGGCAGAGGTCCCTTGGCCACCCATTTTACATGGGTTATCCAACCAGGTAATAGACATACACCTACAAACCAGCTGCAACAATTTTTTCACCATTGTCAGGCTGGATCAAAATATGGCGGGAGTTGGCAGTGATACAAATGCATTGCAATGACTTTTTGGGGGATTTCAAGGAGCTGAAGTGGAGTTATTACTGGAAATAGTAAAGGCAGGGTAAGTTCAAGGAAGCACTGAATTGGGAACCTATGAGGAGAAGCTGTAGGGAATATGAAGGACCTGAAGGAGAAATAACTGACAGGAATCTAAGCATTATTAGCTTCTTAGAACAAAAAAACTTTTAGAATAGAAAAATTCTAGGTTCTTTACCTAAAACTGAAGTTCTCAGAAAGAAGCACTTGGTTTACAATTTATAGGACAAAAAACATAATCTCTAGCTAGTAACCAAGGTGCAAAAATAAAATTTCCAAATGTGATGATTTTGCCCAAGAATTCATAAGCGTACAAAATTAGAGATAACCTGGAAAATTGTTTTGCAACCTTAACCGTACTGTTTACTGTCAAGTAAACATAAGTCATCTGTATCAAGCTTTATTACACACGTAGTGCCTCATTTACTCAGGAAAAATGAACCTTCTATTATGTGATGGCATTTTCTGCTTCTCATTATTGGCTGCATTTCACTGTAAAGCACCATCTGGCTCAATGGAATCTCTTTCGGTACAATAAGATGAGGCAGATACCGTACTATACTATAGGTATTACTGTTGGTTATTTCCCAACTAGTCTGTAATTCTGAATTCTAAGAAATAATATCATTTAGGTGGTGGGCATATAGATGAATATATATACCACTTATCTGGAGAGGCTGCACAGCTGTATCCCAGTGTGAAATCCTAGTGAGTACACTGCACTGTGCAGAGGCAGTGTTAAAAGGTATGGCCACTGAAATCCTGATAAATCCTCAGCTACTTCGTATCAGCCTTTCCTCTGGCCTTTAATGAGACTTCCCTGGGCTCTTCCAACAGTACAACATGTATGTAAATTTAGGTACATCCATACTTATAATTCTGCATGAACCAATCACATATCATCTTCCATCTGATAGTTTCAAGGTATGTCACAAATATTGACAAAAATTTTGCCAATTACAAGGTGTTTTCAATAGAGCTATACAAAAGTATAATTTTTAGTGTTTTAACAAATCAGTCTCCTGGACACAACTTACTATAAAATTATCATTAGGACTCACTTTTATCATTATTTTACAGATAATAAAATTTTCATAAAAATGCTAATATTTATAATTAAATAAAATTTAATATATCATTTAATATATATAATTTAATAATTAATATATATTAAGTAAAATACAGGTAAAACCAATTAAAAACAATCAAAATGAGAACAGAAATAAAAAAAATAATAATTCAAGAAATGACATAGTTTACCACAACAGAAATAAGAATGATCCAGTATTGAACCATGGAATCCCATTGCAAGTAATGGAATGGGGGCCCTTGGCCAATCACACACATGGATTATCTAATAATTTAATACACAGATTCAGAGATTCAGATTGTGGTTTTTACACCAGTACAGTCCACCTGTCTGACCTGGAACAAATTATGTGAGCTCTCTGCAACAGACGATCATGTATAAAATGATGATAGTCGTCTTTTTCTGACTCCAAGGAGTACTGTGAGAAATTAAGCGGAAATGATTTGCTACTATAGTCACATTATTATAGTACTGTACCTTTTGTAACAGCTATTATAATATCATTTACAGAAGAGCCAACAGAAAACTCAGGTTAAGTTTGCTGATGAAATACTGACTAATTTACTAATATAGATGTACAACGACAGCCATATTGCATTTGTTGTAACTACAATGAACAAGGAAAGTTAGAGACTTTCTTCTTGCAACTTTTTTTGAACATTGGAAGCGTAGGTAATATATAACCCTTGTGTATGATCACTATAGAAAACTATCTCTCTATAGGTGACTTTAACCTGTACAACCCCATGTAAGAGTATTTGAAAATTTTCAGAAATCTTCTGTTATTTTCTTTTTTGTTTTCATTGGTTTTCGTCCACCAAATCACAGTTGAATCTCACTCTTACCTCCCTTTTTGTCATATCACACCAGAGTTCTCCTCATTCTTTTTAAAAGTGCATGATTGAAAAATTATCTTTTTATTTATTATAGGGAAAAAAAAAGACATACTGTCATGTGGAGTTCACTATATGCATATGCAGAAGTAAAAGGAATTTTTGATGCCTTGATAGTAATTCCATTTAATTTTTTACTAAACAGAGAAAAAGGATGTTGCTTACCTTTGTCTCAATTTGTTTGGTGTCCAGATTCTGAAAAAGCAGCTTTACTCTTGTTTTCCCATCATCTGAAGAGCCTTTGAGCTGAGAAAACTTAAACCTCCACAGCACATTCTGAAGAGAGAGAAATTTGATTAAGGACTCTGTTATACACTCTTACCTAGAACTATAGATTGATGGTCAATGTATACATATCAAGATAAAGCATTAGGGCAGTAAACAGCGTATACCAAGCTGGATGCAAATGAAGTTGCTCTGTATCAAAGCAAAAGATACAACATTAATATTCACTGATCAAACAAATATTTAGAAATCGTCTGAAATGTAAATGTTTCAGTTGCCTATATAATATCAAAATCCATGGCAAAATCTTGAGTTTGGAAAGATCCATGAGGAAGTTTGTATCAGCTTCACTGAGAACACTATTCCATGCTGATCTTTCGTATTTCAGCTGGCTTATCTGTGTAATGTAGCTAATAATGTCCTACAGAGACATCACAAAGCTGAATTTTGCTGATGTGTGTAACATGGTTTGAAATCCTCAGATAAGAAAATTACAGAAGTACAAAAATGTTATTATTGAATGTAGTGTCATAAACCACAAAGAAAAATGCTCTGCATTACACAGTAGTTTGTAAAATATATAAGAATTCTAGGCTTCTTGGTCTCCTACAGATTTATGCATGGCATCTTACTACTGCTAGCAAATCCTAGCATGGGCAAGTATGTTTTAATAGTTACGGATATACTTTTAAAAAACAAATATTGGGAGATTATATTTGATTCATTTATTTGAAGGATTTCTATTGATCACCTGAAAATGTACAATTTTAAAAAAACACAAGGTAACAACTTGCATCCAGACTTCCTACTGATATTTCCTTAATGCCTATAATATTAACGAAAATTCTATGCACATGTTGAAATGGGATTCAGTCCCTGGACATTGCTGGGGAAACACAATTTAAATACTTTGAAGGCTACTTCATAAGCACACAAAGAAAAAAGTTTGCTATATTTCATTTTCCAGTATATCTCATTGCAAAATATTTTTTTGCATGTAGACCAGTGGTCTTCAAGACCCTACCTATAGTTTGAAAGGGAATGCCCTATAAATAAAAGTAATATTTGCAGAAGACATAAAAAGCCTGATTCCATCTCCTAGTTCCCTGCAGACGTAAATGTCATTGTCTTAGAAAAATATAACAGATGAAGAAAAACCCAACTATGCTACAACATTGTGATGGAGCTTAACCTTTACATTCATGAACAGATTTTTAACTGGTTCCAGAGGGCCTAATTAGAACATCTGAAAAGTATTCAAAGCTTAAATGAGTTTGGATCTAAATAGGTTAGGATGAATGTTCGCTATATAATACAACCATCAGGGTGGAAATAACACAAAACTTTAGGAATGATTTAGCAATAATTGGCATTGCTGGAGTCATCATCTCTCTCAACAGTTGAGACCGATTGGAAAAGAAAATAAGTGGATGGCTCTGGAATGTGGAAGAAAATGCAAACTTTGGTATCCCTTCATCTTTGAGGGGCAGCTGAGGCACAGGATAGGGAAGATGACCCAGCCAAGCCAAGTTGTAAAAAAAAAAAATCTCTACAATCAGATATAAAGCAGCAGCAGGCCACAGGAGTACATCTGTGAAGGGCCCAAAATGGTAAAAGCTGAATGAGTTAAGCCCGTCATGACCCTGGAACAGAAGATATATGAAGTGAAGTAATTCTCTCAATTAAGTTTAAGAATCCCTCAAAATTTTTCTAGAGAATAACTTTCTAAAAGATACTTAAACTCCTAAGCAAAAGTTATTGCCCTTCTTATTTTTTAATTTGTAATAAGAAGGCCCTTTGAATACTATTTTACAGACTTTAATATAGAACATTTTTTTAGTATATGAGCTGGTTGCCCAAAATTTGAGATCCAGATTTACATTTGTGGGGCAGATGGGGGACTGGCCTTCATTTTAATAAGCCTGTATGAACACCTGCTCTGGTGTAAGACCATTCTTTGCATCAATAGGTGACTTTAATTTGAAATTAATTATCTCCAAGAAAAAATAAGTTTTTCAGCATAATTACTGTGTCCCTAATGAACTGTTTATTGCTTGACCACTTCAACAATCTATTCAGCATTGGTAGCAGAAATACTGAAAAATCTCTGAGTGTTGGGCAAGACAGTTGATTCCAGCTGACAATTATAGGAAGATGAACTGCGGAAGCCACCCATTGCTGCCTTACTCAGGCTTGCGGATGCAGAGGACATTGCCATCTCTCAAATGAATGAACAATAGATGTCTTGAGCTCTCCAAAATTCTTACAGTTTAACAACAGAATCAATCTATCTGATGTTATTCCATATTTCTCCTTCAGTAAGCAAAAAATGTTGATCTAAATCCTCCTTATCATCGAAGGTAGGTACAATGGTTCAAAGTCCTTTCTATAGGTAATACTGAATGCAGTAGAAACACAGTTTTAATTATGGCTCATTTTCTGGTTTTGCAAAAAGCAGTATCAATAGAGAAGCTTATAATTTTAAAGGTGGGAGTACACCCAATCAATCTTCAAGTTTAAAATAAACATTTTATATAGCCTAAATTAATGAGATTACTTTCTATAGTTAATTTGTGGCTAAACACAAACCACCTGAAATTGTGCAAAAAGCACAATTTCAGAATACAGTATCACCTGAGGCAGAGAAAGGTATGTGAACATATCTCTTGAACTTTTATGCCACCTCATAGGATAGCACACAATGCAATTAGCCTAAATTTTCAAATAACAACGATCTTGGGCATTACTTGTCTGCACAAAGATTTATGCATGTTGGCCCAAACTCCTCTAAATACCAATAAACAAAAACTAGATTCTGAGTCAGTATTTCAAAATGCAATAAATTCCCTCTTAACTCAGAATGACTGACTGAAGTTCTTTAATATATATTAAAATAATCCTTTCAGTTTGGAGTTGAAGACTGTATTTCAGAAGACAGCTCTTTTAAGGCAGAAATATTTTTGTATGTATGTTTACTTCTACTGGCAAACAAATATATAAATCCATTTAGAATAATTTAAATTAAAGTATCACTTTAAATTATATATAAAATAGTAGAATTATAAGGAGAGCTTGGAAGTTGGCGTGTATCATAAACCATTCCCCGTAGGCACTTTATATATAGCCACTCTGTTTTGCAAAATAAGTGAATTTAATCTTATAGATTATGACTCTGAAATGCATTTGCCCTTGTTCTGTTTATTTTAGACATGGCCTAAATTTCTTATGATGGAAGAATAATTAATCCTATTTTATATCCATAGCTTCAAAACAAATAGAATCAGGTGACATTTAATCTTTTTCATGACTGATGATCTTTTAAAAATCTTGACGTTTCTTCATGACTAAGAAACCAAGTTCTCTGCTAAATATAACTTTCCTTTGCTTTCATTACTTGAAAAGGAAATTACTTTTTTATATCTTTCTCCAAAATTTATCTTTACATGCTAAGGCATGAGTATAATTGTCCCTTTCTAGTCCCAAACTGACTACATTTCAGTAGTGCTGTATAAATAAAAAGTACATTGGAGGAAGAAATAATCGACAACAACACAAAAAATTTCCTTTAATGATCAACATAAAAAAATACGGTTAATGATATCATCAATAATAGTAAAACAAAACAGAGTTATGTTTTTGTTTTCTCTTACCTTTGTTTTACTGTCAAAACAGGTAAATCCCAGAGCAAAGTCAACTGTGAAACACAGGGTATCCCCTTGCCAGCTGCACATATATGTTTTAGACTGGAATAAAAAACCCATCATTTTTGAAAGAACAATCATTATCGTCATTTATCATATAAAAATAATATGCATTTTTCTTGCGGCAAGACATTCAGCTGGCAACACTGGTAATGCTTTACATTATGACATTTTAAAATTGTCAAAAAATTCGAATTGCAGGTCAGGAACAGATCTGTCAGCCAGACATTAACTGGAGGTCCTCTATCTTTTGAGTCACTCTTCCAGAAAATAAAAACCATAATCTTGGGAACCATCCCTTACAAAATGCAACACAGAACAAAGAAAGCCAAATCTGACTATTTCAAAGCTTTTGGAAAACTTAGACTTTACCTATTAATGAATTCTGACTTCATTTCCAGTAAATATGCTGGTAACAGTGCATAAACGCTTAGTGATTGCAATCCAATTACAAAAAAGCTATCTGTCTACTTGACCTCTCTGTCTGATTTAAGCTTGGTAGACAGATATTTTTATTTGTCAACATTTTTTCATTCGTAAACTTGGATAAGATGCCAGTACGGTGCAATGTTAGTTAATGTAATTTAATGATAAGAACTAATAACTATCATTCATTAGTTAGCACTGACACTTGCTAGACAGTGCTACATATACACCAATTCTGTGATCACCTTTCATGTGAAAAAAGAAATATTCTGTTTTATTACCAAAATGTAGAAGTTCTGTTTAAACTCCTGAATAAGCTTTTCAGTAAAAGCCAGTTAATATTCCTCTTTACATGTGTTTTTAAGGCTAGCTAACTTGGGTATATGATGGTACTGAAGGCACATGAAAAAGCTTCTGCTGATGATTTAATATGAAACAGAATGATGTCAATCACCACTCAGTTAATGGCAAAAGGCCATTGCCTTCAGCATGAGTAGAGAGCAGCCTTTCTTCAACTCACCTTCGCAGCCATTTAAAAAATGATACCTTTCTGCTTTATGAAATGGTTGATTTTTTTTTTCTGCCAAGGAAGCATTACTTTGCTCTCATTGATATTTCATAAACTCCAATGTTGCCCCATGATTAGATGTTTGTTTACATTACTTTTTTTTTCTCTATCTGGATAGCTTCTTTAAATTCCCCAAAATGGTTTTAACACAAGAATGGCCTGGAGTAGACTGAAAGCATTAATAAACTTGCTTAAGTTGAAAACTGTCCTTTTAATTTTTTTTAAAGATTTTTAGTATACTATAAAAGGTCTGTATTTATTAACTGTAAAGATCTCATTAACAATTAACAAAAATATTTAGAGTTATACTAAAATAAGAATTTCTGAGTTACAAATATGATATTCTATAAAGGGTTTTGAAATGGTTGGGAATTTAATTAATTTATTAGTACAGATTAGTATTAGAATCAGCTCAAAAATGACAGAGAGGTATATTATTTCTGAATAAACTATTTTGCTCATTGGTGTTCAAAGATCATATTATTTGGCATTTAAAATTATTTCAGTGATTGATATTCAATTAGAAGGACATTTAAATATTCCTATATTTCATTCAGTAATTATAAAGTGGCTTTAAGCACCAGTAATAACTTATTCTCCATTATTTTCCAATTAAAAACGTTACACTAGCTGAGCTCTGACTCAGCAAAGCAATTTTTAAGACATATTAAATTAGATTCCCCCAATGGGTAAGCATCTAATTACTCAGCCATAAATGGTGAATACTAAAATGAACTTTTCACAAATAATTAGCCCGGAGTATTTTACAAATATTCAATATTTGCAATTATCTGAACTGGTTTGGAAATTATTTGCAGACAAATACCTGAGACAAACAGAATATGCTGCGTTTTTACTGTGAAAACCATTACAAATAGATATATAAGGTTTATATTACAAAACACTAATGGCTTTTTCTTAACAACAGAATTAGTTAGGGTTTTGCCATATAAATTTAGAAGCCTGCTTATGGCATTTGCTTAATGACTTTGAACAAGCTCTCAGATAACTCTGTGACAAGGACCCCCATCTTCACTCTAACACTAGTAGAGAGCACTATCCCTTTTTGTTCTTGCCTTTGGAATAAGCATTCCGTACCCTTCAACAGGTTAAAAAATCTTCCTTCCTGATTGGAAATGAGATTTTTCTGGGCTTAGGTCTACTACTAGCTTATCACAAAACTCTTGAGGATTGCAATTAGAAGTAGATGAGACTCTACAAGGTTATCAACCTTAAGATAAGTATTAAAATATTTTCGCATCATATGGCTATACCCTAATAGCCACATGAATTTACATAGCTCATATACATATGAAAATTCAAATTGGTAGCAAATGTGGGATAGTGACCCTCTTTGGCTTGCACTGTTCCAGACAAGATGTAAAAGTTTTTCCAGTTCTAATCTTGGTGATTCTGAACATTATGGGGATATAGACTGGAAGTTTAAGCCTAAGGAGTCAAAGTATGAAGACTTTAGCTGTTAGAAGGAAGGCCTCATACCTGAACTGCAATCGCTTCAAAAATTGTAGTATACATCCTAGATCAATTATGTAATGTTTTCCAAGCAATTGTGGAATGATCTGTAGAATAATCATTTGTAATAAAAGACAATTGCAAAACTCTTATCTGTGTAATTGTTCAGGTATCAATATCTCAATGCATATGCCTTTAACTCATGAAAAGATCATTAAATTGAATATAAGTAAAAACGGTCTAGAGCAGAAGTCTTATGAGGAGCAGCTGAGGGAACTGGGGTTGTTTAGCCTGGAGCAAAGGAGTCTACAACTACCTGAAAGGAGGCTGTAGTGAGGTGGAAATCGGTCTCTTCTCCCAAGGACAAAAGGAAATGGCCTCAAGTTGTGCCAAGGGAGGCTAGATTAGATATTACTAAAAATTTCTTCACTGAAAGAATTGGAAAGCATTGGAACAGACTGCCCAGGGAAGTGGTTGACTCACCATCCCTGGAGGTATTTAAAAGACAGGTAGACAGTGCTTAGGCACATGGTTTAGTGGCTAGCAGCGCTAGGTTAACAGTTAGACTCAATTATCTTGAAGGTCTTTTCCAACCTAAATGATTATATGATTCTAAGTTGAAAATATGACTGCCCACATAGGGGAAGAACAGTTTATCTGACTCATTCGCATTCTATTAGACCTCCTGTTCTTATTCACAAGCATGGCACTGATCTGTCTTTGACACTGGTATGAGTCCTCCAGACCTTGACAGAGTTCAATAGTTACAATAACTATACATATACACTCACTATCTTTCCCATAGACATAGAGATTTCCCAGAAATTATTCAGCTTTGATCTATCCTCCTCATTTAGCAGACCGACTCAGGATCCTGGAGCTCCTGCTCCCCTGATGGCAGGTTCCACTGGAGCTATTCTGTATGATCAATGGGTGTTCTAGCTGCTTCGTTGGGCAGACTTGTGGTGGCCAGCATGACACCACTAAATGTAGGCGGTATCATGCAATATTAGTGCTAATCAGTGCATAATGATATTACCTCACATACTGGCAATACCAGTCTTGAGCACACATACTCTCTGCCTATCTTGTCCGTGCCTCCCCACTGGGTCCTCCTCACCAGAGGAGCTCATGTGAGACTGAGCAAGCCTCTTTGCACCAAAAGCAGAAGGGGAAGGTTAAAAGCAGGCCATAGCTTTTCCTTCTTGCTAATGAAATTTCTGCCTCTCCTCAGCAAATCACTGACACAAAGCTGAAAGCTGTGCACGAACTGCAGGGACTGAGATTTCTGGAGGGGAGTAAAAAGGCTGGATAGGGCTAAATGATGGAAAAAGAGGGCCTGCGTCTAGGAGCAGGAGGTGTCAGTGACAGTGTGTAAGTAGCCTTCTACTGCAGGCTTCAGAATGAAATAAAGTCCCTACATTTACCCATGGCAAGATTTCAGCCCTCTTACAAGGCCACATCAGCTGGTCAGTAGTTTATCTTTCACTCCCATCTACAAAACTCTAGACACTTCCATCTTGGCATGATCCTAAAGGTAACTAATACTATGAGTCTCGAGGAACTTGGTTCTTTCTTTTTAGTTTTTTTTTGATTGCAATCCACATCAGGTAGTATCTTCCATGACTAAGCACACATCTTGGAATCCACAGAAGGTAATTAGTATTAAAGGCTTGGGTCAATCACCTTGTAATGGAAAAAACAGAAAGGTTTCTTTCACGTTTATCTTCCATCAATTTTTGCAAGAGGGAGAGGACAAGGGACAGCTTGCTTCAGTACCCTAAAACAAAGACCGATATATGATTCTGTCTAACAATGAGAAGAAACTTTACAAATTTGCTCAATGGCAGGACAATTAATTTCAAAACCAGCTTTTATCATCATCAGTTATGATAACTCCCTGAGAAGGAGGGAATGTGTTTGTGAACAGATCTGCTGTTCTAGCAAGAAGGGCTTTAAATTTTGTTCATGGGCGTTAGGTACCCAAGTCAAGAGCTGAGTAAATACTAAACCTGGAGAATGAATGCATGAGAAAGACTACAGGAGGGTCTTTCTTATTTCCACTCAGAGAAGAGGGCATAAATATACCTCTAATATCTGTATAATGAAAGACAAGAGCCTGGGCTCTGTCCGTTTTGCGTGTAGTCACTGACCTATGACATGGTTGGAAGAACAAAGACTCAGTAGGTGATAGGCTGCATCGCAGCTCAGACAGAAGCTGCTTAGGAAATAGTTGCAAGGAAAAAAAAGATGACTTCAACTCTTTAGTTGCCTTCTATACGTAGGAATCCTTGGCCACATAGAGCCATACGAATCTAGAAGGAAGGGAGCACCAGATTAGAGGACTTCTGATGTTGTGGGTCTCCCAGGTAGGCTGAAGCTGTAAGGAAGTTTGGCTGCTTCAAGAACACTGCAGTCCAAATGCTTCTAAATAAATCTGAACATGCAATAGATTTTTGTGGTTACTGGACTATGAGCTTATTGAAACCCTTTATCTGGGAGGCTGAATTTGCTGAAATTCTGTCATAGTTGTCCAATGTAGTACCTATGGATTTTTTTCAAGACATACAAACTTTTAAAGTTACTCTGATGTGGGATGTGGAATTGTCTATGAAACAGGAGTTCCGCGTTTTTTTGTGGTTTTCACTAAAATTCTTTAAAATCATAATCACTAATAATGATTGCAGTTGAGATGTTACATTCTGAGATCAACAACAATACATAGTAAAAAAATACAATTATATATTGAGAAATTTTTTATATATATAATTAGGGTGGTCAGTTACCAACCTTTTCCATCAGTATTCCTTTTCCTAAGATTTACTTTACTTCCTTGGCAAATAAAGTTTTCAAGGAACAAACGAGATTCAGTGATGCTGCTCGTGCAAGGGAACACAGCAAGATGACATAGTGTATATTGCTTTTAATGGAGCTTGCCTTTGTAACTCTAGTGCTGTTCTCAATGCATCATAAATCTTATAGTTTCAAAAATTCAGCTGATGCGTGGCTACATTGTGGTTAATTATTGTCTTGCCTGGGGAAAGGCAAGGGAAGAAAACCCTCACCCTTTCTTTAACCACAGCATTTATATGCAATATATTCATTCATTTTTGGACTCAGCTATGTTCTGTTAAGCAGAAACTCTAGTGTTTTTGATTAGTCAAAATACAGAAATAAATATCGGTCTTCTTTTCTAAATGAATAAAAATTTGGCACATACATGATTTTGCTTGTTCATTTTCCAAAAAGCAATTGGAAAGTAGACAATACCATTACACTTTAAAATTTTAATATGTGTAAGTGGGAACACAGACCCTATTTCTCACTATACTTACGCTATAGAATTCGACACATACTTTATAAAAAAAACAGCATTTAAAATACAGTGAGGGTAAGGAAAAAAAATATACCATCAACAGACAGTTTGGAACACAGCTTTTTATGCAGTAGCTATTTACAAGCTGTTAAATCATACTGGAGTGACAGGAGTAAGGTTTCTTAATGCATCCAATGTAGTTACCAAAACACAGTTTGGTAAAAGCCTTAATATGGGACCAGCTGGGTCAAAAATAAGCTTTTTTGAAAATTCCATTTTTAGCATAAAAAATCTTCAAGTAAGATGTGGAGATAATGATAAAAGCAACCAGAGTTGTTATGGTTGTACTGAGAAAAATATATCAGCCCACATACAGAGAGTGTACTAGGAGGCATACAAAATTAAACCCTTTAATTATGAAGACAGAATCTTCTTCAACAGTCTTTTTGCATAGAATTACTTGTACTAAACCGAAGGGGTTTTTAAACTCTGAAATTCCAGAATAGTTGAATTAAAAATGCATGTATTTTGGCCTTCCTATATTATAAAATACTGATTGTTAGACTCTTATTTTAGGATAAAATATTTTATATTGTGTATGACTATTTTTAAAAAAAAAAAACCCAAACTTTCAGAAGTTATTTATAAATTACACTGAAAACATTCTCAATTTGAATCCTCATTACGTATGACAAAATGAACTGACAATGAAATCTGACATTCATCAAAAACACAATTTTTCAGAAATTTCATGCAGAAATTTCCAAAGCTCAGATGTATTCCTCTTCCAGAAAACTGTGAAAACTGTGAAAAAGTATCAGTGAAATAATTTCTGTGATAGTGAATGAGTGAATACCCTCTTGACTTTAAAAATGTGCAGATCCACTAATTTGGCCATACCTTTAAGGAATTCATCATGTCACAATTAAAAGGTTACAGAACTGTGATAATTATGGATAGATACAGCTAAAACCACCTTACTGAAACTAAACAGATCTGACTAAAAATCTTGTACATTCCTTCAAGATCTACAGTTGCTGCAATCGAAGGAATTACATCTAGTGCCCTAAAATTACTCTTTTTTTACATACTTTTCTGAGTTTTAGTATAAAAAAGTACATTCTTTTGTAACAGATGGTGCTTTAGCCTGGTGATTTCAAGAAGATGTTATAGTCATTTTTTTAAAACACATCTGTGGTTCAGCATGTATGTATGCAAGAGACACATTGGCACTAAAAGTAATGGCTCATTATATTTTCACGACTCTTCAAAGAAAGCTTCTATTGATTTCAGTAGAAGTGGTGCTAGCTCAGTGCTTAGTGCTTTAGAAAATAACACCTCTGTTTAATATGTTCATGTTTCTAATACTGGCTTTGCTCGAAATTTTTGCCTTTCAGTCATCTATTGCAATCTGAGCCACACTCGTAAGTAAAATTCCTGTCACACAACAGCTCTTCTAGCTGAAATAAGTATCTATCTGATCTAATTTAATTGTAATTTGTAATGTTTATGACACTACAGCAGCTAACTGCAAAAATGGTTTCTTAGTAGAGCTCTCATTGGACAGACCACCTTTTCAGAAAACTTAAGCATAACTGGGATTAAGCATTAAACCGCTATCACAGAACGACTAGGGCTAGATGGGCATGCAGCCTGAAACAAATGTTCCTCTGCAGGGAATTGTGTTCCTATAGGAAGGCTAATAGGTCAACTAATTTCTCCTAAACTGCTGTAGGTTCAGCTATCACTTGGCAAGATGAGTTGATAATGCAGTTATGGATGCCTACTCATGGCCACAGCATTCTCTCTGTAATATGACAGAAGAAAGAAGACTTGCTACCTCCTCTGATGAGCTTGCAGACTATGGCTTAAATTGGTTGTAGGAAAAGGCAGTGAGAGAAATGGAGGTAGGAGGACAAAATCAAAGCCAGTAGCTTAGCAGTGGTCACTCTAGCAGTGAAATTTCAAAGTGCACTTTTTGCCTTGGTCTATAAGCCAGGAACAGATCTTGTGTTTCCTTATCTCTGCACCTGAGCAACAGCTTTGTGGTTTTGTAGCAACTCATTTTTCCATAAAGAAAAGCAAGATATAACAGTGACTTAAACGTTTAACAGTTTCCTACCTGTAGATTGTCCCAAGTATATTTTCACATACCTGAGGCAGATTGACAGTAGCAATCACAGCAATTAGGCTGGAACCACTCATCTTAGCGGAACTGTTTTCCTTCAGCAAAGGCACTGACTTGTTTTTGATATAGTTTGTTAGTATATAATAAGGGGTTTTTCTTTTCTGGTGATCTATAAATTCTGGAATTTTGCAGTTGAAAATTGACTTTAAAGAAAAATATCAAGAGACATTCCTGGCTACAAAATTCAGTTCTGGATCAATGATAGAATCATAGAATTGTCTAGGTTAGAAGGGACCTTTAAGATCATATAGTCCAATCAATGATGCTTAGACTCAAATTTTGTTTTTCTGCCTGATTCTTGTAAAGGAATCTCTGGCAGAGAATAATAAAGAACACCAACTTTTGAAAACACAGAACAAAACATCAAAATTCAAAGGTACTATCATTCCATAAATTTGAAATTCTATGAGAGTAACTTCTTAACAGCTTTTATAGTTTCATCCTTATTCAAGTCTATGAGATCCTCTGGAAAATAATAAAATGAGACTCACACCACATAGTTGCTATATAAATCTTTGAATTTATAAATAAATATAAATATATTAAGAGATGTACCTGTAAGTCTCTGGAATTACCCTTTCAATATGAATAATTTATAATTTTAAGAATATAGTACTATTTTTAGAAATATTGGTGTAGCCTCATGAAAATCAACATTCTATATGAATCATGTTTAAAATACAGAATACCTAAACAAGATTTTGTTCAATAGCCTTGTAAATTGGTACTTTTTCTTGTTTTTTTAAAAAATTATAAAGGGTGTATTGCTTGATTCTCACCTGGTATCTGAATTGTATTATTAATAATTTTTACAAATGTATTTACAATTAATCCATATAGCTTGCATCTTTGTGTGTCTTTCTTTGTGTTGGAGAATGGTTGGGTTTTGGCATCAGTGTGAAAATTAATTAGAATCTAATAGTATTTCTAAAGATGGTCAGTTAAATTGGAATTGTAATAAGCTTTCTGCACATAATGAAAACAATCTAAAACTTAATTGTGTAATTAAACTGAGTGCTCTTGGTAACAAACTGATAAGTATCTTTAATGACCCCATAAATCTAACCTAATCTAACTGGCATTTAATATTTCACCTGAATTTAAGGAGGAAATTCACTTTGCTTATTTGTTTGTTTCAGAAATTAGTTCTGAAATCAGGCCATGGTGGTATTTCCATTCTTAAAGGGATATCTATATGTAATTCTGTTTCATATATGCTTTGTCATCATCACATATAAAATTAAGATAGCATTGCCAAGTGTATTTAACAATTTTGCATTTAAAATATGTTATTTATAATTCTCAAGGATTACACTATGATCAACCGATCCTGTTTTACTCATCCTCTCAGTTTTTCATGAAGAATTAATAGATGCATAAGTTAGGATTGACAATTACTTCTTATTCAGCCTGCCTAATTTCTGCTAGATTTTGTTTATTTAGGTGGAATTCTTTGTTTACCTTCAGAGAGTGATTTAGACTACCATTTCTCAAGCCTAGAAACAATAAGTGTATTTGTTTTGACCAGAGAGTTACTGAGACATCCAAAGTCTTCTGAGCATCTCAGAAATCAGGCAGTCGGAAGAGTTAGGTTAGCTGTGATAGAAAGATGAGTTGAAAGATACCTCATCTCTGCCCAAAACAGTCTCTAAGATCTATTCTATACATCTAACTTGAGTTGTAATAGATCAATTCAAGATGCTACTGGAGAATGACTAGAAAATACCTTTTGTGTAATGTTCCAGCAAGAAGGAGCATTCTTTTTGGTTGCCTGAATCCAAACATCACAAACCCGTTTCTTCAGTTTTCTCTATATCCAAAATCTTCGATTGGACTTGTACTTTTCACACTAAAAAGTTATTTCAGATGGGCTAATTTCACACTTCCATGTAGCTTGGCCACCATACAGTGGGTATGCAGGAAATACACATCACTGACCAGCACATCACTGCTCACGTTCTCAGTGGCTTGTTGAGCACTCAACTTTAAGCATATATAAAGGAACGTTGCTAAAATATGCATTGAGGTTCAGTGGCAAAAAATTATTTAGAAGCCATTTGAACTTTTATGTAAAGGAATTTCTACAGCTGGAACCTAATTTTGAAATCCTGAGGAGTTTATTGTTATGTCCAGTGGACTGAGAATAAAAGCCCAAATACATATATTAATTTTGGCACTTTCTGCAGTTGCTCAAAACGTGGGAGCTATTTGTCCATTTAATTTGGTGAAAATACAGGTTTTTAAAATGTCAGTACAGTTTTGCAGACTTCTTTCTTTTTGGTCTCTCATCACTACAAGTGATTTTAGACATCACGGAAGCAAGTAGGTGATTTGAAAATATAAGTTTCACATTATAAAGCAATTATCATTTATGACAGGTTAGGAAGTAGTAACACACAGCAACAAACAGCAAGTGGTGGTAGGAGTGAGGAGATTGCATAGATCTGAGCTGCAAAGGAGCGATGAGAGGAAAGCATTGCATGAGTCAGTTTTATAAAGAAAACTTTTAAATAATAAATCTTTAATAGAAAAACAAGAGATGAAAACAAAAACCTGTCAACAGTGTGGTTTGTAAAAGGATTTGTACAATAAACAATGGATGTTTCATGGAAAGAAACTTCATCTTTCTCAGATGAGAATATTATGAATGGGCTAGAAATTAATTGAAACTGATGAACGAGTAAAATCTATGACAAGATATTAAAAGGAAATTAAAAAAAGATGACTGGAAGAGAGGATATCAAAAGTAACCAGGACTAGACACTTAATCAGAGATAGTCCATCAAGCAAAAAGGGAAAAAGACACAAAGCTGAGGAAAGGACATTGTGTATAACACTTCTTCAAAGTACTGATTGCTTTGCTTTGTGATGTTTTAATTATCAACAATGTGGTTGTAGATTCCTCAGGCATTTCATATAGATCATCGCAAAGAATATACACTGTATAGAGGGAAATACAGTCTGCAACAGGAAGATGGTGAACTAAGGATACTGTAAGACATGTTACTCTTATGTTTCATAAGCTTGGAACACTGCTCATGCTCACAGACGAAAACAGAGATTGGCTGGACCAAACAATATTGAAAAGGAAATAATTGTTGCTTACAAAACAGAAGATTATTCAATTAATTGCATTTGTTTTAACTATTATTTCTTTTTAAAGGAATTTTAATTATGGTGTTTTAGTAACACAATATTTGTAGAAAGAAAATTTAAATGGGAATCCTTTAGAAACAAGGCTTCAGGTTTGCATGTACAATTGTTCCCAATAATTATATTTGCATTTATTCAGGAAGAGACATAATCAGCCAGCAATTCTGAGCCACAATGAGCCAGTCTGGCCTACATGTTCAGCATCAAGAATCTCACTATAGACAATGGTTTGCTGTTAACTCTTAACAGAGCAAGTAAATGTTAAAACTTCATACAAAAAGTCTTCAGAAGCAGATACATATTAACCGATATATAAAGAAGGAAACCATGGAATAATTTCCTCATACATTTATATCCATTATAAACAGGTTTGAGATTTCCCATAATGTTCACATGACATGGATATAAGTGAAATATTGTTACTTTTGTGAAAAAAAAAGAGTTTTGTTATTTTTCATGTATATTCCTCACAGGAGGAATTTGTATAGTTCCAGGAACATGAATTTTACTGCTGACATTTCTCTTAGCACAATACATTTGTATCCCTCCCCGCAACAACTATATATTATATATTTTGTTCCAGGGTTTATTTGTCTGTCAAGATCAGTTATTGAGTTACGGAACAAAATGGAAAAGTTCACTAGCAGTACTTACCTTTAAGACCAGAAAATTTATTTAACAATAAATACTTCAGAAATCAAATCAGCTACAGAACCAGCTAATCTCCACCTTTGTTATACTTAATTTAAACTATATATTATCTGCTTTTTATGTGGATAATAAATAGGATAACTGAATGGTTGTTCAAACAGTCATATCATAATTTCTTGATGAGTTTATGTGAGAAAATATTTTATGCATAATCAGAATTATATCCCTTCCTAATGCCTGGCAACTTTTCAAGGAAGAAACAATATTTTTTTTTTTAAGAACTGCTTTCCTTCTCAGAAGTGCAGGAGCAACAGCATCACCATTACAAAATCTTTTTTGTTACCTCATCAGCATGAAGAGACAATTGGAAGAGTTCTAAGCAAGCACCTGCAAACTTCATTGGAATCCCAGAGATTTGGAGCTGATTCAACACCTGTGCTAGGATTCCTGCTCCTTGCAAGCTATGCTAATGCAATGCTGTGATCCAGTGCTCTTATAAACATCTTTAGGAGATCCCTGCAAATCTGAACATACCAGATCAAGCTTGCATTTGTGCTAACCTGTGTAAATACGTTTCATTAGAGAAGGCCTATACTTTTAATCCATATATTCACACACCACTGGTCCAGTTCATTTCGGAGTATGGGTCTAGATATTAAGCAAATAACTTATTTATATAACAGTATAGAGGTGCTTAATGTTGCAACTTAATCAAAATCTATTTATTTCCTCTGGCTTCATACCACAAAATATCTCCTTTAGAAGAAAGTATCTGCTTTAGGGTAAGCACAATCATTCTTTGGACTCCACCCACTGATTCTAACAGGAACTTAGTCAACACAATGCTAACAGACATCCACTTTTAGGCAACTATACCAGAAATCTTGATCTTAAATTTAAAACCACCTAATGGGAAGTGCACTCTCTGATATGAGAAAATAATTACTTGAGAGAATTGTACTAGCCAGTAGAAAGTGATAATCTGCTGTTTAATTTTGAGATTTTAAGACTATCAAAGACTTTCACTTTTATGATGAGTGTTCAAACTCTGCTAATGTTAACAAGGACTATTCCAATTTACAATTAACAATGGAAGAGCAAAGTATTTCTTCTTTGAAAACAGAAGCATTATGTAAACCATAACAAATTTACCTTATGTGAGTGGAAAATAAACTTTCTGGAAGAAAACGTTCAAGGTGGGATAAAAAATCTCCACAGAGACTGTTTTCCAGTAGTAAATTTATTAATTTTCAGTTTGTTATAATGAATCTCAATTTCCAATTTTCAAATCATCATAACATGCCCACAGTGTCATTACAAAGACACTGACATAGAAATATTGAAGTGATGATGAAGCTTTCAGAAGTTTTTGGTGTATTAAAGCATACTCGGATCCTTAGACACTGAACACATCAATCTGATGCAATTATTAAACATACAAATTAGCAAAAAAGTTATTATTTTACTGATTAAATGGATCCAGAATTTAAATTATTAATTACTTACCCCTGTTCTTTGAACTTCCAAGAAAATTGCTCTTTGAAATGATTTCTCCCATACTGCCAACTCGCTGGCCAGCTCTACATTGAAATAATGACTCTTGCCATGTCCAGCCATAACACTGAAACAATATGGCCGCTGGTCTTCAAGATTGAAGTCCTGATGAATACCTAAATACAAGTTTGCTTGTAGCCAGCACTCATCAGCAAGCCAGAGCTGAAAGACATGTTTCAGTATGTGATTCTTCATCTAGCAAAAACAGTTAAAGCAATATTGTCTTCTCTAAGTGAAGGGTACTTGGATACTTTATGTCATTATGTTAATAACTACCTTGAAAAAACGTTCTGAGAATTAACTAACAATTCTAAGGACAACTTCTCTCTTTGCTTCTTAATCACTTTACCCTGTATCATGTAATCTGAGCCACTTCTGCAGTTCCAAAACACTGTCAAAAGTACCTACATAATACATACATAATTTAAAAGGAATTTGTAGCAGTGTATTTTTTACAGTGAAAGTGAAGGAAATCCCTGAATTGTGTGAAAACAATTCAAGAGCTGTGTACCAGCTTTACAAGAGAACAAAACTACTTCATTCTAATTGGGTTCCAGTATACTAAACACCAAGGAATACACTAATTTATCAAGCACCCAAGGGTAATTCTAGAAATGACAACGTGAGCTTTGAAATGTCCCCTAATAATTGCCAATGGTGCTCTGCAACTACAAGGGGAGTGAAGTGAGATTCTGCCATCAACTTCAAGATGAAGATGAGAAACTTCACATTAGTTTTTCATAATAAAAAAATATCTCTGTAACAGAATGTTTTGAAAATGAGAAAAAATTCTTCCAAGAAGCCTCCCTAATCTTTCAAGAATTCATTGATTAGCATAAATATACAGAAAAAGAAAACTAAATAAAAAAGCTACTACTTACACATCTGAATACTTTCAATGACTAAATTTCCACATTATGCATTTTTTTAAAATTTCTGTTTATCAGATAGGGTCCTTTCCTATCTCCATTTCTCCATGATAGCATGGGGCAGAAAATATTGAAAGAACAAAAAAGTAGTTTGCAAAGAGAATGTTATTTTTTTATTTTCTAAAGTCACCTGCAAATAGAATATTCTTTCTTTAGCACTCCACGTTCGGTTTAGGTGACTTGACTCTAGTCAAGCAGATCTGAGGTAAAAGCAAATCCATATTTGACTGGATTTAGATGGCTTTGAAAAGATCAGAATGCAGCTTTGCAGTGGTACCCAAGTCCTAGAATCTTGTGGTCAGAATAAGCCTCACAAACATTTAGAATTTATTTTTCCAGGACTTCAAATAGTCCATCATAGCCTATTGAGGCTATAACATAAACTGCATGTACATAAAAACAAGCAAAGACACAACTGAAATCTGAGCATCCAAATGTAATGTAAAATATTTTGATACATTTAAAATAAATGCCTATATATTCAGGGTCTTATGTCCCTCCTGTTGCAGATAAACACACAACTGCCCTTGCAGGACAGCAGTGAAGATCCAATTCTTAGTAATGAAAAGCAGACGAAAGAAATGCTCTGCTAGCACACTCTCCTCTGTTTATTGCTCTCCTATTCACAAACAAGAACAAAATGCTCAGATGGGAACTGAAAATTTTCCCTGTGCTGGTGAATAACTGAATAGCACAAAGCTAGCAAATCTAACCTTACGGAAATTACTCAAGTCTAGTCTCTTAAGCTACGGAAATTTTGTGGGGCACCTCAGCAACAGCACATAATGCCACCAGGGTACGTAGCACTTTGTTTGTTGTGAAAAATGGCCCTGCAGCTACCCAAGGAGAGAACAGTCTTGGGGAAGTTCAAAGTTACTTTATGATGCTACTTTGGACTGGTGAAAAGAAAGCTGAACAAAATACCTGCCTATCATCTAGCGTTCAGCAACTACAGAGTGACAGGCATTGCATCTACATCTGCTTCAAGTCTAAATGCTGCCTAACCTGGCTCATAGACTAGTATAGTAATAATTTTTATTCTGCATGTGAAAATGTGATGTGTGAAAATACCAGGCAGTAAAAGAAAATAAAACTTTTTAAAGACAGATGGCTTTTAAAAATGCATCTAATATTCTTTATCTAATAACTTGAAAAATAAAAGTTTTCAGTAACTGTTCCAGTAAATATGGACTATGAGGCAAGGTATCGAAAAAACACTTGAGATAAAAGAGATCACATTTTCAGTCATCTGGTTCTTACCA
Source organism: Gallinago jamesoni (assembly GCA_025769975.1). Classification (NCBI taxonomy): domain Eukaryota; kingdom Metazoa; phylum Chordata; class Aves; order Charadriiformes; family Scolopacidae; genus Gallinago; species Gallinago jamesoni. The sequence goes on along the minus strand of JAOQGH010000023.1, from coordinate 96,227,394 downwards.
CTAAAGGTCCATGAATATGCAAATTCATTATATATGTGAATTTTAATTCCCATATTGCATATGCATAATTGCGTATGCAAGTTTGTATTTATATGTGTCTATACACACACACAAGTTTAAAATATAGCAAAAAACTTTTCTATACTGGATTCTTATTCTTCATGTTAAACTCTTGTGTCATAATAAACATAGATGAGAAGCTTACAATTAGGTGAGTAGCAAACACACCTCACTTTGAAATCCATCTTTCAGGAGAAGACACAATAGCACTCTGCACCACAGCTTTGCATCAGTTCTAGCTACTTAGAATCCTTAAGAACAGCATCCTCAAATGGCAGTTTTTACAAGATAAACTCTATCTTTCAGTCGTCAATGTAGAAACCTTAATCTCTTAAGATATTTTTCCTATCTTTTTGGATTTGCTCAGTTTGCCTCATTGTTGTTTATACCAAAGAATCAACAGAAAAGAGGTTAAAGTGTTGAATTTGAGCTTTTGCACTTTAGCTAATATATTCATGAAGACTGGCAATTAATCATTCATTTATTAAAATGTCAAGAACACTAAAAAGTTGAATCTTGGGTTTCCCACTTCTTTTTTCTTAATGAAAAAGTATCAAAGAATTTGCTTTAAGGGTAGATTATCCTTGAAGTTACCAGAATATTCAAGGAAGGATCGAGTTTCAAATCAGCAGAAACATTTAAAAGAAAAAAAAAAGCTAAGGCAAAACCCAAACCACAGCAAAATCTTTTCAGAAGGCATAATGAGTATGTATTTCATTGGTGCCTGACTTATTTATCAGGAAAAAATGTCTTTTACAAAAGATGAAGGAGATCTAATAAATAATCTGGGAGAGAACCGCTGCTCTTTGTTGTTGTCACAATGATGGGCAGGACCTGAAATTGCCCACCTGTACCCATCTGAAGACATGGTCACCTTTAAATAACTCTATGTCTACAAGAATATTGCTGTGCTCCTGCATCCTGCGCTCTGGAGCTGAGCTCAAGTCCCAAACTCAAGGATTGCTGTTTTCCTGGCATGGCACTAGCCAAGACCCTTCCTTTTCCCCACTTTTGCCAGAGAAGGGAATGCTTCTCCCCTGCGACAGCAGGCTTACAACAGAGAAAAAAACAGCAGTTATGGGCTGCCAAATTGGCAGCTGACATCAGCAGCAGCACTTTTTATCAGCCAGTTAATGGAACTGAGACCTCTGTACAATACAGATGTCAGCTCATATTTGAGAGATATTTTTTCTAGATTTCTACCAAATTCCTGTGTTCCTTGCTTCCTTGCTCCATTGGTTGTAACTTCATCACATTTTCAATTTTTTTTAAATTTTTTTTATTTTTACATCACAGTCAACAAAAATGGTGTAGGAAATGTGCTGGTGTTGTTGAAAGTCAGTTTGGGACAAGTAGTCAGGACATGGAAACTCCCTGCCACCCCATTCTTTGAATAAATTGGTCGGTTAGTGCTACAGAGAACTCCCCTCTATGCTGAAGAGGGCAGTAAAGGGGAATAGTGTGTTGTCAGGTCTATGATTTTTTTTCTTCCCCCCCCTCCCCCCGCCTTGTCTTTGTGTAAATTGTCCCGAATAACTGTGTTGCATCACAAAAAAAAAAAAAAAAAGAAAATAATGCCAAAACCAAACCCTAAAAACTTTAGCAGTTCTTCTTTGGCGCGATGTTAAATCAGGATCTGTACAGGTAACAGAGCAACAACCTTCCTTCTCTATAACATTAGTATATGGTCAAAGGAGGAACAGCAGAGAGAAGGACAGCAGCTGGTGACAACTAAAGCTGATTTGTAATTTTTTTTGGTGAAAGAGCATTTTATCTGAAAAGACTGATCTTTTTGTTCTGCCTTTTTTTTTTAATTTATTTTGTTTTTTTTTCCTGGTAATATGTTTGTTTTCACTCTTGAGCAAGTAGGCTCTCATCTAGCCTTACCTCATCTGCAAAGCAGTTTTTGATTAGCTGGTAAAGAACTAAATTAATCTGACTCAACTTATTAAAAATACCTTCTATAAGTCAATTATTTAAACAGACTACTAAGGTTTTGCACCAAATCCTTGCCTGGCACAAGCTAAACAGAAAGCATGACACTGTCCCTGGGTGGTGGAAAAAAATGAAGAATTCTATGGTACACAAATGCACCATGTTGCCCTTTGTAAAGTAAAACCTACTATCATATTTGCAAATTACACATGATCAAAGAAGGACATAATTCAAACACTCTGATTTCTGAAATTAAATAAAAGTATCCTTTTACAGGAATTACAGCAAAAGCATTCTTCATCCCATTCATTTAAAAATCCAAACCTCTAAGAAAAAAGTAATATCCAGCTTCATTATGATTTGTTGTGTGTCTCATCTCTACTTCATACAACCAACTCTAATATTGGACATTTTCTTCAATATTGGGAGCATTTTGGTAACTTTCTCACTTGGAGCTTAATCCATTTTCCGTATTCTATTATACTTGCATAGCTAATGCACTAGCAATTATAAACAGGTTTTTCTAACAACAGATGAACTATTTGAACGTTAGCTACTCCTAGTTAAGATTAACTTGAGCTTATCATTAACAGGAAATGGCAAGCTTTCTTTACTGAATAATATCATTGTAATCTTTGGAAACCTACCTTGTGAATTTTAAATAGAACCTCACAGAGGTTATAGATTTTTTCAGCTCGTACCCAGTCTAGTGTGCTTACCTATAATATCAAAAGAAAATATTAACACCACATTTTTTATTCTAAAATCATGTACAGATGAAAAAAGTTAAAAAGATTTCACCCATAATTATTCTACTGGAATACAGGCACGTTACTGTATTAATATCCAGCATTTAGAAAAGACTGTCAAATAGCATTTAATTTTTACAGAAACAGCATCTACAAGAGTCTTACTATAATTTAAAATTATTAAAGAATTTCCCTGATTTTTTTCCCCCATTATTACTACAGTATGATGGAAGCCTCTTTGTAATCTCTGTAGTGAGTTACACAAGCACATTTATTTTCCAATATGCTAACACAGAGAATCCAGAGCCTCAAACCCAGAGTGATTCAGCTTCTTGTCTAAATTTTAAATTTTTTTTACAATCAACAGACCAAGATGTGTTCCTAAATTCAGGTTTGAGTTTACATACACTAGGGTACCAATATCTTAATACCGATACTAAAAACTGGAAAGGATGATATGACTGCAGTATTTGAAATTAAGAAGAATGTGCTTAGTAATGAATATGAAGACATACTGTTTTCTTTTGAATTCATTATTTAATCCTGTTGACATGACAGACTGTTCAAATACAAGTTAGAAAGTTAGAATGATATTCAAAGTTTTTCCATAAATTCTAGCTCATGATATAATGTGACAATCTCTTTTAACAGTACTTAGCCTATATAGTTCAAAAAAAAAAAAAAAAAAAAGAAAAGTACATGGGCAATTATTTTGTTTTAATGTTTTAGAGCAAAATCCTAGCTCTTGGTGAATCCACAGGAATGACTGCATAGATAGATGAAGAATTTGACTAAATTGTAAATCTGAGGCTTTTAGCACATGTAAATAAGTGTTCCGGTAACTCTTATAGCAACTTGGATACTTTAAAATACTAGGGCAGAGGCAGCTTTGTCCTGTTCCCCTCCCTCCCACCCCTTCCCCACCCCCCCACCCCCCATCCCCCGAAATAGAAAAATAAAATTAAATAATTTAGGTAAAACAAGATTTGACAAGATTTGTCTGTAAAACATCTGGCTTCTGTGGATGAAACATAACTAAGAAAAGACTGCGAAATTCAATAACATTCTTTTTCATCGTATTCACAGTAGCATTGTTCACCTATAATAATCGATTTCATTCCTGATGTTTTGTATGAAGATCAACATGATTTTTTTTTTAAATTTATTTTTAAATTGAATTTCCAGGTCTTCATAAATTCTAAACCAATAATTAAAATTATAATAAAATGGTGAAAATCCAAACCACTGCAACACTCAGCAGCAGACTGATGCGATTTCTGATTATTAAACATTATTTCAGAGTGCTGTTGGAGTAGGACCGTGAACTTGGTGTTATTTTCTTTCTAATCTTATATGCTCTTATGTCCACTCCAGTTGAAACTAATAAGCAGTATTATTGAATAGACCTCACAGTTCTGTGTTTCTTATTAGTGTTTCAGAATTTACCTGAGTTCTTTGTAATGCGGAAAACATCCCACCTGAATTTAGACATCAGAAGTATCTAATATTAACAACCTAATTATTATTCTTAATAATTTAATCTTAATTTCAGTGTATTGGGAAAGAGGAAAAAAAAAAGAATAAAGGCAGTGCTTTCTCCAAGTTTCTTTAACTTCAAATTAGATCTTTAACTTCAAGTTGACTAAATTTAGATGAGGTGTATCACTTTCTGCAAATGGGACTGAACACCTCTGGAAGAGAAAATTCTATCACCACGTCTTTTCAGGATGTAAAGGGACTCATACTCTAGGGTCCTCCATTTGACAGGTTTTATATTTTGACAATCAAATGACAAACATCACTGGAATACAATGCATGCAGTAAAATATGTAAACGCATGTTACATAATTTCTGTTTTATTATGAGCAATTTCTCATAATAAATTAAAGCTCAAACCATTACATATAGCTCACTTTAGAAGTACTTGGTCCTACTTTAAAGGAGCATTGTCAAATTTTAAACTAATGTTAGCTGTTTTAGAGAATTAAAGCAATTTTAGATATTATACTTGTCCTCCATCACTTAAAATGTAGCAACTTTTAATCGTGTATTTCTGATTTTTAGATTTCTATTACTCTCTTCCTTCTAGTAAGGTCCATTCAATATTTTATTTGAGTTTTGTTTTGCTATTATTGCTACAAGTAAGCAATAACACAAGTTTTAAAACAACTGAAACTAAGGAATTATAAAGTTGATTCATAAAGCAGTATTATACATTAAGCATGCTCATACAGAGCAGGTACTGCAGGTCTTTGCTTAATCTTATTTACACGGAAATATTTTTTTCTTTTGATGGCTGTTTTGAAAAGAAAATAATTAAATAATACAAGTTTATGAACCATTACTGTTGATCCTCAAAAGGAATCTTCATGCTTTTTGCAAAATAAGGCTTACAGCCTAGAATGGTGGCTAGTTCATGTCTTGAATTTCTCAAAGGGAAAGACTCTTTTCAATCTCAGTTAAAAGCAGGAGAATGCTTCAATCCTATTAGTGGCTAGACAAGATATAAAAGCATAAGCACCGACTAATCTGCTGTTTACTAAACCAAATTTAGTGACACAGGCTATAATCTAAAAACTTTTGAGACATCATTTGTTTGGATTCCTGAAGATTAATTTAAACTGCTGGGGTTCTTTGGTGCTATTAATGATGCCACTATCGACAATGGTGACACTGCCGTGCCATGAGTATTTCATCCTTTTCCCCATTATCCTGGGCATCTCTTTCATCCTTCGGCTCTCTGTAACCTCTTAGGAGTTTTTCAGCAGAGACAGCTAGCGATTATGATAACTGTCAGCACCTATACAAGCCAAGATTTTCTTTTACTGTGTATATCAGAAAAAGACTACCGTAAAGCCAAGAGTGAAACAGTTTGAATACCATAGTGTGCAAGGTCAGAAGAACACCAATGACAGGTTGAGAGGGATTTTGAGGGGTAACGAACATAATACAAAGGGATACTAATCTCCAAAGAGACAGCTGACATTATTCATAGTTTTCTCAAAGCTACCATAGTATGTCTAAGTTTAAAATGTTACTGTTATAGAGCGCACTGGTTTAAAAAAAAAATCACAAATGATCATATAATTCTAGTCAAGAGAAAAGCTGGAAAAATCAGAAAATTTGCTTTAAAGGGTGTTTCGATTTATGGCAGGTTTATCCATTGTCACACATTTAATAACTGGGTAATGATAAGTAACTAAGACAAATCAGATACTGAAATACATTCCTTAAGCAATAAAAAAGTTTTTCTCATTGTCCCCCCTTGGAATTGCTCCTGTAGATATTCTATACATAGCAATTTGTTGGGATTCTTCTAGCATAACAAGGTACTCATTTTTTAGTAAAGCATTTGACAAAATGTTTCAAAAAAGGTATATTCAGAATGTGTCACTTAAGGAGACATACTTTCATTCACATGAATTCAGTTCTGTAAAAGTGTCAAAGTACCAATAAGCATTCACTGACCTTCCACTTTAATTTTTGTTTGTCTAATATATGAATTTATGACCAACAGTAGCTGAATGTTGTTATTACTAGAAGACTCCTTAGCTAACTCAATGCATTATGTGATATATTGAATACTTGGGTTTGTAGATATTTGGTTATATTAATCCTTTCAGAAAGACTGTAAAATAACACATTTATAAACTCACCGATAACATGGAGTGGATCACAGAGACAATGAAAAGGAACAAAGACAGAAAAATAGAATAGGAACCTGAAATTACAATTTGAAGTCCATAACGAGAGACTGAAAGAAGTATGTAGAGTTACAAAAGTGCTAAGTCTTACCAAAGTACTTTTTCTTCAAGGCTGTTTCTCTTAAGTTTTTCATGTTTTAGAAACAGGCATTATGATTGATTTCCAAAAATAAACAAACTAGTAAAATCTAGTTTTACTTAGCTAGACCAAGCAATCTCAGCATCAGTTCAGGCTCATATTCCAAATATACTTATCTTTAGATGTGTGTGTTAATAATGGATTTTTCTTTAAAAAGTTATGATTTAAAATAGAGACAAAACAATAAAATTAAATTAATTTTGACATATGCATGTTGTAAACAACAAACTGAAAAGGTTACGCCACCCTAGAAGAGAATTCTGCAATTATAAAACAGGCATAAAATGCTTCCATGACTATTCAGAGATGAGCACTAATGGATTGACTAGATATGAGAAATAAATATAGGGTGCATGTAGGAAATGTAAAAAGAAAACATGCAAAACTGTCCTGGTTTGGAATAGTTTACCTGGTTTGGTAAAATGGAACCACTTTTCTGTTCAGTAATGTTACTTTTCAGTTAAGCTTCTTCTAACTAACTGAACTCTCTGAAATTAAGGGCATATTTTTCAGACTGTGTCAGCTCCTATCAGAGATAAGGCCTGATGTTTATAAATAATACAAGGATTGATATGCGGAGTGGCTCTTGCTTATACTTATTGCTGTAGCAATCAAGGTCAGCTAACTCTGTTATGTGCTGTGTTGAAGAGCTAGAAGCGGAAGAGCAGAGAGGGGTAGCAGCTGCAGGTAGGAGCAGACAGAACAGGTGACCCAAAACTGACCAATACAGCTTTGTACATATTGTATATATTTCATTATTTTTATCTTTTAAGAATTTATTGTAATATATATAATATAATTAATACATTATTTATTATTTCATTAAAGTACTTTACTTTCTTATCAATCAATACGTCTCTCTCTCATCCTTCTCTCCCTGAAGGAGGAGGTTGGTGAGACCATCTGTCATTTGTTTTAGTGGCCAGCCCAGCCCAAACCCCAACAGATTTACTGGCCCCCAATGTGGGGCAGGACTGGGGCTTGACCAGGTCTACGACAGATTGCCTGAATAGTTCAAATTCCACTTGCTCAGTTGAAAGAGTATCTGATTTTTTTTTCTACGAGAGTCTTAAGGGGCTGGAAATCAAAACAGATAGTTCACGTCATGTTTTTTTGAGTGAAATGTTATATCATGCCTTTACAGGGCTTTGTTTAAAGTTACTTGATGCAATACTGCTTAATCTGCTCAGAGTGTTGTAGAATTTATTTGCTCTTTGCATGGGGTGGTTTAAATGTGCTATTCTGCTGTGGGTTTTGATGCAGATCTATAATATGATAAACCCGATAATGACTTCACCTGCAAACCCCGCATATTGCTAAAGTCAAAGGGAACATACATACTCTTTGACTTTCTGTGAACACTGAATCTGATTCTAGAAATTTCCAGTGTCTCCCAAAATATTAAAAAAAATTGAATACATTTAAAGACTAAAACTTAAGGAAAAAAATCAAAGTGGTTGTAACACTTATTACTGGAATACAGAGAATGATGCATTATCTGACAATTAAGCAGAAGCATCCAAGCTACCTAGAAGTATTAAAAAGCTCTAGGCAAAAGATAAAATACTTTTCGGTCAAGAGCTATTCATTTCACTGGTCTCTCTTAAAAAATATTAAAAAGAAAAAAAAACAAGACATGTTCTTGAGATGAATTAAGACATGGCAGTTTAAGAAGCCTAAACATTTCTAAACCAACTCAAACTAAACAGTACAAAACACACAGCAGTCAGGTCCTAGCAGATATATGAACAAAATAACAAAAGATTTGTGTATACAGTTAGGAAGCTCATCAAAAGCATTTGTGGCCAAGTCTATGTCCTCCAACTTATTGCCACCTCTTTCCTTATGTTACACTGACACTATATATAATGTAAATTACAAATACAAGTATTTAGAACTTACTCAGCAGTATTCTGTAACATTCAAAACACTTGCTCATGTACTAATTACATTATGCAAGCTTTTCTTCTCTGTAGGGTTTTTCAAAGGTGGAACTATTTCTGTTACTTTCATATTATTCTTGTATTTATTCCTTTTCTTAAAACTGTAAAGAGCTCATGCAGTGATTGCCTAGCTGCCTTCATGTAAAGAACTTCAGTGCTATTCATTTAATCATGTTGAAAACCACAGTTTTGTAATTAAGGGTAACACAGCAACTCCAAAGATATGGCTACTTGAAGACGTGAATCTAAAAACCATATTGAACTATGAGAAAGACAGAAAAAAATCAAACAGTACAATCCTCTACATACCTATACTACTATATACCTATAGCCCATATTCCATTAAAAAAAACCACAAAACCAAACCAAAACCAACCAACCAAACAAAAAAACCAAAAAACCACATTTAATTTTTCTGGAAATTTTCAATGACATAAAAATAGTTTAGTTTTGAGTGACAGTTTTCAATACTGTCTCCCCATTTTTTGTGTGATATGAATTCAGAACCTTTTCAAGATCTGAAAATTGACAGAAATGTATCGGATCTTTTTAGAATGTAATGAAATACCACTTGTATACTAACATTGACACAAGACACTATTTGTTCCATGCTTTTTTCACATACGCAGTTTTCAGAAATGTGTCACAATTCTATCAATCTGTAAATGAAATCTGCAAATTTCTTAAATACAGTCAAGTAAGCCACATCAGAGATGCTGAAAGACCATTCTCTGGTAATCACACTGTTCTTGATATTTACTTCTATGGTGAAGCTTCTATATTTTTGGAAACACCAGCTGAGATATTGTTGAAATGGAGTATAAATAGAACATTACTTACCATAATAATTCCTTTCATATTATAATATCCACATTTTTTCCACAATTTTCTTTATTTTTGCCCATGGGTTACTATGTTTTCCATTCTTATGAAACTTAGCAGCTGTATTTACATTCATATAATCTTTTACACACAATGAAATAGAAAAAGGAACAGATATTGTACCAGATCCTTTTACAAGCAATTGTAAAACTATGGGTAAGGTCGTTACAACTAAATATAACTGTATGACTTATAGGTCATCTACTTTCTGCATAATGCATTGGTATGTCGATACACGACAGTGATTCAGTATACAACTAGCAATAACATCATAGAACCATCTCTGAAATTAAACATGTTAAACTTATCTTCTAAAGATCAAGCAATTTAAAACAGCTGCATTTTTGTGAAAGAACAATCAATTTTTTAATGCCTCACTTAACATAGGCAAAAGAAGTCAGCAGATGTAACGGTAAAAGCAGTACCATTAAGTACCTCCATAAAACAGTGACACAGCTCTGTGTACGGCTTTGCGTGGGGACCAGTGTTTCCAGCTACAGAACTGGGACACGTGGCACAGAACCAGTGTCAGGGCACAGCACACCCCAGGGCTGGTGGCTCCCTGGGCGCCATGGGAGCTCCCCAGGGCTCTGGCAGGCAGGGTCTTTGTGAGGCAGGGCCCATCCCATCACCCTGTAGTGGGCTGACCCCATCCAACAGCTGCTCACGAACTCCCCGTATCCCCACAGCGGGATGGGGGAAGAGAACAGGAAGAACAAAATCAAGAATACTTGTGGGTCAAGACAAAGGCAGTTCAATAAGTGGTGGAAAGAGGAAAAAACAAAGTGATGCAAAGGTGATTGCACCTTGCCCACCTCTAGCAGATTGATGCCCAGCCAGTCTCTAAGCAATGGCTGCTTTGGAAAACCAAATCCCTGTTGGTTTTTTGTTTTGTTTTGGTTTTTTTTTTTTTTTTTTTTTTTCTGAGTATGATATTTTATGGTATGTAATATCCCTTTTGGCCTATTTGGGTCAGCTGTCCTGGCTGCGCCCCCTCCCAGTTTCTTGTCCACCCTCAGCCTACTTAGTGAGCAAGTAGTGTGAGAAACAGATCAGGCTGTGCGAGCAGTGCTCAGCAGCAGTCAACACACTGGTGTGTTACCACTGGTTTAGTCACAAATAAGGAACCCACTGCCATATGGGCTGCTGTAAAGAAAGTTACCTGCATCCTATCCAGGCCCAGGACTGCCCCAGCTCTGGGCACCACACACGTCCCTGAGGACAGGGACGGGCTGAGGCTGGGTCTGAGCCTGTGGGTAGTCCTGGCTCATTGGGGACCACCACCGGGCAGGACAGGGCTGTGGGAAGCTGGACACCAGTCCTGCAGCATTGCTGGGGCAGGGGCTGACAGCCATGGGGTGCTGCAATGGGGTCCTGGGTTGTTGGAAGGGTGAGGGGAGCTCCAGGGAAAGGGGTCAGGGACAGTCAGTGCTGAGGCACCCTCAGGATGCTGATAATCAGCTTCTAGAGTGTGGCTTTAGGGGCAGGTTTGAATTCTCCAGGTGGGTGGTTGCTGGAAACTGCCAATGTCCCCTTTTATTTTTTTTTCCCCGATAGAAAGCATTTATGGAATGATTAAATAGCACAGAAAGTAGTCAAGAGGTTTTATGATTTATAGGCTCTGTCACACTTACTGGTGTCTCCTTTGCTCATTTTTTTGAAAAGGCAGTGTTTCTACAAAAAAAAATATGTGCAGAAACACAATAGCGCGTCATAGTTACTGACAAGTAACACAGTATGAATACCACCAAACATTTATCCTCAATGTGTGTTCTTAGAGTGCTGAACATGACAAATGAAGTAGTTTATCCCCAATTAGCATCATGTAGATGGATAGTTTTAATTATATCAAAAAAGTTTCTTCAAAAACAATAATTAAACAAAAAAAAAAAATCCCCCAAACAATTATTGAAAACAATAATTAAAATTTTTAAAGGAAAGGCATTCACGTGTTGTCTTATTTATTTGCTTAATATTTTTGTATTGGTTTTGCATTTTAATTGGATTGTAATAATTGAATCAAATTTTAATTCCTTAACTTACAGCCAAATAATTTTTTAGAGGGGGAAAACCCCCCAACTTTTCCCAGAGGTGTTGTCTCATTTTAGAAAGAATATTATTGGCCATATAAGAATATCTAAAGTTAATAGGAATCATTGAATTTAGAATTTCAGTCTAGAGAGAGAGAAAACATTACTTATTGCTTCTCATTGCAGTTCATAAACAAGGTTTGAAGAGTATGTACATTCTAAAGGTACAGTAGTTGGTACACATGTAAAGGGTCAGATTTTCTTTGGATCAGCTGAAGAAATTGAAAGATTGACCATCTTCTGAGCCAAGCCATAAGGAAGCTTTGAATAAACTGAAATTGCATCCTAACTCCACATTTAATTATTTTTGGTTTGTTTAAAGGAAAGGCTTTCTGGAGAAAAAGAAAGGATAAAACAATACCACATGGTATGGGTCACTTTTTAAGAGTTTACAATTCTACAGCTTATTTTTGTTTCATTATTTTAAATTTATTTTTACTAGGGTTTTTTTAGAGATGTATTAGACAAGTCATTTGTTGTAGATCAGAATTCTCGTTACTAGCTATGAAAATTACCAAAGCAAGATGATGTCATGTGTTCAAACTGTACTCTTAGGACTGGATTTTCTGTAACAGTTCAATCCCTTGTCTTTGTGCAAAATCTACAAGTATCTACTAATAGTATGCACCACCTCATTACGTCTATGACATACTTTAGAATAAAGAAGGTAAGAAATATTGGGCCTAACCAACCACAGAAAAATCTGAATTTGACAACTTTCAGAAGTAAAACACTCCCTATTAGGAATTCTTTGAACTATCCAGGTACAGTAAGATTTTCAGAGGACCTTGAAAGAGGTTAAATATCTACAGCTTATTGAAATTCAGTGGCATCTGCAGCTTTAACTTCTTTTGAAATGTCAGCTGACAACTTCACTTGGCAAGGAAAAACAAACCCACATATAACAGGTTTCTATTTAAAATGCAACTGTTACAAATATATTATTTTTTTACCGGTGGAGTGCTGAAAATGTAGAAGGATGAACCCTTCAGTGCCAGAAACTTGAATTTGTAGAGCTGAGATGCATCAGTTCCTTCAAGTCTTTCATTTACCCATCCCATATGTATGACCTGTAGAAGAAAATAATTGAAAATTGAAGTTCTATTTTTCAGAGAGTGGTCATATTAGAACAGGATGCATCATCTGCTTCTTCCCACCACTCCCATACTCTTGAAGTGCATGGTATCACCATGCCAGTGTGTCAGAAATCCTTGAAGAGACTTAAACTTACAGTACAGGTGGCCTGAATGCCTGAATCTTGTCTGAAATAACCACCATTTTAAAAGCCACCTATACATGTCTCAGCAGACTGACACTTTAGCCAGCAGAAAACCTAGGTGTACTTAAATACTTCAGCCAGCAGTTTATAAAAAACCATAATCCTACATTTTCTATAGCACAGTCAAAACTTGGATGTACTAACATTTCTGTTACTTGTACCTCTACAGAAACACACCTGAAGAAATCACTAGATGCATCTGAAATCAAACAGCTTTCTGCATGGTCAGGTTTGCCACTGTTAACAAAGTGGCTCTGTCACACTGATGGTCTTTCAGAGTTTATATGCATTTTTATACACACTTCATGTCATGACGATTTATGTTCTCGTAGAATTAGATGTCAAATTCAGTTGTTATACAATTTTGCTCTAACAATATTACAATACATGTTTTTATGTTTCAGATAAATTAATTTTAAGAAAAAATAAAACTAAGAAGTAAAACTGCATGCTATCATTTTGAGGTAAACAAAAATTTATAAAAGAATAATCCCACAGTGTGGTAGTGGAATATCATGAACATAGTTATCCACCAAAAATAAACAAAAACATTTTAGGTTTCATTTTATATACATTGAGAGGAACATACTGCCCTTGCAACAGGTACTCAAATTTGGAGTGATCCACCAATCTGAATATACAGCTATTACTGACAAGCTTGTTCATTTTCAATTAAGGAAAATACTGAGTTACACAGGGACAGAAATGTCATAGCACTTGTGAATATACTGAGCCCACAGAGCTTTGCTGGAAGTCAGTGGAAACAGCCTGAAGAAGGCATTTATTAAATTGCATGAAAGCTTCAGCATTTGTTCTATAGACAGAATTGGGGAAAATGTGATGGTCTCGGGAATGCTTTTCTATTGAAAGCCCAGCATGTGTACCTGTAATTCTTACAGAGCACAAAGGTGGAAAGAATGGACAGGGAGCTGCTAATAGTATGGATGCATGCTCATACTCTTATATCATGAAAAGCTCACACATTGTTTTCTAATTTTGTTATTTAATGTATCAGTGATGTCTCTTACTAATCAATTTATTCAGAAATAAATTATAAATCAATATCTTGAGTCAGATAATCCTTCTGTATACCCTTTCATCAAGCTCCAGCATTAACATTTTAAAGAGATCTAAGAAACACCACAATAAATACAGTATTACCTCCAGTTCTCAATTTGCTATTCTCTAATAACTCTCTCCAAAACATTGTTTCTACAGTACTCAGCAAAGGTTTAAAAACAGGATGTTCAGACACTTCATTACTTTAACAAAATATACTATAGTTATGTTGGTAATCTACTACAAACTATACTATATATTGAGTTTATCAGTGTGGAAATGTTATATCAAGTAATACAGACAAAAAAAATAATGTCCAAATCACAGGGCACAAACAATACAATATTCTCCTTTACATTCATAAAGTCTTGTTTGATGACTTGCAAATGGACACCATTTATTAACCTGTAACAGTATTAAAATCTTTACTAAAAAGTAGTTTACTGATTAAACTGATAAATTGTTAAGCAAAGGATATGGCTCTCAATTATGTTCTTCCTTCATCATCATTATCATCAAATTTATTCTTACATCAGCACCCACCAAATAATTTTGGAATTATCCACAATGTCAAATAGCAAAACTAAGTCCTCCAATCTTGATGTCACGGATAAACTTGCTTGGGTTGGTGACCAACAGGTTCAGTATTGCATCCCCTCTGATGGCGCAATTACCTGGCTTAAGAAGTTATTCTTGATGCATTCCCAGAGTCTCCTGGATTGCCTACAGCTCACTGTGCTACTTTTCCAACAGATGTCAGTGTGGTTGAAGTCCCCCAGCAGGATGAGAGCCTGTGAGCATGATGCCTCCTGTAGCTGGAGTAAGAAGGCTTCATCAATAGGATCCCTTTGATCGGGTGGCCTGTAGTAGACAGCAACCACAATTTCCCCTTTGTTGCCTAGGTCTCTTAGTCTTACCCATAGGCTTTTAACCTACTTGTTAACCTACTATTCTTCAGACAGCTCTTCACACTCTATCCATGTCTTGACGTAGAGGGCAACACCTCCACCCTTTCTTCCTCGCCCGTCCTTCTGAATAGACTGTAGCCATTGATAGCCGCACTCCAGTCATGGGATTCGTCCCACCAAGTCGCAGTAATGGCAATTAGGTTGTGGCTTTCTAGCTGTATGGCAGCTTTCAACTCCTGTTTGTTGCACACCATGCTGTGTGCATTGGTGTAGAAATACTTCAGCTGGTTTGTCAGCCACTTTCTTAGAGGAACATCCCTTAATTACTTTGAGGTATGTCACTGGTGTTTGCCTCGTCTGCCCAGGTCATCTCTTTAAGACTTCAAGTGGGCTGTAGTGTAGCCAGAACGTCTCAGAGCAACAGACTGCAAGTCCTTGCTAACTCCCTGTCTCCCTAACCTTGGCGTGACATCCCACAGCTTGTCATGGGCAAGCCTGATATTATCGCCATCTCCCTTCAAGCCTAGTGTGAGCAAAGATCCTTTATCCCCTTTGAGAAAGATGAACCCCATCTGACACCAGCAGGCCTGGTGCCGTGTAGGCCATCCCATTATCAAAAACCCCCAAATTGTGTTAGTGATACCAGCCATGGAGTCATATATTAATAAATAGACTCGGCCCATCTGTTTCTTCCAGTGTCTTTGCCAGCAACTGGAAGGAAAGAGGAAAAAATAACCTGTGCTCCAAATTTCCTTACCAACTGTCCCAAAGCACTGAAGTTTCTTTTGATTGTCTTTGGAGTACGCGTTGCTGCTTCATCACCAGCCACATGGAAGAGCTGTAACGGGTAATAGTCCAAGGGCTGTACCAGGCTAGAAAGTTTCCTAGTGATGTCCTTAACCTGGACCCCAGGGAGGCAGCAGACTTTCCTAAGAGGAGTGTCTCTCCGGCATATTGGACCATCTGTTCCACTCAAAGGGGAGTAGCCTACAACTATAACCCATCTTTATTCCTGTTGGAGGTGGCTGTGACATGGCGGGTAGGCCTCTATGACCTTGGCAACACCTCTGGTGAAGATGGGCTGTCATCTACATTATCCGCATCATCCATTGACTGGTTTTCCACATCCAAGAGCCTCACACCTGTTGCACATAGGCACCTGGGAAGGCAGGATGGATAAGGAGGAGGTTTGTCTGCCCCTCCAAGAATGGATTTGCCTCTGTTCACTCCTCTCCTTTAAGCTACTGCTTTTGAATAAATAAGCAACTTTTTTCCAATAAAATTCTAAACTTAGAAAATGGGCACTGAATTTCTATCACTGAAGGAAAATAAGATATTTTTTTTTTCAATGAAAACGTGCTTTACGTCAAAGTTTTGCATCTGTGAAATGACAAGAATTTCCTTTACTTATTTCGTGGAATTCATGTGAAGGCCCTATCACTGTTGTGCTCAACTATGGCTGCAAGATGTGATAGGAGCTTCAAATGTTATAGTCTTAATTTAACGTAGTACTTAGTCTTCTGGATACTACTCTTGAGTATGTACTTAGCTACAAGCAGAAGATTGCATTTTCTAATTAGGTGTAGACATTTCTTGGGCATGTGTTCTAAATGTTTTACGAAATGTATTATTACTATTTTTATTGCAGTCACACTGTACTATGACAAGTCTACCTGTGGTAGATCAGAATCAAGAGATTTGGTTTGAAGTATACCCTTCTCGGCACGATAAACAGATTTTTTACAATTATTAACTCTTATAAACTGTTAATTTAATGTTAAGATGTTCTGTATGCTGTAATATCAGGGGAAAAAAAGAATGATACAAAACCACATTCACTGGACTAGATTTTGGGGGAATGGTCTTTCTACTCACTGAATTATTACAACATTATTATAACATATCACTCTTGATCTATAGGGACTGTGATAAGGTCACCTATTCATTCCACTTCATCAAAGTCTACACAAAACCAAATAGCAATATTGCAGCTATATTTTGAATACATTGCACTGACTATTACTGTGCTTAATTTAAATGACTAACAAAACCTCCAATTCCAGGAAAAAAAGAACTTCAATCAGAAAAATCCAAAATAATGGATCATCAAGTCAAATAGAAAGTCTGAGAATGATTAAAATATATGAAAAGACCCTTTTTGTTTCTAAATTTGACTATAAATCCCAGAAGATATCAGAAACTTATCAAAAGTTTTTCAATTTTCATTTTCTTTAAAACCATTACTTTGCTTTGCATTGCCAACATAATTTGTAGGATAAGGAAACAATTATATATCTCACATTAGAAATACGAAAATATGGTCTGATGATTTATATCTTACAAAAGAAAATAAAAAGTTATCTGGAAAAGCTAGTTGCCATATAATAGTTCAATGCCAATTAAAAAAAGCTCACAAAGTAAAAAGCCCTCCAAAAGTTTTTAAATCCCAAGATTTTGGTCTGTATATTAGCACAATGAAATACCTAACTCTTAAAGATGCTAGGAAACAAAATTCTTGAACTTACTAAAAGGCACCTAAAAATGAATGTCTACATCAACTTTTTCCATTTTTTCTAATGAAGATGTGAAAAAATTCAATAAATAGCCCATTTATATAGATCAATTTAAAATATACATTTAGGAAAAGAAATATAGTACAGCTGAAAGACACACAAGCTTTTTGTTTGTTCATTTGTTTTAGAAATTTGTATATTTAAGAGAAAAGGAAATGTTGAGTTGCTATGAGGAACAATGGGAAAAGCCTCCATATTTGAAAAGTTCCTTATTTAGAATTAGGATCATACAATTTTCAAAAACAGAGTGGATAAGAGGCTTCTGAGAAATTTAGTACCTTACCTTTTCCAAAATGCTGTACCTATGATAATTATTTTGTTTCTAAAAATCCTTCTTTAGTGTCCTAAGAATCTCCAGTAATGGAGACTTCATAATTTCTCTCAAGAATCCATTTTAGCATTTCATTATCTCTACTAGTGATGAGGAAGTCATGTCAAACATGAATGAGTCTTCCTGTAACCACAATTTAAGACTTTTTTTTTTTCCCCATTAAAGATTCAAATGATTTTGGACTTGGATTGGAAAAATAATAAAAAAAAAAGCTTATTCAGTTCACACATGGAGCAAAAATCCATGAACAAGAGCATATAGGTTGTGTGGTACCATTCCTTGTTTCTTTTCATGTCATTCTTTGAGCACAAAGTTATCACTCCCGAATATTTTTCATACCTCCCTCTCTTTCTTTCAAACTGTCCACAAGGCCATGGAAAACCTCTGGTCAAAATCTTTTTGGAACCATAGTGCACAAAATCAGATGCCATACTCCTGCCAAGGCCTTACAGCAAAAGGAACATGTAGCATGTCCTGCAGTAACTCACTTAGGTACAGCCCACAATGCTTGACTCCCTCAAAAGCCACAAAGGACACATGGTTGTTACGGAAAGAAGGCAAACGGCCAGCCCTGGTGTGTTGTTAAAGTGCCAAAGTAACAATGTGAGAAACTGCTGGACATTGCATGCAGTGCAAAGGGGGAAGTTGGGTGGCCAACTCAAGCTTGCAGTTATACTAATAAAACAGTAAGGGGATAAACTAGCAGGTGAAAAAATGAAAAGAAAGTGAAGAATGAGTGAAGAATGTCAAAAGATAATGAAAAGGGGGTGCTGACTTACAGACAGTGGTAGTGATATCAAAGATTAAGGCTGAAATAAACAAATAATCATGTAAAAATCAGAAAAATTAAGGACCATTGGAGAAGGGGTAAAATGTGGGTAGATCCCTTACTTGAGAGGGGGCAAAAAGGAACAAGGTGAAGCACATAAATGGAGATTTGGAGGGATCTCTTGATCAGTCCTGTTCCTGATTACCACAGGCTGATGTAATAATAAACTATAATAATAAATCATAACAATGAACCTGTTGTTTTTCTTATTATCTCTATCTGACTGGCTTCTGTAGAGAGGGGCATCTGGGATGGCCTCAATGAGAGCTTTCAAGGCAATGGACAATGGAAAAAAATCTCCCTAAAAGAATTTACATCCCTAGACACTTTCAAGTATTTTACAGTTGTTTCCCGTCTATACTTGATTATTCTTGCCTATGTGTTGGACCCTAATTGGCTTCCACACTGTTTTTCAGACTTGTTCTTCCATATGTCAAGATCATTCTTACGTCTAACACTGTATTTGAAAGCTTCATGTCTGCAAAACTAGTTGACTTTCTTTTACTAAAGCATCATAAAGGAAGTATTCAAAGGAATTGGATTCAGGGGACAGACCTTTTCAGAACTTCTAGACAATATGTCAGTTTTGAAAGTGAACTGTTTATACCTATTATTGGATTATTCAAAAAAAAATCTGTAAAACCAAATCCGTATAATGCTTGTTTAAAATATTTTTATGTCAAGAAATGTTATAAACCTTACTGGAATCAAGATATGTTGTAGCAACTGCTTGTCACCCACCCACAAGGTGCGTTACACTATCACAGGAGGAAATTAAATTGGTTGTCACTATTTATTCTTTACAAATCCTTCAGGGCAGTCATTCATTTGTTATCTTGCACTGCATACAAATATTTTGTTTATTTATTTAAAATTTCTTTCTGGAGATTGAAGTTAAATTGACTAGTCTCTAATACTCCAACTTCTCTTTCTTTTTCCATGAACAGCCATGATGCTTGCCCTGTCCTAATCTTTTGATGTGTCACCTGGCAGACACAAATTCCCTGAAATATCTTGATAATAGCTCTGAGATTACTTTGACCAGTTTTTCAAATACCACCATGCATTAAAGGCATACATACCACCAAAACTTCCCTTTGGATTGTAATCTGAGATTTTATTGGTTCTTGATAGTATTATTTGCAACAACCATATTTTGCAGCTGACCAATCTGGTGAAGGCTGACCTCTGATATGCTGAGTAGATGATAAACATTTTCCTTTGCCTTCTTGCTATTTATGCACCTAGAGGGTAATATTATGTTACCCATCTATCACTTGATGGTTGCACCTTAATCTGTGTCCTGACTTCCTGGTACTGTCACATGGTATGCTTTTACAATCATTGTCTCCAGATTTCATTTTCTGTATGATTTCATTTGGAGGTCAATGAAGAGGTCATTGCAAAAATCAAAACAAAGAAGGGAAGAGACATCATAGAGTGTAGTGAGAATCCACTTTACAGCATCACAAGAAAAAATCAAAATAGTCAATTAATATCTCCTTCTACTGAGAAGAAATTCTGTTGATTTAGTGGAGGACAGGAAATTATCATATTAGTCTTAAAACCATAAAAAAACACCCAGGAAACAAAACAAAAAACCTTGCAAGTAGTTTTTCTGTACAGAGAGAGAATTGCCTAATTTACTGTTTCATAAAAAATATAGAGCAATCCAGCAGTGTGTGTTTTCTTGAAAACTGAGTCCCAAATCTAACTGCCTACTGATAACACAGAATCAAGTGCTTTCAAGTCCCTACAGCACTGCAATAAATTATACCAAGTAGAATCAAAAGTTACAATATCTGGAGAATAGTGGCTGTAAACATCCTCCACACTCAATGAAATACAACCTGCTCCTTGTGGAGCAGCAATATGCTGTAAAAGTATCCAGTGCGGAGATGCTGTGTATTTTGTCATCTACACAGGTTAGATTTATATATTTAGAGCCAGAGCTTCAGCAGTGGTACTTATGCAATACCTTTCAAATTCATGTAATCCCTGCATATTTGTTAAATTCTTGTAGTCCTTGACATGGACTAACTAGCATGGCATGCCCTCGGCTAACTAGAACTCTCCAAACAATTCCCAAGGACAGTCTGGGATTTGAGCATTGGTGGGAATAATTTCCAACACCCAGTTTAAATGCAACACCCTGCTTTGGTGGGAGAGGATAATTTAAAATTGTAGAATTAGCCAGACCATGCCAATTAGCTTCATGACCTAGTACTGTTTATTTTAACAATACAAATATACAACTACTACTACTTTTCCTACTACCTCTTTCTAACTTTGCATCATAGATGCAGGGCAAAGTCCAGACTCTTCGTTTGATACCTTCTTTTGGCAAAGAGACACATAAATACAGCTGGCGTAGACCTGGGAACCAATATCTTAGTCCTTTCACTTTCCCTTTTTCTTTGGTTTTATGAATTCATCATGTTCTGGAGAGTCAGTTTCCAGTAAAAACATTCAGGGGCAATATGAAAGACAAGGAAGAAAGCCAGATTTAGCAAAGTAATTTTTTACATTCTTGACCCTGAATCCCAGTTTGTTAATGATCTATGAAAACCAATATAAATTAAACCTATCCTGATCCAACCTCATCCCTTTTATGAAAGATTAAGTTGAACTCTAAAGGTAATGAAGAAAACTCACTGCAGGCAACACAATAATGAAACTCTAAGGACCTGTTTAATTCTTCAGGAATGTCCATACTCAAATGCAAAGATAAATTTGCAGCTATCACCAATTTTATTTCAAGTGCACTAAGAAGTGTTTTTCAGGTTTGTACAAACATGTAACTGATGTTAACAGGCTCCATTGATGTAGGGAAGATCAAGCCCTTTTCTGCTTTCAGTTATCATTGCCAAGTTTTATTTTATTCCTTTGTGAAATATATATATATATATATATATATATATGAGAGATTCACAATTTGGTTGCATTTAAAGCAAATTTTCTCATGACAAGTCTGAATTTTTAAATTTTCTCCTTTAATATTTTTATATTGTCTAGTTTTATTTACTTGATCTGCCCAAATTCATTGTAAACTTTATTTTTTCTCACTTTTTGACAGAGAACAATCCAATGTTTGTTATTGTCAGTCCCATCTTAAATTCTAAAATCCTGAAATTAAGTTTCAAATTGTATCTTCCCTTCTTTTCCTATTTGGAATGAAAGAAGTGGGATAGATTTTTACTGTACATTAGGCACCTGCTTTAGCTGATAAGCTAAGAGGCTACACTTCTTAGGACCTCAGTATAGTGCAGGGAGAAAAAGAGGTTCCTGTGAAGGATGATTTAAAGCATGAATATCAAGTTCCACATTTGAATAACTCTCTGAAACAGAAATAGGTATTTAGTGATAGGTTGTATGACTGTCCCCAGTATTTTTAAAAGTTGAGGAAGAATATGTCTTCCTTTTTTCAACTAAACCCATTACGTGTGCACAAACTGATATGAATAAACTTCGAATAGTTACTAAAGGACTTGTAGTAGAGAGTTCATCCAACAAAAGATATCCAAATTCAATACCTTTTCATATGGCTTTCATAGTCACCTGTTTTTCATATCAGTTTAATTAATAATCAAAAGCCATGGCAGAGACAGTAAATAAATGCTCTCTTCTTACACAGAAAAGGTATTTATTTAGGGTTTGATGGTGACTGGATTACCAACTATACACAGAATTAAAGTCTGTAGTAGTTTCTGAAGTGGTTTGGTTTTTTTCCCCCCCAAAGTACTGACCAAAATATAAGAAAACAGTTTTCTGTGTAAGAAAATGTCAATGGTTAAATATGTTTAATAACTTCTAGAGGAGTCAATAAATGTCATCTTATTTGTAAAATCTGCTTTGACAAAATGGTGACATATGAAGCAATATACAAGTTGTCAAACTAATAGATGTTTATTTGAGCCTTAGATAAAGAATTTTTAACTCAGTCTTTGAATTCTGTAATAAAATTCCATAATAAATTTCTGCAGTAAAACAGTATAAAAGACATCTTGCTTAATTTTCAATTTCTGTAATCTACAAGCACATCTTTTTTGGAAACATAAGGGACCAGGCTCATTGTTCCTGAGTAATGATTCAATGTCACATTGATGCAATGAAAGCACACATACGTGAAACTAATTTGTTTCACAATACAAACTTCAAAGTACTGCCCAGAATTATAGAATTAACCTGGAAGACGCTACTATTGTATTTTACAAAGCAAATGAAAAAACTCTTTGCAATACTACAAGAAGAATACTTTCCAATGCAGTAAATTCTTCTGGGTCTTCAGGACATTTGGCTAGTTGGAGCAGAAGAAATAGATCATCAGGCTCCTGAGCTCCAAAACTCCCAAACAGTCATAGCAAACATAGTCTGCACAGCATGAGAAATGGAAAACAGTTTGGATTTGCCATACACTCCTTGGCTACCTGTGCACCATATGTGATGTAAATACAGAGTTAATTTGTCAGACTCACTGTTGCAATATTGCATGCAAACACAAGCTATGCTTTCCAAGACCTGGGTGTGAGTTCCGCTGTCTCCCTCTCATTTATTTCATGGCTCCATCAAATCCACTTTTTAGGTCTACAGTGGAGGATTCTAATTGTTACTGTGGATTAGTAAGAATCTGCTGTATTAAGTAGGTAATTTCATAATTTGAAAATTGGTATTAGAATTTTAAAACTGATTAAATGTATAAATGTAAGCTTTACAAATTTTGCAACTTAATGCAATGACAAGAATGTAAAAAACTGGATAATATAATAGAGTCTTACCTGGTCTGAGGGAGAACAGCATTTATTTGCCATTTTCATCTATGAAAGACAGATAGGAGAATACTCAGTTATGAATAGGCTCAAGAGTTTCTGCAATACAATTAGCATTGACTTAGTTATTGAATACTGTATTTATTCTTCCAAATTATAAGAAATTTAATCATTCAGTACATAAATAGTAGGTTTTTACTATTACACTAAATTTACAAAATCAAGGACTCAAGTGACAGAAAGCCTTTTATCAGTTTTCATTAAATCCTTCATAAATATCTGCATTTATGAATTTAACTTTGCCACCTTGAGTGGAAATATTATACTATACTGTAAACACCTCACAGTTAAGCAATTGCTTAGGAAGATCTATAAATGAGGCATGAGATTAAGTACTTGTGAAATGAAGGCCATAGAGTGTAAGATACTTTTAAAGATGAAGAGAATATTGTTAAAGCCTTGCTTTTAGTTTACTCTTCAAGATAAAGTCACATCTTTCTTTTTCCTCTCTGTTCAGATAATGAAAAGTTTGTTGATTTTGGCTTTTCTTTGGTAGTCATAGTTTGCATAGATGAGTGGTTGACAAACCCTGACAGATATTCCCTTCTCTACAGTGAAACAACTATTTAAAGTGCAGTATCAGTAAGTGTAATAACAATATGGAATCTAGACAGAAAAAGATCAAATGACTGGAAAGACAGACTGCCTTGTCATATGCAAAGATATAAGCTCCAAACAGTTGACAAGTACTTCCAAAGGATATTGTCATCAAAAAGCCTGGTTTGTAGCAAATGGAAAGCTTGTGATAGAAGACCGAAAGCTACAGCTGTGCACAGGAAAACCTACAATTGCCACAGGAACAGAGCAGAAGAAATTTCACTGAATTTCACTGAATTTTCTTTTAGAGTTGGAAGGGACCATAGAGATCATCTAGTCCAACTGCCCTGCTGAAGCAGGATTGCCCAGAGCTAGAGCATGTTACTCAGGACTGCATCCAGGTGGGTCTTGAAAATCTCCAAAAAAGGGGCTCCACAACCTCCCTGGGCAGCCAGTTCCAGGGCTCTGTCACCCTCACTCTAAAGAAGTTTTTTCTCATATTTGAGTGGAACCTCTTATCTTCCAACTTGTGCCTGTTGCCCCTTGTCCTCTCACTGGCAAGCGCTAAAAAGAGTCTGGCTCCATCATCCTTCAAACCACCTTTTAGATACTTATAGGCATTGATAAGGTCTCCCCTCAGCAATCCAGGGCTACCACTTGTATCCTGGCAATACTAGATTTGTAACATCCAATCTGTGGATAATCTGTGGAAGCAGAGCATCTCCGCAGACATGTAACTCAGTAAATACAATAATGCCATTGCCTGTTGTGGTGGGTTGACTCTGGCCAGCAGCTGAGCATCTACACAGCTGCTCACTTCCTTCTCCCTCCCAGCAGGAAGGGTGAGAGAATAGGAAGAACAAAAGCAAGAGAATTCATGGGTCAAGACAATGACTTATTAAGTGAAGGAAACGGGGAAAAAAAATCAAGTAATATAAAGGGAATTGCCCTCTGCCTCCCACAAGCAGACTGATGTCCCACCAGTCTCCAAGAAACAGCCGCCTTGGAAGACAAACTTCTACCTTATTTGTCTGCTATTTCACTTCTATCACAGAGCACAAGATTACTATAGAACCATAGAATCTTAGAAAGTGCTTGGGGTTGCCCCAACCCACATGCAGAACCCTGCACTTGGCCCTGTTGAACTTCATGATATTCACACAGGCCCACCTCTTAAGCCTGTCAAAGTCCCTCTGGATGGCATCCCTAAGGTCAGTTTTCCTTCAGTTGTCCCTTCTCAATTCCTTGTCTATCCCTCGCCAGGGAAGAAAGCATCAGAGTGAGAAAAAAGACTTGGTGCTGTGGAAGCATTGTTCAGCATAGCCAAAGCACTGGTGTGTTATTAACACTGTTTTAGCCACAAATACAAAACACCATATGGCTGCTACGAAGAAAGATACCTTCATCCCAGCCAGACCCGGTACACCTCTAAAGCCAACAGGCTTTGTGTTATGTTAATGACACAGGCCTCAGGATGTATCAGGGTTTATCTGGACTTGTCTGGGACTGTCCAGAGCTGCATTACAGGTTGTTTAGCCATAACATAAACATCTAATGACCATGACAATATTGTTAACTTGGTTTTAGCAAAGTACAGCTGTGGGATGTAATGGCACATGCATATATAAAAACTACAAGTGTGTGTATATAAAGTATATAAAATGCACACACACACTTGTAGCTAATAGATGGCAATAAGAAGTCATTATTCTGCATAGATTGAATTATCTATGACTGTAAACAAAATGACTCTAGGACAAAATGCGCTGTGGAGTAGTACAGGATGACAGGAGGAGCCTTGACTGTACAGACAGAGGGTGATACCAAGGCTCAGGGCTGTAGGAACTCATCAGTCAATCCTAACCCAGCATGGGCCATCAGGGCTCCTTCTCCCCCATGTGCTCACTTTTGCAGCCCATTTGAATTGAATTGTGTGGTCAAATGATGGAGGTAGAGGTGTGCTGGTGGGTCAGACAGCTGGGAGTGACTGAGGCTCTGGGGAGGAGGTGGCCAGACCTGTGGGAGGCTGGGGCACCTGCCAGGTCTTGTATCACCTTGGGTAGAGTGCCAGGAGAGCTGGCCAGGCCCTTTGAGGGGCACCGCCATGTCATCCCAGAGGAGGAACAGGGACCGTTACAACAGAGGCAGGTCACAGCTTGCAGGCACTGGCACCTGCACCATAGCACAGATGAGGACGGACCTGACATGCAGCTGCCAAGCAGAGCACAGGGAGGGCACAGCAAGGTTCCCTGCAGCTCTCGCATGCAGCTCTGCCTACAGCATCGTGACTGTACCATGCCAGAGGTGGCCTGGAGGACTTTGCGAGGGGGAAGAGATGGCCAGGTTTCTTGGTGCTCCCAAGGTTCCAACAGTAACAAACCAGAGGGAACTCTAGAATCCCACTCTGTAACCTGGATAAAACAAATTAGTGACATGCCCAGTGTTGCAGAAGGAACAAACCTCACCAGTCTGAATCAGTAACAGGCTTGATCCTGAGCAGTTGTGCAGGACATAATGAATACATATCTGGAATATTTGAACGTCAATAAGAACATTGTCACACCCTGCTCCAACCTTTCTCCAGTGCTCCAGAGACAAATACATACACAAAGTAACCGCACAGAAGCCATGTTATACACAGAAAATACTATTTCTTTGCAGGTGGCCAAAGATATGCTGAATAATAGGATCACTATAGCATTAAACAGTGCAAATAAACAGGACTACCAGGCATCCTGTCTCCTTTCACCCTCCACTTTGGTTCAGTCAAACTACTTCAGCTCCCTATATGATAGGAAGAAATTTTATTATCTTACTTTTTATTTCATTGTGTTCAGATGTGCCTGGAAAAATGTGAGACTGGCCATGCAGTTCTTCTGCAGCATGAGGGTAGACTATTGTGAAGAGAATCCTCATAACCAGTCCAGCTTTCCCCTGACAAGGGCAATAGGGAAGAAAGCTTTGGAATCCACAGCTATTCACTGTACAGCCTTAACTCATTCCCTATTCAAAGCAGGGACAGCTGCAGCCCTGATGTAAATGTGGGGAAAGGCAAGATCTCCTTCTGCATCACATCACGTCCCTATGTCACGGGGCTGAGGAGAGAGACGTATGCACTCTCCACTCCACCTGGCACCACATGTTGTCTACATGCCTCCACAGCTGGTGCAGAGAGACAGGAATACAAATCGGATACACTACACCTTGCTGGCAGCGCATGAGCTTTCAGCACTTGCAGTTCAGCAGTGGGAGCTGGAGACAGCAGGGGAACTAAAGCCAAAAACCTGCATCTGCGAAGACTGCAAGCAACTTGCAAAAGGAACTATTAAACAATTGTAATTACTAGACTTTGTTCTAAATGAATACATCCAGGGCAGGAACAGAATGAGGATGCAATGATTCAGAATCATTTATCTGTCTACAAATACCTCCCAGGCTGGGATTTATCTCACTTAACTTTGGTAAGCCAAAAAAAGGAAAAAGCTATACATTTAATACAGCTATATTCTCTTTCCAGACAGCAGAGAGAGAGAATGATCTTGACAGGCACTTTTTTTTTTTTTTTCCTGGCTACAAGAAGATTCTACATAACTGCTTGTTGCTTGGCTAAATGCAGGTGATGTGATTCCTACCCTTACTGACTTCCCATTACAATCTCCATGGTTTGAACTGTGGTACTTTCAAATGGAAATTTTTGAGTTTACAAACAAACAAAAAATTCCAGCAAAATATTCCCAGCAATATTATCATGTGTCTTCATCCTGGGAACAGAATTGTTTGTATAATTGAGCCAGTCAAATTTGTGCACTGCTTCCTACACACAAGGGTTTTGTGTCCATCTACACATACCCCACCTTCTGCTGTGTAAAGAAAGACAGACCTCCTCAATCCTCATTTTTTATATGCATGTTCAAAGCTCATATTTCATAAGTCTTTCCCCATTCAAACGGAAATTTCACTCCACTGTGATACAGAGTATCACTTAAATATACATACACATAAAGGAGTAAAAGAAAAGGATTACACATATGACATATGCAATTAAAAAAGCTGTCAAAGGCATAAATATGATTCAGATTCATAACCCAGTTTTGAAGCCAAATTTTAAGTTTCTACCACCCTCCAATGAAGCTGCTGGAATGATTTATAGAAATCATAAATAATGCTTAAAGTGGAACAACTGCACCTTAGCTCGTTCTCTTACCTGCTTGTGAACTACTCATTTATTTGTAAATTATTTTTTTTTAAATAACACCATTAGAGTATCGGGTGGGGGAGGGGGAGAGAATTAAAACCTTGATAAAGTTATGAATATAAGAAACAAGTCTCTATAATGTAAATGAACTGGCGACATTATCTTTAGATACTTTTACTGATGGTGACTACATTAATGTTCAGTGTTATGTTTCAAATAAAGTAAGTAAAATCCATGAGAAAAGCTGCACATGTTTAATAGCTGCCTATCTGAATGTTGTAAAACAGAGAGAGAAATATAAATTATTCCAAAGAACTCTCTCCTAAAAAACATCTCCAGCACAGTATTGCCACTTCAGCCTACAAAGAACCCTCTAGCTGAACAGTTTAAGAACATGAGCAGTGAGAAGCACGCACAGATCAAGTTGTTTCCTGTGCTTTTTGTTTCATCATGGCAGCTTCACAACAACCCCAGGCAGTGCTACAGGCTTGGGGAAGAGTGGCTGGAAATATTTATTTACTGAAATGGTTGTCAGGCATTGGAATAGGCTGCCCAGGGAGGTGTTTGAGGCACCATCCCTGGAGGTATTCAAGAGAGGAGTTGACACGGTGCTCGGGGACATGGATTAGTAGTGGAATGATGTTGTTTTGGGTGTGGTGTGGGGTTTGTGTGGGGTTTTTTTGTTCGTTTGTGGTTTGGGGTTTTTTTGTTTCTTTTTTTTTTTTTCATTGGTTGGACTAGATGATCTTAAAAGGTCCCTTCCAACCTAGGTGATTCTGTGATTCTTCAACTTACCTCCTCCTGTGAGAAAAGAGGTATATGAAGAAATAAATGTGACATGCTGATTCATCTCTATTTTCTTCTGCGAAAGGCAAATGTGAAAAGTGATAAGATTGGGGATTGAATTAAAAAAGATTATAGGGAAGGATCTTTTCTGCCAGGCTGCTGGTAGGAAAGTATGTGAAATACAAGAATCTGAACAAAGTGATAAATAATTTGGGGCAAGGCTTCTGATGAAAAAAAGTAATCCATACCACTTATAAAGCTGAGAGTTACTAGGAGACTTACAGCATCTGTAAGGAGGGCTGAAAAGATACCCTTACATCTTTTCCATGTTGCAGTATTCCGTGCACTCCTCTGCCTCATGAGAACTAGCTCTCTCCTGGCTGGTACTGGAATCATTATTTCTCATCTACCAAGTAACACCTTCTAGATGTGCTAACATCCAGGTGTAGCATCCTTATGCAGTGACGACTTCTCACATCTTCACTATTGAAAGACAACTCCTCCTTTACACTTGATCCCCAGAGACCTTGCCTTTGCATAGAAGTTAGATGTTTCAGTACTTCAAAAAAAAGTAGTCTGACATTAGTAGAAGTGTCAAATTGTGGCAGAGCTATTTTTGTACTGCCTACATCAGGATTGTCTTCTGGCATCAGCAGGAGATCTGGCAGAGATGTTAATTGCTGAACGAGACTATATTAGGGGAAGATAGCAAAATGAAGCATATTAGGGTAAAGCAATACATGAAAGATAGTGTGCACTGTAGGAGAACAATCTTTATCAGGAACTCTAAGAACTACAATTCTAAAAGAAATTATTCAAAATCTTATGCAAACATGTATGACGAAGGATGTATACAAGAACAGCATGAATAGATGCGGATGAAATACAAATGACTAAGGTGCAGGAAAAGTTGCTGAAGTCAAGAAACAAGTATCAGCACAAACCAAATCTGAAAATGTGTCAAAGTAAAAAGCAAACAGTAGAAAGTATTGCTTAAATAATTAGTAATGGGTTGGGTAAGAATGCCTACATTCTTTATGCCAACAGTATCAGCAAGAGGTCCATTTTGAGCATGCATCTAGCAGTTAATTTATGTACAGAGATGATAGTATAGGACAGAATAGAAAATGAATAGTTTGAATATTTGCAGAAGCAATTGAACTTTGACAATGATCCAGCAGTGTGCTCTTGTGGCCAGGAAGGCCAACAGAATCCTGGGCTGCATAGGGAAGAGTGTGACC
>JAOQGH010000023.1:96183671-96197228 GCA_025769975.1 Gallinago jamesoni | reverse complement strand
TTGGACTAGATGATCTCTATGGTCCCTTCCAACTCCAAAAAAAAATTCAGTGAAATTCAGTGAAATTCAGTGAAACTTAGAGTCAGCGAGGACTCAAGACATTAACCTGTAAGTAGATAAGGAAGTATCTGAAATAATCTCTGAACCAGTAGTGATTATCTTCAGGTACTCCTGAAGAATAAGGAATACACTTTACTCAAGTGGAGAAGCACAAAACAGGAAAAAGCTCTGAGGAATTACAGATCCATTCCCTAAAGTCAATTTCAGAAGTATAAGAAAATAATAATTTTGTGAGATTATAGTATTAAGGTAATAAAAAGCATTCAGAATTGATTTTCAAGAAGCGTAACGCAAAGGCCTTGCCCTAAGCACTCTGGATGTCAACCACCCTGTGTCCTCTGGCTGCCCAGAGGCAGGGAGTGCTCTCCAGCCTTCTTTTGCTGTACGCTTTAGTTCCAGTCCAGCCTTGCAGTCCTGGTCTTACAAAATGGTTTGCAATAAAAGTGATTCTCACTATTATGTCTCCTGTTCTGATGATCAGTAATTAAAATAATCCTCTGGTCAGGCCTTTCCAGGTGTGTACACAGACTGCACATAAAGCCTCTCATAGGAGTTTATCTAACCAAGAACACAAAACCTGTGAATTTATCATGGCTGTTGTTTCTCAGACCCTTCCCCAGAACAGCCACTTATATATGAACACCAGGGACTACTTTGTTTACAGAATTCATTATCGTGACAGGTACGGAAGAAGACCAATACAAGTACTAAGTCTATAATAAAATATTGCTGCAGACAGGTCACAATGAAGTGAAGATACAAAGTCAAGACACATGCTACTGTACACAGTGCATTTGAAAAAACATACTAGAACCCTACAAAGAATAAAACCTACTTGCATTTTTAGCCACTTTTTATTGTCTTATTGACCTACATCCTTGGAATAGCTTTTATTTAGTGGATTTCTTTAGAAAGCAAAACAATTTGGCTTAGTAACTATGAAGTGGAACTGCTCTAAGAATATTACCATATGCTTCTTTTTGCTATTCACATAGAAGGAACTCTGAAATTTCATTAAAAATTCACTTTGCTTTCTTAGAGTTATTACACCCTGTAAATGATGTAAATCACTAAATAGAGAATATTTATAAAGAATGTATCATAAGCAAAAATGTTCGGTTTTGTCAGAATTTGCTTAAGCAATTGAATATTTTAAAGGAATTAACATAATACATGAACTATTGTGATCAAATGGGATTCCAAGTAACTTTTGAAGACCAGAAAATAAATTCATTTTATAATCTGTTTTGACCAAAGATTTATGATGAAATCCAATAAAAATTCTACACAATATAATCAGATGAACTAAGCAACAATGAACCTAGAGTACAAAGTAGAAATTAAAGCCATGCTACAAAATCATAATTTATGAAAGAAGTTACAGTCTGAACATATCTGAAAAAAAAAAAAAAATCAAAAACCTGCACAGGCAACTTTTAAGGGCCAGCTGTGCTCTTACATTTTCATTATTGATTTCTACCATTTCAAAAACACTCAAATATATTTCAATACTGTACATTATTGAGTTCCCTATTTAACTTTATGATTCTTTCCAGAATCTTCAATAGATTTTGGTTGTTCTTTCTTGAAATAATAATGTGCTGTCCAAATAATAATAATCTTCTGTGTCTCTAGTATTTAATACTTCTGGTTGTAATAGCAAAAGCTACTTATGAATTTAAAGGAATAACTTAAAACAGCATAAGCACCTTTTTACTTTTTGGGAGAAAGATGGAATAATACGACCTTAGATAAAATCAACTCCTAGACAAGTTAGAGAGGTAAAAATACTGTCTCCCAATAAACCTCTATAAGTCACACTTCACTAGCTGCAGAATTTTCACATGCCTCCTTCAAAATCAACAAATATAAATTTCAAGCACATTTTAATTATAAAAATATCAAAATGAAATATTTTGCAAATCTAAAGCTCTGTGAAATGACCAGAAAAGATAAATATTTTGCCTTAACAAGTCTTTAAAATAATAAATGCATTCAGATTTTCTACTATGTTCTGTTCTATGGTAACTTTGAGTAACACTCAAAGTCTTGAAAACTTCTTTTGATTGATCAGACAACTTCTTTTTGCTCTTTTCCTTTCTCTTATGCATGCCTTTTGTATATTTTATCTTAAATGTGAATTATTTTCTACCCTTGGAAAATTAGAAATAATTTTACAATAGCATAGACAAGAAAATATGCAGAAAGTAACATACATTTTGAAGTGTCAAATCACTGATGTTAGTTGATATTGATCTCAGCCAGTCAGCACTCTCCTGGGCTGTATAAAACTGAAGTATCCCAGTACTAACTCCATCGAGTGCCAGCACTTCAAATGCATTAGATCTGCAGTAAGAAGAAATATATCCGTAAAGGAAGATACATTAATTTTCTGAAACTGCCCAGTATTTCTCAGTGTTCAAGTGAATTTTATACCTTTTGACAAGTTTTGAGTCTTAACTTTACAAATCAAAACAAAGGCAACAAAAAGAAGGATAATAGTGGGCAGTACCAGGAGCAACACATGGAATAGGTACTTTCTCTGTATCAGGATATATATGTGCTGCTCACGTACTTCCCTTGAGAATATGTACTATGTTCATAATTACTGGACTTAAGGTAGCATATTCAGAAAGTATGCTCTATACTTTTTTTAATAAACAGTTTTTTTAAAACCAAAATGACTATTTTTTTTATTGCATTTTGTTTTCATTTACTACAAATATATTAAGTTGCAAAGAACTGCCTTCCCTAGTTTAAATTTCTTGGTTTCCAATAATTTTCTACATAACATTCTAAGCAATGTTTACTATAAGGTCTTTTATGACATAGGAATTTGAAAAATGTACTTAGAAGGTTCTTTAAATAATTTTTGAATGTAGGGCTCTTTCTCAAAACAGCACTGAGAACTAATGTGCAATTGCATTTTATTAATTTTTTTAGGCATCTTTTACCTCTTTATAGCAAATTTATCCAATGCCAGTACTTCACTTACTATCTGCAGTAAGTTAGGCACTGTTTCTGTACCTCTGAAATCCCCCCCATTTGAATGCTGGTGGGATATTCTTTTTTAACTATGAGATTTTTCAACAGGAACAACAAAAGTTCATTAAGTAGTGGCATAAAAGTACATTGGTCTAAATTCGAAACATAACAGAATATTTTCAGGAACTAAACTTTGGAAAACTACATAGACTAATTAGGTGCACGAGTATCACGATAAATAGATTTTAGTCATATATGATTGTGAAAAACGAATTTTAATCATCTGAATAATTGTGCATATGTTGGTTTTGTATTTAATTTGAAGAATATCACTGCTACCTTCTACATTTACAAGTTACAGGTTTATACTTGTATGCTCTATTGCTTTCTTTTTGGTTCTAACCTAGAAGAAAGCAAACTACTGTATCAAAGATAATGCTTTATGAAGTTGCTGGGTTTTCCAGGGATTCTTTAATCTAAGGTGAAATCTTCCACTGCTTAATTTATGATATACGTCAACAAAAGCATTCAAAATGACACACAGAGGTTAATTGGCAGTTACTCATTCATGACTTACTGAAAAAGTTATTAACCTAACATATGTCATTTGTAGGGAGTTCAATTGTGAACATGAATACTTAACTCTATATACTTGCTAAAGAAGTTCATATAAAATACACCTCACACACAATATTAACAAGGCAAAGTATCTTAGTAGATATATATACATTAACTGATTACTGTTAAAAGAGTCGTAAAGCATTATACTTGCTGTTCGCAAAACCAACATTCTTGGTCTGAACATTTAAATATATGTTGGCTGATTCTCCTGTTTTCCTGTCATGATTGAATTATTGTCATAACTACAAAAACCTGATGGCAATGGCACAATTCTGTGTCACTTTCATTTCAGTGAATGTTTCACCTCTTCAGAAAGAAAGAAAAGGTCAAAACATCCCTTTATTGTCTTCAAGTAAACTGAGGGAAATAATCACCTCTCAAGCATGCTGCTTCTTTTACCTAAGGCTCTGACAGAGATCCCAACAGTGCTGTAATGGAATGACTTATGGTATGATCTCTTCTACATCCCACTGAGACAAGGCTGATCTGTCATCCTTTGTGCATCGATACACAGTGGAGCATGGAAACAGACTTAAGTCTTAAGTGCTATAAAAAGAAGCCATTCACAGTGCCTTCGATATCAAATCCAAATATCAAAGCTAAGATGTTAGAATCCTTAGACAGACAGGTAGGACAATCCAGATCATTTAACAGAGCCAAGAAAGAGTATATGCTCTCCACTGAGTCCACAACGTGCCTAGATACTAAGTCACCTTCAATAGATACATAAAGGCATGCAACGTGGATGCCTTATCAGGACAGGAGAGTAGTGAGGACCCTTGCTCTCTCATTTGGGTTGATTTGCAGGACATCAGGCCTGCTTGCAATGCGGGGGGGTTGGGGTGGGGGGGGGGCTTAAGCCTACTACTACTGCTAGGAAGGCCTTGCAGTCCATTGTCTCAGGGGCAGTGGGGGATGGTGATATATATGGTAGCAAAGGCCTAAGAAGTAGTAATAGGGTGGCAACTACAGAAGGGATTGAGCACAATCAGGTGGGAAATAGGGCTTATCCCCCCCGAAAAGTGGCAGGACAACTAGCCCAGCTGAAGTGCATCTACACACAAACGCACGCAGCATGGGCAACAAACAGCAGGAGCTGGAAGCCATCGTGTGGCAGGAAAGCTACAATGTAGTTGCCGCCACGGAAATGTGGTGGGATGAATCGCATGACTGGAGTGCTGCAATGGATGGATACAAGCTCTTCAGAAGGGACAGCCAAGGAAGAAGAGGAGGAGGGGTGGCCCTGTATGTTAGGGAGGATTATGAATGTCTAGAACTAATTGAGGGTAATGGTAGAGTGCATAGGGGTAAGAATCAGGGGGAGGGCCAGTAAGTCTGATATTGTGGTGGGAGTCTGTTACAGACCACTCAACCAGGATGTAGAGATAGATGAAACGTTCTATAAGCAGCTAGGAGAGGTCTCAAGATTGCTTGCACTTGTCCTGGTGGGAGACTTCAAACTAACAGATATCAGCCAGGAACACAATACAGCTGAGACGGAACAGTCTAGAAGGTTCCTGGAGTGTGTTGGGGATAACTTCCTGACACAGCTGGTGAGGGAGCCGACTAGGGGAGGATCACTGATGGATCTGGTGTTTGTAAATAGAGAAGGACTTGTGGAGGATGTGACAGTTGGAGGCTGTCTGGGGCAAAGTGACCTCAGAGAGGCAAGAAGGGGAACCAGCAGGACTGCCATCATGGACTTCCAGAAGGCAGACTGGTCTTTTCAAGAGTCTGCTTGACAGAGTACCTTGGGAGGCAGCCCTGAAGGGAAAAGGAGTCCAGGAAGGCTGGACATTTTTCAAGGAGGAAGTCTTAAAAGCGCAGGAGTAGGCCATCCCTGAGCGCAGAAAAGTGAGCTGACAGAAGAGACTGGCCTGGCTGAACAAAGAGATAAGGTCACAGCTCGGGGAAAAAAGGAAAGTTTATGTCCTTTGGAAAAAAGGACAGGCTACTCAGGAAGATTATAAAGGTGTAGTAAAGTTATGCAGGGAAAAGATTAGAAAGGCCAAAGCCCAGCTTGAACTTAACCTGGCCTTGGATGTTAAAAACAACAAAAAGAATTTCTATAAATATATTAGTAGTAAGAAGAGGACTCGAGACAGCCTCCATCCACTATTGGATATGTGAGGTAATGTAGTGACAAAGGATGAGGAGAAAGTTGAGGTGCTGAATGCCTTTTTTCTCCTCAATCGTTAGCAGTGGAGTAGGGTGTCCCATGAGTACCCAGACCCCTGAGCCAGAAGATAAGGGCAAGGAGCAGAATGAAGCCCCCGTAATCCAAAGGGAATTGGTGAGGGACCTGCTCCAGCACCTAGACACAAACAAGTCTATGGGCCCAGATGGGATCCACCCGAGGGTGCTGAGGGAGCTGGTGAAAGTGCTCACTGAGCCACTTTCCATCATCTACCAACAGTCCTGCCAAACTGGGGAGGTCCCAACTGACTGCCATCTAGCAAATGTGATGCCCATCCACAAGAAGGGTCAGAAGGATGATCCGGGGAACTACAGGCCTGTCAGTCTGACTTCAGTGCCTGGGAAGGTGATGGAACAGATCATCCTGAGTGCCATTTTGCAGCACATGAAGGACGCCCAGGTGATCAGGCCCGGCCAGCCTGAGTTCATGAGGGGCAGGTCCTGCTTGACAAACCTGATCTCCTTCTATGACAAAGTGACCTGCTTGCTAGATGAAGGAAAGGCTATGGATGTTGTTTACCTGGACTTTAGCAAGGCCTTTGATACAGTCTCCCACAGTATTCTCCCAGAGAAACTGGCTGCTCATGGCTTAGTTGGGAATACGCTCCACTGGGTTAAAAACTGGCTGGAGGGCCGAGCCCAGGGAGTGGTGGGGAATGGAGTCAAATCCAGTTGGTGGCCCGTCATGGATGGTGTCCTACAGGGCTCGGTACTGGGACCTTTAACATCTTTATCAATGATCTGGATGAGGGGATCAAGTGCACCCTCAGGTAAGTTCATAGATGAACTGCGAACATCAAGCTGGGTGGCAGTGTTGACCTGCTGGAGGGTAGAGAGACTTTGCAGAGGGATCTGGACAGGCTGGATTGATGGGCTGAAACCAACAGGATGAGTTTCAATTAGGCCAAGTGCCAGGTCCTGCACTTGGGTCACAACAACCCTAGGCAGCGCTACAGGCTTGGGGAAGAGTGGCTGGAGCTGCCTGGCAGAAAAGGACCTGGGGATGTTGGTCGACTGTTGGCTCAACATGAGCTAGCAGTGTGCCCAGGTGGCCAAGAAGGCCAATAGCATACTGGCCTGTACCAGGAACAGTGTGGTGAGTAGGACCTGGAGAGGTGATTATCCCCCTGTACTGGGCACTGGTGAGACCTCACCTCGAGTACTGTGTCCAGTTTGGGCCCCTTACCACAAAAAAGACACTGAGGTCCAGAGAAGGGCAACGAAGCTGGTGAGGGGTCTGGAGAGTAAGCCTTATGAGGAGAGGCTGAGGGAGCTGGGGTTGTTCAGCCTGGAGAAGAGAAGGCTGAGGGGAGACCTTCTTGTGCTCTGTAACTGCCTGAAGGGGGGGTGTAGGGAGGCGGGGGTCAGTCTCGTCTCCCAAGTGACGGGAGGTAGGACAAGGGGAAATGGCCTCAAGTTGCACCAGGGGAGATTTAGATTGGATATTAGGAAACATTTATTCACCGAAAAGGTTATCAAGCATTGGCATAGGCTGCCCAGGGAAGTGGTTGAGGCACCATCCCTGGAGGTTTTCAAAAGACAGTTTGACATGGTCCTCAGGAATATGGTTTAGTGATTTTTATTTCTTATTTATTTTTTTGTCAGAGTTAGGTTGATGGTTGGACTAGATGATCTTTAAGGTTTCTTCCAACCTAGACGATTCTATGATTCTAAACATTAATCAATCCTTTATAATTAGAAATGTGGTGCTGGCAATTGTGCAGAATGCACTAGAGCTCCTGTTGTCCTTTACCCTATTAAAATATGGTGATCAGTTATAAAAGACAGATAACAAAATTCAAACCAATGCATCTAAAACTCTGAATGCTCCTCTGCCAGGATATTTGGACAGAATCAGATAGATTGTGAGGAATCCAGCAAGTCCTCTAGTACAGGCTCCTCACTAACTGGGTTAAAATACAAATTTCTTTTCCACAGGAAGACCAAAACTGGACACACTATTTTAGATTCAAGTATTTTAGATGTGGCTTCAGGAATGTGAAGTAGAGGAAAAAAAATCACTTAATCTGCTGACTATGTTATTACTAATGCAGCCCCACATGTGGTTACCCTTCATCACTCAAAGAGCGTACACTTGACTCATGCTCAATGTGGTGTCTGCCAGGAACCCCAAGCCCTTTCCTGCAGAGCTGTTCCTTTGCCCCTGCAGAATGACACCAGAACATCCTTCTCCAGGAGCTCTGTCTCTTTCAAGGCTTCTGATGTGTGGGAGATAGTCAGACAGTTCAGTGAATTAAATGAAATAGGAAAAGAAAGAAGCAGGGATTTTCAGAGTTAACATTTGCCAGCCAGCCACAAAGTCCGTGTTAGCAATACAGCAATTTTCCTCCCAACCTTACTCATCTTTACTATGATTATTTCTTGCCTTCAGTTACAGTAGTTCTCCTCTACAAATCCCATAACATATTGTTACATGTATCACACTGCGGTCTGAGAAACATTGTGTATATAAGGCTACAAGTGAAAAAAAAATACTGAAACTAAAAATAAAATCTTAAAATGAATGCTACGGCATTTTTGCTTTAAGTGAAACAATCAATGCAAGCACCAGGACAACACTGGAATTCAGAAGAAAATAAACTCTAGAGGCTTAAATAGCATGCCCTTCTCCATTCCCTGAAAACATAAATAAATACATAAAAAGGAAAACTAAAGAGGCACAACCTATTCCTGTTAGCTGACAAGGATGAGCTTTCCATTGAATACCAAATAGTAAGTTTGAGAGGTTTCAAGATGCTATGAAGTCATTTCATCACCACAAAATAAGACGACGTCTTAGCTTTTTTTTTTTTCTGAGGCTGCAAGCCCATTTTAAAATGCAGTTTATCCCTGCTGTTACTGTACTGACTATTCCAACTAGAACCAGAAATGAATGTTTGCTTTTCTTAAATTCTAGACATTTGGCCAAATTACCCTCTCATTTCTTATTTTCAGACTTCTCTCCCAATTTGTAGCTGTTTCCTGCAAGCAAAGTAACAGATGGGCATAGAATCATTTTGGTTGGAAAAGACCCTTGGGATCATCGAGTCCAACCATCTACCTTACTCTACAAAGTTCTCCCCTACACTATATCCCCCAACACCACATCTAAACAACTCTTAAACACATTCAGGGATGGTGACTCAACCACCTCCCTGGGCAGCTTATTCCAGTGTCTGACCGTTCTTTCTTTGAAGAATTTCTTCCTAATGTCTAGTCTAAACCTACCCTGTTGGAGCTTCAATCCATTCCCTCTTGTTCTATTGCTAATTGCTTGTGAGAAGAGACCAGCACCAACCTCTCTGCAGTGCCCTTTCAAGTAGTTGTAGAGAGTGATGAGGTTTCCCCTCAGTCTCCACTTCCTCAAACTAAACAGTCCCAGCTCCCTCAATCGTTCTTTGTATGATTTATTCTCCAGGCCCTTCACCAGCTCCGTTGCCCTCCTCTTCACCCACTCCAGCACCTTGACATCTCTCTTGTACTGAGGTGCCCAAAACTGGACACAATACTCCAGGTGTGTCCCCCTGTACTCAGCACCTGTGAGGCCAATCACTTCCCTACTTCTACTGGTCACACTATTTCTAATAGAAGCCAAGATGCCATTGGCTTTCTTGGCCATAAGATAGGCATTGATAGACTTAAGTTCTCTTCCTGACATCGACACTTTTCAACAATTAATTAGTATCAATAAAGCATAAAATGGCTACTGGAAATTTTGCCATACAGAGCAGTTAGCTACCCAAGAGGTGTTAAATCCAAAGATTTTTCTAAAAGAATGTCAGCTGAAATAAGAAAAACTGAATTTTTACTTTACTGGAAGCTATGAATTTGAGCAAAAAATATTAGGCAATTTTCAGTATCTGTAGCATGTGGAACCATCTTCCCAATAGACTTATCTCAATGTTTTATTGTATTTCCTTAATAAAAATCTAGATGTTTGTAAGACAGGAGTTGTTTTATCTGAAGTTTACTACCATGCTGATACAGACAGATTTGATCAACACACAAGACTTCAACACATTCAGATCACTCCAGAACATGTTTTTTCTTATTTTGGTATCAAAGCAGGTCAGCTGCAGAAACTCAAGGCTATTTATTGAAGACATCCAGGGGTAAAGTCTTGCTGACCTAATCCTGGTGGATTAAAATTTAGTAAATTGTCAGCAAGTAGAGGAAAAGACAAAATAAGTCTCAACTTTACCAGAAATAAATGAGCAAAAATAATTCTTTGAACTCAGTGGTAATATTAATATGAACAATTCTCTGAGAGTAATAGTATGTTTATCTTTTTGGGGGGGACAGGATTTATTTTGCCTTTTTTTCTGCTTGTTGGCAATATACCACGGTGTGATTCACCATTCTGTCTTGGGATGCTATTTCCTACAACAAGGGTGATGAGGTGTCACACCAATTTTCCAGAGCAACACATCACCTTTGGGGGAAAGCAGAAATGTTTCCTGAGTACACGCATCCTGAAAATGGAAGTGCTTCATTTTGCCTGTGGACTTAGTTGCAGCACAGATTTTACAACTATAAACAGAATTAAAGGGTGTTTAAGCATATGAATATATTGCCCTAGAGCACAAAGAAACTTCCTTGTTTTTCAGGTCCCTGATTTTTGATACATTTTTAGACTGCAAGTTTATTGCATCCAAAAGTATGTCTAATTTCTGGCCAAAACATTTTATGTCAATTTTCTAAAGCAGTCCCATTCTCTAATAGTTAATATTCAGTGCTGATCTTTTATTATACCAGTGTGGCCTACCTCCTGCCTACCTGCCTAGTTTGGTTTTCCTGCCTATACCTTGATTTTCCCTGCTTTAGCACCTTATTCTAGCCAAGGGTAAGTCAGACTCTCCTTGCGGACAGGTCTGCAAAATGCCTGGTTGCTTCTCAGGTATCTTTCTATTTATATTCTGTAGCCGGATCAACCTTTGCCTGATCCCTTGATGCTGATTTCCAGATTGTCTTGCTGCTTGAGCAGAATTTTGACAAACTTACTGAAAGCATTTATTTTAAAAATGCTTTTAAAGAAAAACATGTATAGCAGTCTCCAGGTAGTCCTTCAAAAAATGTACATAACACAATTAAAAGAAATAATAACCCAGTGACTCCATGGCTTATTCTTTTCACATATTATCTGAATAATGTAGTAAAAGCACAATAGATTGTCCTGTGCATCATATTCCTAAAGACATAATAAAGTGATTTCTGAAGTGTTCCGAAGATCAACAAATTCAGAACAAAGATTACAGAAAGAACTCCCATACAGGAAGATGCCAAACTAGTTTTAATACATTGTAACTATAGTGCAAAAATCAATATGCATGGTGGAAATCACTAAACATTGCCCACAGTTAAATATATCTTTTATTACAAGACTATCAGTTCTAAAAGTAATTGAAAATGAATGTCACTTTTCAACTCTATGCAGAATAGAAAAGTTGAAATTCCTTAAGTGCTAAAGGTAACCCTAGTTGCCAAATCCTAAAATACTACAGCTAAAAATAGAAACAGCAAGTGATACAACAGTATCCTTTGAGAAAAGAGAAAATTTCCAACAGAAAATTTTATGGTTTAATTCGAATAACCAGAATTGTACACAGATCCTAGATGGGGCCTTAGCAGTGTTTTTATAATGGTTTTAATACCTCTTACTTGTAGGATGTATTTCTTGGGCTACACACAAAAATATCAATTTCTCCTTTGTAAGCCTGCAGGACAGCGATGTTTCAGAACCATTCTCTGGTTACCCAGTAACTCCTAACTCCTGTACCCAGTCTTTGCCTTCCTCTGCCGCCATCTACCAAAAAGGCTCCACTAGGCTCCTGTGAAAAATTATTTAAACAAAAAAACCCAAGAAAAATTAAATAAATTAATAAATATCATTAATAAAAATTATTTAACAATCCTTAATGTCATCCCCCTACACTCTGTACTACTGTGTTGCATCCCATTTCCAACAGTTCCATCATTCTGTAACATATTGTGCTCCTCTTCTGTACTGATGATGTTGATTCTGTCACCAATGATTTTAATTAGTGTATTGTTTTCTGCATCATTAAATTGTCCTTAAGGCACCCTATTAATAATATCCCTCCAAACCTATACTTTCTTTTTCATCTTACCTTTTATCAGATGTTAAATCCTCTGCCACTGTCTCCCAGCCTATGGCTCCATATGTTTGACTGTGATATCTTTCAGGTATATACTTCTTCTTCTTACCCTCATGTTCAACATAATCATTATGTAAAACTGTGAGCAAATAGTCATTCAGGTTTTTTTTTTGTAACTTGGAGAGCTTATGTTTAACTCCTATATCTTTCTCACAATTCCATTTCTTACTTTCCAATTCATTTATCTAATTAAAGGCACATGGTTAACTCATGAAACGTTAGAATGGAAAATAAGATCCTTCAGAAAGATTGTTAAGAAATAAGTGAGCCAATTAAAAAACCAACCAAACAAAAAAACTCCATTTAAAAAAAAATAACACCACGCTCTGTAGTAATTGCAATGGCCAGAATAGCAAGAAATAGAAAATAACACCTAAATCTAATTAAGTTGTTTTCTATTTGGGATCATAGGTACATGGGCTCATAGCTGCTGAATTATTTCCAGTCTACTCATTTCTTCAATTTAATTTCCATCTTCCAAATAAGCAAATTTTTTTTCAGTCTCTAAACTCTCAAATGTTTGAGAGGTTATAGCTATTGTACCTACGCTTAAAGCTCTAGCCAATACAGCAAATAAAAATAGCTATACAGTACTTTGAGCATCTACTGTAAGGACTGAAAATTCTTATCTACACATTTTTCCAAGTAAGAATTTAGACATTGCATAGGAAAGAAGAAAGACTATAAGCGAGTAAACTACTTTCTCCATCTTCTATTACACTATCTTTACTTGTCTATCTTAGAAATATAAACACCCCAAATTATGCCACAAACTACAAATTCCTTTGCATGATCTCATTATTTCTCTGTTAAACTTACATCACATTTAGTGACCTAGGCTATCCTCAACTTAACAGGCAAAAAATGTTTCCATTACCAGCTAGCAATTAAGAGTATTCACAGGAACAGAGTTCTCACAGTATCTATTACGCTAGCTCTAACAGAAAAATATGACATTGATGGATGGTGAAACATGTAGAATGACAGAAGTAGTGGTGCTATATT
The DNA here is from genome assembly GCA_025769975.1 of Gallinago jamesoni. NCBI lineage: Eukaryota > Metazoa > Chordata > Aves > Charadriiformes > Scolopacidae > Gallinago > Gallinago jamesoni. The sequence goes on along the minus strand of JAOQGH010000023.1, from coordinate 96,184,185 downwards.
ACAAAGGCAAGTGAATTAAAAAAGCTATTGAATTAATAACTAATCAAGAAGACTAATCGGCATGCTGCATAGAAATACTCAGACAATCATATCAAAAATATGAAATACACTAATTAAAGGTGATTTCAGTAGTTAATACAATATTTCTCTTCCATGTTCATTCCTTCTAACGATATAACCAGAAAGATTCTGCGTGGAGAAGGAGGACATCTAGTACATTTTTTATCTTTTCTTTACAGTATTCTGGGGGATTTTTTTGCTTTTTTTTTGGTGATATGGACAAACACACTTCACAGTTCCACTCTACGGTATTTTCATTCATACTACTTCATGTATAAGGAAAGTAAAAAATACATCCCATTGTCTCTTGCTTCTGTTCATATCTATGGTGCTGAAAAAATCTAAAATATATGAAAAATATACTCTTGTGTCATTAAGTCACTAGTCTTAAGACTTACGGGGGCGGGGGGGGGGGGGGGGGGGGGGGAGCAGTTTCGTTCCCCAAATGCCCTCC
>JAOQGH010000023.1:96166433-96183661 GCA_025769975.1 Gallinago jamesoni | reverse complement strand
GAGGGGAAGAGGGAGAAGTAAAGTGATGAAAAGTCAAAGGTAACTCCTTTGTCTTATAAAGAAAAAAGAATAAAAATCAAACAGATATAGGTGCTCCTGGCCATCTCATGACACAAGAGCTAAAAGCATGCTCTTTTTGCCAGTTACTGGAATACTCAATTTAATTTTAACTGCAGAGTTTAACCACAAACAAAGTAATATAGGCTAATCTGGTTACATTAGACTAGGTTTGATTTAAACCACATTAAAAGTATATTACAGTCAAAAAGAGAACTCTAGCTATATAACATGCTTCTAATTGAAAAATAGCAAAATATTGAGCACATTGCTGACATGCCATACGTTGTCATATTCTATATTTTTTAAAGTAAAGGCAACAAGAAGGTCTCCTTCAGTAACATATCAGACTCCAATCTACCTTACAACAGACTATCTTTTTGGGTTTTGTTGCTCCTAAGGTTATCTGAAAGTCAGAGCTTATTTACACCACCAGAAAAAGAATGTTGAAAATATGAAAAAATCATGAATATAATGGAGAAGAAAAGTGAATGAGGTCTGAGGGGCCACACAGACTGTCTGACAGCAGTTTACCATGTCAGAACAGTTCGAGGAGCTAAACTTCCAGGCACTATACATACAATATACAATAGTGTATATTAAAACAATCAGTTTGTGATTGATTTTAGTAAAAAAATATGCTAGGTCTGCTGTAGACAAATGCAAGAATTTCTCAGTTGAAAAAGCTGGTTTTCTGTCAGAAAAGGAGGATTGAAGAAAGCAGAGTGTACGTTACCTTTGAGTGGGTAAACGACAAAATAATCATACAGGCTTCAATATCCTTTCCCAAGCCATAAAATTTTGCATAGTTAGAAGGGAATGTCAAAAGTCAAAGAGATGTAGACCATTTTGGTGGAAAGAACACTACAGACTTCTGAATTTAATTCAGGTAGGAAGCAGGGGAAAAGGCCTTTCATACAGTCCATCTAGCCGAAGAGAAGGCACACAGCTATGTATGTGAAACCACAGAAGATAGTTCCAATACTTCAACAACACAGACTTAAAAAGTAACCTGGCTGTTCTGGTGCCAGTGAACCTTCTGAAGACCAACTGAGATAACTGAGAGGATAATATATTATGAAGAACTGTGACAAGACAAAGTTATGACAAAGAACACGAGGGAGACAAAAAGTTACAAGGATGACATAGACGCACAGGCTCATTTAATACTGAAAAAGTAGGCATGCTGTCTACAAACATACGCAGAGAGACTCCAAGTAAATATTCAGAGAACAGCAAAACTAGCAAATTAGTCATCAGGATCCATGACACGTTCAGGGGAATTGTCCTGGACTCATTCAAATGACTTCAGATTGATGGATGAAATTGGAAAGGGAATGGAGATGTGTAGATATGACTGAGAGGAGGATTGTTACCTAGACTGATGTCACCATTTATACTTGTAATTGCTTGCAGGTTTTATTTCATGCATTTGATTTTAGAGAGCAATTACGGAAAAAAAAATGTTGCAATTTACATTTACATGAACATGGGGAAACGTAAAAGTTTCCCCCAAGTTTATCCCCCAAGTGAGATACCAGCAAGAATATGTACCTATATTTCAGAGGAGGAGGGAATAGAAGAGCAATCTGGTATCCCCCAGTCAAAAATAAACACCTTTAGGAAGAACACGGGAAATACCTCATCCACAGTTAATCTCAAGGTGGTATTCCTTCAGTGCTCATAAAGATATTCCTGTTGGTTTACCAAAACAAACAAGGAACATTTAGTAGAACTAAACTATCAGGGGATGGTAGCAGACTTTATGAAAAGATTTTATCTTCCTTTTGAGAGTTTATAAAAAAAAAAAGGAAAAAAATCACCAGTAATGAAGGAGTGCTGTGTATACTAAATGTATATGGGAGAGAGATGTTTCACAAGAGAATATGTCTTTCGAAGACTAAAAGCACTAATCTTCTTAAACCTTACAAGAAAAATATATCTGCAATGTGTTGAGCCGGCAGCTAAGCATCCACACTGCCACTCACCCCCCACCCCTCTCCAGCAGGACAGCAAGGAGAATAAGAAGAGTTAGAAAACTTCTGGGTTAAAATAAAGATAGTTTAATAAACACAGGGAAGAGGAATTAAAAACAACCACCCAATCCACAACAAAACAAGTGATGCAAAGTCAACCTCATCATTTCCCACAAGCATAATGATGCCCAGCTGGTCTCCAGGCAATGGCTAGCTCCCCTTTAGCCCCTCTCGTCAGTTTTTATTGCTGAACATGTTAGATGACATGGACTATCCCTTTGGTCAATTCTGGTCAGCTGCCCAGCTTGTATCCCTCCCAGCTTCTTGATGTTGTGAAAGCACTGCTCAGCAATAACCAGAACACTGGTGTGTCTTTAACATTGTTTTACAAATAAACCAAACACAGCACCATATGGGCTGCTATGAAGAAATTTAATTCCATGTCAGCCAGACCCAGTACAATACCAGAAGATGTTTTATTTCAGAGAATCCTCAAAATACAAGCACTACTGCTTTGGGGATCTCTTGGGATTGCTCCATCTAATGCACAGTGTGCACAGAATAAGAGTGAAACTGCTTCAAACTATGAGGGTGATAGCTGAACTCAGAAGTTTAAATGTTCCTTCTTCCACTTATCATTTGAATTTGAGAACACTGATAAGTTGATGATGAGTTGGTCTAAATGTGAACATACCCATTTGTTCACTTAATTCACAGGAGAGTTTCTAAGCCTTAAGCTGTTGGAGGCCTGTGACAGATTGGGAAGGGCTAGACAACATGAACTGGTCAGTTGAAGTAGGAAGGAAGAAAGTGGTGGAAGAAGTGATGAGAGACTAAATAAAATGGAAGTAAGAGTTCAGACAAAGACTGTGGAAGAACCTAAAACTGTCCCAGAAAATTTATTATTAATTATTAATATTTATTATTAAATATTATTATTTTTAATATTTATTATTAATTTTTTAAATAATTATTACCTGTGATGCTTTAATACCAAGTCTGAGAGAAGAATTGATTTAGGAGCCTAACTGCTCTAAATTAAAAGCAGCTTAACTGTCCTACTAGAAAAATAATGGTTTTCAGGTAATCTTCAGGAAACAGGTAACAAATCTGGCATAGATCAAGAAAGGTATACCCACGAATATCTGGTACCTCCTGGTAGCATGTGAACTGCATAGTTGATGCTTCAACAGATATTCTAATTACCTTATTAACAAGAATAGAATAGAATAGAATAGAATAGAATAGAATAGAATAGAATAGAATAGAATAGAATATTTTCAGTTGGAAGTAAAAAAAATATAGGGCAACCCATAAAGAAAATTAAAAATAACAACAGTGAATGAGCTCCTGTTCTCATACATATGGAGAACTGCAAACTACTTGGCCACAACTGCTGGTAGAATTGAGGCAGTACTACCACACGTAGTGGTGTGCAGAAAAAAGCTGATGCATGCTGTGATGTGTTAAACCGTTCTCAAGCACATTTTTTATTGAAGCTTTACTAAATTTCCCTTTCATTTTCATTTGTCCTGAAGTCCAGTACGAGAACCTCTGACATTCTCTTCAATAGTTACTTTATGAACCATTACTTAGGTGTCTGAGATGCAAAATGATTCTACAATCAAAAATACAGTATTTTGTACCTTGTACTTTGTGAAAATCTTTTGTTAATATGAGCTTCTATATGAAAACGATATGCAGCATAGTCATCATGATTGTACAGTTATAATTTGTAAAGAAAATGGAGCATTAATTGATAATATTAGAATTTGGGAATATGGAAATATTCTATTAGAGATACAGAATGAAATTCAGTACCATAAAAATTAATTCAAGTAATGCCAAGCTTAACCTCTGTACTAGCTGCTGATGCTAACTGAATTCCCAAGATTAAACAGATTATAGAAACATATTTGTAGGAACTATATTTATTGACTGTTTTTCCTTCGTCTTTGGAAATCACTGTGCATGCCACTGATCTCAAGAGAAGATGAACTGTATAGTTTTTAATAGGAAGAGACTTTCATATCTCCACTCAAAGAATTCTTATATAGCCAACACCCCACAGCAAAATATTACGTACAGCTAGCTAACCCAGTGCTTCCCCTTTTAGGTTACAAACCTTAATTTATCTGTTCCAGCTTTATACCTCGAGATTCGAGCCATTGACAGAGGAACTGATAAGGTGTCTAGCCAGCGCTTCTCGTATTTTAGTTCATTAGCTATAGGTGAAGAAGGTGATGATGGAGCCTGTACAGAATAAATGAGAATCAGTAAGTGCAGTTTATCAGATAATTTAGTGAAAAAACATGAATATGCATCTCTGGCTCTAATTGTCTCAGAAGTGAATAATCATAGCAATAAAACTATTCAAGAATCTCAGGATTTAGTATAGAAATAAAAAGAAGCATTCATATAAAAATGAACGCTATTTTGATATTATGCTTGTGACTTAATTTCAGTATTGCCTTAAAGATATTTATATTTTTCTTTATATTTATATCTTATAATAAAAAGGAAATAGTTTTTAGACATAAATGTCCTGAATTTTCTCTAAATGCAACATAAAATACATTTTTGGTTTAAATTAATTTGGTCTGTACTCTTCTACATGTGTCAAACAATCATGAGAGAAAATGACACAAATGATATCCAATGTAAAGACTACATTAGAAAAGATTGGTTTCTTATTTGTGCTTTGTGACTTTTATCCATAATAGTAGATTTCTGTGTTATCACTATCATATACAGGCTGATGAATTTTGAAATTTTATCTTTGAAGTTTTGCTTTAGGTTCTTCTACTGGAAGTGCAAAATTGTTGACATTATCTAAGCAGTAAGGGATGTCCAGTTTTCAGAATACTGAAAATATAAAATTTTACAATCTATTCATTTCATGTAACAAAAGCATACAACAGAAAATAGCATTAAATCAAAGGTGTGCAAATGCAAATTAAACTAGGGGAATTAGCCTAGATAGGCAGAAAGATATACATCTTAGTTGTTACACGCTTACAGATTATTCAGTTTTTCCCTAGTGAAATAATATCCAGAGGTTTAGATAATTGTATCAATGACTGCAAGCACAGAACTATGCCCAAATTTTCAAAGACAGTAACGAGCTTTGTTTGCAAATGATTTCGAAATAGTGTTTACAAGCAAAAAATCAATTTAATTAGAAAAATATTAGAAAATACTGGAAACCACTGCTTAGTGTACCAATTCAGATTTATGACCATGACTATGAGCTTTAAAAAAAGTGCTTATTAAATAAACAATAGAAAATCTAGGAGTTTCTCATAGAAGGCATAAAAAAGATTAAAGTTTTTATTGGGACTTGTATCGCCACACTACGATGACACCTGAGCATTTCACACTTTTGTAAAGATAGCACTACTACTTACAGCGAGGCAGCTGAGAAGGGTTCAGAGTCACAGATATTTAGGTCAAAGTTAGGCATTTGTTCTGTCTCTGGACAAAAAATATTTTTCTCAGGTTGTACAAGGAACTTTCCAGTAGAGAAGGGATTTGAAAGCTGTTCTTTTTACATGAGCTGTGAATATGCACTGAGTATACTTACAAAAGCAAATAAATCACAGAATGACCCAACATTAGCTCTGTTATGCCCAGGTGTTCAAAAGCCATAGAATTTACTCAAAATAAAAAGCACTCTGGGAATTGTTCTCTTTCTTTTTCTTGCATATAAGGATTTAGGGTTAATATTTCCCTCACCCCTAAAGCTCTTTCTTACAGTCAACAAGGGCTGTTCTTTCTATTTACTTCTTTAAATAAATCAAAGTAGTGAATTTCACATTCTAACAGGACAACTGAGAGTTAGTGACTGAGGGACACTTTTCTAGTAAATGAAAAAATTGTAATGAAATTGCCAGACTTGGTAACACTAAAGAATCTTTTAGACTGCAATCTCTTTGGGGAAAGGAATTTCATTTAAAGTATTTGCAATCCCTAGAACAATCCAGCTTTCATTTGATTGAGATCTCCTGGTATTGTTGCAGTGTATATATTTCATACTCAAGCACACAGACTAACTCTATTTCATAGAATTATTCCCCAAAGGCTAAAGTGTCTCCAAAGTGTAGTATAAATTTAATAATTACATCATGAAGAATCTGATGCATATTTTAGCATGCTGTACAAATTAAAATAATTGACAGAACCACATGCAATCTGCAGTTGAAAATGATCAACAAAATCTAATGTGCCTGTCTGGAAACTGAAATTGCTGAGAATAAAGAACAAGGTAGCTTATTACAGTAAACATAAATACTTGAATATGACCACTGAATTTAAATTCAAGAATCAGGAAATAAAGGAACATAAAAACTCCTGAAGCACCTTCACCTGTTGTTTCCATCTCTCAACCCTTTGGATACAGAAAACATTTAGAGAATTTAAACATAAACACCTGTATTTTTCTTGTGTACTTTTTTTTAGTAGGCTGTTGCATAAGAATATTCAGTAATATTCTACGCAATTTGACAGCATTTTTCAGCAAAAAAAAAAAATATCACGATTGGGTCACTCTTGCAATTTAATGTTTCCATTTGACACCTTACACTTCAATCAAATGCTTTAGTAGGATACCAAGATAAAGAAAAAAAATCTCAATGAAAGATCAGAATTTTAGAAAATTGACATCATAGCTATTGATTAGATTCATGATTTGAAGGAGGAAAAATAGGCAAAACCACGTGGTCAAAATCTATTAACCTCAAAGTTATGATAGTAAATTATATTCCTGCCAAAACGCTAAGCTGTTACAAGGGATGTAAACTCTTAAAGAAAAGGTGGCTTCTCCAGAAAATTCCAAAGCTGTGATATTTGAAAAATACACTAGAAAGAGCAATTCTCCCCCTAGGTCTGGGCTACTTACACCTGCAGAAACCCTACTGCATGACCTGAACATTAACAACCAAGAACAGAGAAAGGATACAAAGGGGTCAAACTAGTCCAAGTTTCAAATGTCTGTTTCTTACTAAGCCCTATTATACAAACCAGTTTAAGGTAGAGCAAAAAGTTGGACTGACCCCTCTTCATTTTCTTAAGGACAAAAGAGGTCATAAGATCATTACACAGAAACAAAATACTGTTATAGGACCAGCAGCTCATTTTGTTCAGTTCGCCCTATAATCTATTAACACTTTGATCTGAGACAAATCCTTTGATGTATCCCCTAAAGACATGGATAAAAATAACAAACCAAGGAAGAAGCAGGTCAATACAATTTTTGCAAACAGAGGTCACGGCTCACAAATCTTTCACACTTGACCAAAACTGTTAATTAATACGAGAACCAATTGCTAAGGCGTACTTGGGTTTCCAAAAACTTTGTCCCTCACAAAAGGTTTTTAACACAGTTAAATATTTAGCTAAAATATCGCAAGCAAAACACAGCAGTTAAGAAACAGTGTTGCCTGTGGAGGGGCACTATCAGTCGACTCCCACAGTTAGATATTCCATTCATCATATTAATTAATGATCTGGAAAAGATAGTGAACACCAGACTGACCAAGTTTTACTATGCACAAGTAACAAAGAATGCTAAAAAGAAAACCAAACTTCAAACAGCTGCAGAAGCAGCTCATGATACTGAATGAGTGAGAGACAAGAGGACTGATAAAAAAAAAGTAGATAAATGTATAGTAATGCACAGGAGGAAAGATAATATTAACTTTCCCCATATTGTAATGAGATATGAACAGGCAATCAACCCTTAAAAATAAGACCTTGCTGTTGTGGGAAAAGCAGATGTTGAAAGGTATGGAATGGTTTCCATGCAAATAATTAAGATTAAGTAAACCAAAAATTCATTAGAGTGGAAAAGAAGCAGCGGCGGGAATTGTATGATAAAGGTATGTAAAAGCATAAACAACAGAGAAAGGGATTAGGAAACAGTAGCTTACTTGCCCTTTTTATATAGTAAGTAAGGGTATCAATTAGAGGTAAAATACAGTATGATAAAACCAAAGAAGAATTTTATGCATATGTAACAGGAAGCTCCTATGCCAGAAATTACTGGAGGAGCAGGAAATACACACTATAAATAATTCTCTATATTTCCTCTGTTCTTGTATTCTCTTGAGGGCATCTGCTGGGGACAAGCTATTTGGCTAGATGGTCCTTTGGTCTGACCCAGCGTACTGAGATGGCTGACCTTCAAGCCTTCTGTCTACTTAACAGCTGCTGCTGCTCATGTTGAAAACTCTCCACACTGTTCCTCCAAAGCATATCAAAATCTGTCTGTTTAGAAATCATCTCTGCAACCACAGCTTTTATCCTCTGGTTCATTTCATACCTTTGGCTTTCTGCTGAGACCGCCAACAATGCTGCCAATTAATGCCAATTTGTTTGTAACATCTGTCCATTAAGAAATGGACTGAACACAAAAATCTCATTTTTGACAGAACACTGAACAAGAATCGGGTTGTAATGACACAATCACTACCCACCTGGGACAGCTGTGTACTGTTGACCTGGAGGAGGGTCTGATTCTCTATCCCATTAGCAATCATTGACCTATGAAGGACAATGTAGGAAAGTGCTTTGTTGTTTTTTTTAAACAACTATATAAGGATTCGTTATGGGGCAACCAAGAAGTCTTCCCCTAAGTAGAATGAGTCCAGAAAATCCTCCACTAATTGAGAGAACTAATCAGACATGTCTCTATAATTAAGTTTCTACTAAGAACACAGGAAGGCAGGCAAAAGATCAGATCTGGCTGAGACTCTCAATTTTTAATAACTGGTACAGTTTATTCTTATGAGACTATACTAATTACCACCAATGATTTCTTTCCTTGAAAGAAGTTACCTCTTTTCTTTGCTATCACAATGCCTTGCTGTTGACACCAGCATTGAGAAATATAGGACAGGAGAATTTCTGAGAGAATATCTGAGCTTTTGACCGCAAATGTAAACAGTGCAGATGGTTTCAGAAAAGACTTATTTGTGTTCTATAAGAGTTTGATTTTCTATCAGAACTCCTTAATTTTTGCAGTCACTTGCTAAATTGCATGCCCGTGGGTTTCAAAAGATTGGCAAGATACACACTTGTATACCTAAGTTTCAGTGAATTTATTTCGATTTATATGAATTAATAAATTTAATTAATTGCTAGTTTGGTGAAGATTGAAAAGTAAAACAATCTAGAAGGAACAAAAGTTTAGCAAATGTGACCCCATCTCCAAGAAGGAGGATCTGTGGAACTACAGGCCTGACAGCCTGACCTCGGTTCTAGGGAAGGTTATGGGGCAGATCATCTTAAGTGCTATCACACGGCACATATGATATTAAATCCATTTAACTCCTGAATGGAACTAAATCCAGTTGGCAGCAAGTCATAACTGGTGTTCCCCCCGGGCTCAGTACTGGGGCCAGTTCTGTTTAATATCTTTATCAATGATGTGGATGAGGAAATTGAGTGGACCATCAGTAAGTCTGTAGATAACATCAAGTAGGCCGGGAGTGCTGGTCTGCTTGAGGATAGGAAGGATCAGGCTGGATCAATGGGCTGAGGTCAATAGTGTGAGGTTCAACAAGGCCAAGTGCCAGGTTCTCCACTTGGGTACCACGCAACGCTACAGGCTTGGGGAAGAATGGCTAGAAAACTCCCTGGCAGAAAAAGACCTGGAGGTGTTGGTCAACAGCCAGCTGAATATGAGCTGGCAGTGTGCCCAGGTGGCCAAGAAGGCCAAAAGCATCCTGGCTTGCATCAGAAACAGTGTGGCCAGCAGGACTAGGGAAGTGATTGTTCCTCTCTGCTTGGCCCTGGTGAGGCTGCACCTTGAGTACTGTGTCCAGTTCTGGGCCCCTCACTACAAGAAAGACATTGGGGTGCTGTAGCGTTTCCAGAGAAGAACAACAAAGCCAGTGGGAGGTTTAGAAAAGAAGTCTTATGAGGTGTGGCTGAGGGTGTTGGGGTTGTTCAGTTTGGAGAAAAGGAGGCTGAGGGAAGACCTGTTTGGTCACTACACCTACCTGAAAGGAGGTTGTAGAGAAATGGAGGTTGGTCTCTTCTCCCAACTAACAGGCAATAGGACAAGAGGAAATGACCTCAAGTTGAGCCAGGACAGGTTTAGATCGGATATTAGGAAAATTTTCTTCACTGAAAGCATTGTCAAGCACTGGAACAGGTTTCCCAAGGAAGTGGTTGAGTCACTAGAGATATTTAAAATGCATGTAGATCTGGTGCTTAGGGACATGTTTAGTGGTGGAGTGGGTAGTGTTAGGTTAACAGTTACTCAATGATCTTAAGGGTGTTCTCCAACCTAAATGATTCCATGATTTTACAATTCCATGAAATAAGAATCAAAGTGTATCATTAAAGTCTTGAGCCTGTTTCATAAACTGGTACTTCTACCAAGCACAAGTATATCTAAGAGGCATGACTAATTCTAGATTGCTGTCTTCATTGATACTTGTTCAAAAAAGAGGTTTTTGCTATTTTTACTTTGGTGAGCATTGCTGACAATTTCTGAGAATATAAAAATCTTTCTCTGAACAATAAATATATGAAAATGTTAGCAACATCAGTACATTTGTTATTTATATATTGCAATATTTTCTTAGTAAAAACAATTCTGATGTTGAAATATTAGAATCATAGAATTATATAATATCTCAACCTGGAAGGGTCATTGAAGTCTAACACTCTGCTCTCCATAGGATTATCTAAAATGAAATCATATGGCTACAGGTATCATCCAGGTGGCCCTTGAACTCTGAAATGTTACAAAATGGTTTGGCATACATTTCCTTAGTCTATAACTGAAAACAGTGGCCAGTAAGTTTTAATGGATTTTGGTAAAAACTTTTAGGTTAGTAAATACTTTCTTGCATCTTTTGGTGCAAACTAGAGTGCATCTTGTCAAAATTCCATTACAAAAAAATACTACAGCATATCAAAAGAAAGCCCTTAACATAATACGCTTTTCAAAGTAGGCAGATTTGTCTTACAGTTATTCTGGAGGAAGAGAATGAGAGTTATAGAATTTCTTGCAACAGCACCAGGAACCATTCAACCCACAGTGAATTGGATGAGCTCTCTTTATAGCTTTCACTCAGGTCTGTGACTGAAATACATCTGTATGTTGTATATACATATATATAGGCAAGATTCGTTTTCAATGGACCAATGTACTGATCTGACCAATATATGGCTGAGCATTTGCTCATACATATGCCAGGGACAGACAGGAGACAGAGGCTATAGACTGGTTGGATAAGAAAACAAGGCTGCTCCATCTAGCAGTAAAAGAGGGCTTTGTTACCTTACTTTAATCGCTGAACAAGGCAATTAACAACTGTTGAGTGGGGAGTAGAGACGTAAGTGAAACTCTTGTAATGCCCAGCTGAAGGAACACTATTGAGATACCTACTGTAAATAGGAGTCAATTAGAGAGTTTGACTTGTTTCAGAATTCAGAGGGATTTAATGACGATATCAAAATACCTGTGCATTCCTTTGATGCAGCATCAATTCAGTAGAGGGTCTGTGTTTATTTATTTTTAATGGAATTCTTAAATGCAGGTGCACAATGATGTGACAGCTTTAAGAAGACAGTAATTATCTGGTAAAGTATGCATCAGCAAATCATTTAATAGATAAACGTTTCTACACAGGAAACAAGCTCTTCCAGATGAAGTAACAATTTGGACAAGTAATTTGATGTCTTTAAAATTCAGTGAAATCAGCAACTTTTAATTATACACCTCTATTCGACATTATTTTAATTGACATATGTTGCTTAATTAAATGGGAGGATGGTGAAACAGCATGTGAAACAAGGATACTATCCCTCCCTTTCCATCACTGAAAAGAAACACTTTAGCTCCGCATCGCATGCATGCTTTTGAAATTTAATGACTTCTCTTGAAGACATGTAATGATCTTTAAATAATGGATGATTTTGCAGACACTGAGCACCTATGCATGGTGTTTACATGGAGAGTCCGTATAGCAGGGCATGGTAGGGACTTACACTGCCTGATTCGCTGTAGTATCCATGCATTTAAATCAATGTGATTACTATTCTACCAGTGAGGAAGAAATAACAAATCTTTACATTATATAAGTTTCTCTAAAGTGATTTACAATTGAAATATTAATGAATATTTCATTAGAGCTGTGCTGCTAGGTGTTATTACATTATTATTTTTTAAATAAACCAATAAGGTACAAGCCCGACTAGGATATTTTTAGAGAATACATACAGACTATTCCACAGAATCTTGCACCTTTTTCTTTAATTTGTTTCCCTGGGGCTAGTATGTAATTGGTTCCGGAGTAACCTCAACAACCTTGCCTGGAACACCTTTCCAAATATATTCTTCCTTTGGGACAGGGGCCAGAATAGTCTATTTTAAATCTCAGCACAAAAGCAGGAAGTAATTATGACTCTTCTGAAACAATAACAGCAGTCAGAAATCAAAACCCAGTATTAAAGGTACATAGGGAAAAGAACGGAACAAAATATAATGTTGAGATTATTATGGTGGTGTTGTGTACCCAAACTTCATCTGTTACAGACAGCTTCTGGCAGCCTTTCATAGCCCCAAATGGGGCATGTTGTCCTTGCTTAGGAAAATTAGCTCAAGGTTAGGGAAATTCTTTGGACTCCACACAGTCTGCACATCCCCCCTGATAAATCTGAGGGCTTGACTCTTGGCTTGTATCACTAACTAGGAGCTCAGTAAGTGTCAATTTTTTGCAGAAACTTGTGGAATGACGCTGGATGCAACTTTGTGGGAGACTTGTTGCCTCAATTTTACTATCATTTTTCACATATCTGAAGTGCTGGAGTACATCCATACTAACATAAAAATCTAAAACCAGGTCATCACTCTATTCCTCTCTTATTTCCATGCTGATTGTTATCAGGGCCTGGTAATCGGAACAGTAATCATGGTAATCAGGCACTTACTTGGGGCAACAGTTGATGGATCTTTCTAGTTAAAAGAAAAAAAAAAAAAAAGCTTGCTTTCATGTCTTGTAACACTTCAGCTTCCTCATTTAGTCTTAAATTTCATGAGTGCCACCACATGTATCTCTCTCTAACCAAGGAATTCTGATATTCCCTGCTAATACACATGGAAGATGGCTACTCTCTGTGTTCATCACACTGGCAACAGGTGAGAAACGGTCATAATTTCATTTAGTCGTACAACAGTTTCAAATTTTGAACTTCATGTCAGGGCTAGACAGAAGAGAAGTGGTCCATTTTCCACCTTGTAATCATTGCCAGGAGAACAGTAAAAAGAGACATTATTTTGTCCAAGAATCACATATAAATTTCATTCCTCCACAGTTCTCATCCTGCACTCCTGAACATCACAGGCCAAACAGAAGAGCATCTTTCATTAATAAATAACAGCACTCCCCAAAACTCCTTTGTCTATCTTTGCAAATGAAAGGTACTCAATGCACTCGGTGCTACCTACAGAGCAATACAACTCTCCCCAAAGCAGATTCCTCGCGACTAGTCAGATGAATTGCTCCCTATGATCCATCAAGTAAGCAAAGGGACTCAAAATACTTTAATCACAAATGTAATTAAAAATAAAAAAAAAAGGAAATGCATAAGGATAAAGAAAATGCCGCAATTTCTATCAGAAATTATAAAAAAAATAATAAATTGGGCTTTATATCCTAAGCCATTCTTTTTGCTGCTGCAAACTAAAATGAACAAATTTGTAAGAACTATAAGAAGCAATGCATTCACATGAAAGGGCTGTGCATGGGAAAAGTATGTATAATTAAAAAATGAAACCAGACACCTAAGAAATGCAAGTTACTGTTTTCTACTTGGCATATTAGTTCTACTGTGATGCTGATGCACCTTTTTTTTCTGAAAGACAAATAACAAAGCCAGATTCTTTTATCTGACCCTTCTTGGTCTTTGATTTCTTTTCCAGTGGCAATAGACTTGGATTTAGGCCAGCCCCAGTTTAAAAAAATTGAAGCTGCCTTCTTTAACAGTGTGTGAATATCAGATTAATTTTCAGTAGTTTAAATAAGCACTTTTTAAACTAGTATTAGATGTCATAAAGCAGCAAATATTGCTCAGTATTCATTTATTTAGCAGCTAGTAAGACTTTCTTTGTATTTTCCTTTCACCAGCTTTTATTAACAGTCTAATAAAAAAAAAATAAAATCCTAAAACCACATCTGACAAACTTTACTGGGAAATTAAACAAGTATTTAATTGCTGTGCAGAAGAAATGACCAACCTGATCAATCAGATGTTAAATACTAGAAGAAATAAGTCTGCTGAGAGGATTAGCAGTGACAGTGGGGATCAACCCAACTGAAATAAAAGACTTTTAAAGATACCTCTTATTCAGTTCATTAATGTCATAGTGAAAGTCTCAATCAACTCTCATCACAATTAGAAAAACATAGCACTTTTGAACAACTAAACCTAAATGAAACAATTTCAATACTCAATATCAAAACCTTTTCCTTAACAATTCTATACTAGTGGAGTAGGATATTCCTATAGGCTTTTTCCAGCTTCTACTGCTATGATTTCTGAAAGGTGTAATCAGAAACAGAAAACTTCCCCTGTGGGTGGAAAGGAGATGGTCCCTTCTTATTTTATTGAGAAAAAGGAATACACTGATTTGCAGTGTTTTTATCTTGTTTCATAAATATCCTAAGGTCAGCAGCAGTTGAAAATATTTAAGTGCGGCTAGCTGTGTTCATCTATTTTAATTTTCTCTTCAAGAAATAAATGTAAGACATGGTGATGATTGCTTTCATGAGTAACCAGCGCTGTACCTCTAAGCGAGCTTTTTTTTGTATTTATTACATTAATTACATTTTATGCACATACATTACCAAATGATTCACTGTGAATTGGAAGTCAATTTAAAGTTACATTGCTTTCATATTCAGTTAGGAGATCGTGGATTTTCAGATCAAGAGTTGGCAGACTATTGGCATCACATGCTAAACTGTTCTAATAGAAAAGGTATTGACTTAAAATCCTGAAACTTTTCTTCTTTGAAGTGAGCTACAGTATGACAAAAATGAAGAATAAAATAAAACTTAAGAATGATCAATAGTGTGTTTATATTGACTTGGAAGACACAATAGGAACATTTGAAAAATAAAACTATTGAAGTTTTCAGATGCAGGGCATCAATTCAATCTCAATTCAACAGTCTGGTCACACAATCCACAGAATAGCTTTTACTCTCAGCAAGAGGGTGTTGACCTTCTTTTCGTGGTCCTCTTCCCTTTTTGCCTTTACACGTTTGGGATTGAACCATATCATTCTCTTACTCTGGAACCAGAACTACCATAGACATGAAAGATTTAGCATTCTACTGATGCCACCAAGAGTTGAGCAACTGTATATTTTCCTTTTAAAACTGTACTTGATGAAGCAGGCAATGTCTTTTTTTTGAAGCAAAACTTTCAAACTTAACATTTGAAATGAAGCAATCAATGAAAAAATATTTTAAAACCATTTAGAAAATTTTATGTTCCTATTTAGTTTCATTTAACCAACTAAATTAAACTTACAGTATCAAAATTAAATCAGAGTTCTTAAATAACATGAACACAGAAAATCATGATTTACTCTAGTCTCAGTTCACTTATTAGAATGTTTAGACACTTTAGGGAAGCTGGATTTTCAAACAAATGAAAACCTACTAAATTCTCCCTTTGGAAAGTTACTATCATATTATTCACTGCTGTCTTAAACAGGAATTTGTTTTATTTCCTGTCATTTTTTTCACTCCCAATTTCTCCAGACAGCTGGCCTGGACATTTGAATAACTGGAAGATCTCGACAGAATTTTCTTCATTATTTTCTAGTTAGAATCCTTCAGGTAAACAACCTGTTATCAGTAGCCTAGCGACTACCTACTCTGAATGCTTTATGTTCCCCTCTGAAACTTCACATTGTGTTTAATAAGGTAACTTATAAGATACAGATGAATGTACCTGCCACTACCAATCTCTATAGTATTTGTCACAGTGCCAAAGCACAAAATAATTAGGCGTGAAGAGAGCACTTCAGTTCAGTCCTCTGTGTTCCAGAGAACCATTGAAGTGCTATACTGCAAACTGCTCTGATGTTATAGGGAGGATGTATATATAAATCCTGAAAATGATGTCACATCACATATAACAGATGCTTCACAGCAGAGGTGACAAAGATATATCTAACAGATGCAAGCTAGCATTAGAACTGAAAATGGTATAATCATATCATGCAGAAGCAGCCTGACATTAACATGGCTAAACTACTGTCTATATGATGCAAGCCTGTATTACCACAACATATTCCATCGTATCATGTGAAATTTACAGCCTGAACACAGCCTTAGCTCAAGTGTCTCTGTATTAGTGTTTTGTAGAACAGACATGCTGAATGACAGTTTCATAAAACAGGCAAACGAGTCATTCTTTACCTTGTCACTCCCGTCCTTTCCTTAACACTGCATGCTTTTTGGAGCAGAATTTCCACTCAAATATATGTGCATTGCCTAACATGGCACAGATCTCACTGCAGTTAGGAAGGCACATACAACTGCAACACAAACTTACAAGATGCAATATTCAAAGTGAGTCAGATCTCCACTAGCAAAGTGACATTAAAAAGGGATTTAAATATCCTTAGCCTTAATGGGCAACATCATTATAGGAAATATCAGTTCTGCACTCACTTAAATGTAAAAATGAAAATATCCAATTGAAAAAAGTAGAAGCACTCACTAACTGGTAGTCGAAACACATTTGTAACCAACTTTTGAAGATCTGATCACAATTTAGTTACAGTCACAGCTTAGTTTGATAAAAGTTTGATGCCACAACCCCAGTGGACCATCTCAAAACCCAGTCATTCCTGCTCAGAATACTCAGAACCTTGCTTTTGCATTTCACAATAATCTGACAATTTTTCATTTTGTTTTTTACTAGGCTAGATATAATGTAGGTTGTTTTGCTTTACTTCACTTCTAGGTCATAGTGTCTGGTGCATACATAGCTCCTCATGACTTTATGTCAAGTTTCATAAAAATTAAGTTCTGTATAAAAACAAGCTAGTACCCTAGCATTCCCCTTTTCTTACTTTCTATTTTTCCACTGATGCCGTGAAAGACGAAATCAGGACTCAATAGTCGGGATGACTATTAAGCAGGTATCCTTTATTGCAGCGCTG
>JAOQGH010000023.1:96099117-96166333 GCA_025769975.1 Gallinago jamesoni | reverse complement strand
TCAGCCAAGTTATATTTGCTAACTCATCCTTAGGTAAGCAAACCTTCAAGCCATACTTAGCTTTATTCTTTAATTCACCACTTATATTTCAAGCTTAGGCAGTCTTCTGTGTGCTGCCTTGGAAACTAACTCTAAATTACTCTCTTACAAGTCTACAAAACTCCAGTCACTTATTTATGTTTTTATAATGTGTAGAATTCAAAGTGTGCAATTCCCACAGTACAGTCAGAATGATTGTTGAAAGTTATTATGGCACACTCATTCTAGCACTTAATAGGCATTAATTTACTAAAACATGCTAATGCAATCACAGGCAATCATCTGACCATAGCCCTCCTCTAATACTGTGCGCTCTTTGCAGAAAGGGCTCTGATTGTCTGCAGAGCACCTGGTAAACAGGCACTTGCAGAATTCTGGACCTTAAGGACAGACTGGAGCTCTTTAGTAAGACAACAATACAAGGTAATTAAAGGTAATAATTATCTGGATAATTAAAAACAAATAAACATGAAACCTTCTGTATCTACGCTCAGTTTTGGCCTCAAGCACTAGGCAAAGACATCAGTGCAGAAAAGCATATTTCTATTTATTTATCATATGTATGTAATATATTTATCAGATGAAAACAAGGATTAATTTAGAGAGACAGTGCTAAAAAAAGTGCAAAGCTTGGGAGAAGTACAGTAAGTACACTGAAGTACACTGACATCTCTGGCTGAGTAGGAAAGAAAAGAAAGCAGAGAAGAGTAGAAGCTTTCACTCCATTCACTGGGCATTCCGGTAAAATTTAATATCTGGCTGAAAGACTACAGCTGCAAGCTGTTGGGAGCTAAACAATTTTTTGAGCATGAAGGTCCATGTCCTAGTACAGCTAGTATTTACATCTTCAGTCCTCATTTCTAAAAGAGCAACATCGTTCGCTACTAAGACATCCTACCTTCTTTGGCTTTGGTAACTAGTATTTTTATATTTTTAATTATTTTATTATTATTATTATTTATATTTACATTTTTTATAGAAATTATCTTTTTTTTTTCTCCACAATGCTGCAATTAATTCGATCATAAATATTCACCACAGAAGAAAAGAACTTAATATTCTTTGGATTGAAGAAATAGACTTTTTTTTTCCCTAAATCTGCATTTCTGTTTTATTTCTTTTTCTCCCTTTTCTTCCTATTGCAAAAGTTTGCTCCAATAATTCAACTTTACTGTATGTTCTGAATTCCACGTATATTTCAGCATCTCTTGCTGGGCTAAATTCAATAGTATAATATTAAAATTCAACAAAGTCTGACAAAAATTCACATGAATTCATGCCTCAACAATGATTAAATCTTACGGTGCTCACTCCTACAAGCTTCTCAGTTGCCTCAGAGTAAGAACCTAGCAGCCAGGGCTCCATGTTGGCTACTTTGTAAGTACAGAATTTTATAGTGTATGCACTTAAAAATCAACAAATCAAACAAGCAAGCAAGCAAACGAAAACCCAACAAAATTAGGGTAGTCTTACAAGTCCTACACTAGCATTTTGAAGCTCAGAATGGGAAAAGACCTCACGTAGCTTACATTATGTTTTCATTATTCATTTACTTACAGTGTTAGTTGAGTTTCCATTTAAATGTAAGCCACTGTCAAAGAGAGGGGATGAAGCTCCACTGCTGTGATCACTGGATGGTCCAGGGGAACCTGAAAATCAGACAATGAAAAATAATTCCTTATGTTAAAAATATAGGTATATATCAGACAGTATCTATTCCAGCTGTAAAATACAGGAAGAATTTTTAATATAAATCACCAAACCAGGCCAGAAGTAGTACTTGTATTTTAGAATGACAGCTAATAAAATGAGTCTGACCACACACTATACTTTATGTCTGGAAAGAAAAAAAAAAAAGTAGCTAGATGTCACTTTATAGAGGCTGTGCTCACGGGAATTATTTGTATGCTTAACTGTTTGCAAGTTTAAGCCTTTTTTCACTGAGAACAAGATATTCAAAACCAAGGAAGATATTAAGTTGCACAAATCCCATTAATTTTATGAATAAATTTCTTATCGAGTGTTGAAAGTCTCACTTTAGAGTATAACTATGGATTGTATTAATAAACAAAGCTAATAAGAAATTCTGAGGCAAGTACTACCTGTACACATACATACACTTCATTAATATATCTTTTTCTCAAAACGCCAATTACTTTCAAGAATGATGCACATTCTTAAACAGAAAATAAAATCAGTCATCTTGAAATGTTGATACTGTGTTAGTATGTTAAAGTTACACAGTTATATTCTTCAAGATAACTCTTCCTTTTAGTAGTTATGCATCATGATCCAACTTTGCTAGTTAAAGTGACTTCAGGAAAGCTTAATACTTTTAAAACAAACAATAATGGAAACAACAGAAAGTCACATCGTTCTGTAATTTTTGCTTAAATGTAAAATGTTAACATACAGCACCAATAACATACAATTACTCAGACAGCACTTGGTCTTATCAATAAAGCACATAAAATCGATTTCACAGCGTTATATTCATAATCACTGAAAACTCATTTTTCCATCTGAAGAAGTCACCTGAAATTGCCTGTAAATCATTTCACATTAATAGGTCTGTCAAGTCTAACATCACAAAAGTAAAAAAGTCATTCTTAGTCATACATTTTTATATGTATCTATTCCTCATATCTGAAAGAGTTAGCAATATGGAATTTAATTCAAGAAAAACTCATCTTCTCTCTAAGACATCTTTGTCAGTTCAGTGCTAAGGTCTCAGAATTATACACTGAATTCTGAAGTTTCATTATGTTTGCATTTTAAGTCCTTTCTGCACAGCATTAGATGACGTCAGCAGAAGGAACCGTTACGCTTTACTTGTATGGGTCTAACCCAAGTGCCAAATTTGTTATCCAGCTACAACACTTTGTAGCTACTATATGTATACAGTAGACTACAAAAATCTATGTTCATACTCACAGATGAACACAGTGACTTGTTGGGACAGAAGATAATTTCTAATTTTAAAAAATAAAATAATGAAAAAGTTGGCATTAAATTCTCCACTGAAGAGTCTGGCTGTTGGGGATTCCCATGGTCTCTGGCAGTAGACAACTATGACAGGTCCATGAGTCAATGAGATTCTTAAAGTGGAATTATCCTACCTCTTCAGCAATTTAAGCATATCAAAACACATGAACTGAGGTATTTTCAAATCTCTAAATCCAGGTTTTACCATAATACAAAATACTACCTTAGAATAATTTTTTTTCTTTTTTTTTTTTTTTTTTTTAAGTAGAGAAAACTGACATCCGTTGTGTGGTAAAACTAAGAATAAAAGTCCCTGAAGACTTGCTTTTCAGTTCAACAGCTTCCTTTGGTTTTCAGAGTCAAACTCCACAGCTTCTCTCAGGCTATGCTACCTCTACCACTTGATTGCAAGCAAGTTCATAGGTCTTTTAGTCTGCTCCCTGCCTTCTACCTCACTCACAGACTACTCTTTCACAATATCAGCATTTTAGAAGTTCCCTCTGTTTATGCTCAACTGAATGGAAGGTGCAGTGCTCTCATCTCTCTCAGGAGTTCCCCACATGGCAGCCCTAGAGCAATCAGGCAGTCCTTCCTCCCTTTTCTTAGAACAAAACACAGTATGTACACATACATTGATATACATGACACAAAATACACTAGCACAAAGTAAATCTAGTACTATCTGCCCATGTAGATGAGACTCCAAATCACTTGTTAGGTACCAGTCCAAACTCGGGAACATTAGTTCAAGAAAGACTACCAAAAGAAAGTGTTTATGTAAAATAAAACATCTGCTACAGGTAACTCCCCCCTCCATGACTACATTACATCATCCTGATCGGTACCAATGCCAGAGAAAGAGGTATTTGATATGTTGTGAGATTTCTATCAATCATTATTGCCTAGTTCTCCTCTTATCTCACCCAAATCATAGACAGCCAGCCTATGAGAAATGAAAACCTACACTATGACAGGCAGCATTTGTTTGATTTGCTTATTATCAACTGTGGCGTTATTATTTTTTTTGAGAAGACTGGGTCAGCAAGGATCATGTGGGCAAGGAGATCTTTGCCTGATCTTTACCTGAGCAATAGCTGAGTATGGTCAAACAAAAACCCACCTTACCCTATAAGGTGAGAAGGGGTCAGAGAGAGAGAGATATAGCAAGGATATAGGAGTCTGCAGTTCACAAAAGAGACTGAGATGCCCCTGGGGGTAGCAGGAAAAAGGCAGGCAGAACTCCAAGGTGAGGGAAAGAAAGTTTGTAGGGATTACAGGAGATTTTGCAGAGCTAGCAGCAACTCATGAAATCACCAAACTAGCCAACACTAAACCTAAAGCCAGAACTCATTTGCAGTGGTAGAAGTTGTTTATAAATTCTTCTATAGTCTTTTTGACGGAATCACTTGAGAATTTTCAATTTTAAAAGTTAGGCATTCTATTACTCATTTTAATAACCCCTAGATCTTATTTTTAACTTTAAAAGCTTTAAGCTTCCTCAACCTAGAAAAGTCTCTATTAAAATTCTGGTCAATTCAGAGTCCCATACAGATGCTTGTTTATTTCAGTCAGTACATTACACTAAATCTCTAAATGACATAGAAAACTCCCAAAATTCAAGGCAGCAGAACAATCTACAGCGAATAATCATCAAGACTTTATCCATTACAACAATTTATCTTATTATCAACATCACTGAATGATAATGGAGACCTCTTGTGCATAAAATCTCATTTATCTAACTTGTTAATTATGTCATAGACAAAAAAGCCCACTCCAGAACAACCACAAAATTAAAATCAAACAAAACACTCCTGGTAATTTCTGATTACACTGAAAGCTTTGCAACTTCAGAGTATTCTGATAATTTGGTATAACCATCAAAAAGAAAAATTTTGAAGAGAGCCTATCTTATCATAAAATCTCCTGAGGAGTCTTCCCAGCAGCAGTGAATAAAGGGTGCCACAAGCCCTGCTCAACTTTGGAATGGGTAATGGAGTTGATGTCATAATTATTCTGTAACAGGATAACAAATAACCCTCATAGCCACTAATATCTTCCTGATCCAGCCCCCAAACCAAAAATTCCTTCCTTTGGTTTTCAGAAACACAAATCTACTCTCTCTCTAGCTCACAGTGACCTTAGAGCAAACCACAGGCCATGGGATAAGGAATCATCCTAGCCACGGAGCCAGAAAACCCAATGAAGCAGGCAGTAATGACCCTACAGGCCCATGCTAACTTCTGATCCAGGAGTAATAGTTTTTTGAGAAAGTATTTGCCCTATGCAAAATTAGGCCAAGCATTCTGCAATATTTTATAAAACTGCTGATCAAATTCCTATGGCAGAGAATATTTCCTGGCATCATTTAATTTACTGTTATGGACAGTCTCATAAAAATTCTAGTAAGGGCCAAGCGTCCCTGTGAAAGAGACAGTGCTGGCATACCACCCTGGGTTATGGCCTCCTCCAAACAGAGAAATAATAAGCAGTCCTTGTCTTATCCTTAAGTGCCAGTTAATCAGTATCCATGCCTAAACCCATGCCAAAGCCTGTATTTGTTGCTCACAATCCATGAAGGGGTAAAGCAAGCAGAAAAATGTGGTGAGAACTGTAGGAAGATATTTCCCTTCTGTGAGATCTTGTGCTTTTGCTAGCTGTGGCATAAGATAGCATAGGGAAGGAAGACGTATGTGAAAACAGGAGGGTAGGCAGATGCTACTTCTCATGATGTAGTTATAAGAAATATTAATAATACTAGTTAAGAGGAAGAGACTGTATGGTTGCATTCGAAGTGTAGTACTGAAACTGCCAGCACAGAAGCTGGTCTGACAATGCTTGGTGGTAGGGAACCATGTGCCTGAGTCTTCTGGGATGCTAGGAAAGGCCAAGATGCTTCAGATTTATGCATGTATACACTTAAATTTTGTCCTTCATTATGAGTTGGGAAGTACTTTATTCTATAATAGAATTGCTAATTAGCTTGTTATGTGTGTCACTAATGCTTCAGGACTGGAATTCCCTGCTGTTCTCCTTAACTTCAGCATAGGGCCCTAAACAAGATTTATTTTCCATAATTTCCTACACCTTATTTGCTTATTTCCTCACCAAAAGAATGAGTATTATGTCAAGTGACTTACCAAATAACATCTCACCCACTGAGCTCAGTTTCAGCCTGTATTAGATGGCTGAACAGAACATCTTGGAGAGGAACAGGTGAGCTCTGTGCTGAGGTCCTGGTTCAGGTCAGAAGATGGGTCATTTCTTAAGTTCCTCAGCTGTCTGATCATACTTAGCAACTCCTTTTGCTGAACACGTAGTATAGGGCGTGGGATCGTGCATGGGACTGGCCAGGGTACTATAATGCTTGCCAGATTCTTCTCATGCTCTGCTTAAAGGAGGCAGCTCTAATAAACCACCCAGTTTGTATCCAAGATGCCTCTTTCATTTAAGAATTGCCTCTCTGCTGTGCTTGTTGATAGTCTGTGATAGCTTGTCTAAAAGGGCACAGTCTTCCCTATTCCAAACAGGTTTTCCTTGAACAACAGTAATCAGGTGCAGGCTCCAAAGAGCACTAGCTGGCCACAGGCCATGAAAACAGCCCTCTGAAAGAGAATGAAGGTTTCTGTAAGGTGAAAGTTTCTGGTTCAAGCATTCAAGGAATCTATTTGCCTACAGAATTTTCGCACACACCTCCAGTCACACAGAGATAGAAGATGATCTCGGTCTCCCTGTTAATCACTTTCTCTTTCCAAAAACAGCACTTTATGGAGTTAGTGCCGTGATCTCAGCATCCCAGACAGAAATGGCTGCTGGGCCTCCTGGTGAGAAATGCAATACAGGAGTCAGCTAAGTTCCTCTTTTCTCCCATGATGTACCAAGGAGGCACCAATATCCCTTGACCTGCATGAACTCCTTGTGAAGGTGGCAGCTGTGTACGGGATGTAAGTGGCAAGGTTTTGGGGGATGGGGTGGCTTCAGGGGTGGAAGATGTTCAGGGGTGGCAGATGTTCAGGGGTGGCCCTGGGCCAGATGCAGCTGGTTCCAGCCAACCCCAAAGGACTCACTGCGGGGCACAGCTGAGCCCAGCAGCCAAGCTGGTAGCACCTCTTGGAAACTATTAATGAAAGGGCAAAATGCTGAACAGCAGAAAGAGTGGGGAAAAAAGTGTGAGAAAAATAATTGTATGAACCTCAAGGTCAGTGAAGAAGAGGTAGGAGGTGCTTTAGGCCTTGGAGTGGAGATTCCTCTGCAGCCTTGGAGAGACCATGGTGAAGGTATTTCCCTGCAGCCCATGGAGAACCACGTTGAAGCAGATATCCACATTGCAGCCCATGGGGAAGCCCATGTTGGAAGAGGCGGATAAGCCCTGAAGGAAGCTGCAGCCTGTGGGGGACACACGCTGGAGCTCACTTTTCCTGAAGGACTTCAGCCCATAGAGAAAACTCATACTAGACCAGTTTGAAGGGACTGCAGCCAGTGGGAGGGACCCAAGGTTAACTGACCACAAGTGATAAGAGTCCAAGTGTGTATGTAACGTCAAACAACAAGACAAGACAAGGTGTAAGAATCTAGATGAAATGACAAGAGTTAGACCTATGATTCTGTTGAAATCGAGAAAAAACAAGTAGATAGTTGAGCCCAATTTACAGAATCCCCAAAACAAGACACACTGTAAATCTGTTTTGATTGATTTGGAAAGAGAATCATATGTAAGATAAACTGGTGCAAAATTATCTGGTCTGATTAAGTTAGCTGATATATGATGTATGCTTTTCTATTTGCAGCATTGATTTTAAGTGAGTATCTTGAATATTTATATTTGTTATCCAGAAGAACCAAAAATTTCCCTCATCCGCACTGTTCATAAGCAATTTACTATTCTTTAACCATTCAGTTGTCACATTGTAATTCTACTCTGACAAAAACTATCACAATATCAAAATAATTTATGAAATATGCACAATTAATGCTATCCACTTGTTTGGTAAGTGTCCCGAAAATACCTTTCAGTGTGATTATCTGATTCAAATGTTTGTAAACATTTTATTGTATTCAGGCAAAACTTCTCATCTTAATGAGGTATTTTGAATAAACTATCCAGAAGAAGTCATGCTGTATGCATTAGATTGTTATACATTAAGCAATAAAGTACACACACAATTTTCTATTTCTTCCTGTAAAAAGCTCAAGGATTGAATTCCTATTTCTGTCACTGTCATCTTATTATGAGAATACTGCAAAGAGGAAAACAAATTACTCCTATCCATTAATTTCCTCTTACCTAATGGGAGCTTTAAAAATGATGGAGCTTCCCTGAGGTACTGAACAGTGATGGTAACTTCATCGCCAGCATTTCGCAGTAGGTGTACCTGTCAGTGTGACAAATAACAGCTACTTTAAACCAAAGAACCACCAGTCATGGAAAGAACATTACTTACACTGAAATCAACATCTCTGTTGATCTATAATAAACTCAGTATGAACACTTCTGACTGGGAATGAGGAATATCTTGAGAGTCAAGCCACACCAAAGGATAAGAGTAGGCAAGACCACTGGAACAACCTGAATAAATAATTTGGTGGGCAACTTGAAGCAGAACAGAACTTTTACAAACAAATTGATTTTATAAAACCGGCACAGGGTAGTAGGAAAACATGTGCTTAAGTAGATACAATATATTAATTGTGTGTACATACACATAAACAGACACATATATATTAATACAGCATACATATCTTAAGTAACCTTAAGATAAAGATCTTAAATATTTCATTTGATTCAGTTAGGTAATGCATTAAGTACATTTCTCTCTTTCAAATATCGCCTTGATTTTTGTTACTATCTTCATCATCTGCAAGTATTTGCTAACCAGAAGGGAACACATATACACACATATATGTGTATAGACACATATATCAAAATTTTAGAATTCAATTAAAGGCACAGCACCCTATCATATAAGGAGCTTTTAAGGGGAGAGAGAGCAGCTGGGTGGGAGTCTGGCTGCTGAGCATGGCTGACCCACCACCATGGGGTCCAGACAGTTTATTTAAAGCAAAACAAAACAATAAAAAAAAAAAACAACCCTAAAAGTTAAAGGAAGAAGTGTAGGAATGCTATCCACATAGTCCCAGTTCAGTGAATCCAGCCTGGGTGCAAAAATGCCAAAAAGGTGATACAGTAGCAAGGGAAGAGATGCTCAATTCACTCACAAAAAATAAATTTCAGTTAGTATCAGGGTAATAAGAAGTCAGAGTTACAAAGAAATAGAAAAACCTGTCACCAAATGGTGCTGTATCTTTTGATACCTTTTTAACTGTCATTGTGTGGTAAATATATTAGTAAAGATTACTTTAGCATGATGTTGTGTACCAACATCAGTATTTTGTAAAATCCCATAGATAATTTCAAACCCAACAAATTTATAATATAGTCACAATACTGTACTGAAATATGTAATGAGAGGAAACATACCAAATAAAACTAAAACTGAGCACTTATTTTCTTATTCACAATTGGCTTTTTAGAAATGCCACAAATGTAAACTCTTCAACTTTGGAATATCAAAGAAGATGTCCTAACAGATACAAACATTTAAGAAAACTTTCAAACACAGGATAAGAACTATATTCCCTCTTAATTAAGCAAAGAATGTTTGGACATAAACATTGTGTGCAACATCTGTCAAGAGATGAGAGGAGACAGCATGACAGACACACTGCCTCAAATACTTTTGGAAGAACTTACTCCAATATTATGAAGATAAATTAAATCAGGAAACTGTATGGAACAAAACAAAATTAGAAAGTAAATTAGAAACTGCTGCAGAGCACGCAGGTTGAATTTTATTTCAAATTATATTTTGAAAAGGAAAGTATTCTAATATTCATGTTTTGGTTTAAAATTATAAAGTGGTAATACCTTAAAAGGTACTTCTACTGCATCATACTCTCCTCAAGCTACTTTGTATTCTTAGGTAGTGTCTGAAGAGGTGGTTGTATTGATCATCACCTGCAGACATCTATTCTAAATAAGGACAATCTGGATAAAAACCGTAAACATCTGAAGTTAGATGAGATTAATCCTATCTCACATCCATAGATTAAAATTTAAGATTGAACACCTAACTTGGACTAAAAGTCTGAAGCAAAAAGTCTGTTGCAAAAGGCAGTAAATTTCTTGATGAAAGTCTGATCTTGAAGTACAAGCTTTTCACAAATAAAACACTTGAAATTCACACAAAGTGAAAGTCTTGGGCTTGAGAAGTACCAGGATGGAAGATTACGTATAAGCCTGTAATGTAGCAGGCAAACAATCAAGAAGTTGTAGTAAAGCCTATGAAGAGAATTAGAATCATTGAATCATAGAATTGTTTTGGTTGGAAGAGATCGTAACGTGTAATAGTAAAAAACCCAATGAAATCTAGAGAAGTTTTAAAAAATACCCTCAGAATAATAAAAAAAAAAAGGCAACGACAGTCATGAATACTTAAAATGCCTCCTAGACTAAAGCGTGTTTGGAAGTTTTTTTGGAAATGGCAGTTTCAGCTCAGCCCCATATGAGTAGAACTGAAAATCTGGTATCGTGCTTTCATGTCTATGAGTAGGCAAGGAAGATGCATGAAAAACTGAGACCTTACAGTACAAGTAGGCTTTAAAGTGACAGAAGAAGCAAAGTGGCTTTATACTACAGTTTGTAAAATTAAAATGGGATTGCAAACAGTATTGAAAAAGCATGAAGCAGAATTTAGTTCAAGAACTAATGATTTCTTAACACTTGTCTCTTTTCCACTAGTCAATTATGAAGTGTTTTCCCTACAATTACTTCTAATTCTTGTCTCCCTTAGTGTTGCAGTATTCTATGAGCAACACTCTCTTCCTTAATACTTTATTGGCTACTCCGAAACAATCATTTGTTTCTGAAAAATTCATAAAAATATACTAGGCAAATGACAGTTAATTTATTAATTCTGCAGTGACTTCAACTCTCTTCCAGTCTTTCCTTTTTCACTCAGGTACCTTATCTTATAATTAGAACCAAAATTATTTTTAAAGAAATCTATCATAGATATCCTGCATAATTATATACCATGACTCAAGTAACTTCTCTACTTTATCATTACTGTTCTTTGATATTCGTGTATGTATCTGAAGAGATTTGTAGCTTTCATAGTCATTGAGCAAATCACATAATGAATTACACAACTTGGTATAATATTGCTAATGAGTCAACCCACTCCTTTTTTGAAAATCTGTCCATGCCATCAATTTTTATCTGATCATGCTTATATTATTATATTTTTGAGAAATTTTATTTTACCTGCCATTTTACAAATATATAATATAGTCTCTATTTTAATGAACTAAAATTTAAAAAGATGAGACAAAGCATGGGACAAAAGTGGTGAAGTAAAAAAATGTTTTTATGAAGTAGTTCCCATCCAGAATGTTGTCATTGCTACAACACACCAACAATATTGACACAGTACTCCACCGGTACTGATACCACCCATAGATAAAAATATTCTCCTCTCATCCTTCTGCTGAAATGTAAAGCCTTTAAGCAACAACAACAAAAAAAAAGACCAGCATCAGGCATGCACGGACACTTCAAAATTTCCTAATTATCCAAAAAAATACAGAGAATAATGTTGAATTTACCAAGGATGCTATTAATGATCACTTTCAAAGTGAAATGAATTTCACTTGGACTGCAGACACAATGAAGTTAACTACAAGGGTATAGCTATAAAGAGGAAGATGACCCTTACTGGGCGTGGTTTCTCTACATGCTGAGAAATACATAAATTTTATACTTCAATGAATGAGATTTCATAAAACCATAGAATGATTTAAGTTGGAAGGAACCTCAAAGATTGAGTTCCAACTTCCCTGCCATGGGCAGGGACACGTCCCACTAGACCAGGATGATCAAAGCCCTTTCCAGCCTGGCCTTGAACACCTCCAGGGATGGGTTCTCCACAACTTCTCTAGGCAACTTCTTCCAGTGTCTCACCATCCTCACAGTAAAAAATTTGTCCTTCATATCCAATCTTACTCTCCCCTCTTTCAGCTTGAAGCCACTACCTCTTGTCCTATCACTACACTCCCTGATAAAGAGTCCCTTCCCATCTCTCCTGTAGGCCCCCAATACCTGAAGGTACTGGAAGGCCATTATAAGGTCTCCCTGGAGCGTTCTTTTCTCCAGGCTGAACAACCCCAACTCTCATAGGAGAGATGCTCCAGCCCTCTGATCATCTTATCATCTTTGTGGCCCTCCTTGGACTTGCTCTAATAGGTCCATGTCCTTCTTATGTTGGGGGCCCTGGTGCTGGACACAGTACTTCAGGTGGGGTCTCACCAGAGCAGACGAGAAGGGCAGAATCACCTCCCTCAACCTGCTGGCCAAGCTGCTTTTGATGCAGCCCAGGATACAGTTGACTTTCTGGGCTGTGAGTGCACATTGCCATGTCATGTTGAGCTTCTCATTGACCAACACCCTCAACTCCTTCTCCTCAGTGCTGCTCTCCAGCCATTCTCTGCCCAGCCTGTATTTGTGCTTGGGATTACTGTGACCCAGGTGCAGGACCTTGCACTTGGCCTTGTTGAAATTCTTAATGCACAACCCCCTGTATGGCTTTAGGTATATATAAAACTACCAACTATAATACAACTGCACTCTACACTAGGAAAAGCCATAACGTTTTTTGTTTTTTAAAGAATCAGACAAATTCAAAGGTAGAAAAGGTATTAGCTGGAGACAAAACACACAGAAAAGTAAAGCAGAAGAGGGACCAGTGTTCTTCCTATTTCTCCTTATGCTTAACTTTGTTTTTTTTCCCCTCCTCTTATATTCACCTGGATTTACTACTATCCACATGTTGCAAATCAGTCCCTTTGGCTGAATGATTATCTGAGGAGTCCCCACCATGGTGGATATATTACAGCAATTGGTATGTACGTCCCAGTCAGGACACTGAAACCATAGGGAATCTGGATCCAATGCAAAAATAAAACATACTGTTCTCTGAGAAACTAAGTCCTATTTATTATCACTTTAAAAACATCCCCTCCACATTACCCACCTATCAAGTAAATGCAGTTTATGGAAACTTTAACATATTTAAATTAAACTGTAATTTCTCTTAGTTCATTCAATTAGCACTTTTCTCTCATTTCTGCCTACAAATACAGTAAAAGATGTTTTCAGCCACAAAGCTTCATAATTAATTCAGACAAAAAAAACACTGCTCCTGTATGATATAATTACCAGGAATTATAGACAAAAAGGAAATTATTTAAAGTTTTTTTTTCATTATTTTGTACATTATTCTTTCTATTTAATTACACACTAGTTTGTGTTTCACTTCAAAACAACACAAATATCAGGGATACAAGAGATGCTGATACACATTGTGCATTGGAAAATATATTCTGGGCCAAATCAGCTGTTCCCTGAAGCAATGGAAGTTTCAATAAATTTGCTGAAGGCTATTACCTGAAGCATGAAAATCCATCCCTGAGAAAGTAACTCTGCCATACTTCAAAAAGTTCCAAGAACATCAGAGCATTAAAATGACTCTTCTATAGAAATTCCTGTCACTCTCAACTGTTATCAATGTGATATAATTGGAGAGTTCAAAGCCACAAAAGTCAAAATTTTAGAATGAGCACCATGTTTTATTACTCATCTACTCTTACACATTACTTGTAAAAAGAAAGAATTGTCTCAGGTAGCAAACAATCACAACAGACAAAAATGGCCAAATTACCAGAAAACAAACACAAAATTCCTAGGTTGAAATGTTATTAAATAACTACGGACGTACCTGGTATGTCAGCAACACATACTATAGAATCAAAGTTCCCCTTTCAGTTCAAATACACATAGCCACATCTGACTGAGTGTGACTGGAAATGCATATATTTAAGTGGAATCAGAATCTGTAGAAATGAAACATTTCTACCCCAAATGCAGGCCTTTTCAATCAAACAAATTGGAGCACTCTAACCCTCCAGGTTTATACTCTTCAAATATATTTTAACTATCATCTAGAAAGAATTTAAGTGGTTGTGTTTATACAAACTTCAGTTTGCACAAATTGAGCTGAAAAGACTAAATGCAGGTTTTCATGTAGCTGTTACTGTTCCAATTTTCTTTGTCACTGTTTGCAGAGTTCTCAGAAAAGGATTTTATCTGACTAGAAGTGCCTCTGAGGAGAGAGATACCAGTCAGAAAACTTCTGCCATCATCCACTGGCAATGGCATGAAATAATAATGAAGGTAATTTCAGTTGAATGATATACAATATTTAATGAAGGCTGTCTTGTGCTACTGAGTGCAAAAGCTAAACCAGAAGCTTCTGAAGTTATCAAACCCAGTAGGTTATAGGCTGCATTCTCTGATTTAAAAATTGTTGACAATTTGGGCACTGCTTTCTTTTCTTACAAAAAAAACTTTTCTAAAATGATCCTTTTGTACTTAGATGTCTAATAGAGACATCCAGAGTTAATACAGGACTAAACGTAAGAAGCACTGAGAACTGCTTTCTGTGTCTACACATTGACTGCTGAAGCACAAGACAGAAGTCCTAGACTGATGAACTGATCAGCTCAACAGGTCACCTTGTACTTTGGATCAAGCATAAAATTTATTTGTAATCATCCCTACATTTCAGGCTTAAAGAACTGGGGTACCTAGAAATTAAAAAAAAATTCCACTCTTACACTGAAATTCTTACAGCGTGTAGAAGAACGTAATAGAATAAAAGAAATACCAATGGACAAAATTCAGCACTGTTTCATAGTAATAGTATCCCTGATTTCAGTCTTTAATGCTTTTGTTTTATCAACTTCCCAAGCATGAAAGCACTACTGCCACCATAATACTGCAGATCATCTGCAATATTCATACTCATCAGAAAGAAATTTCTGTTAGGCAAAGTACCATACCTGAACCTTCTGCATGTTATCTCAGTACCCCAAGCCATAATTCCTTGCAATTGGGCTACTGTACTGGCTAATATTCATTCAGCACAGGTCACCACAAAGTATATTCCTTTATTCAACACTAAACATTTCCTGTACTGGGGGAAAAAATAAAAAATCATTCTAATTGATGAGGGGAACATCATGAAAATCTTATCGACATGCTACAGTCTTCTGAAGAATTAGTTTCTCTTCCCCCAGAGTACTGATTTCAGCTAAAGCCACGTTTCTTTAAATACAGGGCTATACCTTTTTATATTAGACTTTTTGCTATCTAATACCACATTAGGCAAAAAACAACCACAAAAAAACCCTTGTGAATTTCTGATCCAGTTCTTCAATAGTTTTTATGCAGTGTGCGAGCTGTGTCTGAATTCTATGAATAAACTCCTGCTCTGCGAGTCCATGTTTCGTCTGGTACCTACAATAAGGAACAATAAAGAACAAGAGCAGGTGCCGTTATCCAGCCTCAGCTCAGTGGCTAAACAAACCTGCTGGAAACATCAGTGACAGTTCTAAAACCCCTGTGCTTGTTTAGATCACAGTTCCGTGAAGTCAATGACCTGTTGAAAAGAAAGAATACTCATGTACCGTTCATAGAGTGAACTCAAAGGAGTTTGTTAATATTCCTTATGATCAGAAATACAACAATTTTATTAATGAGTTAATTTTATGAGGCTGCAAGTTCTCTAAATAACTTACATTTTCCTTTCCATTTCAGGAAATTTATGAAGTGCAAAATAGCCGTTTCACTTATGTAAACATCGTAAGTCTAATCTTTTACAAATACATATATTTAATTAATCTATTCAACATCACAAGGGTGTAGACTAACTCTTCGTTAGCTTCCAGCTTGGTTCTTTTAATAACACTGAGCTAGGGTGCATCACAGTCATAGCTCTTTATACCCTGATGAAATACCAAGGGTCACCCAATATAAGTTAGCGAACCCATCAAAAGCACAAAACTCTGTTTAGATAAGCAAAGGAAGGTGGGGGAGGGAGAAACGAGAAAGGGAAGATGTGGCTTCAGAGAAGCCAGCTCAATCAGAGTTGAAACCCAGCAGAGTGACCAAAAATAAAGACATGGCTTAGTCTGTGCACTGGATGTAAGGATCAAAGGAAGCAAGAGCAGACAGGTCTTCCTAGTGTTTGTCAGGGGTAACAAGGGACATCATCTGCTGCTGAATCTATCAAGTCCTGCTTTAAAACCTGGTAACTTCTTTTCCTACCAGCTCTTTCAAGTACACTCTTTCTAGCCTTATCCATGGATAGTTTATATCCTTTTGTTCTTATTGCACTGTTCTTCTTTAGCGTACATATTTGGTCTTCCTCCATGGTGCTCAGTTTTATATAGGTGGGAGGAGGAGATGGAAGTAGGAACCTCCTTATTTATGACTTAAGACTATAGTTTGCTATAAATCCTTTGTAGGTCTTTCAATATTTATAAATGAAATAAACATAAATTAAAAGGGTAATGACACAGATTTTAATTTTTTTTATTTTCTATTTTACAAGTTTTTAAAATCTTACCTCCTGTTACCCTTAGGAAATACTGCTTAAAATTGTAGCTGTCCAGCCACTCTCTGTGCTTTATTCTAAGAAGTGCCACACTTTGTGTCCATAGCTTAACAAAGACTTTAGTTCTTCCTATAGCTCCTTTGTGCCAGGTAGCTGAATTGTTCCATCAGTTTTAATTCTGCTTTTGTACTTGAAGATTATGCACACCGTAAATGCTCATAATGCCAGAGTACCTGCTGCTTCTCTAACCCAGGGAATTAAGTGACTGTGAAATAGATGGAGGGTGAAATTGTAGTACTGAAATCTGAACTACTTAATTGTGGCTGCTTTCTTAATGTGTTTAGAGCTTGAAAGAAAGTGGGTTTCCACAAGTACCTCAGAGAAATCATGCAATATTTTTAAGTATACATTTAACACAGGTACCATAATGTCTTACTCTATTTTTTTAAAATCTTTCTCTGAAATTTCGCTATCCTTTACAAAAGCACTGTAAAGGTGCACAAGGGTGAAAATTTAAATGGTAAAAATGTGTTTTAAAGCATGTGAGTTTTATCATTTGCATGTAAAAGACACTGGAGACCAAAAGTATACTATAACTTGCTACTTAATGAGGAATGCTGCCAGATGCAGTCAGTGATGAAATAATCACATTTCTTAGAGCACCTGGCAAACAGTGAGGTTCAGTTGTACATCCCACAAAATTTTAAAGTTGTACTATAATTTGTTGATTTTATGTAGCTTTATTTTTATGGGATGCAAAATACTCATGGCAAATTAGCACCTGGAGAAATGAAACTAAACTCAGATCTTTCTCATCTGAGCAAGGTGAATTTGTCTCACTGTCATGATAACAGGGCTGCTGCTATTCTACTATGACCAAATAGCTCAGGAAAATTGTATAAGGTAGAATATGAAAGAATATGAAAACTACCAACAGCAGAACTTCCCTCTGCACTCTGATGTCAAAAATTAGCATTATTGCTATTAATGTTTATTTCTTCTATCCTGTTACTGCCCATCTACATAGCAGTAGCTAATTTTCTGAAATACGTGGTAAGTTTTAACAGATGAAAGCAACTACATTGAACCTATTAATAAATGCTCCCTAATAAAAGGGTTCATTCACATCTTTCAGTTCGTGCTTCAGTTCTTTGAAGCACACAGATGTTCTGTAGCTATCTGCTCACCGTAACAGGTATTTGCTGTCCAATAGCAGATGACAAGCATTCTTTTGGGACTGACTGAGGCAAATGACAAAGGAACTCTTTGAGAACTACCGGGATGAAATTAAAAAAGCAAAATCTTCACCAGCCCAGCTAGGCCAGACAAGATAGGACTCCCTTATTCCATGCCCTAAACGGCCATTTAAATAAATAATGGTAACAGCAACATATTGGGAAGACAATATGCCTAATACCAAACTAAATAAATCACATTTTATACACAGAAACTGGCCATAGAAAAGTTGATAGGTAAAACCTTCTACATTTTTTTTTTCCAACATCCAATAACAATGCAGGTCAGAGTTGGAAATCAGCTAGAGTAAGAAAAGTAAAATCCGCTAAAGGTTTTGTCTGTACTCTTGTCAATTACTCTTTATTGTACTTTTATTGAGGAAACAACCATGAAATTATTCAAGAAGAAAATTCAGAAAACACTCAAACTATCTTCAAAAGATCAAAAGCATTTCACATTAAAATACGTTGAAAAATAAAGGGAGACTCAGTGGGTACCCATAAGGATGGATCCCCCTAAGTAATTTCAAAGCATAGCCTTGTCAAGTTGCTCTAGAGAAATCTCCATTTTCCTCTTCCTCTCTCTTCAGTTCTCATGAACAGAGAGGATCTGGAGAAGGGAACTGATAATATCAAGGTGTGAAAGCATGTACCTTGATTTTATTTCCTCTCAAGATTTGATTAATCAATGAGAAGGAAAGCACTTTACCTTCAGGTTAGTCAATTGCATATTTTAAGATTTTACTTCTTTTTTATATATATTTTTATTTAATTGTCCCATGAGTGAGATCAGGGAAAGCACCAGCAAAAACCTTTTCAAAAACTCACTGGAACAGCTTTTCCATGCTTTCCTACTGCTCTTCCTTTTCTTTTGTTTCTGACATTTTCCTGAGACTTGTTTGTCATCTCTCTGAAAGCACAATGGCTGCTTTGTTTGACTATTCTATTTCATATTTTTTTAGGTTTCCCATGACAGAACATACACACCCACAAAAATGCACATACACTTCTCTATGTGTTCAATATAATTTTTACAGAGATTGATTTCTTATTTCGACTCTCCTGCACCTGCATTACTTGAACACATGGCAATTCCCAGAAACAGTGTGATGTTGAGGTGATTTAAGACACAACTGCTGAGTTTCTGTGCAATACCACATAATTTTTTTAACTTGCATTTGTACGGTAAGATGTAATTCCAGATCAACTTTGCAGTAATGTATATAGACAATTTCAGGAAGTGTGTACAATTTTATTGTGCGCTTTTTTTTTTGGTAACTGTTCATTTTCAAAATGCTCTTCAGCAGCAGGTACCTGTTCTTCCTGTTTGTCTAAAACAAATAAATCATGGGAGGAACAGATTGCTTTTATTAGGGTGTGCAGGTGAGGCAGCAAGGGATAAAGAATACAGAAGCACAACTTCACTCAGATGAAAACCATTTATAACATCTCTTTTAAATTCTCAACACAAATAATTTACTAAAGTGAAGAAATCTAAAAGTAAAGTTTGGAAAGTAACAAGAAAATGGGAGAGCCATGCAGCTGACAAAAAATCATAATCAAACAGTTACATGACATTCAAAGGAAAGACATAATCTACACATGATGTGAGAAAATCTCAGTTAGTGGTTCTTCTGGATCTGGTAGAATTACCATCTCAATATTAGAGGAATATTCTTCTATGTTGACAGAACTACAAACTGTGGTACAAAAGACTATTAAAGTGAACCACGCAGAGTATTGCTGAAAGTACTAAGAATCTACATCTTGGCAGCTTTCAGACAGATATCCATGAAATTAATCATACACAGTCTTTATGTAGAAAAATGTTAGTCTTTTCCTTCAGTTAACTGCCCAAACTCTCATTTCATAATAGTCAGATTTCAATTATAACTGTTCTTTTTGACTTTGTAATATTTTCTCTGTTGAGTGAAAGAGCATGTTCAATCTGAGAAGCTTCCTGTGGGAAAAACTAAAAGTTCAAGGAATAACCTGAAAGTTCAGCATCAAGCTTGGATCAGAAATATGTGTATGTCTGTAAGGGTATCCATACATTTTAATGTAGCAACTAGCTGCGCGATCTAAAAAAAGAATGAGCATTTCTCTTGAACGTGTGTATTCCTGACTATTTCTGGCAGGAATCCTAAGGTATTAAACCCTCTACAGATATTAAATGAAAAGTTTATTTTTACCTTCTCCAAATGTTAAAAGGTTGTTGCCTCAAGTATAGCTGAATTACATATTCAGATATTAACGTGTAGTTAAGCCTACAGAACATAACACTGCAGTTTTCTCATTGTAAATATATATATCTCTTAATTTATTTAAAGATATAAGTACATTAATGATTTTAATAACACTCTAAATCAATAAAATCTATTCACTAATATGACTATGAGATATTACTACACAATAAAATTAGTAAAACACAAGAATATTTTTTTTATTTCACAAGCATCCATCAATTTGGCAAGTTATTTCATAATTCTGTTAAAGATTTTTATTAATTTTATTAATTCATCACTGTAATTCTATGTTTTTTAATTATCTTATAAAATTTTATGTGAGAGATTTGTTGAGCAGGTAAGCATTACATACCTTTTTAAGTATTTATCATCCATTTTTCTTTCTGATATTATATGGATAAAATTCAATAATCTATGTTCCACCACTAGATCAGGTTGCTCACAGACCCATCCAGTCTGTTCGTGAACGCTTCCAGGGATGGTGCATCCACAGCTGCTCTGGGCAACCAGTTCCTGTGTCTCACCACCCTCATATTAAAGAATGTCTTCCTAATATCTCATCTAAATTTACCCTCTTTCAGTTTAAAACCATTACCAATCATCCTATTGCTATACTCCCTGGTAAAGAGTGCCTCCCCATCCCTCCTGTAGGCCTGTAGGGATGGCTACCTGCTTGGCTTGCAGAGAAGGAATTATCTTTTAGCTTTGCTGGAAGTTCAAGGGTCAAGAAACAAAACTCTGTATTTGGGACAAACCAGCTATCCACATAAGCATCTCCAGAGTGCCAGTTGTGAAGACAGCAGGCAGGAGACAGAACAACTTGGCCTTCTTTCCTATAATT
Organism: Gallinago jamesoni; assembly: GCA_025769975.1. Classification (NCBI taxonomy): domain Eukaryota; kingdom Metazoa; phylum Chordata; class Aves; order Charadriiformes; family Scolopacidae; genus Gallinago; species Gallinago jamesoni. The sequence continues at coordinate 96,145,476 of JAOQGH010000023.1, read as the reverse complement.
CCCAGATCTTGTAGCTTTCTCTCCTACATATTTACCCTTTAAGACACCTTTAAGACAAACAATTACATATAAAATTCCACATACAGCTTATCTGAGTTCGTGCCTATTCAATGCACCTTCTCACATGGTGTAAAGCTGAACCAGCAGATACTCTAAAGTGGTAGAAATTAAGAACAAATGGGGAAAATTCTAAACACTAAGGAAACCAAACATGCCATTGTGAAAGAAAATAAAAAAATCCAAAGAAAATTCTTGAAAAAAAATTGTTAGAGCTACAATTAAAAATAAATAAATATCAAAACACCAAAAGACAAAAAAAAAAACGGGAAAAAACCAAAACCCCAACGCTAAAAAAAGCCAAGAAGCATGGACTTGCTTCTGCCTCTTAATGGCTTATCACTATGGCTGGCACTAATGAAGTCATCCAGTATCTCTGTCGTTGCTACCAGCATCCCTTCTAGTAGTCCGTGATGGTTTACCGCAGCCAGCAGCTAAGCCCACACACAGCTGCCAACTCAAACCCCCCACCAGCAGGACAGGGGAGAGAATAGGAAAAGCAGAAGCCACGAAACCCTCAAGATAGTGAGTTTAATAAGTGAAGCAAAAATAAAGGTAAAAACATAACAAGTGATGCAAAGGCCACTCACCACCACTACCTACAAGTAGACCGATGCCCAGACAGTCTCTAAGCAGTGGCTGCTTTCCTCAGCAAAACCTCTCCATGATTTTTACTGCTCAGCATGATTTATATGGCATAGAAAATCCCTTGGTCAATTCAGATCAGCTGTCCTGGCTGTGTCCCCTTCCAACTTCTTGCCCCCGCCCAGCCTACTCATCGAGAGGGGGAAGAGTGGGACAAAGAGAAAGCCCTGATGGTGTGCAAGCAAGACAGCAATCACAAAAAAAAATAGGCACATTATTAACATTGGTTTAGTTACAAACCGAAACACAGCACCCTACTGACCTCTGTGAAGAAAATTAACTCCATCCCGGCTTGAGCCAGGAGTACCTAGTCCCTTGGATCACACAGTACAATCTGAAATCTTGACTTAGATATTTACAAAAGAGGTCATCACCACCTCTTTTGCGAGCAGCAGAACTGTGTTCAAACTATTTTGGAGGGTGGTGTTTCAGATTTCCCATCTTGAGGTAGGCATACAAGATCATGGTGCCAGATGAAAAAATAAAGCAAGACAAAAGAATTAGTCAATGGCCTTTGACAGGCCCCCACTGATTAAGTACTTTGTATGACGTTAACAACGTTAAGTGTAAAATGTGTGTGAATTGAGCCTAGCCAAGCCTCATTGCCGAGTGCCTTTTGAACAGAATTGCTGGAGTGCCTCTCACCCACCCTGACACACTTAGATAACAGCACACTCTTTACAGAGAGAAGATGCAGGTATGATTTCCTAAAAGTTAGTCTTCCATCCTTAACCTCCTGCTTTCTGGACAAGTACCCTTAATCACTAAGCTACTATATTAATAGCTTAATACGCTGTAACAGTAACCTTCTCCAGCGATGCTTTTATATATTGCAACCTTCTGTGTTACATGTAAAACTTAATGCTGACGGTTTATGTGGTGCCTCAACCCTAAATGACAATTATGGTTGGGATTTCCTATTTGCATATCTTAAAAACCTTACACATGAAAGAAGACCATTTTTCCAGGCAAACATTATTGCAGTTTTGGATCTGGGGCTATACCAACAGTTTAAACACATTCACTTTCATCAAACAAAAAGACAGAAGGACCATGGACCCTCAAGAACGTAAGCTGAAGGCTTCCTTTTGTAAAAAAATAAATGGATTGCTCAGACTTATTCGTAAATTCAATATAAATTTCACTTTAGATGTTCATGTGCCATATTTGTGTGCAAGTGCACACACTCTGGGCCTCTGTAATCCAAAAAAAATGAGATAAGAAATATTAACTTTCTGACAGGTAGCAGACAAACGCATCATCATCGACACGTTCTATCTACACATAGCAACTACTAACAAACAACTGATCCCTACAAGCTGAAAGCTTACGGACATTAAATGGACCTTTCCTTCTAAAGCATTATTTTTTCAATTCTAAAACCACCAAAATCAAATTAGATTTTTATTTTGGATGAGAAGTCTCAACCACTATTTCATAAAAATGCATTAACATAATTTTGATAAGAAATAAAATATCTTCCATTCTCTGAAGAAATTTGGCAGTAGCTTACCTCATCTCAAATCTCACAGAATCATACCCTTTCTCTACCAACAGACGTGTATTTAACCCCACTCCGATTATGACAGCAGGTTGTGGTAGTGGAAAAGTCTCTTTGCAGATCTGTCCCCTTGACCCATTGAGATCTGCCTTCCTTCTGGAGCTTCCTGAAGCCATATGGCCTACAGTTGTTCCAGGAAATTTTGTTTAATGATTCTGTTGAATCATTAAAGGACATGATTCTGTTGAAAATTAAGGGGAAAGAACATGTCATTCCCTGTCATTCCTCACCACTGCAGCTTAGCTGTGTCACATCAACAGCTCTGGACCACTTTTTGATACTGAAAAAACAGACCTTAAGGGATGTAACTTACTATTTTGTGGGGAAAAAAAATCAGGAAGTTTAGAGTTTTGTATGTGTAATAACAAGACAAGCAGCAGGAGGGCAGCTCACCAATACACAACAGACCTGACTGTGCTTTACTGAGATTGTCTGTAATTAGTCCAGAGATTCAGTCTGATGGTATAAATCCACACCAAGAAAGGGACTGCAAGATCATGGAGCTGCGCTTTATCTTGACCTAGAGAGATCACCTCCAAGTAATAAAAGCAAGTTTAGTTCCTTTGCCCATGTAATTTCTGCATTGCTGATAAAACTAGCAACCATAAATGACATGGGCTTTGACACAGATGCTATTCTGAGATACAATTGTCAGTGAATTGACTGATAACTGTCAATAAACAGGCAACAGGGGTAACAATTTTTATCTATACTGCCTTGCACTGCAGACTGGAAAAGCACTGCACATGGAGCGAATGGGAACTGGCTTTATCTGCATACAGTCAATCTGACGAAATAGACCAGCTAAAAACTAGCCACTATTTAATAAATTATTTTGTTTCAGGTTAGACCAAACATTGTGGTAAACTGTATTTCAAAACCACAAGAAATAACTGGAAGAATAAAGAGAAAAAAACCCCAAAGATATTATGGACTGCTGTTTTTCTTTAAGTCAGTGAGAATGGCAAGTGCCCGCTAGGTTTTCAAATATAATCCAATAAAATTTTCATAATTATAAGGCTAGGTACAAATCCTTAGAAAAAACCTTGAAGCTGCTAATGTTGAGGCCATCCGTTACCAAATCAGTATTCAGCACTGCAGCAGAGGCCATGGCCTCTACACCGTGCGAAGGCTACATGGTGTAGAATTGTTGGAAGCGATGTACAGGAGAAGGATGAGGCTGATGTATCCTGGTGGTTCAGGACAGAACAGAGAGTAGGCAGCACAAGGAACAGATGCTGTGAAACATGTTATTGCTAGGAGCCGTTTCAATACACCTGCTGAAGAGCTGGTGATTTGTTCCAGTGGCTTCCAAAATGGACAGGTTCCTGGCCATCTCCCATCCTCTGTGCTTTTCAATGCATTAGTCTACAGACCATGTGATGGTAAAAATATTCTGGAAATTAAGCCAGCAACTTCTGGCTTCAGTCTTGTCTAAACTGATAGGTAATATAGAGTAACTACTGATACTTGCTTTTTTTATTTGAGGTTCAGCTACAGGCATCTAAGCACTGAATATGCTATAGAAGTAGCATTCTTTAGAAGAAGAAAGTTCCCTATTTTATATTTTCCCAAAAGAAGTCCTTGCCACCCTAATTCTATAAAGCAATGTAAAAAACATTTCAATAATTTTCCTTTTAAGCAAATAAAAAACTCACTGGAAGACCTTGGTCTGTTTCTTGAACATTACCATGAAAACAAATACACCAGCAAGAGTCAGCATATCATGCTAGAACAATAATTCCATTCTTCAGTTCCAAGATTCCCCTAAAATGAACATCACCAGATTCAAAAGCTATGCAGAAACTGCGACTGCATTCCACGGCGTGCTGTACAATCACGGGTAAGGTGCCTTTTCAGTGTGTCACAGCAATCCACACGCACGTTTTCCCATGAAAACCAAGACACGGAGATATGTGCCTTAATATCCTCCCAGCCTGAAGTTGAGATCTTTCTATGTTTTCTGTATTATTCTCTCTCTTGTATGTGGGTATGGTCTTATTAGGTACAAGTTTTCTTTATTATGTCCTTTATTATGTTATTATGTCCTATAAGTCCTATAATTATGTCCTAATGTCCTATTACGTCCTTTATTATAGTCCTATAAGCTCTGGGAGTACTAGCTATGAATTAGGATGTGTCCAAAATGCGCACCCAGTCTTGAAGACAGCAAGTGAATCTTACACCTATAGATGTCATCAGAAAAAGCCAATGTTTACAAATATTTCTTGCTTCCTAATAAAGAAACTTCCACAATGCCTGATAAATAGCATTTTTAAATGACTTACGGAGTAAGATGAAATTTAAAAACACGTAACCCCACTGCTTTCTCCTTTCCTCGCATTCTTGTCCCAGCATTTAGAAACAGTTTAACATTGTATGCTATTATTATTATTATCTATACTTCCATAACACTTGAGAATTCTCAACATGAAACAGGAGCACTGTGTTCAATTCATTTGCAACCCCTGAAAGACTAATTGTGATCTCCCAAAGGACATTTCGGTACCTACAGTAGCATCATAAAAATGGTAACGTATATTTTTCATACCTTCAACATTTGTTCTTAAGTTGTAAAGGGCTTTTAATTTTTTGTTTACATTTTATTGAATTTTCACAGCAAGCAGCTCAGTGAACAGTTTACAGGAAAAAACCCAAACATACAGATGTGCTCATTGATAAAACTGATACAGTTCCTATCCTGGGAAGAGCAGTTGCTCTTTGCTGAACAGAACAAAGGTAACCTACCAGGATTTTGCATTTTTGCCTTATTTTGTGCTTTGAAATACTTATTTTAGCTAAGAGATGTAAAAACTACAATAAAAAAAATGACGGTGAAGACTCCACTTTGGAATGATACATTTGTGCCACAAGTGCACGTATCTTACTTTGAGGAAGAGTCACAGTAAGAATGCAGAAATGATAACAAATGCTAATAGCCAAAATTAAGCTTTTTGTAATCACATATATAACAAACCTGACTATAGTACTGTGTCTTTATAGTAAAAAAGAGTAAACTCATATGGGTCAAAGCTAGAGGCAGAATAGCATGGACACAGGATATTCCGTACACTATCAAAAAATCCAAGTGGAATGACTTACCACTTCTTCATGGGTAGCACTTTCTACATTTATTCCATTAACCTAAAAATAGATATGACAGGTTAAAAAGGGTTTACAATGTGTAAGTTAGTTAATGAAATAATCATAAAGGTAAATACGAAACAAACGCCTGTGGGGAAAAAAAAAATGTTTACTGACCTGTATTATTGCATCTCCTATAAATAACATTCCTGCTTGGTCAGCTGTGGGATTACAGGAGGAGTACATTTTAATTGAAAGTAGCACTGAAAAATACCACTATATTCTCTTTCAGCAATTCATTTAGCATGCTGTTTGAAACCTTCATTTTGGTTATGAAAATACCAATGGCATAGCAATCAGTATTCATCCTATAAAGATAATAGATTCTTAGCAATTTTAAACAAATTCAGAGAGTTACTTCCCATGCACAAAGAATTTATTTAATATGGAATATAAATGTCATTTCTCACTAATGAAGGATTTCATTAAGTTATGCAGAAGTCATGATTCACACTTTTCATTATTCTTCCACAAAAGGGAAACAGGAATTTCTGGAACTACTTAGCAATTCCTTTCCCCCTGATCAAATTTACAGGGACTGCTATAATTAAAGAGATTGTGCCTAGAATTTAATGCAACTCTTTAACATGGAGTTTGAGTTAGCTTTGTTCCTGAGAATAACAAAATACATTATTCCAGTCTGTAATTTGCATGTTTCCTGCCTTACAGCATTAATAGGAATAATGTAATGAAACTGCAAACAATTCTGCATAGATAAAAACAGTGACAATTTTTAAGTGTATTCCCTTTTGCATTTTTTACTTTTTAGGGGAATTGGAGGGTGTTTATACCTTAGAATTTATTACTTAATTGAAAGTAAAGCTCTGAACCTGATAAGACTGATATGATTAAATAAGGCATATTAGTCTTATATATGACATTTTTAAAGCCTCAAACTGTGACTGTATAAATATAATAAATGTTACCATAGATATTATTTTAGAGGATGGATACAGAGATAAAAACAAAAGAAAAAAAACCTGCATAGACTATTCTCACCATTTCTGCAATAGACCTTTTGCCACTACCAATGTAGCTTTGGTACAAATAGCATGCTTTTTTTTTTTAATGTTAAAATTAGATTTATAAAAGATTTTTAATAACTCTTTGGCAGATAAAAGATAGCAGTTCATTAGTCATACTTTTATCAGTACTTAAGGAAAGACAATAACATGCTACAAGTTGTATTCTTATTCTGCTTTGTATTTTAAAATATAGACACAATTTGCCATAGCTCTCAGAGAAAAGAGACATCTATGTATAGAAATGCAACTGAATTAAAGCAGTTCAAAAGCACCATGAAGCAAAGCCAAGTAGCCTCCACTGGATTCTTACATCGCCAGATGTGCTGAACATCAGCTCGGGTACCTCAACACTAACTTTTACTGAAGATTTCAGTAATAGATATAGCAACAAAGAAAAACATATGAACCACTTTTAATTCAATGCTTACGTGAGGGGCACTGGGCTGCTTTAAGAAAGCGAGAGCATACTTGACTTGGAGACAGGAGGAGAAGGGTGTGTTTGAAATTCCAGTCGCAGGAAAGTATGAAAGGATAAAGTCAAAGGGATCCCCGTCCACCATGTGTGACTGGCTGGGCAAACTTGTAGTAGCAACTCATGAGGCAGAATGGGGATAGGTCAGATTTCATTTCTTTGTCTAAATAAAAACACTTTCCAAATGTATATTTTTGACATGAGATTTCTTTAGTTTTCTTCCTCTTTATATAAGTCCAGTTTGCCTTGTAAAGAAATCCATAAGTCACTCACGTATACCCAAATACAAAGGATGTGTAAAAAGGACTAGCATACACTGGGATTAAATAGAATTTAGACCTGCTTTTGGAACCAAGAGGAGAAAAATTCAGATGGTCTGAGTTTCCTGCAGAAGTCCAGGTATTTGCATGTCTCAATGCAAGATCCTTAGTTCAAACCAAATGACAACATGATTCCTGAAGTTGTTTCTAAACAAGTAACATTACAGTGAAGTAAAACACAACAGGTTAGTTCTTTAATTTGGGAGAGTCCTAGCGTAGCTCAGATTACCCAGTAGATGTTTCAGGAGAGAGAGCCCACAGTACTGGTTCCTATGATGAATTCTTACTAGAGAAAAACACTTCCAGTTTTACATGCACTTCATAATTTGATTTTGCCTTTAAAGAAAAATATTAATTCTCAACATAAGGAAAAAAATCAGAACATTAATAGTGTAAGTACTTTAAAATTTTGCCCATTTAAGAAAAGTCATGATAACTAAGATGTGTCTATAAGAAAAGCAAAGCAGGTATATTTTTTTTTTAAATTTATCTTCAGAAAATTTGAAAATGTTACATTACTACCATCACTTAGTACTTGGAATACTTACTTAACCATATCTACTAAGTCCCTTGAGTTTGAAAATAAAACTAAAAATATTCATGCACCTTATGTGGACAGAATTAAGGAGCAATAATTAAGAAGCAAAAGAAATAGTTCTAACTATGAATAAGTTATATTTAGTTTTTTTTAAAAAAGTTCTACCAGCCAAGCATAGTTAACACTCCATTAAGAGTCAGTGAAAAGCTGTGGTAAAAATGTGGTATTTCTAAGAATACAGACACTAGTGTTAGAAGCTCCAGGTACCTGTTCATATTTTCAGAATTTTTCTAACAGTATTTTTCAGGTAAAAATAATTGTGCGTATTTTAAAATTAATCAATTAACAAATCACCAGGAGAATAAATTGACAAAGGAACGTAGTACAATGTAAAAGAAGATGAATCTGATCACATATTGCAATATTCTAAGGCATAAGGTTAGCTCTAATAGCCTTTGGATTAATTTTACATTTAAAAGGCTTTCTGAGCTGAATAACGTACTACAAAGTTAGACAAGTTATGAACAGGTAACATTACATAAGGAAATAAATTATAATCTGGCTTCTTCAATCTTTTCTTCCAGAATATGTAAATAAGCTTCCATTAAGTTCTATTATAGTGTGCCAAACAGTTATAAATGCTGTAGAGGTGATAACCAGGAAACAAACTTGAAGACTAAAGGAGGATGCCAAAAGTAGAAGAAATGCATACTTTAAATGAGTTAGAAGAAAAGATGTATTTCCTGAAATAGCCTAAAAAGTCTTTATTTCAAAAGACGCTAAGGGAAAGATAAGAACAGTGAAAAAAAACAAAAATAGAAATTGCAAAAAAATTTCTCATATTATTCCATGTGACATTATCTCCAAGCAGAAGGGTCATTACATTTGCTCTTTCCATCAGATGTTCTGTATGATTCTTGACTGCTTCAGCACCAAACCCATCCATCCTCAGAGGGACTTCAGGCAGTTCTCTCCTGAATGCTTTAACTGAATTAAGACACTAGTTCTCTAATTTCTCTGCACAGAATAATTTTCATTAACCTTTTTCTTCAACCTAGACTGTAGTGGTAACAAATTCAACTAGTACTTTTAAGTGCTTTTTCATTAGATTTCTGCAGTTCATAAGGGAACTACATTGTCAGTCAGAGGTAGGTAAATGGAAGAAAAGAAACTGTACGTGGGGCATCCTAAGGCCAGAGTTTATTCAATGAACTGCTACCTGCAACAGGTAACAACTGAAACAATGTAATGTACTTTTCATACCTTTCTCTAGAGTAGAAGAATATTACAGGCGCACTGAAATGACAATATGTTTTTCAGATTTTGTATCTACCTTTTTACTTCATAAACTGCAAAATACACCTTCCTAAGAGAACATTCATCATAAACCCCTACAGAACTGAAATATGGTTTCCAGAAACCTCTTATATTTTAAGACAGCTATTAAGCAAAACTCATTATCTTTTATTGAAAGTTGATCTTATCTTCCCATGCAATTTCTTTATCCACTTAACAGAAAATCATTATTCAGTATCAGGAGCCTAATGCACATATTTTTAGACACACACAGATATATATATATATGCATACATATGTAAAGGCTCACTGTGGGAAAGTACCTAAGAAACTGCCTAAATCTAGAACTGGAAAGTTAATTCACTGGTTTTTTTTGTTGTTGTTGTTTTGTTTTGGTTTTCTTTTTTTTTTAAGCCAAACCATATGAATGAAAGCGAATTTCAAATTGTTGTGAAATGGGAATGCTTTTATTTTCTCTGTAAAAATGAATTCTGGATTCATCAAGCTCTTAAATTCTATTAATAACATTAACAGAAATTCTATAACAAAAAAAAATTCTTAAGTGAAAGTTACCAATATTTCATCCCAAATCTTTTGTCCAAAAATTACCTATGAATAATTTTAATGCATAAAAATATGCATTTCATTGTAACAATGAAAACATTACCATCTTAAAAACATTTACTAGATCTGATTTTAAATACATGCCTGTTCAGTTAAATAAACATTAAAAAATTAACTCTTCGCACCCTTCTATCCAAAGAACTCTTTCATTTTAGGTCAATAATTTAAGTCCCTTGTTCAGCATTTACTTCTCAAAACAAATCCCAGTAATAGAAACTGTTCTAGAACCTCAACTCACAAATTCATCTACTGATATGCTCCCCTCACTAAATATACAGTGACTGCTATTTTTATCACTGGACCTTAAGTATCTTAACTATTACATTGAATAAAAAAATACTTTCCTGAATAAGGGACCAAAGTACCTTCCTTCTACTTGGTAATGAACTGTTAAAGATCAGTCAAGATGTCCCTTCTATTAAGAGGTACTGCTTTTAGCAGCCTGCTTAGTCTTGAGGGGGTAACAATAAAAAGAGAAATCCAAAATGCTAAGAATGCTCTTCTACACCTTCTGAAAATAAATCTAGAGCTGGAGGCATAGATCCAAGAGAGAGAACAGCGAGTAGATGCTATCTTCAGAAAGCATTAGATTTCCATAAAGAAAAAAACCACTACCAAATACAATTAAAAATTAATGATAGAAACGATGAATAATCCTAAAAAAAAAAAAAAAGAAGAAATTTGGAAGTTCTTAGGAAAAACTGTACAAATATTAAATACCACCCATGTTCAAATCTCTTATGTTCAAATGAGGCCTTTCTTACAGAATCATAGAATCATCTAGGTTGGAAGGGACCTCAAAGATCATCTAGTCCAACCATCAACCTAACTCTGACTAAAAAAAAAAAAAAGAAATAAGAAATAAAAATCACTAAAACATATTCCTGAGGACCATGTCAACCCGTCTTTCTATGTTCAAAGATGGCCTTGTGTTCAGTCTTCACCTTCATTAGCATAAGACACAACGTGAAATTTTTGATCCATTCTGACTTCCTTATAAACTCAAATACCTCCAACTTGGGCTTAGCTCATCCTTAATGTTGACCTTGTTGGCTCACTGCAATGAGCCCCCCTGGCTAATGAAGCCAAGGTGAGTACAGCTGTAGGGATGAAGAACATCAGCTACCAAGCTGTGCAGCTTGACTGTAATCTCACATCATGCCCACCAACTTGTTCTGACTAGGCTTGAACACCCTACTTGCACTACCCCTGGGGACGACCAGAGGCAACACAGGAAAAAATACCTATGGGGGAAGTATCACATATGCTTCCATACTAAACTGCCTTTGCTTGGCATATAAGTGAAACTGTTAAAAGCCCTCAAACTGACACCATGTCCTCCAAACAGATGGTCCTGGATGCAGGCAGCCGGGATGTGATATTTGGACACAGTCTGTGTTTGAAGAGCACACGGTTTTAAGCCAAGAATGTCTCAGTGGCTGAATGTTCTGAGTTTGTTCCAATCCTGCCAGGGTATATGGTATCCCCTGTCAGAAACGGGCTAAACACATAAAATAGAAGTTTTTTCAATGCAGCAGAATGTGACTTATAAGTCACCTTTCATCACAGAAGGTGGGAAAATGGTTTCAAATTAAGGTTTTAGCCAATTTTGGCTCTCAAGAGAGAACCTTTTTGAAACTGGTAAAATGCAAACTAGCCCTATTCCATCAGGTTTTATTTAATTCTATTTAACTATTTTCACTACACCTCAGTGAGCTGAACCCACGGTTCTGTTTCATTGCTGCTGCTTGTCTGACTCCACGTGTTATATGAGAGATGTGCAGAGCTCACAGCAGTAGCCAGATTATTACAGCAGGTCTCACAGAAATGGGAAGTTGTAGCAAGGTAACAAAATGGGATTTCTAACTTGATAATTTTGCAACACAAAATAGAAATTTGATTGCTTGATCTTCATACAATTAAAATTTCCAATACTATATGCAGTTAATCACTTCTATGTCTGATGGAGTTAGATTTTTAAAGTCCATTTGTTTTTACAGTCTCCAATCTTTAAATTCTGAAAGCTCTTAAAGACTCTTTAGTAATTAAAAATGGGAACAACAGGTAACAGAGAGAAAGATGAAAACACATTAAAGCTCATACACTTTGCCCATATATTGTGTATGAGGATTCTTTAAAGAATATTTAATGAATCTAACAAAATTTCTTACAGAACCACTGTACAAGTCTCTGAGAACAGGACTCTATATCTATTTGACTATAAACCTACTGCAGCCTTTACCATAATGTTATTTATGGTAATACTAATCATAAAACAAATAGAAAAATAATATACACCTAGAAGCTATTAGTAAATAACAAACATTGCACAATTATTTACTCTATCTTAAGCCAGTTTCAAAAGGAAAATACAGAAAAGCAATACTGTATTAAATTACTTAAATCCTTAGAGAAACCAAGAATGACTCTTAGAAAACCTTGCTGAGAAGCTTCAACATCAATAAACATCTTTTCATGATCTGGGTAATTATTAGTAGTGCTGCTAATATGCTGAGTCAACTGGTTGATTTGATATACGGGTAGGAGAAAAAAAATCCTTGCTTTGGAAGTGAGATAATTACCTGTGGGATTAAAATTACACTGTAACTAATTAGATCACTTTACTTTTGAATTTATAAATATGTTTTGCATTCACTTGCTGTCATTCTGTCTGGAACAGGACTGTTGTTCCTCTGAAATTAACTTTAGCAAAAGCTTTACTGGTATGAAAAAAATTTAACCTTTGTTAGACAGGACGACAGAATCCACAGAAAAAATGTGAAGGACTTAAACTTGGTCATGAGTCATTGGCATTAGCAAAACTTGCTCTTAATATTGCTGCAGAGGGCATATGGCCAGGAAAAACTCATACTGTTCTTTATTGTGATTTGTAATACATGGGACATTAGTTTCCAGCTGACCACTTAATCTTGTCTTTCAGCAAGGGAAAACTGTGCTCTTTAATTGAGATTGTGTATGTTTCAGTGAACTTGTTCAGGAAAGTCTTATTGACTAGAGCAATCTAGGATAACTTAATCTGAAAGTTGTAAACACAGTGATCACACGTGAGAGGTCTCTAAGCCAGTCACAACTGTAAGAATAGTATTATCACTGTTACTACAGAAGTGCTTGTGTTGAATATGAAATAAAATCCAATTGAAATGTTCACCCAGTCTCAACAACTGAAGAGCAAATGCCTTCAGCTGCTGATTAAGTCAATACCAACAAAATCACTTCTACATTTGAAAAATTCAGAGAGTACAAAGACAGCTGACTAATTATTTACAATAGCAGAGAGATTGTACAGATATAAAAAAAGAATCAACTGCTTTATTTTATTATACTAGATGTAGTGCTTCGGAACTATAAAATAGTACTGTATCCAAACAAATCAAGATTGGAAATATGATTTTTCAGTGTTGCCATAAAACAGGCATTACATTTCACAAGTATCAGAAGTTACCAGACATTTTAGGAAATCAGTACTTTAGTCAGTAAGGAGAATTTTACTCGTGTAAGTTCAGACATTTTACCCAAGGGCCCAAAACAGTAAAATCCCTCACAGTAAGAGTCCTGATATGAAATCCCCTTTTTTTTAATCAGGTAACTGATGTATTTTCCAATGTTACTGCACGATACAATTTTTTCTTTCCATTCAGTATATTTGCTTGCTGCTTCAAGCAATCTCACTGCATAACCCAGAGTCACCTTTGAAGTTAGTCAATCCATTTGTGATTTATTCACATTACCAACACACAGATGTTCAGTCCAAAATCTAGTTAGAGATAAATCTGTATGAGTCTCATCACTCCCTCGTACTTAACATTTCCTCTCATTACATCCAACATGAATTTTTTCCAGATATCCTTTCACAGATAAATATATGTATTTAAGTATGTATGCATTCATATATATATATATATAGGGAGAAAGAATGCATGTATTTTTAGAACGCTTGTTATTTTCCCTTACATAATGTTACCAGATTGTTTCTTTGAACATTAAAGCATTAAAGCACTAGAATCTTAAAGAGAAATCCTCCCTCAAGGTGAGTTAAATTTGGACATATTATCTTCATTACTATTAATTACCAATTAAATATATTATCGAAGTAATGCTGTGAATAGCCTTTTTCCTACACCAAATAACAGCAATGCTTTGAAATTTTTTAAAATCATGGACAAAGAAAAAGATTTGCAGCATAAGAAGGTTCTGGACTTCAAAATTTTTTCTCAAAATCTTTTGACGCTTTTTAGAAATGTTAATTTTCCAAAAAGTTTCCAAAAAACTCAATGCTGTTTTCTGTTGCACACACATTCAACAATGGGAATGGGAATGCAAGAAGTAATGTGCCACAACAGCATCTATATCACATATCTCTGATCTTTAGCATCTGCAGCGCTAAATGAATCACAGAATCGTTCAGGCTGGAAGGGACCTCAGGAGTTCTCCTGACTCAGCCCCAACACATGCTGCAAACAGGGCTGAGATTCTCTTCTTCACACACCAGTGGTTCAATTGGTACCTTATAGACTACCTTCTTCATGCCTTGTCAGATGTGTCAGTGTCTTCATGCCATTCCCCAATTCCACCAGGAATGTTGCATATGGGCTTACTGTGACACACCATTGCCTCTGGTTATAACCACTCCTCACTTCGGAGCTTCCTTGGGAAAAGGTTACAAGATCTTGAAAAAAGTATCTTCTGAGGAGAGATTTTCAGATTTGAGGTAAACAGCTGACAGCATAAATTTGTTGTTGCACTTGTTACTCTACAAGTAAATAAAGTTCATGAAAAATTACCTACAATATACAAAAGTCTGCACAGAAGTATTTTATATACAAACTCACTACTAACCTTGATTGAAAGTCCAACATCATAAGAGGGCAGGAGATAGCTTTCCTTGTTGGTGATTAATTTCTTGGATTGCTTTCCTTAGACCTGAAAGTTCTTACTCATTTTATTATTTTATTTATTAGTTACCAAGTTTGGGTACTACATTTCAAGCAAAATAAGGAAAAGCCCCAAAAGAAAACGCAGAGGAGAAAAACAAGCACAGGCTGTCATTTAGTAAATCATGAGGTTGAACATGGTTAAGCAAATGTGCTTAATCTCCACTGCAGCAAATCAGGAAGAGAGGCTGATGAGTTCAAAGGTTCATGTCAGTGGCCCCGAGTCCTTTAAGGAGCAGGACATGCACTGAGGGTCACAGTGCAGTGCTCTGCCTTTTCTTGCAGGAAAGGTTACATGAAAGGGGTAGATTTATTCTAGGGAAGAGACAACACACATAGAAGCTTATCATAAAACATGACAAATCTTCAAATAGGTAAAAGAATGCCTCAGCAAAGAAAAGAACAAACTACTCCTTGTCTCCTTGTCCACCGAAGAAAAAAATACGACTTTGTTTTTGATCAACTAAGACCCTTATTTCACATTGCAAGGCACTGCCCACCCACGTGCAGCAGTTCCTTTCCTTACTGAATGGCTCCTTTGCTTTCCAGAGCAGCTCTCCAACCTGCCAAGATCGGTACAAGGTCTGACACAACCCCTGAAAGGTTCCTTTTGATAGATAAATGCCAGTGTGATACTTAACTGGAATAGACTTACACTGATTTAGATCTTGTGTTATCATCACCATAATAAACATTACAAATCACTCTCTGCTTGCAACTAGGCAGTTAGTCATACCATATAGCAGTGAATTACTGCGTGGGGACCAAAATATGTCTGGTTTTTATTTTTTTATTTTTTTATCCTCTGGGCTATTAAAATTAAGTATATCAATAGATTTCCTATGTCATTGTTTTGTTTTGACAAGTAACTTTAAATACTTTGTTTACAACACAACTGTCTTACTGCAGTAAAAAATATGTTTTCTGAAACTATTGCTTACCAATAACATTTCAAATATGGGTCCTAAAGACTTTAAAAGCTTATGGATTTTTAAATTCAACACAAATGCACATGGACCATTTGGATGTTTATACAAAGGCTTAAAGATAGAGTGACGCTGAAAGAATAAGTCATACGTATGTTTTAATTCTCAGTTTACAGAGCATTCTATTTTTCAAAAAAAAAATCTATATATACACTACAGAGCTACATAAGTAAATAACATAAATATAAGTTACCTGCTTGGTCTTTAAATATTTTTGATATGACGACAGGCACTTTGTGCTCAGCACCACCCTGTAAAAGATGCGTGTTAACCATGAGATCTCAATTAAGACTGAAGTGAAGTAATCGTACTGAAAACTGAAAGAATAAACAAGAAGTTGTCCATACCTTTATGCTTAACCCCAAGCCACCAACTGGTTGTCTACGAAGTGTAACAGTTCTGTGCTTTAAAAAATTGGAGAAAAAATAAATTTAGGTGAAAACACAATCTCTGAATAAGCATAAAAGATGTTTCTAATCTGTTTTTTACTTTATAAAAAATTAACTCTCAAAGGTAGCCTAGAATGTGGGTGATCAAGCTCAGTTCTGAAGTATCATTCAACAATGATTTATTATTTAATTCCATACCACAGGAAAGCGGAACTGGTGCAGACTTTTAAGTACGTTTTTCTATCCCTGAAGTGCTTATACTTTCTAAATGTTAATTTTTACATGCCTTTGTTTTGATATGAGAGAACTATAGGAAGACTTTTGAGATATGTATTTTTCATGGCTATTATGTGTGCACGATATTTATTTTCATTTTTCAATCACAAATACTATTTTTTTCTAATCCATATCTTCAGAGACCTATACTGATTTTTTGCAGCATATGACAAAAAACTTCTAGTGATAATCATCTTCAAATGGTTATTTTCTTACATTTCAGGTTTAAGTGCATAAAAAAGGTAAGCATTTATCAATATTTTTCTACAGCAACCTATCACACATTTACAGTATGCTAAACTTGACATTTCATTAACGTGTAACTTTTGGTGCCTGGCAACATAATAATAGCACTTCATCTATTGACAATAATTATAGAGTTGAAGGGAACTTTTTTGCTATATGTCTAAAAGCACTGCACAGATTGCCATCTTTACAGTAATTATTGAACATAAGAAAAAATATATTTTTTTCTGTACATGATAAATTATATGTGAGATTACTGCTATATGTATACATCCTAATAGCAAAATCAAAATAATCAAATTCTTATTTCAAATGTAAATTCTTATTTCAGTAGTCAAGCCCAAAATCTTAAATTATCGAGTTATTTTTAGGTTTTTTTCAGCTTAACAGTCACCTGAGTAGACATATGTTCATGTTGACTTAGAGGAAAGAGGAACACAAGATATGTATTTCAGTCTTATTTTAGGAGGATAAAACTAATCCATATGGAAAAAAAAATAAGAATACTTTCATACATTTATAAAAATTTCTCTCTTCTATTCCCATGAACATTACACTACACCAGTCTGTGCTAAAAACGGAAAACTATATTACAACATATGTTATCTGTTTTATATCAAAAAGGTTTGTATGATTCAATTTCAGATTATATAATTCATCTTTATTGAGATCTGTGCTAATTCCAATTGTCTCATAGGCTCTCTTCTTCATTTTGAACTGCATCAGAACTTTTGAATTATCATAAGCACTGACAAAGTTAAGATCCAACTGAATTAGAATATGTCTCTAAATTCACTGACTCATTCTGGAGTAATTTTCTATGACACATATCCTGTCTGCTTATTTAAATTCATGTTTCTATCCACCTATGCTTATAGCTCATAAACAAATTATCCCAATATATCCCATCACATAGGGATGATGGAATAAACATTTTGACAGTTTAGATTGCTTTAACATTATCAGACAACAGATACAAAACCACTACATGGATAGCTTTAGCAATTTTATAAAAGACAAGCAAGGTATTATTTTTTGGCATCTTATACATTCAACTAAAGTGTATTTTTCTATGGTTGACAGATACATTTCAAATGATAATACTAATTATACAATTGTGTTTGTGGAGCTATGAAGTAATCTATTTGCATAACATATTGTGTTAACCATGATACTAACATTTTCATAGAACATAGCATTGCTTATTACAGAGCTTCAAATATTCCTATTAAGACACGCTGAAAGAAGGTATTGAACACGTACCTAAAGATTTTCTACATATGTTTTTTTGATAAGTGCTTAATTAAAAAAAATGTAAAAACTTCCTTTTTTTAATGTTAAAATTGCGAAGTAAAATTCCAAAAGCTAAGCATGATCAAGTGCCATAATCAAAATCATTTCAGTCCTATGATCATACATAATTTTCTATGACTATGACTAGCAGCCATACAAGATCAAATATCACATTTAATTTTCTACAGATAGATTTTTATTATTGATTTTGAATTTAAAAAAACTGAACAGTGTACAATTCCAGAAGACTAGAAGAAAATCAATACTGGAACAATATTGAAAACATATAAAGAAGGACATGGATGTTCATCCTATTACAATGATTTAAGGTCAGATGATCATAAATCTGGTAATGAACCATCCATTCTATTATGGAATAACAGTAAAACCAGTTCATAAGGATTTAAAGAGGAATAATTTTAAAGGAGAAAAGTGTTGCGAAAAATACCTTTTCAAATTACATGAATACTGCCATGAAATTTCCAATCTTGATGACAGGGTACCAATGTTGCAATGACACTTAAGGCAGTGATCTGACACAAGTTTTAACATGATTAAAAACATAAAGCTACTCAAAATAATAGGGTGTATTTAAGCACATGTAAATTGGCTAGCTAAAAGCGTAATTGACATAAAGCTACTATTTACTGGATAGGCTTTTTGTGGGATAGTGACAGTACCTGGATTTTTTTTTTTTTTAAATAATCAGTGCTCTAAAAAAAAAATCTAAATTAATTGAAATACTTTTTGTAAGGTACAACACTTGTGATAAGGTAATGATGAATAGCATAAAGCACTTCAAGGTCAAAGTAATTACAGGTCATCCTTGTAATAAGGAAAACAGCTCAAACAGAAAAAAACCCCACTATCTGGCAAATGGTGGTCCTGCAAAAATACTAAACATATGAGTCATGCTGAGTATGAGAAAAAGCTATGGTCCTGCACAAAGCCACAGCCAAAACCACTAGTGTAACACTACATCATCAGGAGACTATTAAGAAGGAGTAGACAGACTATAAATTCTCTATCTGGCAGTGGTCCACACACTTTAAATAATACAGTTAGTTCTGATATGCTCATTTTGAAAATGATGCAAATAAATTGGAGAGGTAGCAGGCAAGAGCCACAGGAATGCAAAAACAGCTTGAGAGATTTGTGTAGTAGTGAAAGAGGCACCAGGAGTTAAATGTACTTCGGTTTTTTTTAAGCACTTTTCAGCGATGATCAAGAACAGCTTTAAAGCATCTTCCCTGGCAGAGGACGACCAAATATTACAAATCTCTTGGACACAGAAATCACCTTCAAAGGACTGTCTTTCCATCTTTTCTCATAGAAGAAACGAAGGCAGAATTCATGGAAGATGAGAGTCATCCAGTTTATGGTGTCAGTATCAGAGTTCTGAGTACCTTCCCCAGAGGAAGAGGGAATACACACCCGCTTCATTGAGAGGACTTTCAGGAACATCGTACAGGCAGAATCCGCAAATCTGGCAGGATGCAACGGGTTGGTGATGTGTGAAGTAATTCCATTAGTAGTTCTCATAATGGATAATGTCAAATTGCTTTCTTGATGTGTGAATACCTTTCTTAAAGCAGAGATCCCAGACAGCTGTAATGGTGGTAGATGATGATCAAGCGAATAAATAGATGCATTTATGACTCCAGGGAGAAGACTCCAAAATGTCTGACCAAACAAGTGCAAGATAGCACATCCCACAGGAATCCTTCTTATCCCACGAAGCACAAAGCAGATTTGGTCTGCGTTTGTATCAAAAATGTATGAAAACACATAAAATAAGTTCTATGTATAAAAACTAGCTAGGAGGAAAGGAAGATAGAGAATTACTCTAGAACGGAATTCTAGAGTAATGTTCTCCAAAAATCTTTCAGTAGTCCCTGTAGAGCTGAAGAGACAGGCAAGGCTTTAATGCCTGGCTAAAGAGATGGCTCAAGAAAGATGGATTCAGGTTCATCGGAAACTGGGGACATACTTGAAACAAAAGGAGCCTTTACAGGAGGCATAGACTTCATCTGATCCGAAAGGAACCAAAGCTGTTGGTAGGTAAAATTCAGTAAGGCCACAACTAAAGTTTTAAACTGTAGTGTTGGAAAAGTTGACAGGTACAGAGGACAGTATAATTATAGATGATGCTTCTACTACGGATATAAACAGAGATATTCTGTATCTTGAAGTGATAGATTAGGGAGTGAATAACACAAACAGGAAGTGTAAAACAGAATGCCAGGAACAAAACCACAATTGCACTTAATCTGAACGAAATTCTGGAGGGGGAGAAAAACACTACTGGTAGAAAAACGTTAGGGTGCAAAGTATATAAGAAAGGAAAAATAAGCTAGAAAAGCAGCAGATTAAATGCCTTGTGCTACAGAGAGCTTAAGAGTCAAATAAAATCAGTAAGGCAACTACCACAACTAGTAAAACAAGACTACACTCAGTACTTGCCCTTTTCTTGAGGGCAGGATGCAGGGCCTAGTTAATTTATTTTTTTAACAGCTGAAAAGCTATTCTGTAATAGCAACTGCTACATACTTTACATTCAGCATTTATGCAACTGTGATCTCAAGAAGGGAACGTGGCAAAAGTGAGGAAGCTTGTTGAAAGAAAAATAAAGGGGACAGCTAAGAAAATTTAAAAGTTTATAGACAGTGTGAAGAGTACTTAAGGTTACAATACTGGGAACGCAGAGCCAATAAATGCCACTTATTAGGAGGGGTTAATTAAGAGACATAAGAAAACTGCATGGCTAAAAAGGTTAAGAGAGGTTATTACACATAAAGAGTGAGGGCCATCACATTCATATGAAGATAAGAAAAAGGAATGCAAACAAATAAAACTGACAAAAAATTAGGAAGCAGCAGAAAAGAGTTCCAAAAACTGCCAAAAAGAATAAATATTAATAATAAATCTGGAAATCTATCAGGAGCAGGAAGTCTGCCAAAAAACCCACATGGTTGATTTATGATCAAGATATAAAAGGCATAGCTTGAGTAAATAAGGCTACTGAAGGGAAGATAAATTAACACTTGTCATTAGTGTGACAGAAACTAGAGACGTTCTTTCATCATTCTTTGTAGCAAAAAGGACGTATGGATCTGTCTGAATTTGAAATAATTTTAGAAGCAAATAGACTAAACCACAGTAGCAAATCACCAGGGTCAGACAACATTCACCTTGGTCTTAACAGAATGCATGGATGAAACAAAGCAGGAGCACTGGAGT
The DNA here is from genome assembly GCA_025769975.1 of Gallinago jamesoni. Taxonomy (NCBI): domain Eukaryota; kingdom Metazoa; phylum Chordata; class Aves; order Charadriiformes; family Scolopacidae; genus Gallinago; species Gallinago jamesoni. Next base: position 96,124,412 of record JAOQGH010000023.1, on the reverse strand, counting down.
GATACTTCTGAATAAAGCCTTGGTAAATGAAGACTACTAAACACTGAAAATATTTTTTTTTTTTAAATGAAAGATTCCAGTTAAAGTTGAAAAAAAGGGAAAAGAACAAAATCTACAGATAGCAAGAAAAACTACAGCAAATAAAAAAATTGGCATATACTTTGATGAAATGGATCTATATTGGAAGAAAACAGTGTATTTTTTAAAAAGCATTTTAGGGAAACACATGAGGGAAAAGCCTTGCACAGATATATTGCTAAGTAAAATTAGTTAGAAACTAGATAGAAAACAAGGGGATGGATTAATTGCGCAATTCTTTCAATGGAGAAAAGGTCACTATGAGTTCCACTGTTGCCTACATTGCAACCTGCATTATTCAAAATATTCAAAAATAATTAAAAATTTAAAAAGGAATGAGCAACAAAATCATCTTTGCTGTTTACTGAGACAGGAAGCATAAGTGAACTGGAAATATTTGTGGAATATATTACAAAATATTAACTGGGCAACAAAATAGCAGACAAAACATAATAGCAGATTAATGACAGTGAGAGATTATTTTTCCTCATGTACGTTGTTTATATAAGAAATTAGGGTTGATTCTAAATCAGTCATTTCTATTAAGGAGTTAATAGAAAGGGGTTAAGGAGTTTGGGATTAAAGTAAATGGTTCCATGACATCATTAGTGCAGTGTTGAGTAGTGGTCAAAAACAGAAATAAAATTTTTGGAAGTCTTAGCAAAAGAACACAGAATAAGTAAAGAACATTCATTACACCACTGTAGAAATCCAAAGTTCACCCCACCTTGAAAACTGTACACTGTTTTGATCCCTTCATACCTGAAACTGCTAGAAAAGGTCCAGGAAAAGACAATGAAGATGATGGAAGCACAAAATCACTCCTGTACAAGAATAAGAGAATAGGCTATATCTCTTCATCCAGGAAAAGAGACATAGTGGGTATCAGGAAGCACTTACAGTACAGTAAGTTGCACTGAGGACAGTGAACAGGAATCAGTTTTTATAACCTTTTCCAGTACAAAAACTAGGATACTATTAGGAATTAGGATAAGAAGAAACAAAAAGAGGTGATTCTTTGTGCAATGTACAGTAGATTTCAGAATCTGGTGAAAAAAACAAACTTCTGGATGAAGTGTTCAAGGGGGTACCAGACAACTTAGCAAAAATAAATCTGTTAAGAGCTAACGCAAAACTGCATTTTGCTCAGGAAGGCACTGGATAACTTGGGCATGGAAAGCATTAAGAGAAGCATCGTGTATTCTTGCCCCGCTTGGCTTTTCTAAGGAAATGCTAATGGCTGCTGTTGGAAAAAGGGCAGTAGGCTCAGGAGATTTTAGATCTTACTCAGTTCTGAACTTCTTATGCAATAACAAGATTCCATGACTACAAAATTTGGACAAACTCACACTAGCTTTGCAAGCAACTATAAAATAAATTTCTAATCCAAAACTTCTTACCAGGAATAAATTGCAATATTTGTGGAACAACCCCCTCTCTTTTTGTGACATTAATGATAATGTCATGCACATATACAGCTGAAAACCCAGTGTTTACGTCTCAGTCAAACATACAAACAACTTATTTCACATTTTACTTGCCTGCAGGCTAGATATAATTTTTCTTTTTGGACTAGTTGATTTATGGTTTGAAGCTAAAGTGAGGCAGACATCTGTATCAGTCTTTAAAAACAAACAAACAAACCAAAAAACACAGAGCTACAATTGACTGTATAATGGCTGTGTAATTTTATTTCAAATATAAGCAAAGAAAACTCTTTAGAGAGTGTTACTAATTATCAATCTGAGCAGGAAAGCTGAAATTAATACTTTTTTTTTGGCAGTTTAACTAGTATTTTGTTTTCCTAATGATATTCTTTAATAGTATCTACAGTTTATTAAAACACTTCATTCTGAAGGCTTCCAGTGTACTTGATGTATGCACTACAATGAGCACTCATTCCAGTTCTGCTACAAAGCAGAAGTAATCCTGTACTCCACTATAGCACACCACGTAACAGTCCTGTTTTGTTTCCTAGGAGGTTAGAGAAAGAGTAAGTGCCCAGCATTAAACTTCAGGACACATTTGCATAGTCACAATGTAATTATTAAAACTGTAATTGGCCAGGATACCAACATGAAATATTTCTTTCTAGGACCTTTTACTGTTGCAAGTTGTCAAGGATTTTACTATCTGTTTCTCAAAGCGATATTGGCTCTGTAATACCTACTGCGATGTTTAAGAATTAGGGTAACAATTTGGCCATGGCAATATCTAGCACCTAAGTTCTGAGAAACAAATGTACCAGCAATGGAAAGAGCAAGTAGATTTACCTGCTAGGTGTTTGACAGGTGGTTTGATCTGCTTCTATGTCGAGCAGTGCTTTAAGTGAGTAGGCTGGCTGTCAACTTAGTCTACGGTGGAAGAATACGTGTTTTGGGAATTTATTTTCTCTTTGAACAACAAATTGTAAACCCGAGAAGGCCACTAAAAATATTCACTTTTGTGATGCTTTAAATGTTAAAGGAAATTCATATTGCCTAATTACACATCTAAGTAAAACTTTTCTCTTGTTTCGATGCATGAAAACACTGGAGTATATAGGTGTTGACTGAACAAGTTTGCATATGTTCAAAGACAACTAAACTGCATTTAAGAAAGCAGCATACTCTTTGGGAAAGACTCAGGTTTACAGTCGCTGAGCCGCTAGCTATGTATAAACTCAAAAGGAATTTTTATGGATGAAATTCACAGAGCCACAACAGTGGAAGGACAGAATTTAAATTTTGTGTTAGAAGCAATATTTACTTGTGGTCGATCTGTCTTCCTCTTAGTCACTGTCACCATCACGGAATACCATTTACTCCGCAGAAGGGCCAGGGCATGACCAGTGGGTTTATATCTCATCAAAACACATAGCTCAAGACTGGGGCTTTATTTTAAAACAATATAATGTTCTGCCAACTGGGGCAAACAACAGCAGCACAAGCTGTTAAAGCTGTGAATACACAGATATGATTTTGCCCCAACTTAAGATGCTGACAGCCATAGCCCACAGATGAAAGCAGTTCAAGTAATATATTCTTTAGTTCAGCCTGTATCATTTGCTTACACGCTAGATCCCAAAGGTGTTATTTTTAATAGACTGTTTTATATTCTTAGAAATAGCTGCATTTGTTAAAGAGACAGTGTAACTTAGAAAGTGAAGCTAATTATGGAGATAATGAAAACATATGTCAAGAAACCTCAAGAGAAACAGAGAAAGACACGAATTAGTCCTCCATGGCATCAGGTGATGCCTCATTCTCCACTTCCATGAAAAGGAGATAACTGTAGTAAGGAACAGGTAGACAGAAAACAAAAGAATATTTTGAATGGGAAAGTTTTGAAACTTAACTTCTTGCATTGCACAGGATCTCGCCTCTTCCCAAAAAGAGAGGAAGAACGCAGCTATAAAAATGAACTGAGCACGCCAGTCATGGTCAAGTTGTGTATAAAGATAAAGTAGATCTTTTCACATACTGCAAAAATCTGCAACAGCTGAAGAGAATCCTTACTATGGATTCTCTATATGGAATATCTATATGGAATGATACATATTTTTATCAGTTTATCTTATTAATAACTATTTCTATTACTGGAGATTAAAGGGTAGGTTGGTTTTGCATTTTTGGGGGGAGGGAGTGGGAAGGTGGGGCAGTGGGTTTTTTGATTGTGGGTTGGTTTGGTTTTCTTTTTAGAGTAAAATTAAGTCACACAATTTATTTTCAAAACCTGCTTACCTAAAGCTGTATTATACCAAAACCAGAACAAAATTGTTCTCACAGATGCACAAGAAATAAGAAGGATGAGAGGCAAGAGTCAAAACTTGCAGCAAAGGAAATTCTAATTGAGCATAACAACAGGAAATAATCTCAGTCAGGGTGACAGAATTTAAGCTCTAGAAGAGGGTGCCAAGAGAGCTCCCAGCATCTCCATCCTCAGAGATACTCTAAACATGAATGGACAAAGCCTTCAGCAACTTGTCCAAACTTGGGAGCTTCGAGCAGTGGTTGAATTAGATGGCCTCATGAGGTGCCTTTCAATCTAAATTCTTACATGATCTGTTCCAGCAAAGATGTCCGTGACAAATCCAAGGTATTTTATTTTCTAGGGTGCAATAATCATATTAAATGTGCCTGAATGAAACATATTCAGTCTCAGTATGACTTCACAAGAATCCTCAGAAACTCCTCCTCTGAGTTCTAAGATGCTTAATTTGGGACAGGAGCTTTCTTTGGCAAGTGATATGAGAGGACCCAGGAATTAGACTGTTCTCAAACTGACAATACGGATTAAGTCTATGCAGATTATCTATAAATATGGACTTCCAGAGCTACTAAAAACAGAAGTAGCACCCAGGATCAAGATATGATTGTATTTCTTTCTTTTCCTATTAAAAATAAGCAGAACGCTTTCAATTAAAAAGGCATCCTTTTTTGATAACAATCAATTATAGCTAAATCCTGCCAGAACACAGCTGTTCTTTGAGTGATTTCATTTGTATTCACTTTGCACAATGTTTCACATGTTGGCTGATGTGAAGACACAGATGAACAGTAGAGGTTGCATCTATCAATATTCCACTTACCGTAACTGGAAAGGCTTATGCTTCCATTGCAGTCAGACATTTTGCCCTTAACTGCTGAAGATTTTAAACCATTACTCAAGCTCTCACAATAGATCCAGTTGCAATTTACCAGTTCTGACAATCTGTCATGGCTCTGGGTGGAACAGATTAATTGAAACTTCAATAAGGACACATATGCCTGGTTTACCAATCTTGTGTTGCCATTCTTCTGTCTTCTTTGTATGAACACTTATCCTCAGCTGGACTCTTTCCACATTTCAAGGAGAAATTTTTTTTCAATTATATCCATACAGTCCTTTGAATTCTTTTGTTCTGTTATATTTATTAGCCTTTTTTTTTTTACTTAAGTTACTTACTCTTTTTATCTTTTATAATAAAGTTGGGTTTTTTTTGTCATGCTGATGAATGCTCATATTTATTATTTATTTTGTGATACAGACTTCTAACTGTTCTCATAGTGACAGCAACACAAGCTTACGATCTTTTATAATAAAGGTCCTAAAGAATTACTTGATAGCTATCTTCTAAATATCTAGGTCAGCTTTCTAGATCATGAAAAACAAATAACAAATGGTTAAGTAATATATTTTCTCCATACAAATGATCTTAGTTTCAGGAGGAAGAGTCTTTCTTAATCACCTAATTTGATGTTTCCAAAAAGACAAAATATTATTAGTTTTTTAAAAATATTTTTGGACTAAATTACCACACCAGCAACAGTAGAACTGACATTAGGCAAACAGTAATATTAGTAGTTATCTACACAGTGATTTCCTTGGTTAAAATAAAAAAAAAAACAAAAAAACGAAAACCAAAAACCAACCCAAACTTTAAGACTTTAGTGTAGATCCATTCCCTAAAGTTTTGCTAAAACAGCATTCTTCTTTGTCCTTATTAGCATCTGAGTTATAAAGAAAAAGTCATAGCAGTCTCATCAGGGATTTAAACAGTACTTTCAGATACTGTTTCTACTTTTTGAATCAACAGAACAACTAACCTTGCTCTGGTTCTTTGCTGTTCACCGACCCTGCTTCACTCTTATACAGTCCAACTAAGACACGTATTGTGAAGCTGGACAATTGGGCACCCAAGATGCAGAGGGTTTTTGTTATTCTAATTCTATTAGATTCACATAAACCTCTGAGGAGCCCTCTTCCAATCAAGATGCCAAGACCCAATATTAGAAACCTGTTTGCTCAACTACTGACCCAGTCAGAATTCAGCTGTATGAGAAGGACTGATTTTGACAAAAAGCCAGATGCATTTCTGTTCTTTTTCTTACTTTGCAAGTGGAATTAGCAGAGGGGAAAAAAGATAGAGAAATATAATACAAAAGAAAAAAAAATTGATTATGAAAAGAGAAGTGGCCTAAAACTGTGGTCTGACAAGAGAAGGATAATAGCAATATACATGGAAACAAACAAGGAATATTAAGGTTGAGGCATTGCATATAAAAAATTAATTTTAGCATGTGGAATGACAAAGAGTTAAAGCAAACTCATACCTTAATGAAGCATAAAGTTTAAAAATTAATGTCTCCCTATTTCTCTTTGACTGAAAATAGATCTATTCCTGTCTGTCATACTATTAATTCCTTTCTGTGAGTATTGTTAAACTGTAGATCTGGGGGACGAAAAAAAAAAAAAAGATATCTTCTGTTAAAAGTACTTAGAAGACAGTGAATAACGTCTATTTTTCAAGACTCCATTTTTGTGAATACCTTTGTGCTTGACTTCTATGAGTGCACACCGATTCTGATGCACCCATACATTTGCCTCTTTCCTATGAATTTAAACACTGAAAATTTAATACTAAGTCATGAAGACTTGCTTAGAATGCTTGGATTTGCCAAGTCTGAAGTTATGAAAGACATCTTGGTGGAAAGATCACATGTTTAATCACATAAATACAATATATATAAATAGTACATATAATTACATTAAAAAATATTTTTATGGATGCAATAGTATATAATAAAACACTGAAAAATACTATTTCCCACAATGGTTCCACTTCCAAAATGATTTTTACAAGTATTTAAAAGTCGCCATAGTCTACTATGAAAAATTTGAATACTAAGGAAAAGAAACAGTTGCCTTTATATTATTTCTTTTACACACATCTTGAAGGTCACAAACTATGCTCTTATCTCTCATTACTCTACACCCAAGCCCAAGATAACAAAAACTAGTGAAATGGGCTGAACTTGCTGTTAAGTTACAGAAAGCCAGCTCTACAATTTCTCATCAAAGGAGAAGCTTCCTCAGTGTTTAGAAGTAGCACTTAAGTGAATGGCAGACAGCAAAATGTGAAACAAGAATAGATCTAGATTATGGTGGTTAAAGGTATTTTATAGTGAGAGCCTTTTATCCTTGGGAATAATCTCTACTGCTGAAAGTTCAGCTCACACCAGCAGCACCAGTGATCACTGATGTCCTTGCCAGTCTTCCCTCTAGCATTCAGAACTGAATGGGACTAGCAGAGCTAATTACACACAGCTGCAAATCCTGTCCTCAGCGCTCCTCAGGATCAAGGAAGGGGAGGCCGGATGATAAATACACCCTACAAATGCTGTCCCACAGAACTGGCTGGTGAACTAAGTATTACCACAGGTAGACAGAGAATTTTCTCTTTTTCAGTATTTTTCGATTCACATATCCTACCTAAGAAGAAAAGTTACTCTAAAAACAAAGGGGTTTTTTCCCCCCTCCTATACATTTGAGGTGACTACAGAAAAAAGTTTTCTATTTTTGTTGCAAAGGAACTAGTTTGATAAATGGCCATGTGTAAAATACAGATTAACTACAAGTACCTGGGAAAGAAAAAAGTATAGAAAGTATATAAATCAGTAAGACAATGTGATTGTTTATGACTGCTACAGAATTGACTTTCAAGTTACAACTTTCTATTAATATTTTGAATCATAGAGCACAGGGATGAAAATTATTTTCCTGAACCACTTGAAAAATAAAGCATTTATCTCTTTGGAATTTATCTTGTGTAGCTGTAAATGTAGAACTTCAGAATTACTAAAACCAGTGCTAGAGAACTACCAGCTATTTCAGCCTGATTTCTAATTCTGTTTTTGAGCTCCTATACACTAGCAATTTATATGCTGTAAAAAAAACAGTGTTCATCTTCATGTTACACTCAATTGGCCTTTATATCAAATGGCAGTGTTCCAAAAGTTTCTATGTGGTTCAAAGTATAATACAAAAAAAAAAAAGCATTGCCATATTTTAAACCACAGTTTAGTCTATTTTTCTCATGGAGTTTGACAACAGAAGGCCATAAGGATTGAAGATAGCACTTTCAGAAAGGGGCATCTTGGGGAGATTGTGCAAGGGACGTGGAAAAACAAAAGATCAGAACCTTAAAGTGTAGCTTTCAGAGCCTTCAGCAAGAAAATTCAAGGAAAATCCTGGAAAACATTGTTAATGTTACCTCCTTATAGGTCAGCTTGGCAGGACTGCCCATGCTGTCTATCAAAAGAATATGGAGGGAAGAAATCTCTTCTGAATTGATTTTTACAGTTAGAGGCACACAATACTTTGTAACTCAAACCTAAAGTAAGATCCGAATTATATTTGAAATTCTCTCACTGTTACATATTAGCAGTACTTTTATATCCTGGAAAAACTGTCTCTGTTCTAACATAGTCCCAGGAGTCACCCAAGTGACTCCTCTTTCACTCTTGAAGCAAAGAAGTTTTTCCTCGCCTTGAGATGGAATTTTCTGTGTCACAGCCTGTGTCCATTGCCCCTTGTCCTGTCACTGGGCACCACTAAAAACAATCCAGCCCCATCCTCTTGGCACCGACTCTTCAGATACTTAAAAGCACTGATGAGATCCCCTCTCAGTCTTCTTGTCTCCAGGCTAAAGGGACCCAGCTTTCTCAGTTTAAATATCTGCCGTTAAAAGCTGCAGCTTTTCACTCTTCTCAGTGAAGTAGAAAGGATACACAAGCTGATGATTTTTGTCCAAGGATCATATTTATTTCAGCAAGCCAACCAGAATGAGCCATGGCTTTCACTTCACTGAGTGGCCTCCCACTAATTGCCAACTGATGGAAAATTTTTACAAGCAAGTCATGTTCCACTGAGTTCCACAGACAAGTTTTGAAACCAATACATAATGTTCCTAACGCCAAAAAGCAATTTCAAATTATTTTTTGTGTGATACTAAACAAACTATATATTTTCTACAGCAGAAGTGAAACTTTTTTGTGTTATATAGGCAGGCTCTCTTCTCTGACACGCACTCATATAGGTATATTTAGATTAGATATTAGGAAGAAAATCTTTCCTGTGAGGGTGGTGAGGCACTGGAACAGGTCTCCCAGGGAAGTTGTGGCTGCCCCATCCCTGGAGGTGTTCAAGACCAGGCTGGATGGGGCTTTGAGCAACCTGGTCTAGTGGAGGTGTCCCTGCCCATGGAAAGGGGGTTGGAACTAGGTGATCTTTAAAGGTCCCTTCCAACTCTAACCATTCTATGATTCTATGTACATACAGATACTCACTACATAGTCTTAGGCTCCTAGTTCTCAGCAGAGTATCACAAACTCACCCGCTATCCCCTAGTGCCAAATTTTATGTTGACAAGCAACGTGCGATACAGCAAGCAGACAAAGGCTCCCCCATGGCTCTCTCTGAGGAGGCTGCCATGAGTTGTTCAGTCTAGCAAATACCAGCCCAATTCATGAATCTATCGTACTCAGTAAAACTTAGGATACCTACACTTAGTTTTAAGAGGAAGACTGTTTATATAAGAAAATAAAATATACCATTTGGGCATGTCTATAACCTAGATATCACTGCTATACTGGTTATGCAAAATGTCACCCATTTTTCTAGTGACATTACTGAACAGCGATAAAGAAGATTCCTCCATAGTTTAGGGCATCATGTTTTGAAAAGCAGCGTAACTGAATTTTGGATAACAAAAGCATCACACCCATGCTGGCATTGATTAAACCCCATCTGTGCCTGAAGAGAATTAAAATGAAATAAGTGTCTGTCAAGTGTTGTCTCAGCCAGCTCAATGCCCTTGAACAGACATCCTGTCAATACTTGATATAAAAACGAAGAAAACTCTGGTGAATTAGTTTCCCCTTAAAATGCTTTCAATGGGAAGTATTTTATTATTTTCTTCATTTCATGTCCTAACAATGTTTGGTGGAAGAATGCTGTAATCTCAATATTTATACATATTTTCTCTCCTGTTAAGGCTATATATGTCAGAGTAAAAGGACATATAGGACAGGCCAAACAAAAAGTTTTTATATGCAAAAATGTAAATACACACAAAAAATCCACCAACTGATGATTACATGTATTTCTATTACCCAATAAAATCTCTTGCACTCCAATACCATAAACTGATCTCTGCAGAAGACATTAAAGTGCACAGTCGAAAGCACAGAGATATAGAAGCACTTACATTTGCACTGTGATCACTTCCACTAACACAGACGACATCTTGTTTTTGAATTGTTAATACCTCTTTTGTAAGCTTCAGTCGGATGTCATAAGCATTTTCGGATACTTCATCATACAACAATGCAATACTAGTTTTAGTCTGCAAAAGCAAGTCACAGAAATAAAATTTAAGAATATGAACATTTCATAATGATAAATAGCAACTCCATCCCATTCATTACATAAAATGCATATAAATGAGCACAGTGGATAACTGATTTGTTTTTCAGGCTTCAAATTGATTAGATATAAAAAGCCCCTCCTGTATGTAAAACATGGGCTAAATGGTCTCTGAAGCAGACATTAATATGTAAATAAATAAAGAAAACAAACTCTATTGTACTCTTGCAGAAGAGTGTTGCCATTGAATGATGTCCCATTTATTTTTAATTGCTTGATTTATTATGAAACTGCACCAGAAGTGGATAGGTATGTATATAAATGTATGTGAACATATTTTCTAGTTTCAGCATGAAGTGGACAAATGTGATACTGCTCCTGACTCAGATGTTCTTTCCACTCTGCCAGAAAAACACCTGTACCTGTTGTAAGCATTGCCTTTAAGGCAGAAAATTCTATCATGGTAGAAAACTAGGTTTTCACATTGTAAAACACAAACACAGGTGTTAGTTTCTATGTGTTGATTTCTGAAGTTACATCATCACTAATAACTAGTAAACTCCATTGGATAGTCAAGTATTTTGGTATAAATGATGTTTTCTCCATGAGCAGCAGAAAAGAAAATCCATTTTTGATTTATTTACCTATGCACAAGTTTCCCACTAACATACAAACATTTCCTTAAACAAAAACTCTGGAATTAGGACTGCTTTTAGGCATCGGTTAAAATAAGCTGACTAATGCAATTTCAGTGCCTTACAGTCATTGCACAAAACAGAACGCAAAGTGCCTGTTCTGAAACCGATAATCATATTTAAAAGTAATATTTGTTTATTAATTTATAATGTATATAATCATATCGTCACAACACTGCACTTTCCTCTATGCAAGTGAAGAATAATCAAGCATAACTTAAGGCTTAGGTGCAGCGTTTGTTTTTAAAAGACCATTTAAAACCAAGCTGTTAATCTATGTTTTGTTAAATAGTACACTCTATAAAGAACAGGTAATGGAATTAAAGAAGAAACATACCGAATGCACCGAACGAATGCTCAAGGGATTTTAAAATAAAATCAAACACGAAACATATCTTCATAATTATATTTTCATTTTGATAAAATTAGGGAGAAAGGTCTGTGGTGATTGTCAGTAAAACCTTTTGGTCTTTAAAGGCAGTTATCAGTTTAAGGCGCTTAAATCTAAAGTTAGTGTAGCTCTAAGCTGTAACTGAGCGTCAAAGCCTCCCTTATAGTAGAAGTGGAAAATTTAGCCTTAAGTATAGAGACAGAAGTTGTTCATCAGCTGAATTGCTCATGAGGTTCTGCTGTCCCTGGCCTCTAAGCAGTTGTCCCTATGTAGGGCACTGCTGACACTTAAGACACTTTGGGGTATCTAAGATCTCCACACACGTAAGGCTGACACAGACATTTTAAGACATCCAGCTCCTTCTCCATCTGGAGGTGATCCCATGATGATAACGGGATGCTGACACTGCCAGCAGACAGTCCCACATAGCTATCTTCAGCTCGATATGGTTCTCACCAAAGATCTACAGTGTAGAAATCCACATCTAGGACAGCTGTTTAGATTCTGTCAGGCCAGTAATGAGCAACAGACAGCTCCGAAGCACAATTTACCCGATGTCTTCTAGATACCCATCTAGAAGGGAACAAATTGTAACATAGCTCTCTACTTTGACTCAATAAATATAAGTAACAAACTCGGGAACGCACATCTATTTCCAGGCAGATAAATCTTTTTTCTTAATGTTTTCTGGGAATGTCTAAAGGAAACAAAGATCAGTAGGGGCCTTAATCTTTCTCACTTGTTTGAAAACCAACATTTCTTCATTTTCCCAAGGTTTTGAAATTTTTTAAATTTCCAGCATGTGTAAATGTTTTATCAGTACAATATTGTGAATGACAATGTATGAAAACCATGCCAACACCATCTGCTTAAAAGCCACGCTGCATAACAGCAAGTATTTTCAAAGAGTAGAGCTGCCTTGAAAAACCACCATTCCCCCCATTTTGCACAACCTCCGAACAGCAGCATCGCTATCCCACCTGCGCTGGCAACCGCTGCCACTTTTGGGGATGTACTAGACTATACTTGACAGAAACATCAAGAGAACAGAGCTCTAGAGAGTACTTTATGCAGCCTAAAACCTGGAACATTTCTCTGGCTGGCAATCGTTACACACGTTTAAAAATAACACAATGAAAAAAACCCAAATTTCCATTTGTAACAGACGATCAAGTAATGAATGAAATATGTAGACTGACCGATTAAATAGCATAGCATTTTCCATCACTCTTCTTAAACTGAAAGTCTCACTGAAACTCATCTATTCCTATTAAAATCCGATACGTACCTCACACTCCATCTAACTGCTGATGTGATCCAAGGTGACATGCAGCAATACCTTATTTGCTTTCAGAATCAGTAAGATTAATCTAGATTTCTCTCAGCCTTTCAAGTTGGATTTTTTTCAGACTCCTATAAATTATTTTGAATCAGAGTTTAGCACATTCTCTTGTTCTCTTTTTGTGTTAAGAAGATGGCATACATAACTCTAGCAGACAATTCCCAGTCCAGACAAAGTGCTTCTTCAAACAAAGATCTTTTAATGGGAACTTAGATGTATATCCAGCATGTTAACTATGCTATGTTCAGCTTGATTTCTCATTTAAGAACTAGCTATAAATTAACCATTCTAATAAATGGTTTCAGAAAATTAGGATTGAAAAGTAGAAATAGCTTCCCAAAACGATGTAGTAATGTTAGAGCTCACATACCAAATATACATGTATCTTGTAATTAAAAGAAAACTAAATGGGGAAGCGCACAGGGAGCTGCATCTCAACAGGATTTAAGTGCTTGCAATGAGAGGTAGGGGAATATAAATTTAAATTCACTTAGGCAGATGAGGAAATCAAATGTTGATTTTCACATCTCTGACATTTTTCTAAACACTGGCCTCAGGAAGAGGGGCAAATGGTGTGTGCATGTGCACGTCCACATACTGGCTGGAGGAAAAGAAAAAGAGATCAGATCACAGTAGCTGTGACTTTTCAGAAAGCTTAGTCACTGCTCTCTTTTTGAAAGAAAAAAACCCCAAAAAACCACTGAAACCTACTTTCCCAAACAAGCTCAAAAACTGTCAATACCACACATAAGAAAACATCACTCTCTAGAGGGAGCTACAATTGCAGATGAATCCTTTTATCAGTTTTATTGTTGACTATTTAAGCCAGGCCCCTAGCCAGTGTACTTGCTTTAAAGCCCTCCCCGGTCAGCGTAATGTTTTGCGATCCCACTCAAAATATCGTAACTCTTTCAATACACTCTATCTGCAGTTTGCAATTTCAATACACTGTATCTGCAGCCCAAAGCTCACAGCTGAAAATTCTCTTTCTCCAAGCTAACCTTGGGTCTTACTAGCATAAAATACTTGTCTTCGCTGCTGTAAGTTTTATTTTGAAAAAGCTTGCCAAAAAAATAAGGTCGAGTTTAAAAGCAGTGTTGAGGTGTACTAGGTTTTCTATAGAAGCTATTTATTTGTTTATGTCCATTTGTTTCTTAAATGCAGTAGAGCAGTATTTGTCAGGCTTTTCATGCTAGTAACTATTTGAAGACAAGCAGAAAATGTTCAAGACACTTAACCTAGATGATTAGAAAATTCAGATGAGATTAATATTAAATTCATACAAGATATTTGTATGCATTCAGCACAGATGTCAGAGCACACCCACTGCAGTGCTACTATTTTGACTTGAACTGTGATGTTTGATAACTCCAAACCTCTCTCATTTCCTCTGCCTAAGTGTATTTTAGCAATTGTGATCACAACTGTTGCCACCTAAACGGAGTATTAGTGTCTTAAGACACTTAGGAAAATGGATCATTTGGAACTTCCCCTCCTTTATCTAAAAAATCCTCTGCATTGAGTTACATTGGTCCTCCAGCAGAAATAACCATTTGCTGGTCTTCATCCTTAATATATATATCCATAGCTTCAATGGCATGGCAGTTCAATTTTTAAATGCTAAAATGCATTTATAAATGACCTTTCTTCATTTGTAAATAAATTTTTTTAAGCACTACATTTGAACTTTTTATCCAGCTGAAATTCCACATTATATTTCCAGACAAATATTTTATCAGCACTATTCACAGTGCAGAGGTTTAGTGATAAAATTCTCTAATCAGATTTCAATCTGAAAACAAAACATTGGCAACAGTATCCTCTTGTTGCAATAAAGGTAAGCAGGTATTTCGACTGCTCTCCTCCAGACTTTTTCTGACTGATTTGCCTTTTCTCACTCTCACAAGACAATGTCCAAAAGTAAACGGAGTTCTTCAGCTGGGTAGTACAGAAGTTTCCTTAAACACTGATGAATGTGAGGAATAATTTCATGTCCCTGAAGTAACAATCCATCACCAGTGTCACATTTAATAATCCTAGTATATTGTTTCCTTTTATACAGTGTTATGTCAGTATTGATTCATGACTATACTGCATAGAAGAGGTAATAAACTGAAAAGTGTCACATGAAATACAAAAAAAAAAAAATCAGAAATCTGGAAAGTGGGACCTATAAGTAATTCAGCACAAATTCAGCTCATTTAGTTTAATGACACAAGACAAGAGGACATAATGACAGTTTTAAGTACTTCAAAAATCTATTGCAATGACAAATGAAACAATCAGATTAGAAAATAATTCCAAAATCTCCTCCTTTTAACATATTCCAGCTATAAGGAAACTTAAGTCCTTGAACAGATTGCTGGGACAGACTGTGGACACTCATTGCTAAGAGATTGAGAGAAAACTAAAACATCTGTCAAAATGGTACAGGTACTAATTCTCTCACAGGGCAAAATCCCAGACAAGACCATTGCTTCCAGATCTATTTGTCTCTGATGCTAATACTTGATTCCATGACTTCTTGCGTATGACAATCTCTGCATCCATCAGAAAGCATGACTGGTGTAGAAGGACACCTGCACCAAACAACTTGTAACTGCCGGACTTCAAGACCTGAGAAGTTTATCATTTAGGGACTTTAACAATGAATGAGTGACACTCACAATTAAATTTGTTAATGATCATAATTTCTATAGCACTTAATCTGAAGGAGGACTGTGCCCTAAGAAGAACTGTACCTTTGTCTTTCATGACCAGAAGGTAAACCCAGGCTTAAGGGGCCTTAAGTGAGAACACAAACCACTACACTCAGCCTGAGAATCCAAGCAATTGTCCACCCAACAGTCTAGACTGAGGCAATATCAATCGTGTAACAATTAACAGGTACAGGTATTTATTTGCTTGTCTCAAAATAATAACAACACTGATAATAATGTTAATTAAAATTTTACATTTTTTTGTTTGCTTTGACAGATGAATGCATAACAAACTAAATCTAATCTAACTAAAAAAAGATTAGAAAAAAAAAATCATTATCACTGCTGGTAGTCACAACATTTACTACAGGTAAGCGTTAGAAAATGCTATAGAAATTCTTTGGATCAGAAACCTTTCTGCTCTAAAGTACTACTGCCCTCCATCACCGGGATCATGACCCACACAGATAAGGATTTGGCAAAGCTACTCCCTCCATTAGGCCCAGCAGTCCTGCTGACCCTATCTCAGAGGCAAAGCCCCAGGACTATGATGAACACACCTACAGCCATGGCAAGGACCACAACCCCCCCGTCATGCCCTCCGCGTGCCCGCAGACACGTAGCCCACCACCAGCTGCTTCCACCTCCCTTCCCAACAAGGAGAACCACCGCAGTGGGGACTCCAACACCAGCATCTTGCTGCACCTGATGAAACTGGTGGCTGCCCCAGCAGTCCAGTCCTTCAGCTTTCATCTGTGTCTGAAGGGCAATGTTTTAAAGCAGTTTGAAGGGAAACATTTCAAATGAAAGCAAAAATCAAGTCAAGTCTGAATTTCATTCCAGTTGGAAAGCAACTGCCAATGTTAATTTTTAACAGTAGATTATTTTCAATATTGCAAAATCAACAAAAAGACCTCTTTAATCTAGAACAACATACAGCCAGACATAATAGCTGCCTAACTTTTAGGATGTACTTGGAACACACACACCTTCTTTCAGCTCCTGTTTAAAACAAGCAAACATTGAAGTCAAACTCACAAAGAATTAAGCAAAAAAAAAAAAAAAAAAAAAAGGCCAAGCTGCTTTGTAACCTCAGTGAGTAAAAAGCTGGTAAAATTACTTATCCTCATCTTACTATTTTTAAATTCTCTTGAGCATTTCAAGATTGACATTACATTTTGCACTTTTATTAGAGCTGTAACCCCATTTCACAGTTTCTAAGTCTCCACAATCCCTGTTCTCAATTAGTCAGAAAGATCACGAACTTCTGATAACCCATTTTGAAGAGGTGACTCCCATTCACAACAAAGCCTGAGGAATACATGTGATGGACATCAGTGATTCCAGGATAGGTCACAATTAAGACAAAAGATACTGAATTACAATGTATTTTAAGTTTTTAGTGAAATACATAAGACTCAGCATCAGAAATAAAGATGATCAAGAACAGATATTTAAAACATTTGAGTGCATTTTTCACAAAAGCGCAGATTATATCTGGAATATGCACCTTGGAAATTACTGTTTTCCTAAAATTTGTTCTTACTTCTTTTTATATGTCTGCATTTATTAGTGACAATATTATAGATTAACATTTCACTCCATACATTTGTGAAAGACATATTAGCATCACAAGCTTTTAGAAGATCTTAACTGTAGTGTGACAATATCACTTTCTAGCAATTCAGAACACAGTTTTTCCTAAATATTTAAGTGGCATATAGCAACGTACAGGAAAGAATATTAACTCAAGGTTAATGGAAGTTTGAAAAGATGCTTTCAAAATGCAAAATTTAAAAATCTATTTTGTTTCTTACATCACAGCCTGTCCACCAAAAGCTCTTTTAAAATAGCCTTAGGGGCAGATCATTGGATTTTCTGTTCATGACATTAGCCTTGCAAAAAAAGCTATTAACAGCTGGCTCTCAATCTGTGTGATGTTAATCATTAGAAAGTAAGCAGCAATGTCTTGTTTAATTACTGCAAGCACAGTGTGTCATGAGCTAATTAGATATGATTGATTATTGTCATCCTCATGCACCTCTCAAAACATCAGACACAAATATTTGAATCCTGTAATGCATGTTTGGAAAATGAACTTTCAGAACATCACGCTGAATAAAAATTGCCTGCCTAAAAATTCTAATCAATGCTAAATAATAGTGCCACTTAGTTGAATATGTTATAATACAGACTCTATCCCAGGAAACAGCCAAGGCACAAACTACTACAAAAACCGCCTAGTTTTATTTTGATTTAGATAATATCTTTAAGCAAATTGCTGGCTTATTACTATACCTCATTTTTCAGGCAACTGGACAGCAGCACAGAATTAAATAGCCTAATATAAAGGTGCTCCTGGGCTTACAGCAGGTTCATACCAGTTAAACAAGAAAGCATAAATTTCACACTTCAAACCAAACCACTTAGCAACAGACAAAAAAAGACCACAAGAACTTTCTCTTTGGAGATTACTGAAGAAACAGCTAAGAGATTCTCAAAAAATTAATGTGATCATTTCTATTACTGGTACCATGTAGCTTACCCTGGTAGAACTTCAGCTGATTAATAAGTATTCCTGTTGATATATTAAAAAGATAATTGAAGAACTGGGAGTGTAATTAAAAGCGACCCATGCATTTTCTTAATCTAGAATAGCCAAGTATGGTTAATAGAAAGGCATCATGGTTTCTTGTAACAGAGTAGCAGGTTTTGATTCATTCCACTGTTGTTATCCTTCCCTTGTACACCGATACAGCTCCACCACATTCATTCTTTTCCAAGCTTTTGCATAAAACTGGGGTCTTTTTTCTATTTTATTAAACCACGTTGTTCTGCCAAGACCAACTAAGCAAAGCCATATCTAACTGCCTAATTACCGAATAAGGTGGGTGTAAATATGTATAGCTTCTTTCTAAATTTAAAGTGGCAAAATTAAATCCTATGGTTTCATCAGCCTAGTGCGAATTCTGCAGTGGCAAAGAAATCCATATCAATATTATAGTAAGTAGTTTCTAGTGCTAGTGGACATGGTAAGATTTAGGTGATTAGATGAATCACAGTCATACAACAGTATTTAAAATAGAGCTCCTAAGCATTAAACTACGTCTAGGGAAAACCAAACAAAATACAAAAAGAAGCCCCACAACCTTCATTTACGTCTGTAGTTGGTTTTTTTTTTACAGGCCAGTTGCTCAGCCAGACCCAGAGGTTGGAAGTGAAAATGCTTGTAGCCATGCATTTGGCTGCTAGCTTGGAAAGAAATGACACAGTCCCATTTCATGCTTTATCCAAAGACTTAATGTAATGGCATGTTTAAGTTTGACCTATATTAAGCCATCTTGTAGTCCTGGGTGCAATTCTCATTCGCAATTCTGATAAATCAGTAACTTTCTAATACTTTCTCTAATGAGCAGAACACTCCTTAAGCACACCAAACTGGCTAAAACACTGGGTATGGGTGATAACTTCTCAACAAGGAAACAACCATTTAATCACTGAAATTAATAAAGAAAAATGAAATTTAGAGGTATTATAGAGGAGAAAAGCGTAAGTTACATAACAAGATGAAAAATAAAACTGATCAAATTTATAAACCCCTACAAAAAGTAGTGACATTGGCAGAGAATGGTCAAGAAAGACAGGAGCCAGGCAGGATGATGGTAAGTTTCTAAGTTACACTTCAGATGGCAATCTTATATTCAAAAGCAAAATCAGAGCAGCCGCTAGACAGTCACTCCTAGAAGGTGGAGAAGAGTCTCATTTATAAACTGCATGTCATGCCACGAAAAAAGATGAAACGGTCTGTTTACAACTAAATTGGGAAAACAAGATGTCCTGTAACAAGAATACATTCCCAACAAACACCTACATTTACATTCTGTTCCTAAGGGAGATTAAGAATAACATCAATAGAAAAAAAGTCCTAAAGGCATATGTACATATGCATTTTGTATATAGTCAACTAGTATATATTAAACTTTACAAAAAAAGGACTTTTTAAAATGGATATACAAGATTTCAACCAATTAGTTTGATCTTGCTTTGACTTCTCCACAGTACTTACGGAACCTATTAAATAATCATTATCAGTTAGCGGTGAGCACACAGAGACAGCCTAGTCTCAGCTGAATCTTCTGCAACATGAAAGCCTTTAAACAAGCAACTATTATATTAAACCACTGTTAAATGTAAGTCACTTCCATAATCTTTTAGAATCAAGTCTGAACTAAAAAGTATTATCAAAAATCAATAAGACAGAAATGAAAGAAAAGGAATACTGAAGAAAAAATTAAAAGAAGGCAATTTTTTTAAAATCATGTTTAAAGAGAAAGAGTAGCTGCCTATGGACAAACACATCTATCTTTTGCAGTAATGATCACCACAGGTTCTAGTCCATAAAAGAATTTGACATATGAACTCTGCTCTGAGTTGATATTAAAAATCCACATGAAAATAGAAACAGAATTTACAAAAACTGTGGAATAAGGGTATTCTCTGCCCTGTTCAGTCAGGTTTTGGGAACTCTGAATTGAGAGAGAAATTAGAACAGTTTATTTACTGTTATGCAGCAGCTTTAAAACAGATGACAGATAAAGTTGCAGGTTCCCAGGCTATAAAGAGGCACCTAAATGGCACTAAAAGTGTCAGTGGCATCTACTTGATTAACTCTTTGCCCATCTGACAGACATTTATTTACATTTTTTTTAAAAAAAGGGCTTTCAGCATAAATGAGTATTTGATTAAAAGTGGGAACTGTGATGAGATAAATTATTAAAAAGGTCCAGGAACATTTTCCTAATTATATATCTTATAAAATGCAGTCCTTAGTTAAGTAAGACTATTGAACTGTGGTTACAAAATTAATTTTTCATTTTCCATTATATATGTCCAACATCTTAGGACTGGAACAGTTAATGGTTTGTGAACAGCTTCAGTACCTTTTTCTCTCTAAGACAGCATGTAAAAAAAAAATCTTTTAATGTTATGAAGGTGGAGAAGGGATTATTAATCATCCTGCTAAATGAATTTACTAATTGTACATTGTATACCACAACTGGAATCTAAATTATGCACCAGAAGTCTCTGTTCTGTCTGTACAGAAGCTATGTACATAACACGTACATTGGGCTATTTACACAACGGAGCCCAAATTATTCACATCAAATTCTAGGTACTTTGCTGAAATCACTCTGAACAGAACGTGTTATACTAACCTCCCTGAGATGTCAGCTAACAAAGATAGTTATCTCCAGAGGAATCAGAGATTAACTATCCTCTAATGCTGGATCTCATTAAGGTAGACCGATGACAAACCAATAACCCAACCGAGAAAATAGAAATTTTGAGTAAAATCTTCCCAAACAGTAAAGTCTTGAACTTCAGGGAAATTCTTTATTTAAATGAGCTCATTCAAAAATAAAACTTCAGAAACCATCATTCAAAAATATACGATTGTGAGGAAAAAAGAAGTTGCCAGTATGATCTGATGATAGACAAAGGCCAGTCTCATTACCAAACAAGACGTTTGGGTTGGAAGGCACCTTACAGATCATATCGTTCCAACATCCCTGCCATTGGCAGGGACACCTTCCACTAGACCAGGTTGCTCAAAGCCCCATTCAACCAGGCCGTGAACACTTCCAGGGATCCATCCACAACTTCTCCGGGCAGCCTGTTCCAGTGTCTCAACACCCACACAGTAGCATCCTAGAATAGTCTAGGTTGGAAGGGACCTTTCAGATCAAGTCCAACCTTCAACCTAACACTGACAAAAAACATCACTAAACCATATCTCTAAGCACTATTTTAAATACCTCCAGGGTAAGAATTTCTTCCTAATATCTAATCTAAATCTACCCCGTTTCCATTTAAAACGATTACGCCTCATCCTATCACTACCTTCCCTGACAAAGAGTCCCTCCACATCTTTCCTGTAGGCCCCCTTCAGGTACTGGAAGGCTGCTATAAGGTTTGCCTAGAGCCTTGTCCAGGCTAAAAAACTCCAGCTCTCTCACTCTGTCCTTATACCATAGATGCTTCAGCCCTCTGATCATCTTCGTGGCCTTCCTGGAACTGCTCCAACAGGTCCATGTCCTTCTTATGTTGGGACACAGAACTCCAGGTGGAGCCTCATTATAGCAGAGTAGAGGGGCAGAATGACCTCACTTGACCTGCTGGCCACACTGCAAAAAGAAAAAGTGTTCTGCGTTTTACACAGTACAAAAAGGCACAAACAGAGATAATAGAGAAGAGAAGAAAACAATGGCATTTCACAGCTTATTCATAACCACAGACCTCCTGAGCTCAACCACTTTGTGTCCTCTTCACATAGCATCCATTTAACCTGGGTTTGTCATAGCTGAACACCTGTAACTGTCAAGATCAGGTAAAGAGGACAACAAATGGTTTTAACTTTCTTCAGAAATGCCTAAGTCACGCTTACTGCATAGGGGAATCTTCCCAAGGTAGAAGATGAGCTGCGAACCCTGTTGTAGCTCCAGTTACACCAATACAACTATCATAGTTCTAGCAGCAGTACATTTTCTCCGAGCAAATGTATTCAGTGACAACCCTCTCTAACCCCCTTCATTCAGAAAAACATCCTTGAAAAAATTTAGCTAGAGGCAGTGAAATGCAAATGAAACCTGAAGACTCAGTACCGTTCCAGTTGTGACACCTGACTGCCATCAGCAGCGTCATAAACATATAGTCCTAACACGTACAAAAATCCAAATTTTTAAAAATATAAGAATTAGTAAGTAGACCATAAATCTTCAGTAAGTTACATATACATATAAATAGCCACTGGCTATCGTAAACGTAGCTTACATTTTTAGCTGGCAAAGCTTATTACACTTAAATTACAGGTGTCCATAGAGTTACTCAAAAAACTAGCTATGAATTAAAACATTATATAATTCTGATACTAAATTTTCTTATACAACTTCCTAACTCAATACTATCTAAAGATGTAAAAGTGATGGAGTCAGATGTTATAAGCTGTCTTAAATAAAAATGAGCATTCCCCAAAAGATCAATTATCTGTTAAATGAAATTTTCTTCAGTTTATACTTATAAAAGCAGCAAGTTTCCAACCTGCCAATCTCTAATAATATATTCTCTCCTGCTTTACCTATCATCTCCCTACCAAAACCTTTCTCTCATTTAGAAGAAGGTGTCTCCATAGTTACCTACACCTGCTCCAAAGTAAGCTGCCTCTGTTTTGTTTAGCTTTGTTTTTTTAAATTATCACAAAATGTCACTGTCCTTATTGCATAGGCTAGGTTTCCATTTTTGGCAGACTTCTTTCCACAGTCTGTAAAAGCAAACTTGTTTAAGAAAGGATACAGTTATTTGCCTTTCATCATGCCAATATTTCTGACTCAGTCCGCTTCATGTTAAATTAGAAATAATTCTTATTTCAGAAATACTAGAAGTGTATACTTTTTTAACTGGGACATGATTTTTGATAATTGTGTCTTGTTTACACCTGAAAAGCATCCCAAATTAATACCAAATTATTATGTAGGCAGAAATAAAAGTATGACCATTCTTGTAAATATTTAAATTTGTCATGCATGGATTCAGAAATGAGTCTATTATAATTCGTGTTATTCATATAATTGGCACTGAGTTCCAAAACAGGAGTGTCAAATTATAACATAAGCAGACATATCCCTGAATATTTTTTTCCCTCCACTGTAATGCTGAGCTTCTGGCATCATTCTCTATGGTACTCGTATTGCCTCAAGATGGGTATTTTCTTAAAGGTTTTGTTTATTTCTTCGGGGAAAAGCAATATCTTTTTTGTGCTTGTTTGATATCTTTCTATAGCCTTGTTTTCATGCATCTTGAGATAGGAAGTAGTTAGGCAAGGAAAAAAAAAAAAACAAAACAACAACAAGAAGACATAGAAAAGAAAGAACATCATTCCTATTGAAACAGTAACAGCTTTCAACCAGGAGAGACTCCTTTCCTCACAGACAAGAAACTGCCTGATCATTTAGGAGAATTTTGGATTCCTTTTGGAACATACTGATGACACAGCAATGGGGTCTGCTCTCTTAAGAAAGAATAACCACCCTTGAGTTGACAAATCCACCCTTGCAACACAGCCACAGGGAAGCACAGATCCTATCTACTTGGAATCAGCAAGTTGAAGCTGATTCTTTTAAAGATGTTTAGGTGAGCAGAAAAAATAAGATCTTAATAAGCAAGATATATATAGACATAAATTGTATTATTTTAGACTACCTGATTTTGAATGTGAATTTGATTAGTGCCAAAACCCTTCTTACATTTCAGACTGGAAAGAATACATGTTTAGGATACTGAAAAATATTTTCTTCTCTGCAGCCTGTTCTCAGAAATTAAAAAGATCATGAAATAGCAGCAGTAGGACTTGTCCTTTGTGTTAGCCAACAACAGAAAATGTGAAACTAACTAACACTGCTTTTCAAAGACAGACACGAAGAACAGCATTTGATGGACCAGGTAGATCGGTTGTTTAGCTTAATGACTTCTCAGATGCATTATTACGTGTGACACGTCATGCCCACCTGGTAGGATGGACAAGAGCACCTGAGAAACATGTAATACTAGCATCTGCAAGCACACAGTAAAAATCCATGAAAATTAATTTAATCGCTCTCTGCTGCTTTCACTGATCACCCAGTCCATTTTTTTTTCTGTCTGGATAAACTCTGCTACTTAAATCGCAGTAGTGTCTATGGCAGAAACCCATAGCACTAGGGAACTGACTATGAATATCACTCTATAAGAACTACTTCTTGTTTGTATAATAAAATTTAATTATTCATTATTCAATATTAATCTTTAACCTATAAGAAATGTATCACTACACTTTTCCTCATTTGCTATAGCTGAAAATCTCTATACACAGCAAAAAATTTCAGCAAACCTATTTTTTCTAAAATTCTCCCAGTCACCAACAGATAATTTACATATTTAAAATTATTCCAAAAACTAATTACCAAAAATTATTTTATTACTAAAAGGGATTACACACTACTCGGTTCTTAAAACCATCATTATCCTATGTAGAAATACAGTGGGATGGCCAGATTATATATTGGGGGGAAAAAAAAAAAAAAAGAAACTAGTTCTGAGTCATTCTTGTACAATACAAGTGGGACATCAGTTTATTTATCTTTTCTCAATGTTCCAATATCACAATACTAAAAAAAGTCATCATCATCTTGTAAAGGTTATTAAAACTGTCCTACATCGGTGACTCCTGCCCACCTAAGTGCCTCCATGCCTTCAGAATCACCTACTGTTGATGGCACGGATTTCATGAGGCATATAACAGCAGTTAAAGGAACACGGGAGATTACCTAAAATGCTATAAATTCTGTATGAAACAAAGAATAGATAACATGGATAGAAAGGCAGAAAATGCTATTAAAATTAAGGGTAGTTTCTAACATTTCAGTATACCTTTCATCGTGGTTTCCACTTTGAGCAATGTGCAGAGGATCTGAATTAAACACCAAACTCTCCGGCGCTGAGGGCATGAGCACCCACCACCTTTCACCAGCCGCCTTCGCAGCCATGAGCCAGGGCGCTCATTCTCCAGAAGCCACTGCCCCCTTAGCACACCAGGGCTGCGGGCTACCCATGGCCTGGGCAGACCCATGGGCTGCCCCGGGACAACACCACCTGCTCCTGCTCTACAACCAAGCAGCAGTGGCCCCAGCCTCACCGCCACTGACACCAGACCTCCTCGGCTACCAACACCTCCAGGGCCAATACGCACAAGGCAGAGAGGGGAGCACAGCCAACACCATAGGGGCAGCCCTGGGCAGTGGCAGCGCTGGAGGAAACGCTATCCCCAGGGATGTGGGCACCCTGGCAGTGAACGACCTCTCCTTGGCCACAGATGTGACCATGGAGGAGGA
>JAOQGH010000023.1:96083289-96099017 GCA_025769975.1 Gallinago jamesoni | reverse complement strand
CAGGGGGCGGGGGGCTTTCGGGGAGGACGGCGCACCTTGCCGGCTCCTGTCCAATTGCTCAGCCACCCAAGGGCCCCAAGTCCCTCTCCACAGGGCTGCTCTCCATCCCTTCACACACCAGCCGGGAGCTCTGCTTCCCAATTGCCCCCACCCACCTGCACGCCCTTGCACTTGGCCTTCTTCACCCTCAGGAGCTCGGCACAGCCTCACTCCTCACGCCACTCCAGCTCCCTCGCCATGGCATCCCCTCCCTCCGCCACATCCACAGCATCACCCAGCTGCCTCTCACCCACGCACTTGCTGCCGCTCCACTCCATCCCACTGCCTGTCTCCCTGCCCTCCTGCACTGCGCAACACTGCACCAGCTTTTCTTCTCCTGCTGGGAAAAGCCCACTTTTAGAAGACTCCAGTGCCTCAACTGCTGAAAATACCGGCTTGAGAGCCAGCTGGCGGATGGATGGGGGATTCCAGGTCTCAGCCCTTTCAAGCCCTGCCCGCTGCAGGGACAAACAGGAGCAAGGCCTGGGCATTTGACCCCGCCTGCACAACAGCATCATTTCATGCCACCAACGTCCCACTCAATAGCCATTAGAGAAGTTGGCTGCGGACTTCTCTCTCCCTTGATGGCAACGGCCCAGGGAACTCCTTGCCCCAATGCTGCACCCCTCAGCCATCCCCTCCCTTCTGGAAGCCTTGGCACTCGCAGGGTCCCACATTTGCAGTCCCCTGCTGGCAGTGCCCAGCTTCCTGCTCCTGGAACGGCCCCAGGACCATTCCTGGACATCATCTAGTGGTATGGCCATTAATACTGGTTCTTTACTACTATTGTTGAGTAGTTCCTCTTAGCCTATTCAATCGATTTCAAATTCAGCCCTCGCCTTTCCTTGCTTTCCCTGATTCCCCTCTCTGGCTGGGGAGGGCTCATCAGGTGTTACCACAGATGTTCACGTGACAGTAAACGCTTGTGGGTTTTCTCAAAGCAGGACAACTGGTCAAGGTATGAAAGAGTATTGGTCCCAGTACGGACCCTTGAGGGACACCCCTCAGGACTGCTTTCAGCTCGCACGTTCAGCCATTATCTGTGACAAGGAGCTGAGCTTTGAATGGCGGGTGGCATAACTCCACACTAAACATTCGCTTGTAGCATCATTTTGGTTGCTGTCAGACTCCAGAAATGGCCAAAAATTAGAAAGCTCATCATGTGACCAAACCTCAGCAATGTCGGACAACCAAACTTTCCAAGATTTTTTGGGAAAACACGGGGGAATGTAAACTCCTTCAGCACAAAACCCTGTACTTTTGCAGTAATAGCATCTGTCTTGGGGATCAGTATTCAACTATCAGCTAAAGCTAATAAAATAAACTCCTCTGATTTTTTTCTTAGGTACGTAAGAACGTGTAGCCATCTTAGCTGTAATGAGGAATAAATCAATAATAGTTGGTTCTGTAGGATATTAATCGGAGGAAATTGATCCAGCTATATGCTTAAAACATTAAAGCTCCAAACCCTCATGGGATGATAGCGTTAGGCAATTCCTTAGCAGGGTGCACATCACCCAAACCTTATGAAAATATTTTTGGAAAGATCCACGCGAAGTACTACATCATTAATGACATGATAGTTCAGAACACAAAGAGTCAGGAAACATGACTCCATGCCTGTCTCTGCTGGCACCCTGGTACCATGTCCTGCCTGCCTGAAACCAGCCAGTTTATTGCCTGTTGGTCTTCCAGTCTTCACTTGACTTGCTTGTGTAGGACTGTGAGCTCCTCTGTCTTGTGTTTACCTAGAGCTCTGCCCTGTCGTACCACCTCTCATAAAAAATGTGGGACTGCAGACCAATACATATTGACTGGTTGTCCTCCTCCAACAAAAAAGGCACTGGAACAAGTTGCCCAGAGAAGCTGTGGATGCCCCATCCCTGGAAGTGTTCAGGATCAGGTTGGACAGGGCTTTGAGTGACTTGGTCTAGTGGGAGGTGCCCCTGTCCGTGGCAGGGGGATTGGAACTAGATGATCTTTAAGGTCCCTTCCAACCCAAACCGTTCTACGATTCTGTGATCTTAGTTGGTCATATGAAATGCTAGGTCTTGAAAATCTCCAGAGCAGGGGTCTCCACAACCTCTCTCGGCAGCCCGTTCCAGGGCTCTGTCACCTTCACTGTAAAGAAGTTTCTTCTTGTATTTGAGCGGAACTTCTTATGTTCGAGCTTATACCCATTGCCCCTCATCCTATTGCTGGAAACCACTGAAAAGAGTCCGGCTCCATCATCCTTCAACCCCCCTTTAGATACCTGTAAACATACATGATGTCTTCCCTCAGCCTTCCCTTCTTGAGGCTAAAAAGCCCCAGCTCTTTGAGCCTTTCCTTGTAAGGGAGGTGCTTCAACCTCTCCATCCTCTTAGTTCCCCACGTTGGACTCTCTCCAGTAGTTCCCCGTCTCTCCTGAACTGGGGAGCCCAGAACTGGAGGCAGTATTCCAGTTGTGGCCTCACCAGTGCAAAGTAGAGTGGAAGAATGCCTTCCCAATGTCACCTCCCTGTGACAAAACTTTATCAGTCTCCATCAGGTACTGAACCAAAACTCAGATCTGCTGTGCAAAAAGAATATGAAGACACAGCATACACGCTCCCTGGATAGCTGAATTTTGCACAGCAGTCTCATGGATTTATTTCAGTAGTTTAATTGCAACATAACAGTAGCTTACTGGGGTGAGTCAAACTGGAGGTCAGACTGAGTATGTGTTGACAGATGTATTTTAAATCATATTAAGGTATTAATTTAAAAACAAAGTGAGCATTATAAGTTTCATATAACACTAACCTTAGCAAGGTCAGGTTTTGCAGTCAAGCAGAAAACTTTCCATACTTAAAAGTTGGCAAATTTGTCAAATCACAGCAGTTAATTCAGTTTTTACATGGATGTATAATGGCTAAAATGCAGAGCTGTCACTGCCCTAAAAACCACAACAATTCAAGTGCAATTGCATTGAATGGGAAAATAACGCATTAAGTATGCTCAACTTTTGCATTGAAAAATTAAGGCAAACAGGGGACTTGTCAGTGACTCAAAACTTGGTCACCGAGCAAATTACTTCAGTGCATACTCAGGATTTAACAGGAGTATTGATTAAGTTCAGTCCTACTACTGGAATCAACAGATTACCACAGGCCACCTGTGCCTGGCTGCGGGTGCCACACGGGGGGATCCACACCTTGGTGCCACTGCAGGACCTCCAGAGGACTTCTCTACTAGGACAAGCACCAGCACGTTGTGGGGAGTTACAGGACTAACAGTACAGGAGACATGCAGAGCTGGAGAACCCACATTTCATGCCAGAGATTTAAATACCTGGCGTGCAAATAAGGGCTGTTCACAAATTCTTGGGTAATTTAAACATTTTGGTAAGTGCCCACTATTGTGGTTTATCTATTGTATTGCTTATACTGATCCTGGAAACAGGCAGTATACCAATCATCAGTTAATTACGTATCGTTAATAAACTACTTCATTCTTGGTTTGATTTAAACAATGCAAATAAGAGGCTTTTTCCTGAAACACCTCACTGAGCTCAATCTCTGCCAGCTCCTTGTCTTTATACTCAGACATACTGATCCCAAAAGGATAAAGACAGCCAAAAAGGAGCAAAGCTTTTTTTCTCAAACACTTGGGAAAAAAACTATGCTTATGAAAGAACAAGCTTTATACTAGAGAACATACCCTCTAAAAACACATAAGCAAGTTAATTAGAGTAACCTTCAGGGCATTTAGAGCTCCTGTTCTGTAACTTTTCACTCAATAGATTGTTCATAAAGATGATGTCTAACAGAGAGAAAAATAGCTGAATCAGAAAGGAAAAAGATGCTGGAAGATGCACTAACAGCAAAATGTGAATAGATGGTAGATCATCACCCTAATGAGAGCAGAGACAGAAGGTCAAGAGTCCAAGAGTGACAAAAGACCAACATAAGGAAGAAAGTAAGATTAAAGGCTATCTTGTCCAACTAGCTAATGAATATGTACATATAAAAGAATCTATCAAATCGGTGAAAAAACTAGAAATTGGCAAAGTCAGACTATATGAATTACAAAAAACTGATAAATAAAACCATAATTAAGACAGGCTTTTAAAATTTCAACAGTAGTCATCAGACAGCACTATAGCAAAACTGATGTCACCTCACGCCACTGGTATGAATTATTAACAAAGCATGGAATAAGACGAAAATTCCAAATGACTAAAAAAAGCACAGTGTCACCCTCACACAAGCAACTGCGATACCCCAGATAACTACAATCACATTAGCAGAATATTATATCCAAGTAAAATCACCATAATCTCATATTAACACATTGGAAAACAAAAAATGTCACAGTTAAAGGAAAACATACATCTCAAAAAAACTTCCATTCTTAGAGAAATTCAAAAGTTAATTTGATAAAGGTAAGCACATAATGGGATCTACTTACAATATACATGCTGGCACGCTTATAACTCTGTAGTGCACTGGTGATAAAAGTTATTCCCTGAGCAGAAAAGCTGATATTACTTGGTGTTACACAGAATTTCATCCAATATACTCATAAACCGCCCTTCTTTTCATGTTGCCACTTTATGCTGCTCTTCCTTCCCACTATTCCCCCATTCTCAACTTCTTTGGGCTGGGCAAGTGGCTGGACATGAGTATATGCACCAGGGTGTCCACGAGCATAAGCACCACCCACGCAGACCAAGCGTAAGGCTGATGTAAAGGCACTTAACCTAAATGCCCTAGTAAAGGCATTAGTTGAGCTTCCTTTAACAAGTTAAATTTTTGACAGATTCTGTATTTGTTTGGAAGTAACTATTAAACAGTCATGGAGAGAAACCAAAGGAAAGGCAGGAGGTAGACTAAAGGACAATTAGATCAATGGACTGAAAATTGGCAAGTTCACAAATACCTTATATTTATGTTAAAAATAAAAGCTACCACAAAAGCTTGGAAGAAACAAACCATAATTCATTAAATAATTAATAAATAAAAAAAACTTTGTTGGGGAATTATAATTGAATAGTGTGATTTTTAGTAACTTTTGATGATATATAAAGTTATATATCAAAGAACATATTGGACAATCAAGAAGGAACTTTAGGAAGATGCAAGTTATAACAGCTATACAGCTCAACATTACCATCCAATGCAACACACTTAAAAAAAAAAATCTTTGATGTAATAAGAAGTGACTCTGATAACTACATGTATCTCTGCATAGCACATGTAAAGCCCAAAACACTCAATTTATGGTGTTACATGTCAAAAAAATTAAAAACAAGGAAAAAGCTATAAAAATCATATTCCTTCAAGAACTCAAGGATAAGAAAAACATAAAACACTCCTAGTGTTTAATCTTAATCTGTTAATCAAAAGAAGTTTAGAGATCTTGACTATTTTGCATAACTATCTTTAAAGGTGAGAGGAATAGCAAGACCAATGCCTGGCATTTAAAAGTATGTTACAGAACATTTGACAGTAACGTAACTGAGATGTGCAGACAGATTTTTCTCCTGGGTTTGTCTTACACTCAACCACGTGATTCCGTGAAAACAAGCATCAAGTTTAATAGAGAGGTAAGCGGTTAAAGTTAGAGTGTGTGAGATCAGAATTAGTGACTGATCGCATTCTTTACACCTAAATGCTTTACACAAAATCTATGCTTTCCAGTAATTCCAAAACTAATTAATGTCTCCTGTGTTTATTTTCTACTAGTAATTTTAATCCAGAAAAACTACTGAAAAAAAAATCACTATGCACTATTTCATAGTTAACAGTTTCCTTGTCATTCTTATCATTTATACTCAAGAGAAGAGCAAGGAAGATATTTAAGTAAGTTTCAATATCAAAATTCCATTCAAATTTGCACTTATGGAATCATAATAAAGGACTGTTATTTCTGTATTTAACACCACAGCCAAGTAAACTTGATTCGTTCTTTTTAATACCATAATCTATAATGCACTATCTTTAACACACTAACAAAGTTGTGACTCAGACAGATACAATGACACAGTGGTTATAAAGATTCTTCATGGGAGTACATGAACTACACACCACTATAATGTACTGCTGTCCAGATTTACGGGGCCCCCTGTAAGCAGAATTTAATACAAACTATTTCACTTCAATGCCACAACGTTTCTCTAATAACATCCTTAAGTCACTACAATGATTTTTTTTTTTTTTTTTTTAAGCCATACTCTCTTAAGTACTCTCTCAACTCATTCTTTCAACTTTACTTCCTACATATAAAGCATCTTGCTGATTTCTTGATGAAGCTTTCACATCAGCAACATTGGCATGTTCCAGTGGTCACAAACCTCACCCTGGCAACAAGACATACGTAAAATAGACATTCCTGGGCTGCCTTCATACATCTTAAATACATACTCCAATATCATTCAAGACTCGATAATCAGTAACCACTAAAGATTTCAATTCAATAAACTTAAGAGATGGTATTTCAGAAAACTATTCAGACATATTTCCACTGTTTCTTTGACTTTATATATAAATGCACTCTCAAAATTCTTGGAAGATCAGAATTTCAGCAATTCAAGTTCAAAGTTTCAGTAAGCAATAGTCCTGTCAAGAGGCTGAGATAAGTAGCAAGGCCTTAACTTCCAAAATGGATGTCCCTTATTTTCTCAGTATTTACGTAAAAATTCCGTGGGTCCTTTCCTCACTCTTGATTCTCACATGAAAAAACATCAAATGTCCAATTTCATAGGCAGATATTTTCCAGAACCTGCTACATTTTTTTCCAGTTTGCATCTTCTACTTTTTGTGAAGCTCTCCAAATTTTACTCTTCATCTAGCTATCCAAAACTGAATCAAAAGATGAAAGATTAGAAATCTTTTTTTTTTAACTGCAAAGAAACACTACAAAACTTTAGAAATCTGTGGAAGAATGATGATGATTTCAGATGAAAGGAAAAAAACCAGCCATTTATACAGAGATTACCATGCAGCTGAAAGCACCAGCCACAAACAGGTGGAATAAACACCAGCAAAAGTATATTAAAGCATGAAACTTGACTACAATTGATAATAAACCTATGCCTGTTCATACTACATCAGAGGACGTTTTGCAATCTTTTAGACAAGATTAAAAAAATAGGAAATACTGAGTTTTATATGAAGCTCTCAACAACTGCTGCATGAACCTTCTGCTAAATAAAGCATTACATTAGTCACATTAAAAAGCAACCTAAGCAGTTAAAAAAAAACAACCCCCCAACAAAACCCCAAAATTGCATGCTTTGAAATTACTTTGCTCTGCTTCTAGCTGTTTGAAATTATAAATTACTTGATAGACTGGACATACCACCAAAATGTGTATTTGGACAAGTTCCCTAACCTTAATTCAGAATCTTCCTTTTTGGAAAGAAAAAAAAAAAGCAGGTTTTTTAGTATTATTTTGTTACATCAAAATATCTCTTTCCAAAATAAACTAGTCACAGGAAAGACTAGGAGACATAAATTGTCCCTTAATTGTCCCATAGCACTTATTTGCTAGCACTATTTAAACTGTACAGCATTACCTTTAATTAAGGACTAATTCAATTTGACTTCACGGGCACAGTTCTGTCTATACACATTGCTGACAAAGCAGGATCAGTATTTCCCCTCTTTGGAGTCCAATTTTGTTTTCCTTCAAAAGGTTTGTTAGCTCATCCATTGGGCATACACTGCAGTGACTGCAGACACCGGCTCTGAATTTTCACAAAAACCTTCTTACCTTAATTAAACTAGAAATTGAAAATAGATATTCTCATGTATGGCAGGCGTGTTGTATTTAATAAGCACAGGGAAAGTAAACTACTTTTAAGATCCAAACATTACTGAACATTTAATAGCTGAAACCACCCGGAGCGAGCTGGTATAGCAACAGCCTCCTTTAGGAAAATTATCCTCTTCTCCTGAAGTACAGGTAGTGGAACTGTTTGTTTTGGGTTCTTTTTTTCATGAAGACTTTATTTCAGCATTTTCTTGGATGACTGCAAAGATGCAATAAAACAATCTGGGGAAACCATACAAACATTAGATGAAAAGAAGGCCAGAGTTTAAAAAAAAAAAAAACAAACCACCACTCCCCCACACATTCCATGAATAAAAAAATTGCTTTATAAAACTTAGATTGCCAATATTTCAGTAATACTTCAATATGAAGTGATTTACCATTGCTATATTTTACATTTTCTGAATTCCTTAGAGTAAAAAAAAATTGTAATGAATTTTGTCTTCCTTTATTTTTTCATCTTCATCTTGTCCTTTTGTTTCAATTAATCTTTGTCTCTATAAAAAGCAGAAAATAAGTTGATGTTTTAAATAAAAAAAAAAAAATCAGTTAAATTTTATTTATTCCTATCTAACTCAGAAATAAAGATTAAATTTTATTGGCAAATTTTCAAACTGAGTACATCTCCAATTCAGAGAACGTTCCCCACCAGCAGGTGTCAGTTTTAATAGAAGTCAAACTTTGCCAAGGTTGACAAGTGTCATTTTCACTAACAGGTATTTTAAATATATATTACTTGGACAAGGTGTTGAAAATATAAGCAGCATTTTTAGAAACTAAATCTGAAATAAAGATTAATGCCATCTTTATTTAAATTTTAAATGATAAAGGGCAGTGCTGTAGCCAAAATACATATTCAGGGGGTGAAGAAAAGTAGTAACTGAATGGAACAGACATGTACTTCCTAGAACACCTGCCTATTCGTTATTATTTGCAAGACAAATGGAAAACAAAATATGGCTAAGCCATACTATTTAACCTTGCTGAGATTTCTTAGAAAATTATTAGTGTCATATAAATACAAATAAACTTTTGCTGAAGCTCTTCCCTTAGGAAGAAGCAAAAACGTAAGAACACTGCTTTGTCAAAGATTCTAAGTGTTATTATAATTTATATACCCATATTTTTACAAAGTATAAAAAGGAGCTAGAAAAATATGTCTTAATGAAGATTATGTTCTTACAGCACTGTCAAAAATATGCCAAAAGCTGCTCAGAAATCAAATTGAATAGCCAGTCCTGTACATTCCATAGAGGTTACATTCATCCTGAAAGATACATTGTAGAGAATTCAGACTAAGGAACCCTGGAATTGAGGAGGACACTGAAATGCAAAAAAAAATGAGTTAGGCACTTGCATGGATTGTGTCCACTGCCTCCATCAACAAACAGGGCAGACAAAATACGTCAAAATAGAATGATGGCTAATGTTACTCTCTTCCATTATTTCAATTACACAACCAGCATTATCCCATGACTGGACTGGAGGAAAAAAAAGGAAACTATTTTAACTAGTTATTTTCTACTCTGTATATAAAACACTGACATTCACCACTCGAGATCTCCAAGATCTCTTCATGCAGAGGGCAACAGTCCATACCTGAAGCCAAACCCAACAATTTGCTGTGAAAGAACAAAAGTCAAGGAATGAGTCCTTTCCTCATTCCCCAAGTTCCCTGAAAACCCTTGTGCAATTCTCACTTGCAGTACTCGGGTAAGTTCTCACCTGTCTGTGCTTCAACTGGGTGGTGACTGCTACTCCAGCCACTTGTCTTAAAAAAAACAGGGCTTTTCCCCATAGGCTCAGAGATCTTCTAATTGGAGGAGGAGCAAAGGCAGGTAAAACCAAGGCAATTCGTCACCGTTCCCTTTACAGCTTTTAAAGTCTCCATGAGAATAGAAGGCACAGCTACCAGGGTTTATCTGCAGATCTTCCCAGATCACACCCGTTAGTTTCAGTGGGCTTCAACGTCTGAAAGGTTTTAGTGAAAAAAGTCTTTTTTGCTGATGAACATCATAGTCAAGCATAATCTGCAATCCGCCACTGGTTAGGAAAAAAAAATGCAAAAAAGCTAAGTGCTTCAGACTTCTGTTTTTACAGAGAAAATCCTTTGTCTTTTTACATCCACCTGGCATTTTTATTCAAGTCCTATTTGCTGGGTCAGCCAAATAGGTTACGATAAATACATTCAGAAGAGACAGATCAAATGTCTATTACCAAAAGAAACAGTAAGTGGTTTGTTGCATTGAAGGCATTTAGTCTGAAAGAGTTTGCATTACAGCTTACTTCAATTTTTTTTCCAAGAAGTCGTCTGCCATACTTATAATGAACCATTAGCAAAAGGAAGATAGTAATCCAGTGTGCATGAAGGCAGCTTTCCATTCTGCTTTACCTTTACACACACAAACAAAAATACTAATAATGCGACACAATACCACTGTATGAAAACAATTAGAGATTAATAATAACATGGTCAAGAAAGAACTCTTGGTATATACAATCCAGTTATATTCCACTGCATTATATTTCTGTCACTTGATCAATTTGTAGAAGATCATAATGAATCAAAAAGTCATCCACAAAATATAATGAAGACATTAGAGCAGGAAAAAAAAAGCGAACCGATACTTCATTGACACTGTAGCAGCACTATAATTATCAGCATGCTTTGCTTCATTAATCTTCCTCCTTTCAAAATGAAACACTTGGTTTCCTCTATTGCATACCCCTGCATGGTGACAGCTCCATAAAACGCTTGTGCTTGGCTCTCAGTATTTACACAAACATTTGTGCCTTGTTTAAAAGCTATATTAACATTTATAATTGAGTTATTCAACAAAAATGCTACTATCAGCTAGTTGTTTGGGCACGTGATGTTGTCATCTCCTCCTTCTGCACTGTCTTTCCATAATGCAAGCCCCTAGTTTGGCAGAGCGGGAACAAAAAAACCTCCTACCCATTAAGATTTTTCATGGACCAACATTAATTATTTGTATAATCCCACTTTCAGTTGAAAACATTTTTAAAGGGCAATATGCTTCCATGATTCCCCATCTGACCAGATCAAAGTTGGGAAACTACTGCTGCAAACACTATGGTCAGAGCTTCCCCTCCAGCACTGTTCTGTGGTGGGATGCTGGGATGCTGCTCTCCACGAGGGACGGTGGCAGGACCAAAACACCCAGCTTCACAGCCCTTCCCAAACAGCCTTCCACTATGCCACCAGAGAAAACATCCAGCATATACCCCTAAAACAGGATGAGGGATGTTTGACAGGCTGAGAGAGCTGGGCTTGTTCAGCCTGGAGAAGAGAAGACTCCGGGGAGACCTCATTGCAGCCTATAATATTTGAAGGGAGCCTATAGGAGAGCTGGAGAGGGACTCTTTGTCAGGAACTGTAGTGACAGGACAAGGGGCAATAGTTTTAAATTGGAAGAGGGGAGATTTAGATTAGATCTCAGGAAGAAATTCTTTACAGTGAGGGTGGTGAGGCAATGGAACAGGTTCCCCAGGGAAGTTGTGGATGCCCCATCCCTGGAGGTGTTCAAGGCCAGGCTGGATGGGGCTTTGAGCAACCTGCTCTAGTGGCAGAGGGGTTTGAACTCGATGATCTCTAAGGCCCCTTCCAACTCTAACCATTCTGTGATAAAACTGCACTACCAGGATAGCACAAATAGATGGTATTATCTACCTGATTGTTTTAAAAATACTTAGAATCACAGAATTGCCTAGGTTGGAAAGGACATTTCAGATCATGAAGTCCAACCATCAACCCAAGACTGACAAAAAAATAATAATTAAAAAAAAGTCACTAAACCCATCTACATGTACCTGTCTTTTAAATACCTCCAGGAATGACAATTCCACCACTTCCCTGGACAGCCTGTTCCAACACTTGATAACCCTTTCCATGTGAAGTTTTTTCCTAATATCCCATCTAAAGTACTCCTGGCACAACTTGAGGCTGTTTCCCCTTGTCTGATTCCCTGTTACTTGGGAGAAGAAACCAACACCCACCTTCTAGAACGAAAAGAAATTCTTTTATCACACAAGAAGAAATATGGAAAACCTCACCTATCTTACTCTAATATACTGGTCTTGAATCAGTACCTTCATTACTAAATTAAAAAAGATTCAAATAACAAGAAAAAGTATTTTCATAGAAGATATTTTGTTAGCAATATAAAAAAAGGAATTATGATGAAAACTTAGGTAGACACCAAAAGGAGAACAGTGTACCTCTCTGAAGCATATTACATCTGCCCAAATCACTCTTCTATTAAGTACCACACAAAGGATCTAAAAGACCATATTAAGTATATTATGTAGGCCTATAATGAAAGAAAGCCACCTCCAATCGGCAATATGGAGCTATGTGCTGTATCACAATACAATAGAAAGACTGAAACTAAATATCAGAAGACTCTTTAGAAAATAATTATTTTAACTAACTATTGATACTAATATTTTCTATGGTCCAACTTTTTTTAAAGTGTAATTAATGTTGCATTCATCTAACTAAAATGAGAAACACTAATTATATAAGATTGTATGATAAACTGTATTTCCCAAGTGTTTTAGCATCTGAACAGGTTAAAAACCTAGCACCAGCACTAATACATACAGAATAACGTAATGCTGCAAATACAGAAAAACACAGCCTAGTGTGATCACTGTACGCCCTGCCAAAAAACAAGATCTCTCTGTGGGTGTGTGTTTTACAGTAATACCTGAAAAAAGTTCAATATTTTAGAGTTCACACAAACATATATGTAAGCATTTCTGTTCACAAAAACATACTACTGAAACATTGTTAAAGTTGGGAGAAAGAAAACTAACAAGCAATAACTAATTAATATATTGCTAATTTTCTGCCACAACCTTCAAGAACATCTCCTAAATTATACTACTCCTCCCAAACACATCAGCATTTTCATTACTAGAATGAGAACATGGAGAGTCTTTAATTTATTCATCCATATTGCAAATTAAAACCTAATGAATCAGAAAGCATTATTTAAATATACTGCAGTCCTACCAAAACAACTGTAGGGTGAAAACAGCCACAGAGAACCCAGGATGCGACAGAGAAAGTTCAGCCACAGTCTTTAATCTTGTTCCCCCAGGAGCAAAGGATTAAACGTGACAACTTATTATGAATTCTTACTCTGCTACTACCACATCAGGCATCTCCTTCATCTCTACTGCTTTTTATTTCTATAGAGAGAAAAAAAAAGAAACAACAAAAAAACTTGAAAAGTTGTCCCCTCCCAGTCACAACCAAAGAGCTCTTATTCCCAGCTTGTGTAACCATAAGAAAGTCTAGATAGGAGTCTACAATTTAACGGCTCCTTCACTGGTTTGCTCACTGTGGTATATGATTATCCTCAAGTAAACAGAGATACATTATGGAAGAGATAAGCCAACATACACTCGTCGCAGTGCAGAATGGTGATAGGCAGAGTTACTGTGGAAAAAGTCATCCACTTTAAATTCACATACTGTTTGCATCTTCAAGATTAAAAAAACCAAGTATATTCAAAATTAAACAGCTGATTGTATAATAACTGTTAATACTCCAGTAGGAAATAATATGGTAAACTCAGAAGCACTGTTTTCAATTACATAGCAGAAACAACCAATGATGCTGGTGTCAATTATTTGAGTCTTTCATCATTCCAGCTGTAACTACTCTTTGCAAAAATAGTGATGGCATAATAGGTACTATTTTAAAATAATTTATGAACAAAACAGCTATTTGTTCACATCTTACATCTCCACAAACCATAACTAACAGATCTATTTTTGACATAGGTGTGAATGCAGGTATATGCACCCTGTGAAGCCCCTCGCCTACTACACATGTTCATACAGCCTCTAAAAGCCTACGTAAACCAGACAGAAATGCATTATTCAGCATTTGCTGGATTTGTGAGCAAGTTACCTAATTTAGACCTAATAATGGGAGGCTCTATCACCCTAATTAGCATCAGTGAGAAACAGCAGCTATGTGATTGACAGAAGAGAACGAGAACAGCCCAACAGATGGGAAATCAGCACATTTCAAGGTCAAGAGAGCAGCTCAAGTTCGGATGGAAGCATCTCCTACATATGCTGATGTTATAAAGAGGTTATTCACCACTAACTCTTATATAGCAAATATAACTGTAAAGCTTTAAGCACTACTCTTGGTTGTACAGTACAGTATAAAACATGCAGACGTTCTTCTGAATAAGCACAATCTATCTCTCTACTCTCTCTGTCAATATGCAAATGGACTAAGAAGTAGCTTTAATCTTATTTCTGGTAACTGACTACTGCAGAGTCTCATAAAAAACGTCATAATACAAACATGAAGTTTCACTTCAAAGAACAATCTTAAAATGCCTTGCGTTTCACTGATCAACCAACTCACCTTCACAGCCCTTGAAGGAAACGAAGTGCAGAAATTGTCTTGCGTGTACACTGAGGATTAAGGATCCTGTATGTGGCAGGTAGTTCGCTGTTTGCATTTATAGAAATAGAAGACTTTAATCTCTATCTTTCACTTTTGCTCTGAAATAATAGTACCACTGTTGTCGATGGCAGCATGCTCAGAGTAACAATCTTGCCTTCAGTACTTATTTTGCTAATTAAGATTTTATCATTGGGGAGGGGGTACTCTTTGGTTTTAGGTTTTATTTGCTCTAAACAGATGAGCTTGTTTTGCTGCTTATTTTGTAAAAAAAGACCTAATAAATACCTATTAAGAGCTCCCCTCCACAGTCAGACTCTGATTTTAAGTTGCAGACCTGTAAGACATAGGAATCAAAGTTAAAGGTATTGCAACAGTAAATATGTAAAGGCTTGTAAAGTTCCTCATATTTTTTTTTAAATATTGAATATTGCATTTAAAAATATTTGTTATAGATTGAGCCATCCAACAGAACATGTTCTGGCATTTCTGAATGAACCAGGAAGTACTCAAAATTTTACTATTTATTTATACATACACATAAATTATTTTATTTATTTACATATACACATAAATATGCATGCATATCCCCAACAGGAGATCTTTCTTGAAGAAGTCAAAGTGAATTAATGAAAAAATTTAGACCAAAATGTGATCTTTCTACATGCTTATGTGCAGCAGACCACTTTTGCTTTTGAGATTCAGAATATGTATAACACAAAGATACAGTAAAGTTAAGATACTTAACTTCCCCCTAGAGTTTTTGTTTAAGAGAGCTAAGTGTTCTTGAAGTTGTAAACAGGTGCTACGCCAAAAGCCACTGATCAAATCAAGAAAGCACTGGTTCTTTGTGAGGTCTGTTTTTCTCCCCAGTTGCCCTGATTTGAGGTGAGGGAGTTCTGTTTGGTTCTCATTTCATCTTTCATTTGCTGGTTCTAACAGGGACAAAGCAAACTTGATGAGCTACTAGGGGTGAAATGCAGCCACACACCCTCTGGGGGTCCTCTTGTCTCCCTTGTCTTGCATTCCCAGCTCTGTCACTTCTATTACTTCTCAGTTTCATCCTCCTATATCACAGAATTCCTTTTTTTCTGAGTTACAATGGCCAGATTCTCTACCTGTTTTGCATCAGCGTATCATTTTTCCTATCTTTTGCCTTGCTGTTTCTTTTTTGCCATCCCAAGGGAGAAACATTGGGGTAGCAATATAGATGACTGCTTAAAGGGATTGTATAAAGTCATCTAGATCTGGAGTGCTCCCAGAACCATAGAATCACAGAATCATGGTGGTTGGAAGGGACCTCAGAGATCATCGAGTCCAACCACAAAAAAAAAAAACAAAAAACAAAAAACAAACAAACAAAAAAAAAACAACAACAAACCATCACCCACCCACACAGCAGCCCACGACAAACCAATAATCTTGGGCACTAGAGCAT
>JAOQGH010000023.1:96044457-96083041 GCA_025769975.1 Gallinago jamesoni | reverse complement strand
CGTCCAGATCATTGATAAAGATGTTGAAGAGAACCGGCCCCAGTACTGAGCCCTGGGGGACACCACTCGTGACCGGTGGCTCATGACAGGCTGCATTTGTACATAGTGTACATTTGTACATGGTGTAGCTGCTAGACAGCTTCTACGTAACTGTTTTTTTCCAATTATGTCACTTTTCTACCCTCTTCTTCTGACAACAGGAGAAAGTCAACTACAAAACAAACACGGAAATTATGAACTGAAGGTATGGGACCACTTACCTAAAATTAAACCATTACAACAATAATTAAGCAAGCAAGAATTAAAAAGTAGAATTTACTATGCATAAAATAGCACTGTTTTGAACAGTGGTCTGTTCAAATAAAAACGACCCTGCCATTTTAGCAAATTATTGGCTATGCAACTGCCTGTATCAAGAAATTTAAGTCTTAATTCAGTCAACGTTAATTTTTCTGCATAAAAAGAATACGAGGTTCAGATCCTCAGATCCCCTCTTCCTTTTCTGGGGAGTTCAACTTGGTGAAACTAGTAAGACTGAGGTGGTAACTAGATAGCAAAGCACATAATAAAATTATTTCTATAATTATGGGAACTGCAAAATTTTCACAAAATGTTTACCTCTAGGCTTCGCGAAGTGTATGAAATACAAAGGATTATATTTCTATACTCCAATGACCTTACCAGTGCAAAAGAAGAGACTGGAAAGAAGCAATTAGATAGGACATATGATTTGGAAAGTCATTTTTGTTTGGGGGTTTTTTTGGTTGTTGTTTTTTGGTGGCTTTTTTTTTTTTTTTAAATGCTGGATGTCCCAAAGTAGTCACTGGCTTTTATTATTTCCTGGCGAAAATGTAACTCTTAATAATATATATAGCTAGTACTTTCTGCAAAATTGTGCCATTTACT
Organism: Gallinago jamesoni; assembly: GCA_025769975.1. Taxonomy (NCBI): domain Eukaryota; kingdom Metazoa; phylum Chordata; class Aves; order Charadriiformes; family Scolopacidae; genus Gallinago; species Gallinago jamesoni. The sequence goes on along the minus strand of JAOQGH010000023.1, from coordinate 96,082,135 downwards.
AAAAAAAGCCTGTCAAATTTTCCATTTAGAAAAGAGAGAAGAGCTGTTTTGACAGTTTTATGCTGTCATGTCTAACTTACATGGCAGACAGTGGCACTATGGAGTGATTCAAGTTGTGTTCTCAAGACCTGCAAGGAGTTTAGCAGGTTTTCCATTGTTTTTAAGTAAAGAACATTGTTTTTTCTGAAATATTTTTGGTAACTTTTTTATATTTTAAAATACCATTTCACAAAAAGACAGTTTCTTCCTTTGTGGAAATTGGCTTTTTAGTTAATTGCTCTGTGGGGGAATCAGCTGGTACATGAATTCAGCAGACCACTGCAATGGGTGGGGTGGGTCCCGTGGGGAGAAAGTAGCTGGGCTTGTGCAGCCTGGAGCAGAGATGGCATCAATGAGACCTAACAGCTGCCCACCAGTGCCCATGGGGACATTAGTGAGCAAACCAAGCCAGGCTCTTCAGCTGTACACAGCAAAAGGACAAGAAATAGGTATAAATTGGAATATGACAGGACATAAAGCAACACTTTTCGCCTGGAAACAGTGGAGCACACTGCCTATGGATTTTGTGGGGTCTCCACCCTTAGAGGTTTTTAAGAATTGACTTAATACAAACCTTAGGAATCTGGTTGGATCTCAGAGCTGACCCTGCTTCAAGCAGGAGGTTGGACTAGACCCCTTCTGAGATCCCTTCAACTTAAATGACCCTATCAACCTCCAAAAAATGGAGAAAGCACTCTTCTAGATGCTTGTGTGAAAATATGCTAAAAGAAACAATCAAAACCAGCAGAAACCTTTTTAATATTCAAGTGACCTGCAAAGTTTGTTGAGTGTTTTATGACACTGTGGTATCTAAGAATTATTGTATCTGCACATCCTGAAAATAGCCTACTAGTATTTTGGAATCTTTGGCATATAGCATTTTGGTGTTTTTCTCAGAAAATAAATTAGTCAAGCTTAACCTCACTGCACTGAGCTCTTCACAATGTAGCGGACAACTAGTGGCATCCTTAGATTTAATTTTCATCTGCAGCTTTTCTGCAACTGAGTGCTGAAGAGGAGAGCAACTGCCCAGATAACTACAATCTGACACCCAGCAGCATAACAGCACTGGTGCTTCACACTAATGCTGTGATGGTGGGAGAAGATGACCATGCAGAAACCACTACAAAAGCAAAGCACTGCTTCATTGTCCCCTGCCGTGTTATGTACCAGCAGCCCTTCACATCATCCTAAGCATCACCTGTAAGTGCAGTCCACCCCCCTCATTACTATTGCCTCTGAAGAGTGAAGTTCAAATCACGTTTCTCATTTTCTTTAACTCAAGGCTCAATGGCCTCACTGGATCTGTAGCAGTTGATGAAAACACACAGCTGCTTAACAAATGAAGACGCCAAGGACTGTTTGCCTTCACACCACAGCCCTTCAGAGAAGTACAGTTAAATTTACTAGAGCAAAAGCTGGTCAAAGCTATTCTTCAGAGCATTAAAAATAATAATAATCCTGAATCAGTACCTACTCCTACCTACTCCGGTGCAATCAGTTCCACCCTTTTGAAAGAAGTTTTCCACTAAGTTCTAGCACATTACCTCCCATAATTCCTGCAGGAAGCAAGCACAAACCACTATTCACCAGCAAGTAGGTATCTGTGATCCGTTCCTTTGTTGATACTCAGGCTGTGCCGATTCACCACGGGGTGTGCTCATCTTAATAGTGATATGAGCAGCTCACCCCAGCTACAACAGCTGCTTTTACTGCCTGAAGAGCTATTTTTTATCCAAGCCCAGCAGCTAGTGTACAGAGAACTATTACCTACCGCCTCAGACTTTTTGCCGAACAAAAAAGCAACATGAAACTTAGTCCCCTCATGAGATGGCTGCTCTTCACCTTAATAACTGTAGGAGCTCATCTTGTACCTATTCTGGTTTGAATTAATCTTTCCAAAATACATGATTAAAACAGCACAGTATATGATTTATGCAAATATCCTGTAATTCCTAATATAAACTATTTCTCCACTTCTGCATTTGCAATGTCTGAGTTTCAAGCTTATAGCAATGCATATAGAATTCCTTAAATCCCCTTAAAATTCACTACTGACCTTGCACTTTTTTAGCATTAAATTTCACCCTATTTTATTCTGTGACTCTTAGTCATCAAGATTTTCCCAGATACAGATTTAATACCATCTAACTTTGAATCATCAGTAGCTTTGTTGATTTCACTGGCAGGTTCCATCATCCTCCTTCTGAGGTCATTAATGAAAACATAAATTTTAAGATAAGTACTTTTCCCTAGCAGAGTACTTAATGCTTCAGTCCTCTGGTGTCTTCTGTACAGCTATTGTCTTCGCATTTTTACAATTCTTCTCCAATTACAAATTCTCAATTACAAAATTTTCCACCCTGATTTTTCCATCTGGAATATTATCAAAAACACTTTTGTAGGGCTGATACTAAAGTTCCATTATTCAACCCATATAAGTGCTTTGACAGAAAATAGGTTAACTTATATAATACCAACATCTTACATTAGACCTCAAAAACATAAATCTACTTGTTTGGCAAGGCACCTGGCACTACATTAGACAATATCAAATCCAATTAAAAATAATTTTATATTTTTGGAACACCTCTGAACTAGTTTTTTCCTGGGTAAATCACAAAAAATTTCCCAACAATTCAAAACTATCTGTTTTCCTCTTGACTGCACAATTTACACAGCCAAAGAAACAGAAGCCAAAGAAATCTAGAGTCCACTGACTTGGAATCCATTCCAAGGGGGAAATGTAACAGCTGGGACTTTTATATTCCAGTTGAACAGTATTGCATGTGTTGAGCCTTATCTATCCTAAAAAAAAGAAACGGTTTGGTTTTTTTTGTTTGTTCAGGTCTCTTCACCATTCAACTACATCAGCCAATTCCCTCAGGACTCTGGGATGCATCTCATCAGGTCCCATAGACTTCTGTGAGTTCAGGTTCCTTAGGTGGTGATGAACCTGATCTTCTCTTACAGTGGGAGGGACTTCGCTCGCCCACTCCCTGCCTGGTGGTCCATCCACTTGAGGGGTGTGGGGGAAGAGGTCGCCAGTGAAGACTGAAAAGAATTTCAAATTATTGGCCCAGTATAAAATATCTTTTCTTTAATATAATTAGTAAAACATCTTTTTTTGTTTCTCCTTGTGGCAACAGTTTGCTCAGTCCCCTTTCTGTATCACCAATGCTAAAGCTTTTATTATCTTCTTTGGTCCTAGAACAAACCTAGACAGAACAAGGCTTGCCAACCTGGCTTGAGCAAGGCCAGAAGTATTCCCTTTTCAGTTATTTCTCCATTGTATTTTCAGTCCCCTTGGTGTTTCTTGGATTGCAGCAGCCATATTCAATTCAGTTCATAGCTGCTAATTTCAAACACACCAACTCCAACAGTCTCCTTTAAATCCTCACACACAGAGAGACAAATATAAAGCATCTGACAGTCAAAACAAAAAATAGTATACTGCTTTTTTTCTTCATGAATTCTTACAGATGCAAAACAAAGCCATTACACACTAATTAGCTTTCTCTGAATAACACAGACCATGCTATTTAATTCCAAAATACATTCAGGTGCATGTAGTTCTGTTTCAAAAGTAGCCTTTTATGGAAATCACCAGCTTCTCTGAAGAAGTTTTGAAGCATTGTGGTGGGTTGACCCTGTCTGGACACCAGGTGTCCACCAAAACTGCTCTATCACTTTCCTCCTCAGCTGGACATGGGAGAGAAAATATAACAAAAGGTTCATGGGTCGAGATAAGGACAGGGAAAGATCAGTCACCTATTACCTTTATGGGCAAATAGACTCAACTTGAGGAAAATAGTTTAATTTATTACCAATCCAAGTAGGATAATGACAAAAGAAAAACAAATCTTAAAAAACAAAAGAACAATCCACTTTCCCTACACCCTTCCCTTCCTCCCAGGCTCAGCTTCACTCCCAATTTCTCCCCCCAGGTGGTGCAGGGGGATGGGGAATAGGGGTTGTCCTCATTTCATCACATGTTATCTCTGCTGCTCCTTCCCCCTCAAGGGGAGGACTCCTCACGCTGTTCCCCTGCTCCAGCATGGGGTCCCTCCCATGGGAGACAGTCCTCCACGAACTTCAACTTCCCACAGGTTGCAGTTTTTCATGAACTGTTCCAGCATGGGTCCCTTCAACGAGGTGCAGTTTTCGGGAAAACTGCTCCATAGGTCCCTCACTGGGCCACAAGTCCTGCCAGCAAACCTTCTCCAGCATGGGCTCCTCTCTCCATGGGTTAGTTAAATCTTCATCCTCATTCACATCCCTTTGGAAAGAAGATTAGGCCCCGCACAAAGCGGAGTAAGTTGAAATATTATACCTACAGAGTATGTTGTCACCCACATCTAACTGAACCTCATTTAGTTTTTTAATTAATTACTTCTTAATACACACCTTTCAAACAGTCTAATCAAGTAATTTGTTGCTTTTTATTGTTCAGACAGATGAAGGCAATTAATATTCTGCATTAATATTTGTAATTCTTGTGAGCCCTGACTTCTGATGTCACGCTATTGAGAGTAGCCAATGAAAAATACAGATCAATTCAAGATGCAGCTGAGGGCACTACAAGTGCAGTGTACTTCAGAAGCTGGGCTCCATTTAGCCTCTGTTTATGAAGTTTGCCTCTAAAGCAGACAGTATATAATAGGAACCATGGCAACTGCTCAACTAAGGCAAAAGAGGCAAGAGCATGAACTATAAATATTCAAATTGCATGCCACTTATAATTTTACTTTTAAATATGAGAAGAATGAAGAACTACTTAACTTCATACAATGTATGTTTTCCTGTAATTTCCACTAATGCTAGAGCCTCAAAGTTTTAAAATCCTTCTGAGGCAGACACAAGAGCCAAAGTGCCAATGAACAAATGAAAGCCTTAACCAAGAGACAAACATTTTTTTAAAAATTAGGTTCTTATCCCATGAACACCACACATAGTGCAGTTTAGGACACCCTAATCAATAATTGGCTAAGAAGCCAGAGTTTTTCCCCACCAGCTGACGGCAGCAGTTAGCACAAAGATGCTCTTCTCCACCCTAGTAGCTTGCTGTAGAAGCTAAAATCTTTCTTTGAAGAAATGCCTGTATGTTTTCCTAGGATTAATCTTCAGTTAGATAGAATGCCCTGGACTGGCTCACCAAGAAGTTGTACAACCTGACTGCAATAGTGATCTCTGAAAATAGAGACTAGCTTCATTGAATATGATATTCTCAGAATCTAGACTAAAATTATAAAATCATGATTTTGTCTTTTAAGTAACTTCAATTGCTTTGAGAAATAAGAATTAAGGAAGAATTACTCGAGTTTATGCAGGTAAGAAAAGCATGCCATATATTAATATATCTCCAGCTGCTAATAAAACTCATTTTACTGTGCAGGATAAGATGGCAGATCAGATGGGTTGGGTTTTTTTGGTGTGGTGATTTTTTTTTTTTTTAAACAGATGGCAACTCATCTTTCAAACTATACAGGATTACTAGTTTAGCTTTAGAAAAAGAACATTCAGATGCCTGAATTCAGATTACATGAAATTTTATTCAGAGTAAAATGAGGCACTATTTTTCCCTGTTTAATCCCTAAAGGGCACAGAATAGAAAACTGGTACCTCTATTTCACACTTGGTGTGAAGGATTTTCAATTCACAAGGTAGCATCGTGTTAAAATGTAACAATAAGAAACTTTTCAAAACAGTGAGAACTACTTTTTAATGAATATTTTTTCTTGTGTTGTTAGTAATTGGCTACTTAAAGGAATTCTGTCTTGAAACATTTCTTCCTTAAATCTTTTAAGACTTTAAATTTTTGGGGGGGCTTTGTTTAAAGGGAGTACTGGCCAAATGTAACAATGATCTTGCTCTGGTTTTAAAATCAAACCACTCAGTGTCAGTAACATTTCTAATTTTTATTATTTTTCTCCAAGTTGTATTGTCTAAGTAAATAAATTGATACAATTCCACAGAACAGTTATGAAACTCATGGAAATACTTTTCAAACATGATGAAGGATTGCAAGGAACTTTCATTATTACTTACTGTCAGACGTGCAACAGTTATTCACTAGATATACACTTTCAGCTGGAATGGCTTACTATAAATAACATATTTAAAAGTACAGTCTGTCCTAAGAAGCTTTCTTCTTAAGTATATGTATACAGATTCCAATAGAAAAAAGAAACACTAGAGTATACAATGGTTTAGTATCTAACTCCTGGCCAGTAACTGGGCATATGCATTAGTGTTTTATAAAACACCCGTGAGATAATTCAATAAAAATGCTGTAAAAATGCGTACTTCTGGATATGCAAAGGTGTTTTTTTTAAAATAGGAGAGTATCTTTACATTCCCAAATTCAGTACAGAATTAGTCCTAGACTCTTAAAACATCATATGCAGTTAGATCTGTACACAAATATGCACTGAAAGATAATCCATCACTTAATTCTTTACCCAAGAAGGTTCATATACTTCAACACTCAAATTTTGCTCAATACTTCAGTTCAATTATATACCAATAAAATTGAAACAGATAACCACAATCAACTTACCTCTTCAATCTGCTTATGACCTTTGCTTTGATTTACAGTACATTTAATACTTATCAACAACATGACTCAGGATATTTTGTACTGATTCTTATTTGTCCCTTAACATTCCTACTCCATCTTACAGATTTCCTTATGTGAAGTATCAAACTCTGCTCTCACCCACATCATTGTAATAGTTACTATAACTACAGCATAGCTCTTGGAACATTATTATAAGGATATCCACCTGCTATAGTTTGACCACTAACAATACCTATTATACATCAGCCATGTTATGCTCCTAGAAAAGAGTTGCACAGTAAATCAATACATGATACACTTCTGAATTACTCGCTTATATCACAGGAACTGGCAGTTCAGAGTATCAGGTATCTTCTACTTGTGAACGCAAACCGAACTGTTAAAAGAAGGTAGTATTCACATTAAAGACTCATTACCCCTGCTTCTGAATCAACATAAATGACTATTCTATTGCTACAGAAGTAATAAAAGAAATGGCCTTTATTACAAGAACATCATCATAATTGATGAAGCACTTAATCTTCCAGACCTAGTGTTCCCTCCAATTACACTCAAGACAATTAGGATTTTTTCTACAAGCCCAAAAGGGTTATTTTTTCTGCTCATTTGCCAGATAGCAGCCAACCCTCGTTAGGAGGGCATTTGGCTGCTTTAGTAAAATGCTGCACTGAAAACCTTTCAGCAATCTGGGAACTGTTCTTTGCTAACAAAATGATACTGCTTACACAATGAAGCTGGACTCTCTCTTGCTGGCAGACTACAGATAATAGCAACTCAAAGATATACCCATTTGCTAAATTTAACTTTATAAAATCTTCGGCATGTGTTCACTAAGTAAGTGGTATGGAAAGCTTGATTTTAACTTATATCACCTTTAAATTTTATCAGTTTTTCCTAACAGTGCACTCTAATGGAGGTCAATATGCAAACTCCCTCCTGGCTCCATTTTTGATAACAGTGTCCTGAACAAGGAAGAAGAATCGGATATTGAACAGACAGTAAACAAAACTCACAGTAACATGCTGAAGTAGCCAAAGAGGTAATTAGAAAAGGCTTTAAGCAAAGAAATTTATGTTTTCAATACATTTACTTTCACACTACCTATTCATCTTCAAGGTAGACAAAGCCAGTAAGATCAAGGTGTAAAAAAAAAAAAACAAACACCAACACCACACACTTTAGAAGCACAGCTGCCTCTTTTTATTCTAATGCTTCCTTCCTTGTAATAATGTAGGTAAAAGCTTGTTTCCTATTGAGTTTATTCAATTCTCTGCCTACATGTGCTTCACCTTCCTGTTACACGGTCCAATGAGACCCTGAGCCTTAAGGAAGAGGAACTGGGCAGTGGATGGAACAGTCAGGCAATGCTGATGGTTTCTGTTTCTACTTAGCGTAACAGAATGTTGCATTCTGGGTCTTTATGCACCCCTTTAATTTACTAAAGACATAATTTTGGAGAATACTTTTCTCCAGAGCAGTATAAGGCTTATTTTTCTCCCCTAGTAACTTTAAGAGGGGGGTCTGGGGTTACAGGGTGGGAAACAAACAGACAATTGCATTCAGATCATTTGTATCCATATTTCTATGCACATCAATCTGTACATATATTTACACACACACGTGCACATATATACGGCAGTGTTAACAAGCAGAGGGCTGAGGTTTTTTTAGTTAGTTTACATTACACTACACTGATTGAGCAAATGTAACTATGACATCAAAAAAATTTGAAAAGAATATCCAATTCTGTTAACTACCTATACACTACCTGCACTTTCCCAAGGACAGATAACTGATAATTAACAGCTTTTTGACATTCAAACTTGAATTATTATGGGATGTTTCAGTTATAAAAAAATAATTACAAGCTACATAAATTATATTACCCCACAAATAATATTTTATACTCTTTGCTTGTACAGACAAAGCTCTGTTACAGGTAACCATGAATGTTCATTTTCTTTATAAAGATTTGGAGAGACTACCACGTATGTAAAAAGTCTGTATTACCTTTAGTAGGAAAGGTAACAGGCAAGAACGACATCTTACTTTGACCTCACTGATCATGCAAGGACACTTACCTGATCAGTACAATTTATAAAAGCAATAATTAAAGAACAAGGTAAACAAAACAGAATAAACCACATTATTATTATTATTATAACAAAAACTACCTTACACAACTTGATTTGATCTACCCTGTCATTCCAGATGAAAAGTATTTGATAGATCTAACCTGCCTATGTGAAAACAGAAAGCAGGAGGCAAAGAAAATAACGAAACACTGCACTAAAGGGAAAAGGTATGAAGCTAGAGGGAGGGTTCTTGGAGAACTTCCCAAAGGATACTCTTCTGTCCAAATGTACCTAATACTGCCTTTGTAATTTATTATAAGGGTGTGTTAAAAGAAAACAATAATGGCACAAAGGTAGGAGATACTGTCAGTACAAGAACAGCTTAAAATGTGAACAGCAATGACTATACTCCCTTAAGGAAATAGTTAAGATTTGGTATTATGGTTACAGCTATGAATGTCAAGACTAGAAATGTTAAGCTCTCCATGGCTGGAAGAGAAGCGATGCTACACAGAGATGCTCTGAACCACTGTAGCATAACCACAGCAAACAAATGTCAAGAGTAGGTTTTCACTGGAGCACAATAAGGAATCAAAATTGAAATACTGCACTTAGTTCTAGCCACTTTTCTCATGGAGTACCGAATTAAAGAAAATATTACAAGGAAGTAATTTGTTTTGTATAGCAAGAAGAGGGAACAGAAAAGGAACAGAAACACTGTCAAACATGTCTCAGGTTGAGGGAACCTGCAGGAGGTAAGAGCCTGTCAAGTTGAAGGCAGTGTTTTCATCAGAACAAGTAATACAGAAAAGCAAAATTAAGTAGCCAACCCTATTTCTAAATAAACCTATCAAAACTGTCTGACACAAATAGCAGCAATAGAAGAGGACCCAACCACTAGGAAAAAAATTGTAATTGTCAACTTCCTCACAGTGTTCATAGGCCCTGGCAGGGAACCGATCTGCCTCTCGTACACAGAAATATTACACCAGTTCCACCAGGACCCTGGGAGCTGGGCAGAGCACTGTGTGGGACCAAGGGATTTGTTAAAGCTTTTATTCTAACAAAACTTGTGTTCAGAGTTCTTCAGTTTCACCAATATTTTCCTCATGAGCAACAAGAACTGATTTCAAATCAACAAAAATATAATTCCTACTTCCACCATTTTCTCTGACCTAAATACAATCATAATGTAAAAATTTTTAAGAAATTATTTAAATAGAAGGAACACCTGTTAATAGCAATTATTAATAGAATTATTTTTTATACACAAAAAAAATGATAGCAACATTTTAATAAACTAGTATATATTGACATTGAATAGATGTAACAGTGAACAACACTGAATCATCAATATTTAAAGAGAACAAATCATTATGTTAGCGACAAAATAAAATAGAAACTCCAAGCTTTTCTCCTGGATTCTTCAAGCATTTCCAACTTTTAAGTTCAGTTAACAAAATATCACCAGCTTGATTTGAATATCACTTCAATTAGCTACTTTCCATATATTATCAATGCTTCTTACACAAATATACTCACAGAAGCAAGGTATTTCATCTCCACACTCAATCTAAGAAAAGCACAAACTTACACTAAAGTCCAAGAAATAAAACAAAAAACCCAACTGACCTCAAGAAAACTAGACGGTTTTGTCTTCAAATGCTAAGAAGACTTTTTGAGCAAGGCAACATCATTGAAGTTTCAAATTCGATTTTTTCCTTATATTAAAAAACCCTACTGCAAAATACTAAAAGTACATGGTCATACCATTAAAGTAAATTTGGAAAGAGGAAATGAGGAATTCCTACTAGTATCCAGAAAGAATAAAGTTCATTGTTCTACAAAAAATAGTTTAGGATTTCGCTTTTGTTTGGAGATATGACACTGAATTGATAGGAAACAAATCAAAAAGTACAATTTTTTTTTTTTTTAAATTTAGTCCTTCTGTTGCTTCCACATTGGAAATTACAGGACTGTATGCCTGAAGCCATTTTAGAATGCTAAGAAAGAACTTAAGGGAAAACAAAGTTGCTGCTGTACAAACTATGATTTAAAGGGTCAACAAGTTTTTCTCAGAACTACTAAACTTGAAAGGATGGCAGGCATTTCTTCCTCCAATAAAATCTTTACTTCTGCTCTTTTTTGGGGAAAAAGTAGTATTGTATTTGTGCAAGTTATTGCCAATCAGAACAGTGCATTAAAGTGATATTGAAGTGAACACCCCTTAGGAAGTTTTCAATGTTATTTTTGAAAATGAAAGCTTAACAGACAAGAAAATAAAATAGAAATGGACTACAGGCTAAATGTACTATGAAAGACTCAGACATTTTTAACTGTATCAAGCCATGTACTGCCATTTTTAACTAAGACAGAAGAAAATCAGCACAGGGTGAAGAAAGAGTCCTCTACCACTGAAATTCTCCCAGAGAGTTTCTGTTCTTTGTACTTCAGCAAGTGTTTCTTAAATCTTGACAAGCATCTGGAGAACTGTGGCAGTTAGTATCAAGTGGCTCACAGACGCAATTTTTGCCCACTTTTCCAAGCCTCATTGTGCTCAGACATACTGCAGACTCAGGGTAGCTCAAGTTGAAAGGATGTGGAAAACAGCTAAGAAAGCTGTCATGAGAACAAGGCATTCCAGGATGGGAACAGGAGAGGGTGTTGGGCTTCTTAAGGAAAAAGAAAAACTAGACATGGCTCCAAGTTCAAACCCTTCATAGATGAATGCTGAGTACTCCCAATCACCTTCCTGTCCATCACATGTTTGGTAATTTCACTGAATTTCACTGAAATTATTAGAGCTGGAAGGGACTGTAGAGATCATCTAGTCCAACTCCCCTGCTGAAGCAGGATTGCCTAGAGCATGTTAGAGCATGTTACTCAGGACTGCATCCAGGCAGATCTTGAAAATCTCCAGAGAAGGGAACTCCACAACCTCCCTGGGCAGCCTGTTCCAGGGCTCTGGCACCCTCACTGTGAAGTAGTTTTTTCTCAGATTTGAGTGGAACCTCCTATGTTCCAACTTGTGCCCGTTACCCCTTGTCCTCCCACTGGCAACCCCTGAAAAGAGTCTGGCTCCCTCCTCCTTCAAACCACCCTTTAGATGCTTATAGGCATTGATAAGGTCTTCCCTCAGCCTTCTCTTCTCCAGACTAAAGAGTCTCAGCTCTCTCAGCCTTTCTTCATAAGGGAGATGCTCAAATCCTTGAATCATCTGTGTTGCCCTAATGCCCTATGGCTCCAGGATTTTTCATTCCACCACCTTTCCAGGAAAAGATGTGAACTTGATTGTTTTGTAGTTCCCTAGATTCACTTGCTTGCCTTTCCCACAGACAGGGGGTACATTTGCTTTCTTCTAGTTTACAAGACCCTCCCCTACAAGCACTGACCTTTCAAAGAAAAAGAGTAGCTCCATAATGACACTAGCCAGCTCCCTCACGGGAACTATACATCCCATCAGGTCCATGTGTATGCCCAGTTTGTTTAAATCTTCCCCTAACCTGATCCTCCTCAGCCAAGGGAAAGTTACCCTTGGCTCAGACTTTCCCTCGTGTCTCAGGGACCTGGGATTCCCAAAGGCCGGGGAAGACCAATGTGAAGATAGCATTGAGTACCTCAGCCTTTGCAATGTCCTGCATCACCAGGTTCCCCACCGCATTCAGCAGTGAGCATGCATTCACCCTACCCTCCTTTTTGCTGGTGATGAAGAAATTTTTTATGATGAGGGTTGTGAAATACTGGCACAGGTTGCCCAGAGACGTGGTAGATGCCCCATCTCTAGAAACTTTCAAGGTCAGGTTGGAGGGGGCTCTGAGCAACCTGATCTAGTTGAAGATGTCCCCGCTCATGGCAGGGCAGTTTGAGTAGATGACATTTAGAGGTCCTTTCCAACCCAAACTGTTCTATGATTCTGTGTAGCTGTAGAAGTCCTTCCTGTTGCAAGTCCTTCACAACCCTTTTCGGATTCAACTCCAAACAAACTTTGGCTTTCCTAACCCTGTCCCTACATATTCAGTGTTTCTATACTGCTCTCAGGTCATCTGTCCCTACTCCCACCTTTTGTACACTTCCTTTTTTTGTTTGATTTTAATGGGAAGCTCCTCTGTCTCCTGCCATATTTGCTTGATTTTCTATTTGTCAGGACAGACCATTCTTGAGCTTGGAAAAGGTTATCCATGATAAGCATCCAACTCTCCTGGAACCCTTATCCCTCCCATAGGATGAATTATGGGATCCATGAATCATGATCCATGATTATCCATGATTTCAGACCTCAGCAACAGGTCCTTGAACAGGCCAAAGGATCTAGTTTTCAGGAAAGCATACCAGATCCTTCTTTATTACTTTTTTATGATAAACCCAGATCCTTCTTTGCTACTTTACCATTTCTCACCTTTATTTCACCATCTCTGTTATTCTACTCAAGATAAGAGATGGTTTGAAAAAATACATGATTGCTCTGCCAGTTCTTTTCAAGCAGAATGAAGAAAAGTCTAGAAGTCTTTCTGCATTCCCAGCAAGGGACAATTAGCTTTATTCTCTCACCCTTACCAGACACCAATCTTTGCCAACACAATAATAATTTTACTATTTTTCAGATCTCTTCCAGATTTCAGACTAGACACTGATTTCCAGAACAGTTAAAACAGATATTTTATATAAGAGATATTTAAAAAATAAATTCAGGTTATTTTTTCATCAAGATAAGAGATGGGAGTAAGTTTCTACATGCTTTGGTCAGACTGATTATCAAAAAAAATGACCTATGTTTTGATATTATCTGTGTTACTTACAAGGTTGCACAGATACTTAGACTCATTTCAGTACATGAAAAGGATAAAATTTTCCTCCTCTGCTCAGACATAAGTAGATATATTTGTAGGCATACATGCATTTATAAATACATGCACATATTTTATATATTTGAAGTACCTTTGTTTATGACATGAATATGCATAATCAAATGACAGGGATGCTGGCAGAGAGATGTGCAAATTAAATAGCTGCTCCAATATATGGAAGGAGATAGTACATAGAGGTATAAATATTCTGAAATTGCTATGCTTCCATTGGCAACTCCTGTCTACTGAGCCTACATCACTTCTCTCTACAAGGCAAAAAGCCTCAGCTGCTTAAGCTAATAAACCTAGCTGCAGACAACCATTAAAAGTTTCCCTTGCTAGGATATTTTGGACAGGAAGGGGAAATACCCCAAAGTTCAAGTCGTGGCTTCATATAAACACAGCTTAATTTCTTGTATTAAAAACCCTAGAAAGACCAAAACACCATAGAATAAAATAAAATAAAACCTAAGAAATCTAAGTAAAGTACAATATATAACAGGTTGCAATTGTAATAGAAAAAAGAAATCTTTTGCCTGGCAATTTCAAAAAACATTAGGTAAATTTAAATAATATAATTATTTAGACAACCAATAAGCTTTCTTGTATTGTTTGTATTGATCTCCTTCTTAAATACAGTTTTCTAAGAAAAGCATTTTCAACTATACTTCACACCAAAATAATTTAACTGAACTTTACACATATATAATGCCTCAAAACTTTTAATACCTAAGTTTCCACTGAAATAAGCTTTTAATTTTTAGAATACTAAACTCCACAGCATTACAATGAACAGTGTATTTGTCTTTACATTGATTGTCTCTGCCAAATATAGGAAAGTAACAGATATGAAACTACCAAACATGAATGACTCTTGTAAGAAGTTCCTGGATGAGTTCTGAGCAGAAATTAATAAAATTAGTTTTGTCAAAAAATTTATTAGGTTCCATACTTATTCCTTCATGAAGTCATAGCTATTGAGTTAGGAATGAACTGATGCAACATCTCCTTATTTTGGGCTTGTTCTGAAATTAATGCATGTGAATCAATGTATCTGAACTGTTGTATTAGTCAAATACAGAAATGGTGCTTCTAAATACCAAACTTAAGGTCATCCTTCAGCCGCTGTTTGCTGGGCATCTATATCATAAGCTATACAACAAACTACACCAGTCTTATTCTGGAATCTCTCTTCAACTTATAATAAAATTCAGTGCATCCATACCATAAATCCTATGTGTAGTTCCAGTAACTGTACCTCAGGGAATACATGGCAGAGTTAAAAGTGTAGAGCCAAGGGAGGGGAGAAGCTGCCCTTCAAAGAAATTCCCTTCAAAGGAATTTAGAACTCTCAAGAACTGAAAGTGGAGAAAGAATATGAGCAAGGTTTGTAAAATCATGAAAGCAGGGAGTGAGGTGAACACAAAAATGCTTTTCACCAAGCCCTGTGCAATACCAGAACTCAGCATCAAATATATCAGTTTTAAATCAAATAAAAACACCAAATTTATACAACAGGTAATAAATCTGTCATTATAAGGGTTCTCTAGGCAGACAGTATTATCAAGTTGAAATGGAAATTAGATAAGTCAAAAGAAAACTATTTCCAAATTTACAGTACAGAACAGCAGCCTGTATTGCCACTGCCAGAAACAAACTGGTGGGCTAAACCAGGCTGCTGCTCTGACACCAGTAAGAAGCTGTCTTCTGCTTCTATTCTTAACTTCCATTTTTATCTTACTTTTGAAGGTACTGCAAATCTACAGCACACAAAAATCAGTTTTCATACTTGACTTCTAGACTTTGTAGGGAGACTGATAGCCCTACAGGATTCATTTTATGACAATATTTAAGGAGTCAGCAGCACTATATGAAGGACTTCATCCTACTATGCAGCCCAAAACAAAGAGACCAGCAGCTTATCTGCATCAATCTTGCCTGAGCCTAAAAACACTATCGCAATACTGTAGGTACAGTCTTTATGGCTTCAAAATAAATTATTTTCTAACCTCCACTTCAATGCAACTCTTTGTCAGTGTTCTTACACCGACTTAGAGAAATCCTCCTCATTCTCCTCCAAACAACTTTCACAGGGGTCATTCAACCAATGGTGTGGCAATTGTGCATCAGAGCCTGGTCTGGAACTGCAGGAAACAGACTTAGTTGTATACACATTCTTATTATCTGCCTTTTAGGTTGCCTCACACAGAAATCTACGTATCAAACCTTGATCCGCAATCTGCTCTCCAGGCTGTCTTGTCAAATTACTTTTTAGTCTCAAGAAAGTGTTCCCTCTCAGGTTTTATCTTAGGGGAATTACTGCAACAGAAGATAGGAAGAGTCTGATTCTTGTCCAAATCTCTGCAAAGATGAAGGTTTAAGAAAGCTCGTGTAGTCACTACATTCTTAATTCCTTCAGAAATCTAAGCTTATGACATCCAAAAGCCTTTTGACAGTGGGAAATAGGAAAAAGTGACATTTTTTGTTGTCTGTTGAACAGAGTTCGATGTTGATGGGATCAGCACAACACAGTCATATTTAACAAGTTAAATACTGGGAAGAAATGACAAAAAATATTTCCCGTATTCCATATGGAAAATGGCCCCACTAAAAACATTTGACTCCATATTGATTATTATTTTGGAAAAGCCAAGTACAACTCTGTAAGAGCTGCCTAAATTAAAAAGCAATCCAGGAAAAAAACCCCACCACCACAAAATAACAAAACAAGCAAACAAAAAGCTAACCAATAACACAAGAGGAAAAAAAAATACTCAAAACTGCACTCCACAGTGAAGAAAATAATTTTTCAAGCTATCCTTAGTATTATTCAGTATAAAAATCTGTGAGGTATACAGTTTTCCACAGCAGTACCTTTGTGAAAGGAAGTTAAAGACAGCTTCTGGTAATGTATTATTGTTTTAGTACTGCTGTGTGACATAGCCAATAAATAAGAATTCACTACCTTTCACCTCTTCTCCAAAATTCATTTTTATTATTTCAGTTTGTGCTTAGGGGATACAGTGTAATGCCAAACTATTTTTCAGATACAGGTAATATGATTACTTAGATTTTTGTTCCTATTCATAGTGCATTTCACAAATTCTCCACAGTCATTCCAAGATGTGGCAATGAAGTCATTACAAAGATTATTTCATAGAATGGTTTGAGCTGGAAAGGACCTTAAAGATCATCGAGTTCCAACCCCCCTGCCATGGGCAGGGACACCTCCCACTAGAGCAGGTTGCTCAAAGCCCCATTCAGCCTGGCCTTGAACACTTTCATCTCCCCTCTAAATCTTCCCTCTTTCAATTTAAAACCCTTACCCCTCATCCTGTCACTCCACTCCTTGATAAAGAGTCCATTCCCATCTCTCCTGTAGGCCCCCTTCAGGTACTGGAAGGTTATTATAAGGTCTCCCCAGAGCCTTCTCTTCTCCAGGCTGAACAACCCCAGCTCTCAGCCTGTCCTCACAGGAGGTGCTCCAGCCCTCTGATCGCCCTTCTCCTTTGTCTCAGAAATTCAGATTTCTGAGAATGTTCAGAGCACAGATTACTTTCCTCCTCAGCAAATATTCTAGTCCTGAAGGATACTGTTCATATCACCACTTGTTCCATTGAAGCAATAAAGACATTAAACAGTCGTTTTATTCTCCCCAAAGTTTACACAAGTTGCATACTATGTGTTCCGCATATTACATGTATTATCCTCTTAAAAGAATATTTATGCTATCATTAACTCAGAATAACATGCCAAATCCATTATTCTCTTCTGATTACTGTAAAGCACACTATGTGCAACATGTATAATAAATGTAGCAATAAAATACTTATGGTACAAGGAGTTCTACTCGCACTAGTATTCAATCTGTATTACCAAGAAGTGATAATCGTATTCCCGCACTGAGCTAACAGCCATCCTAAAGGCTAGTAGGAATGAAACAGAGATTAAATCTAAAGATGAAGCAGAAAAAAAAAAAAAAGGTAAGCAGAAAACTGTCAAGGCCCACCCACACACAGTTATTAATCACAGAATGGTCTAGGTTGGAAGGGACCTTATAGATCATCTAGTTCCACACACCCCCCCCCCCCATGGGCAGGGACACCTCCCACTAGACCAGGTCACTCAAAACCCCATCCATTCTGGCCTTGAACACTTCCAGGGATGAGGCATCCACAACAGAAGATGCTGGCAAATTAAGACCGCTCTAGCCAGTCCTGCCAGTCATCTGGAATTACATAAAGTCCATAGCCATATGTAAATATATACCTATAATTCAATTAATTTAGTGAAAGCAATTATAGTTCACAATATTGTTCAATTGTTTATCAAAACATTTTCTAGTACTCCAGCCTTTTGAGAACTCAGACTATGATTATATCCAAACTGAAATCTGTTTTTAACCATATAATAGACACAAAGTCAACACTACTTTTCAGTCAGTTACTATATGTCAGAAAACACATGATGCAAATTTAAGTGATCAGTCATGCAGATATTATTTAAAGGTAACTATACATAACTTCTGCACAAATTATTTGGCATTCTCTAGTACGTTGGACTTATGAGGACTTGGCCAAAAACATAACTTTAAAAAGCTGAAACATTTTCCAATCAAATTTCTTTCATTATAAATGTCTTCTAATTTGCTAAGAATATTTTGTTTCTCAGTCCTTGACAGAGGTGCCTAGAGGAATCTAGGGGAAAAAAGGGAGAGTAGATGCAATATCATAAGAACTTTCTTAATAAGTCTTGACATAAACTTTAGCTAATAGATAGATAATAGTTAAAGTTTATGAATACTTACTGAAATTATGTTTATACCAATCATAAATTCATTAAATATTTTTAATGTTACCACACTGTGCAAAAAAGGTATATTAGCAAAAACACTTAGTAAAAACACAATACTATTTTTCCCTATACAAATGCAAGATGGTGAAAAAGTGACATGAATACTGTTATAGATCTAATAATTTTTAAAGCAATCTTTTAACCAAGTGGGACAGTGTTAGGTAAACAGGACTTCAAGATTTAATTATAACCTTTCTGGTGCCAAAGACAATGTAAGAATTCATCCCAATCCCCCAGTTTGCAACTTCTTCAGTTACTTCAACACAATTCTACACAGGGCCAGGCTAAAAATTAAGATTCATGAAAAGAACTGGTCAGCAAGAACTCAATTTCACCTTATTGCCAAAGAAAAGAGAATAAGAAACTACTCAGATTTGCCTTAATTTTTATTAAGGGCTGGGCACAGTCCTGCTGAAGTTAAGTCAAGACTGAGCTGTCATCTTGGAATTTTTCTCAAGTATCTCATTGCACAGCCACCTTTCCTACTCTCCTCTTTATCCACAGAGAAAGCAATTAACTACAACCAACCTAAACAGAGGAAAAGTTAGATCATGCAGTGCTGCAGATGAGAAAATAGAACCCCTTTTTCCTTTGGTCTGCAATTCCACATTCCATTTAAATTTAAAATAATCATACGCTTTACTATGTTTTCTATCTTGGATGCCTTTTTTTTTTTAATTCCTAAAACCTTTTTTATTTTATTCCAAAGACTTCATTCCTTCTGTGATCAGTACCTGAACATTGGTGAACTGTTTATAGCTCTGGCATCTGGGTATCAACCTCCTCTGTGCCCTCAATTTAACTCTCTTGCTGTCATTCCATGACTCTGCTCCTCTTTGCTACACCTTTCTCCTGTGCTAACAGACAGCTCATCCTACGCCGAGCAGCAACTTATTCTTACCATGTTGTTAGCCACAGAAGTGTATGAAATTCTATGGGAAAAAAAAAGCTTTTCACTACACAATCCTAAAAAACTAAACCCAAGACAGATAAGGAAACAATTTCCTTGTCATTATGCAACTGCAGTTGAGCAAGCTCTAACAGAGCCCCAGAAACACCTAGAAGTTCAGACACAGTATGCCAGACCAGCCCGGTCAGGAAGCCAAGTGAGGCAATACAAGCCTGTAGCCTGTCACGGACAATGAAAATATTTCTGGTGATACAGGGATGAGTTTGCTCCCCAAATAGCATTCCTGGTTTGGAACCAGCAGCTGTGGCACTGTGAAAGGCAGTGAAAACACAGACAACACCACCATAAATTTTTGCCAGCCGTCCTTGGCCAAAAATCAATCCTATCCAGTTTTAACACTGAAGTACAGTTATGTGTCCCATTGGTGTACTTAACTGGATGTATACAAATCCCTAGCCACTGGGTGCAGGAACACTTTTTCAGCCAGTTGAACTAAAATGTTCTAAGATAGGCAGCTATTCTGCCTGCAACAGAAACCCCAGAGCACTCCCAGTAACTACTACCAACTTCAATTTCCAGTAGAAGCCAGAACAAGAAGTTACAGGTAGGGTTCACTTTTTGGTTTTAATACTTAAAACAGAAATACTTCTACAGTCAAGGGTCCCTTCTGTACCACCCTCTGTCTTCTGGACTGATTCACCTTTTAGCCTGGTATCTATTTAACTCTGAGCAAACTAGCCGCATCACTTGTGAAAAAACATTTCTTGCCAGACAGACCATCACATTTCCTCACTAACCACACTAATTCATTCACTATTCATATTGGAAAGAGCTGACAACAGAACAGACTTCTGGAAAAAGGAAATCACTTATGGGAGATGAACATCTCTATTATTTCTTCAAAAGACATTAATGTAAATGTAATGGAAGAATACTCTTTTTTTTTTTGCCTTCAACCACTTATGTGCGAAAACTTATTAAAAAAAAAAATCTGTATTTTGCAGCCAACAGCAGCCAAGGAAAACATCAAATTTCAGGTGAAGATAGACACCTACATATTATTCTAAATCCAGAAGTATCCAGAACTTAAATTCCCCAACACAATCTCTGCAGAATACCAATAGCATTTGCTATATGGATTTTGGCCTTTTTTTTTTTTTTAAATCACTCAATTACAGGAGCGGTACTTTTTTAAAAAAAAATCTGAGTACTCATTTGAACAAGAAACAAGGGATTCATCAGAAAGCTAGTTCTACAAATAGCAAATCTGCCAAAATCTTATTAATTCACTCACAGGCTGGTCTGCAAGGAATGCAAAATCATCTCTTTCAAAGAGATTACTGTTCTGAATCACTTAAATATCCACACTATTTTTAAAGCAGTTATGTTTTGTCTTCAAAGAAAAGCAAAGTAACAAAAATATATAGGTTCCATATACCTATTTTTTCTTAAACTATTCAAAAGAGCCAGATAATATACCTGTGAAACTAAAAATAGGCAGGTTTATAAACTTATAGTTTAAGCAATCAATTACTAGGTCATTAATCACATGCATGAGCAGCTGCTAAATGGATCATATTCCCACATGAAAATAGTGGTCAAGAAAAGCATTTTTAGAGGCTGGTCTTAATACGGCAGGTTTTCACAAGGAGAATAACATTTAAGTAATTTAATTTTATCTGTTAGAACCATGCAATTGCCAAGGATTAAGTTCTTTCCTTCAGCATAAAATGAGAAGTATTTGACTGAATGCCTGAAGCCTTTCTATATTTATCTGTTATTCAGAGGAGTTACTGTTCAGTAGTCAGTACTACATAGCATCGCATATGTGAGACAAAAGCGGGCTCTAAGAAGGTGCACAGACTATGAATTTGGATGAGAAAAGGCAGAATGTCTGAAAAAGTTGTGTTCCTTTGAGAAAAATGTTTTCAGTGTTAGAAGTCAATTCCTCCAGATGATCAAATGACTTCATAACCTCTTTCTCTATCACAGCCAATACCTCTCCTGCTCCAGTTCCCACAACCAACCTTACAATAATTTCCAATAAAAAAGGCACATTAGGAGATCCTAAACTTGCTCAACTTGGTGTGTTACTCCTCACTAAATGGTCATATGTGCTGGACAGTCGAGTTGATTAGACACCAAGTAAATTACTAGAATAATTTTCACCAGCCACAGAGGCTGTTTGTCCATTGGTGAGCTCTCTCTACACTCTGGAGAAGTTTTTGCCGATTCCTGCTGTCTCGCAAAGTCTCTCCTTTTGAGAGACTTTGAGGAGCTTTGCAAAGATGCAGCTCCTCATTGCTGCTAGAGTCAGGTTGTACCTAACCGTAAAGCCTTCAGGCAGTCTTTTCCTCTGGAGTCACCGCTAGCTTTTATAAAGTAAACAGGAGTAAATAAATAAAAAAATGTTTCAGGTAAACAGACTTAACATTAAAAATATAACTATAAACTTGGTAGAAAAGCTTACTGAAGAGCATAAAATTGCACAGTTTAACTAGCAGCTGCACCTAGAGCAGAGCTATAAAACAAAAGATGTGCTGTTTTGCTGACACGTACTTCAGGATCTTTGTCATCGTAAGGTAGAATAAATTACTGTAATATAACTACCAGTCGATAAACTCGGTGCCAAATGATCGTTTCTGTTGAAAACACTTTTTAGTTAAAGATAAAAATTCTAAATCTAAGCTGACTTTATGCAATTCAATATGGGATCAACTACATAGCATGTACAAGCAAGCACTGGAAAAGATTTTTTTTTAAGTTTCATTTGGCAGTGGTTCTCTCGTCATGAAAAAGTTATTTACATAATAAAGAATAGTTTGTAGCTAAGACTAGAAATGCCAGATGAAACTGGAAACCGTAGATCAGAGACTCCGATACTTCCTATCCTAGGACAATTTGCGACTCCTGGTGGGAGGTGATCCTAGAGATATCTCTTCTAAAGTAAGAAACTTTCTGAAGGAGTCAGGAATAAAGGTTAAGTGGCAATTAGTTATATTTATTTTCATCTTATATATCCCCCTCAGTCAATTCCCCTACACAAAATTAGCATGGATTTATTATATTAGTACTGTCATATCCTTCTTGCTGATCAAAAGTTTTTAAGTTACAGACATAGAATGGAAATTCACACAGTGTATTTTTACTGACTTTAGCAGAAGGCAGAAATATAAAGGTTTGGGTCACTAACATCACAAAATGTGATATCTCTGAGAAAAAGCAGAAAGGCATGAAAATACTTTTAAGAGAAAACACAAATTGGATAAATCCTCAAACACATTATTCATTTGAACTCACTGCCTGGATCTTGTTGCCAATCAGAACAATACTCATGTGATAAATGAGATTTCAGAGCATCATGAGATGTCTGCACAACAGTTTATATCTGAAACGCTAAATTGCCATAGAGAAGATGTGCTACCCTTCCACTGTAAGAAGAACCTGTTTCAAGGTTTTGATTTGCATTTTCTACTGTGCTACAAAGTTTGAGATAAAACCTAGATAGATCGACATCATCAATTACTGCATTAATCATGGTAATTAACTGTTACAGTTATTCAGTCAAAATCCCTCTAACTAAACATCACTTTTCCTTAAGATCGCAAAAATGCACAACCAGCATGTTCTGGATACTTGAATTTAGTTCTTTTAGATTCTTAAGTGCATTCAGCCATCTATGGAATTCAGAATATGAGAGTTGTTTATATTGAGGTAAGGATACATGAGATTCCAATACCAATATTTCCTAAATAGCATAATTTTCGTATGATTTCTACTACACTGTATGCTTTGTGAAAACAAAGAATTAACTCAGGTCTGAGAGACATTATTGCTCCTCCAGAAAAACGAGGTAACCCCAGGAACAAGGCATTCTGGCATGAATGCAGTTACCCCCGTGAGCACCAGGTAAGTGCCAAACAAGAGTCAAAGCAAGACAAAAGGGGCAGACATCTTCTCCCCTGCTGCTGTGCTATGGGATGCCACAGTGAAGATTAAGACTGGAGTATAATAAAGCATGCAAGCATCTTCTGTTTGAACCCATAAATACTCTACCAGTTAATGTAGTCCTCCAAACTTTTTTGACAAACTATCCCAGAGAGAAAGGCTGGTGTCAAGTAGCCAGCAGCACACTCAGGGTAGGCTACAACTTTTTGATAATTGTTTTCTTCTGAAAAAAAGACATCATACATCAGCATTTCAATAACCAGAAATCTAAGAAGCCAATTTAAATTGAGCATTTTAATATTATCAGAAACATCACTCTCATCTATCAACAAAGTCTGCTTAGCACAGAAACATGCCTTAAACAGTCTGCAAATATTTTCAATAAACAATATGACTAAATATCCATTCAGAACCTACTGGGAAAATAAATATTATTTTAACAGTGTAATCAAGTTCTTCAGTTGGATCCAACAGTTGTCAGAAGCCAATAATGTGAATTTGTATTGCTCTCGTGTACCCTCTCATATCATAGCTCCTCTGTTCAGGAACACAAACAATGTAACAATGGGAATATTCTATTTCTATTATAATATTATTATTTTTTATACTCATTGAGGTTATCATACAAACTATAAAACACATTAAATAGAAATACTACAGTCCTGACATGTCCCTAAGCATGAAGAGTAAAAGCTGTCAGGAATCTCCCTGCTATTCCCATAGCAAGCTAACAGACACAACGGAATAAAGCCCAAATGAATTAGGTGGAGCCAGGATCGCCCTCTGTCACTGAGGCCAAACGGCAGGGAACAGCTCAGGTCCAGCCTGCCGATCTCATTGACTTCCCCCAGAAGAGGAGGAAAGCATACCTATTGCAACTGGGAACTGCCCCCATCCCAGTAAACTCACACACAGGATGACAGATGGAGAAAGCTGCATGGCCCATGCCAAAACCAAGCCTGAGACCCTCCAGCCACCTGAGAGAGCAAAGGGCTCACCCACCAGAAGCATCTCCTGGGCCAGCCCACCTTCCTGCAGCAGATGCCATCAACGTGCCAGAGAGGTGGCACGTTGTCAGAAACAGCATGGCATTCAATCACTTTGGCTGCTAGCTATAACAATTTCCATTATTTTTACATTTTTCCTTTACCACAGGAATAACTTGCTTTTTATTTGTCAATCCATCTATCTTTTCTGCCACATATAACCCACGTGCAGCTCCTGAGAAAGGGAATCTTAAAAACAAGGCTACTTTAGTTTTTAATAAGAACAGAATGGTGAGGGGGTTTTTTTATCCCTTTCCCTCTGCAGAAATTCATAAATTAAAGTTTACGGAAAAAAACCTTTCAACTCAAAATTGTTAGAAACGTGAATTTTTAGCCTTTACCCAGCATAAAATTATCTGCATTTCCCCCTTTTATTCTACTTCAATAAACCTTTCAAAACTATAATAACTAAATATTTTTTATTTTCATTTACAGCTTTACGCATTCTAAAAAATACATCAAATCTCAAACTATAAGAATCTAGGAGAATTTAAATATTTCTTTACATGTACCAAATAAGTCTTCCTAAGTGACTTCAACATCTACCCTTAATCTGTAAGGCAAATTCATTAACCTTCAAACCATTAAAACTGAGTATTAACCATTAAAAAGAGTAGAAGAATAAAGACAAATTCAAATGCATATGTTTAAGTTCTACCTCAAGTTCGTCAAGTGCATTCACAAAAACGTAGCAGTATGTAGTAAGAAAAGGGACACAAAGATGTCAATAATCATGTATTCTGATATGAAACCAGATGATACAGAAAATATCAACTGAAGATCTATAAATACCCCCTACAAAACCTAGAAAAACAAGTCAGCCCTGATACAGCTCTTCCTTTTGTCCTCTCCTGGCCTCTTCTTCATTTCTTCAACTGAAAACAGAAGAGCACTGACACTACTGAGACGAGTCTGCTTTCTGAACTCTTAGTGCAAGATCTCTTTGTATTTCCACACCCATCATTCACCAGCAAAACACCTTCCCCCATAGGTGAGATCAGTCAAA
The DNA here is from genome assembly GCA_025769975.1 of Gallinago jamesoni. Lineage (NCBI taxonomy): Eukaryota > Metazoa > Chordata > Aves > Charadriiformes > Scolopacidae > Gallinago > Gallinago jamesoni. The sequence continues at coordinate 96,056,833 of JAOQGH010000023.1, read as the reverse complement.
ATGAAATCATATATTTTTCGATTTTTCTATCTTTGCTTCTTTATCTTTTTTTACTTGGTAATATTAAAGGCATTTTCCATTCACAGCTACAGTAACTGAATTAGACTGACATTAGACAGATGGTGGGGAAAGATCAAAGCAAATACCGAGACTAGGGCTATCCCTTAATTAAACAAAAATCCTCCCAAACTTTCATTTTCCACATCACATGCAAAAACCCTTCCTTTGTCAAAGAAAGTCATGTTAATCTAAGCCATCAGTCTATGAGCACGTCATTCCCCATGAAAACAGGGCAAAGTTCTCATTTCTTCCTAGGTTTGACTTCAGACAGAAATACAACAAACCCTACTGCATGAGCTCAATCTTTTGTTCCTGCTTAGCTGCTTTTCCAGCTCTTCACAGGATTACTACTCTTATACCTTAGGCCCTCCCATCTTTGCTGAAATCTACATGTGACTGTTTAACTTAATAAATCACCAAAATATTCATATTTTCCCAGGAAGAGCTATGAAACCTTAAGAAATGCCAACCAAACATTCTGTTATCTCCAAAGTAGTAAACTCAACCCTTCCAAGGGCCTGTCCAAGGACCAGAACATCAAAAGGCACTGTGTGGTTGTTTCTCCAAAATCTCTCAGTCTCCAAAAAAGGAAGAGGCGTGCTCGGACTGCCAAGCGTAGTCAGCCTTTGGCCACTGCCAATTCCTAAACTCAGAACGGTCTCCAGCCTAAGCCCCAGCACTGTTTAATTTCTTAGTATAATGTGGATTGTCACTGCGCTATTATATTTATAAGCAGTGATGTAAATATAGCACATTAGTAAAATATAAATCTGCATTTAGGTCAATTTTTTGTAACCATACACACACATACGTACAAATCTCCAAACTGCAAATAAAGAGGTTAACCTTTCCAAAAGATATAGATAAAGATTCAGAGCTTCAGATTTTTTATTACGAACAAACTTTCAGATCATTTTGAATCTATTACCTTTTGGGTGGAAATTGTTAAATGTTTTAATCTGTCTGGAGGAAAGCTGTTTAGAAAACATGCAAGGTGTTAGAAGAACTTTACCTGTATTTTCAAGCTACTTCAACTTTTTTTTTTTTACTTTCATAAGCAAATTTGAGTACTAAAACTTTTGAGATACACACTGAAATAGGGTCTTTCAGAAGAACTGCCAGGTGTCTCTTTAGAAGTGGTCTAGGGTTTTCTAAAACAGATCTTAAAATACCTGATTTAGCAGACACATGTGTTTCAAAAGCATGTTTGATGCAAAAGAAGATTTTATGAAGACATTTAGATATGCTGACCTCACTTCGGAATGAGTTCAGTGGTTGCCTCAGGTTCCATTTAAGACACAAATTAGATGCCAAAATATCAGCATATGCTAAGTAAGACATCTGACAGCATCAGGAATCAAATAAGATGTTCCTATATTAATAAAGATCCATGTCTGAGCATCACCAATACTGTAGAACCACAAGGAAATTGGACAAACCTTCATAAGAAGGAAGTAGCATTTAACTCGCTTTAAAGAATACAATCTTTTTCTGAGGAAACTTACTCAAAAAGGTGTCATTCACCTGAAAAAGTCAGGCTTCATTTGAGATATTTCACTGCCTATTTTGGTCATTTTAAGGAACACAGAAACCTAGCTCAGAAAATTTAGATGCCCTTATAAAATTTTTTCATCTCCAAAAATAACCAGAAACAACGCTAATCCACTATGTGTCTGTCTCACACCAAGTCAGATCCTCACACTACCTACATGAGCATACGTACTCCCAAAGTTAAAAAAATACTTCAGAGGAAGATAGAAGAAAATTTAAGATGACAATCCATTGCCTAGTAAGAATGCAGAGAAGATCACTGGACAGAGCTTCACTGCCTTCAGAAAAATGCATTGTTAACTAAGCCTATGTATTTCCATTATCTTTTAGAATATAAGGTCCAAAGTGATCTCTTCAGGGGCAACAACGGAAAGAATTAGTTGTGCAGAAGAATTACAAGCAATCTTTTTAACTGAAAATAAGTTAAATTTGCCATGTAGATCCTAAGTCCTAAGCCAATGTAGTAAGAAATAATCTTTTCCACTAATAACAGACAATTTATGTGCAAGTCCTCTTGTAGTACGCAAGAAATCATAGTATGATTTTTTAAGAAATTATCTTTGCTGAAGTTTAAGTGCAACTCAACGCGTTTACGATTACTTACTCCCATGTACTGAAACCTGTTAGATCACGTTCATTACTTGAGACGCTTCTGATAAAACAGCACTGAGTATTTTTAATTCATTCTTTGAAAGGAACAAAAATGGTTTGGCATTACTTTCATCCATGTTCCTCAATCTATTGACTGTAAGATCTCAAAGGCCAAGTGAAGCCCTAGGGTGCTGCCTTCACATTTTTACTCAAGAAGCACCAAACAGAAAAACATTCAGCAACTAATTTCCACAGAGATCTGGTTTTCCATACTTAACATTGTGTATGTTTTGATATGCTCATCTAAGACATATTACAGGGTAAATGAACCACACATTAATATTGAACTGCATGACAGTGTCACAGAAGATCCTGAAATGATGCACTATAGAGCCCTTATCACATGCTCTTCAATCCCATTAAATGACCTCTGTGCTATCTGTGCTTCTAATGTTTGTAAGTAGTTTCTGTGCCTCAACACAAAATGGTGAGGAAAAAAAAGGGACTGAAAATACGTTTCACTTTTCAGGTTGTATGAGGCATAGACCGAGAAAATAGTACACTTCAACATGTTCTTTGTTCCCTTCAAGAAAAGTTGTGAACAGAAACACATTTTTCAAGAGATATAAAAAATGTCAGAACAGAAAAGGCTACAATAATACCACTACCTTAAAGAAGAGTAAACCGAAACATACTTGAAAAAAACAAATTCCAATTAGTTTAAAAATACTGTGTGTGGAGCACAGAACATTAATAGCCTGCAATAACTTCTTCCATAATTTTTCATTTTAATTGGAGCAGAACTTAGTTTCCAGCAGGATTTGAAAGCTCTCGGACTTTGAACTTTTTCCCCAAACCCAGTTGTTGCTATCATGTAATGAAAGGAATTTGCTTTACATCTTTCACTAGTTGCCACTGCACTAACTGGTTATTAAAAAAACACATAAATACATAAAGTGAAGGAAAGATGCTTCTCTCATATAAGGTGTACTTTCTCTTCGGTGTCAAAAAAAATTGTGGGAGGACAATGGGAATTGCATTTGTGCTACCAAAATGAGAGCTATCACAGAGTAGATGCATCAGGCATGTAAAAAATGAAATAACTCTTTGTTAAAAACAGTATTATTTTTTACCAGTGTCTGGTACAATGAATTAAATATATTTTAAAAAAATCTAAAATGAATTAAATCAATACATTATTAACCAATAAATACAACCTATCCCTACAGACACACAGAATTTATGATTAGATCTAAATATGCCACACAGACCCTTTAAGGTTTTTTTTTTCTCTTTATTGACTTTTAGTAAGCCTTAGCTCAAACAGCTTCTTTTATAGCTCTGTTCTTAACTTGTCTGCAAAAACCATGCTCCAGCTGGGCATGCACTGGCCACAGACAGCCTTCACTACGGTGACCATGATATGGTAGAATTAATGATCCTGAAAGGAGAGAAAAAGTACAAAAACCAGGGTGCTAATACTGTTCTATAGGCCTGTTGAGGGAAGACTTTGGCCTGTGGAGGGACCAGCTTGGAAGAATCCCATGGGATACAGTCCTAGTAGAAGTCCAGAACAGCTGATTGATTTTCAAGGATTACCTCCTCCAAGTTCAAGAATGGCCAATCCTGACAAGCAAGAAGTCAAACAAAGGTGGCAAGATGCCTGCATGGGTGAACAAGGTGCTACTGACTGGACTGAGACAGGAAAAGAAAGCATCCAGCAAATGGAAACAGGGACAGGTGATCTAGGAGGAACAGGGAGACACTGTCCAAGTGTGCAGAGACAGGGTTAGGAGAGCTAAAGCCCATCTGAAGCTTAATCTAGCCAGGGGCATGAAGAGCAACATGAAGAGCTTTTACAGGGCATCTGACATTAAGAGATGCTGAGAGAACTGAGACTGTCCTGCCCAGAAAGAAAAGGCTCAGAGGAACCTTTTCAACATATATAAATACTGATGGGGGCAGAAAGAAAGATGGACAAAGACAGATCCAGAACAGACAAGAGGCAACAAAGCACAAGATAAAATACTGAGATACTATACTCATGTACTGATGCAGGCTTGGGGCAATTGGTGCTTTTTGCAGAAAAAGATCCAAGGATTCTGGTGGACACTATGTTGAAGATAAAGGACCATGAACCAGCAATTTACAGCAGCCTGGGTTGCATGAAGAAAGATTGTCCCTAGCAGCTCAAGGGAGGTGATGCTTTCCCTTTCACCTCTCCTGGTGAGACATCTGGAGTACTGCCTTTAGTGTGGTGCTTCCCATAGAAGTATAACATGGACATAGTAGAGCAAGTGCAGGGAGCTACATGAGAGGGCAGTCCAGCCCAGGTAAGAGAAGGCTCCAGGGAGATCATCTCAACATACATATATATATATACCTGAAGGAGACATTGAGGAAGACTGACCCAGACAGATTCAGAACAGACAAAAGTCAATGAGCACAAACTGAGATACAGAAAACTGCATTAAAACATCTAACAGCTTATTTAATTGACAGGGTGGTTGAACGCTAGAACAGATTGCCCCAGCAGATTGTGGAGTCTCCACACTGGGAGATACTCAAAACTCAACCAGACTCAGCCCTGAACACCCTGCTGTACTTGATCCTGTTTTGAGCAGAGGGGTTTGACCAGATGATCTTCAGAGGCTCCTTCCAATCTGAACAATTCCAATCTGTGATCCTTGTTATTATGTAGCTGTTTATTCTGTCTGTTCCACTTAGTTATGTCTAAGTTAGAAGCAGTAGTTTCTTTGGATCTGGAAGCATGTTTTTTACTATATTACCTACAGTATTTTGAGGTGGAACACATACTTCCTATATTCGTTATGAATATTTAATTCATCCTCTATATAAATTATTAATTAAAAATATTTTGCTGGGACTTGCAATGTAAGCCTTTCTGAAAAAAACATGATACCACAAATGAACTCTACAGTTACTGTTTTTGAAATCCTCCGTTATATTGACCTTAAAAGATGTTGGAGTGTTATATCTGCAGGGAGAGTTTGCTCTTTTGCATATAACCATTTTTAAATGCAAATCTGCTGGAAACAATAAGGACATAGATCTATAAACCAGTGAAGTGGATAAATGTCTAGCTTATAAATTTCTTACCAGGCATCATAACTCTAGTTATTTCCTTGCTGTTTACAGCTATCAGCTCTTTCTTATGTTGAACAGTATTTACCTTGTACGCTATTAGAGATCCGTAACTTGAGTTGCAAAGAACAAGCCCGCAGCAAAGCCCCCCCCCCCCAAACAATTCTTACAGATTTGGTTGGAGTTCAAGAAAATGTATGTTCTTAAACATATTTGCTGTTAGTAGATTGCAAATTAAAGAGACAAAAGAAAAATCAGTATGTTACAGAAGGCCCGTCATTTCAATGGACAAGGCTTTAGTATGAAACAATGATGACAGGCTGAAACAACCCAAGTCAGACACATCTTAAAAGTGATGACAAATTCTAAGAAAAAAATTGATTACTTTTCCCAAAACATATCCATTCTAACAAGTGAATCAGGGCCAGGACATGGATAGAAGTCACCCATACTAATTAAATGTTGGCTTACTCCTTGGCACCCTTTGGCCTGTGCTAACTAGCATTCCCCCAGCAAATGCTCCAGCACAGGTCAGGAGACAGCACTGATAAAAGACTCTGGCTAACGGGCAGTACACGTCGGGCAGAAAACAGACCAGTTGCTTCTAAGTGAGGTGTCACTTGGCTTTGGATAGCATCCTTACAAAATTCACTCACCATCCCTTCCTCCCTAGTTTCCTGGTGAGTAATTGGTCTCACTTGCACCTCATAAACCTAGAAAACTCATCCACAGTTACATCAGCCCCAGGCATGACACAGGAAATAACAAATGTACTATTTCTAATAGAAAATCTAACTTAAAAGTGGCACAAAGCGTTTAATACAATGCAGAATTATTTACCCTTTTCCCCACACATTTATGAAGTAACCGCTATTTCAAACAAGAAGAGAAACCACAAAACCAACTACGAAATACTAGGAACACTGTCATTCTATGAGGCAGTAATGGAAGGAAGCTGAAATTACATTCTCTAGTATGGTGTATAGCTCAATAAATATTTATATTTTAGCAATCATTATGCTCCTTACTTATAAAAGGCCTTTTTAGACAACAATCATATCAGGGAATATAAAATCTCGCTAAAAGATATTAAGTCACTATATCATGCTTAAACCCTATAAAAGTGAACATAATACTTTTACCAAAAAATTTTAAAGTATCAGCATGAACAATTTACCCTGAAGAGACATAGCAGGACTCAAAGCTAAAAAACAAACACAGAATGCTATTCATAACAGAATCTGCTTGCATTTTTAATAGCTCCCAAAGTTCTCTTCAAAAACCCAGCCCTTATTAATTAATATATGCCAAACGTTCCAAAGTCACTATGGATCTGGATTGCTAAACTTTTTACGTACTCAATTAGCAAATGTCTTCCTCAAAACTGCCACTAAGAATCAGGCTAGAAGAATGCATTGGCATATGTTGACTTCATTTGCAATTAACATTTTATTGAGGACAACTTCAACTTCTATTTTCCTTCTCATTTTAAGAGCTGTTTGTAAGCAAGTATTACTTTTTAGTTCTCAACACGAGTCGGGCATATTTTGACAAGAAAGGCATTCCACTTGCCAAATTTCTGTGCAAAACTTTCTGCAGTGTCCCTTTACCAATTAAGACTTTGATCCTGTCATTATTTAGTCTCACTCTGTAGATATTTTCAGGCAGTCCTTAAAAATTATTTATTAACATCTCTTAATTAAGTCCATGCATTTCTTGTAGAGTTGTTTAGTTCAAAGGAACTAGGAATTCCACTCCTGTACCCTGAACAACACAAAACACATTATAATTTCACCCATCAGTCTTAGACTTCCAAAACAGTTCCTTCAAATTTTAAAAAAAGAAATGAAAAAACATTACGGTGAAATTTGCAATCTGAAGCAAAATATAGAAGTCTTCCTTGTCTACATGCTATCTGAGCAAGACAGCACAACATATGGCACAGGCATTATGTTTTCAAGATTAAAGAAAATTAATGAAACAGATATGATAGCTGCTAAAAAAACAATGAATATAATGACTATAATGAAGCATCCATTAAAACAAGATATATGCAAACTTTTTAATTTACTGTAATGCCACTCCTATTAGCATTGCAGGCTTGTTTATGTATATTACAGACACCTGGAAAGAGTTGCCATTCTAACATATCATTCTCCCATCACTGTTATACCACCTAACTATAGCCTGTTAGATAATTCTGTAAGAATGCTTCCTTTCCTACTATCATCTGTTTGATTATCATCTCTATGAAGAGAATGGCACTTTGAAGACCTCTCTAATATCTCAAGTGTTTGCTATAAATCCAGAAGATATCATATTTTTGCAGGGATTATGAAACCCCAAAATACGTTATTTTTGTTGCTAGTACCAGCCTCAGAAAATAATTTGTAAGCACATTCGTAAGGGCTTCTCAGAATATCCTACAAATACCTTTAGTCTACGTGATCTTAAAGAAAAGAGTGTTACCCAAAGAAGTAATTAGCGAAGAAACAAGCTACACTCAGTGTAGTTTTAATTTGACTAGCTGACTAAAGTACAAGAGAAATAAGCAGACCTCAAGAGAAAACACTCCCTCAGGCACACTTATACCTGTCCTGGGTGGCTGGCCAGGCCGGGCCAGAGGATCTGGAGAACAACCCAGCAAAGTCAGAACTAATCATCTTGGAGCAATACCGTCCTTTCCAGGCTCTCCTCCTAGTCTGTCCTGGTTCCAGTACCACCATCCATCCTTATTTTGCTGCATTACCAGAAGCTGCTACATCTCTTCATAAGAAAGCCTAAGCTCTCAACCTGCAAGAAAACATACAGCTGAAAAAGCTGGCCCTTCCCTACTCAAATCTTATATATTTATCTTGTCCAATCCTCCTCCCCATTTATTTGGAATGAGCAACAGCTGATATTAAAACAGGAGCCACACCCTCAGCAGGCCTATTTCTTCATGGAGATACCATCAGAGGACAGCTAGGCAGGATGATGGTGTTAGAGAAATGCCTGAGGACCTCTATTCCTGTCCTGGGAGGAAGCAAGAGTTTTTAACCAGCACACCCCCAGGACTCTACAGAGAAATTTAGTGTGCTAAAAAGGCTTGTGTGTGGCTTCCCAGCTCGCTGGCTGCTGTGCACCACTGCCCAGTGTACGTGTTCTGTCTGTTCATCAAGTAGGAGCTTGCTTGCTCCATTTCCACAGCAAAGCAGTTTGTCAGGTAGAGTACAGCCAGCTCTCACTTGGAGCAGGAGTGACATTGCAGAAGCCTGTGGTCTGTATATTCCTTATCTACTCTGTTGGCTGCTGCCCCGAGTATTGCTACAGTCCAAAAACCATGTCTAGACTCATGAATTAAATGCGCCAAGACTGTTCTCTGGCCTGGAGCCCTGCTGACACAGCCTGTGTCCTTACTATTAAGCTCTCACCCTCTGTCCCAATCACAGGGGCCCCAAACTCCTCCAGCTCTTCCTAACCTGTGACTCTGCCTGAGGGGGGGTTGGGGCAGCGCTAGCTGGTTTGGGTCAAACGCTGCTGGGCTTCACGCTGACAACACCCTAGGTGCAACGTCTGGGGATAGTTATAGCCAAGATGTTGCACCTTTGTACCCCAGCAAGGAGAAAGGAGTACAGGATCTGGCAAGATATCAAAATACTGCCTCTGCACACACCATTAGACTGAACAAAGCAAAACCCTAAATGGACAATACTTGAAAAAGGTGCTAACTTACAATTTTAACCTTGACTGTCATGCTGTTCAGTGCTTCTGTTATGGCACCTTTATGATTCAGTTTTAAAAATAAACATAAATGCAGAAAAAAGGCAGCACTTTTCACAGCCATATATAAGGCTCGAAACACACAGGGCTTTGGAAATAAGGATATTCCACATCCAGGTATGGTGGCATCACCAGCTGAACCCACTGCACTGAGAAGTCGTTAAGTTGTAGAAGGACAAAACAAGACCCTCACTGAGTGAGACCCATCAAGCAGCCTTCAGTCTCCTGCATCTAGAAAACATCCAGATGACAAAATGCTGGGGTTTTCTGGGACAACCCAGAAAAGAGAACTTTTGTCTTTCCTTTAAAAGGTCACAGGGTCTGCACTAACCTGATGGTGCTGAGTCTCCACGCTTCTAAGGATTGGAATTTGTCTTGGCCTGAGCTCTGAGGTCGCTTTAGTTGTGCTTACTGTCATCTAGCATTCAGGTGGTTATTGCCCCAGCTGTCCAGGTTAACTTGGAATCACCAGTACAGCCAGGGTGGACATAAATTCATGTTACATCCACACAGCTGAGTCTCACAGCAGGAACCGACCTCAAATATTCTGGTAATGTAAACTTCGTTTGTGTTTTGTACAGATGAGTAATTAGTTTCAGAATTGGAAAATTTTAATTTGGAAATATAGTACCTACATAAAAACAGAGTTGTTGAATTAAACAGTCACAGGTAGACTTTGCAACACGTTAGAATTTTTTCTCAACAGCAATAAATACCAGATCTCAAAGGTACATATGAAAAATATATTTTTGGCAAACAGGCAATAGAAATACAAGTTCAAAACAGAAAAGTTAAACCGTGATGTAACAAGAAATCTTGTCTTTAATGATGAGAATTAACAAACTTGCAAAAAAATATCTAACATCTTAAATCTGATTTTAAATATACTTCTTAATTTTTTACATTCTTAATTTATTTTTGACAATTTTTTTTAAAACAGATCAAATACCCTCTGCATCTCCTTTCCTGAAGATGTTACATCATGAAGTAAATCAAGTTTTTAGAAGACAACAGCAAGAAGTAATGATGTTACAAAACAGTTCCACTCCTCTCCGACATTAGATTATTTTTTTCCTGAAACTATGTGATTTTGTTTCTAAGCAAAACTGGAGAACAATTCCAGAACACCTTAAAGAATAACTTATTCATGTTTTTTCTAGAAATAATAAATAAGTTGTAGTTATTATTGCAGAGTATTTTTTAAAGACCAAAATCATAGTGACTAGTCATTTTAAAAAAAAACCAAAACACTAGTAGAAAAGAAAATACACACCTAATGACAGTTTTACATGCTGACACATTCTACAGGCTAAAACATATCATGAAAGCAACTTTGGCCATACCTTCATCAACACCCAAGCAGACAAGAACTCTTTATCCCTATGTAGACATGGCTTTTATGTCTACATAAAAACAGTGAAACAGCTCACAGTTGTGTTGGGTTGTAAGGAGCAGAAGACAAGTTAAATAGTTCAGGAAATCTCTTGTTTTTTCTTTATATTTTGTTTTTCTTATTTTGTTTTCAGTTTTGAAATCAACTCAGAAGAACACATTGTATTTGATTCTGCTATATATATAAAAAAATTCACTGAGCTGCAGTGACAGCAAAGCCCACATAAAGCTCTGTAGGATAAGGTATCAACTCCAAACCTGCTGGTACGCAAACTCTGCTGGGTATCTTCATAAAGATCAAGAAACAGTTAAAACTCTACACGCCAGTCAAGGAAGATTTGTTTGATTTTAATGACTGCTCTGTTGGAATATACCCCAGGGAATCAATTTAATTTCATAATTATGGAGAGTAACATAAGTGCTTTAACTGAGAAAAGATTTCTCAAATACCCATTTTAAGCATCCAAGTCCTGATTTTGAATGTAGGGCCCTTAAAAACAGGTATTTGGTATTCTAGCAAAAACTGGTGCCTTGGAACAAGCACAAGTCAATGCTTAGGCTCTCAGTGGCATAGGAGAGAGGTACTTGAGCTAGCTTGGCTCTGAAAAGCAGCATAATATTAGTGCCTCCAAAATGGCTGAAGTACTATATTTCTCAATAAGGATAATTGGTTGAAGGATACTAATGCATCTGTATTCCTTTGGGGGCTAAAATACCTGATTCAGCTGGACAAGGTATCTCTTCAGCAAATTGCCTTCCCTTCCATCAGAAATTCTTCTGGAGTCCAGACCAGCTTTGCTGAGCTACACCAAAATGATGGAAAATGTTGGTGTCTTAATATTTACAAATAAATGTGAAAGACTATTCTACCCCTAAAGCCTGAGCATTTTCAACCTTCATAATTCCTTTTCCTACCTTCAATTATGCTGAGTCTTTTGATCCTGAAAGAAAACAGAAGAAAGCCTTCAGTCTGCAAGGTATCAAACAAAGTTCTGAATTGGTGGAAGTAAGAATCTTAACCTTATACACACGGATCTGCAAGATACACTCACACAGACTCAAACTAAGAATTATTTAGATAAAACAATTTTTTTCTCTTGAAGGCAACCATCACACAAATGGTACGTTTTTCTACTTAACAGGTGATAGCTCTATCTCTCCCAAGTCACTTCCCTTATCTAGTTTTCCATATCATTTTTCTTTTTCTCTACCGTGCTCATCTTCCATCCTTTTATCAGACATCCAGACGAAAATTCAAATAACCACTTTCCTCAAAACCAGTGATAACAATCTTCTCCCCTGAATTACTGACTTCTAGCTTACTGACAGGATTTTCTCTGTCCTCCTTCTGCTTGTAGAGTGAGGTTTTATAATCCATTTTGCAGTGTATTTTTAACCATTTGTTCAAACAATGATCAACCAATTCAAACAAGCAAAATTTGTTTCACTTACTACAGTCAGCTCAAATCAGGTGTACCCAAATACAGTCCAGCTACTTTATTAGGACTAATCTATTCTAGAGCATTCCAGATAGAAAGAAACATGTCCTGAAGTCACTAATTTCATTATTGTACCTACTCCCAACCATGTGATACAAAACCATGCACATTTTGTACTTGTTTAGAACTGCTATACTGAACAGGGACTTTATCCAGTCATTATGAAATGATACTGCTGTTCACAGTGGAGTCATTCTCTTCATTTCCCATTTGACATATGACACAGCTTATTTTTGAGAATTCTGGGAATCAGTATTCACCATTCTATTGATTTTGTGTGGTATATAATTTGATACTTTCACATATTTAAGTTTCCATTTAGATTTTTTTTAAATGCATATTGTACTGGGTCTGGTGGAGAAAGGGTTAATTTCTTCCCAGGACCTAGCAGGGACACAGGTATTCCATCCCATGTG
>JAOQGH010000023.1:96026562-96044357 GCA_025769975.1 Gallinago jamesoni | reverse complement strand
TTTTTTTTTAATGTGGTTGGACTTGATGATCTCAAAGGTCCCTTCCAACCACTAAGATTCTGTGATTCTGTGATTCTATTCTTCTTGTATATGTTCTTCAACATCCTTTATCAATATAAATAATGGATCCTTCATATATAGATAAACAATGTCCTTTATATATATATATCAGTAATGCAAGAGAATAACAATTCTTTGAAAGGGAAAACTACAGTATAACAGCTTAACACCTTTTTTCATACCATTCTGCTTATTCTATCTATATATTTATATCTCTACTATTACTCTCTGTACATTATCTCTCTTACTTGCGATGGCTTCCTTTCAGGTACTACTGTTAAACATACCTCATTTAGTACTCCCAGTCTTACTTTGCAGCAAAGAATAGTTGAAGGAATGGTACACTGCTTTATCAGTTTATTACATTTGGAATCCTGGACTATTAATAGACTAATTTTGCTCTTCTCTCTGCAGGTTTGGCTGCTTTCAGAAGACAAGTGCAAATGAAAACAAAATTTATATATTAAATAAGACATTTTTCATTAAGATTGCTTGAAAAGACTGGACACAGAATAAGAGTACTGAGCTTAGACATACAATGAGATTTTCACCTAGGGTAAAAGTGGTGGAAGAAAATGCCAAACAGATTTTCTTACTGAGGACATATTTTACACATAAAGATAAAAAACTATGTCATCTGAACCCACTGTAATTACTTTGGGCAATATCATTCAACAACTGACACACACAAAAAAAATCTAAATTTCAATCCTATTCTTTCAAAGACGTGCTGAAATTACAGTTTAAACACAGACAGAAGATCCTCAGAGATTCAGATTGAAACCCCTAGAACAGATCAAGAATGTATTTTCCTTGTGGTCATGTTCAGTGCCACTTTGAGGCTGCTCTCTCAGCTACTTCAATGCTTTATACATTCACAACTCTCCTACATGATGCTGAAAATTAAAAGGCAACATGCAGGTTTGCCCACCTCCACTGCAACCCTCTTAACACAAAGGTTTTCCCATGCTGAAAGGAAAAAAAAAAGTAGTTTTCTTATTCCGGTTCTCAAAAAAAACCCCTGTATAGGTGAAACTCTGAACATATGCAGGTTATCTGTACGAGCAAGGTTAGCTGAATTTCTCCCTAACCTGTATTTCAACCTCCTGTCTGTTCAGGCAGCAGGCTTACAAGTACATAACAAGTATGATCTTTCTTATACCACTTGCCTTTGTGATTAGCTGCTCTTTAAAAATAACAGAGCTTTGAAAACTGATATTTTTGGAAGGTTCCTTACAGTGTAAAAAGTGTGAAATAAAATATAAAGAACCACCATCCTGTCAAAAACTTTCCATTATCCTTCCTCTTGCAGAGAAGGGTAAGATTTTATAAGAGGCCCCAGGGGTATGAACAATACTTGACAACATACAAAAATAGCATGCAAGTTGCTGCCTTTTCCTCTTCTATCTGAACCACAATAATTATACAGTATGATTACTGCAGCCCTCTTTCTTTTTGAGGTTCTTGGCACCCAAATTCCTTCCCCCAAGCATGTTAGAAATACTCTTGTCTAAAGGTTCTTGTTTTCCTTTCATTCTGACTTCCAAGTAACATTAAAGCTTTCCAAACTTCTTTTTCATTGGAGAAGCATAAACATTTTGTCTTTAAAGTCCTAATTTTTTTTTCCTCCCCAAACTTAGCCACTCAGACTTCTGTGCAGCCTGCCTCTGTGATCTGCTCTGCCAGAGCACAAGCAACAGGACGCTGTTTGCCTTCAACAGCAAAAAACTGTCTCCATACATTTTCCTCTTCAATTCACAATGTAAAATAATGTCTTTCTGAGCAAAGCTGCTATCCTCTGTTGATGACCAAGAATATTTGACTCGTTTCACATTACTGAAATCACTTTGTGGACATGAAATCAAGCAGGAGACCCTGAGCTTATGCCATCCCCACAAAGATTTAAAAGGACCACACATGGAAGAGAAACCATCATTCTGCTTAGGGGAAAAAGAAAAAAAAAAGAAGCATGCAACAGTCTGACAAAGCACACCTTAGCCCTCTACTTAAACTAAAATGAATAAAGAAAGGAAGGAAAAGGCTGCATAAGGTAAGTAGCAAGTACAGTCATAAATTGGTATGGAACTACTTTTGGTCACACTGAGAAGTATTATCAAGAGGTTCACTGTGAGGGTGGTCAAGCACCAGAAGAGGTTAACCTCTGCTGTGGAGTGTCCAGCCTCGCAGACATTCAAGACCCGACTCGACATGGCCCTGAGCAACGTCCTCCAGCTGAGTCTGCTCTGAACAAGGGGCTGGACTAGAGGATCTCGAGAAGCACCTTCCCACCCCAGCAGTTCTGTGACTCTAGGACTGACACAACCTCAACCACAGCCTGTCTGAAAGACCTCACTGGGATATCTCCCCATTGGCTCCAATGGGCTTGAGGTCAACAATGAGCTCCTGGGACCCCTCTTTATTCTTTCTACAACACTTTTAATTCCTTAGACTTTACACCATCCTTTTCTCCCCTGTCTTAAGAGTTTTCTTTTACAGCTCACTAACATTAAAAAATAACTAATTCCTTGATTGTATTACCAGCAATTTTCCTTTCCATAATGGACTGTAAATTCTAATCTGCGAATATATCATTTAAGAGTGAAGATCAGATGTTTATGTGTTTTGCATATAAATAAACTATATGTAAAAAATTTAAAAGGTAACAAGATAACATTTAAACAAAAAAAGTGGTAAACAAGCAACATGAAGACGTTGCTGTATAACTCAAGTAATACAAGCAAATAAATAGCCGGGAATAAGCATTCATTATGTATCACGAAGCAAAAAAACTTTTAATTAGACGTAACTAATTCAAACTTAAGTGTGGCGTTTCCAGAAATCTTGCCTACTTTCATTTTTAGAACAATTTATTTGTGTAATGCGCATACATTTCAGTAAGTCATAGTTTAAATTTCCCACTGTAATCTAAAATAGCTGCAGATTGACTTAAAACTCTGAAAAAATGTAGAGTAATACTTAGTTTTACTTATCTAAGATTATATTCTGCAGTAGCATATAGGTGATAATCCATTTTACAATATGTTGAAAAGTCAGTAACAGAAGACCTAAAAGCAGAACACTGTTGTAAAAAATTTTCTTAGAAAGAATGTTGCTGTTGAAAGAATGACTATGTTGAATTTTGTGTCTGAATTAAAGAGTAGGCACATGACAAATGCAAATTAGCAAGTTTCTACCAGATGCATATATTTTCATTATTTAACAAACTAAACAGAGACCACATGCGCTTTCCCCAACATTGAACAGAGTCTGTTTTCCTGGTTGCATCTTATTTTTTGCTGAATTTTAGACATGCTAAACTAGCATTGTAAAAAGTAAAACTGTAAATAAAATTTGAGCACATCAGTAGCCCAATTGAACATTGAGCATATTAGTTCAGTATAATCTAGAAAAAAAATCCCAAACAATTGTATTTAGAGAATTTGATAAAGTCACAAGGGTCATTACATGTAATGTGTACTGATATATTAATGGTTTTATAGAAGGCCTCAGAAGCTTTCACAGCATTATACATTAATGAATTCTTCCTGGCATTCGATACACAAAAATGTGTTGCAAGGTTAATGCTCCAGTGGATGTGATGCACATTAAGGGTAGCCAAGTTTCCTATCTGAAACCTCCCCATCTAGCCAGATGGCCAATGTTCCTTCCTTTTCACCAAGTCAGAAATCATTTTGAGAACATCTGTAGAAACCTATGCTTTCTGAAAATCTAAATTCAATGGTTATTAGAGTCAACAGGAAGATTTATGCTGATGGTACGCTGGCTTTAGATCAAATCTGCAATGTCAAGTTTGTTAAGCATAATGATTTGTGAAAATTAGAACATTTGGTGTTCCATCTTGTTTTTCCCATTATAGCTCAAGATGTAGTAAGAGAACCACTGGTCATTAGGAAGCAGGCAAAATAATAAGCATATACTACAAGTGGAAAAAAAAAAAAGAAGAAAATGCTAACTTTGGTAAAAACGTAAAATATTTTTAAGATTTAATCTAAATCTAAAAAAGGCAGAGCAGAATATGTACCAATGCTATGTTTTCATGGATGTAAAATTAATTTAAAGGGAGCATTTTCAATTAATCTTAAAACAGATTGAATAATAAAACATTCATCCCACATTCATCAGGCAGAAGCATTTTGCATGTTTCAT
Organism: Gallinago jamesoni; assembly: GCA_025769975.1. Classification (NCBI taxonomy): domain Eukaryota; kingdom Metazoa; phylum Chordata; class Aves; order Charadriiformes; family Scolopacidae; genus Gallinago; species Gallinago jamesoni. Next base: position 96,040,130 of record JAOQGH010000023.1, on the reverse strand, counting down.
TTTCTTAAAGTACAGCTCAACATATCTGAACTGCCATTTTGAAATCAAATTCAGCAGTGTTTGTGAACATCTTAGCAAAAATTGTTTTTCTCATAAAACTGCACTTTTATGAAATGAAAATATTTACATTGCAGAATGTTGCTGAACATGCTTTCTCTTTATTCAACAAAAATAAAAGTTTAATAGAAACTACATAAATAAAATTCTCCTCCTTAGACACCATTTAACATAAGTACTTTTGGAATTGTCCAAGCTGAAAGAAAACAAACCCAAAAACCTGCCTCGTGAAAAAAGATACTTCTGAAATTTCTTTTCATTGGAGACATTGAGTTGTCAAATTTATAGATCAGTCACACAGAACAGAACAAACAAAAATCCCTCTACACCTTCTCTTCTAGCTCAAAGTTTAATATTTTCATGACGTTTCATGTGACTTCACACAGGAGCTACTTTGGATAATTTTAATTCACCATTAAAGAAAGAAAAATTGACAACAGCCCTCCCTAAACTGATGAAGGCTTTCCTTTCCAGGAAGATAAAGGAGCAAAACTGACAAAAAGTGACAGAACACAGTTGTTTGTCATGTCATTCTAACAGAGCTGGACTGAAAAAAAAAAACGAAACAGATTTTTTTTTTTTGGGGGGGGGGAATAAGCTTAATTTTAAAAAGCTTGCAAAAAACTTCAAATGCTGCTTGCTGGCATGAAGTCAGGTAGGTTTAAAAACAGAGAAGCTGTGAAAGAAATGTAAAAGCACTGGTTTCTACACCAAAAGATATCATGAGAAGCTATTTGTGACATTCAGAATAGATTGTAAGGCAGTATTTTGGTGTGCATAAATTGAGGAAATTCTCTGGCAAACAGCCAACAGCTGGAAAAAAATACATGACATGATAATAGCTTTTTGACTTGTGCTGAACACCTCCATATGCAAACTTGAAAGACCACAAATCCAGCCCTTACAGTCATGAAAAAGTGGGAGATCGGCACTAATTTTGCAGGCTCATGCCCAGTGGTGTGCTAACAGGGATGAACAGAACTTAACATCATTAGAAGGAACAATTCTAAACAAAGATCTCTGCCAGGTAACAACTCACAGATGTATCAGCTTTCCTTTGTAACATGTTAACTCTCTGTATATTCCCCCCCCCCCCCTTTTAGCTCTTGAGCAGCCATCCAGGACTTAGGTCAATAAGAAACTTGAGAATGATTAAATACACTTTGCCTTTCTTCCATCTCTGTAAGAACTGTGTTGACGGAAGACTAGGGGAGCAGCGAATTAGGCTATGCATCTTTCTAACAGCCTATTGTTACCCAATTATCCCAAAATATATCTTCATGTAAAATATTAATAGCATGAATATGTTTTCTTCTACAAAATGTGCATTTTCCTATTTTATCAATATTAAACAATATAAAATGCTGTTTATTACAAGCATTTAGAATACAAATCATAAGCCTTTGAGATGCATATTAACTAAACAAGTTTCACTACAATTTTATTTCTCTGTTCTCCCAAAAAGTATTGCGATGTTCTCTTCCAAAAACTAATTTAAATATAAAAGACTCTTTATAGCATTCTTCACCACAGAGATTTTGGTATTTGTTTCTAAATGAAACAGAATGCTTTTTTAATAAAATGAAACAGAATATTTTCATAACTAATTTACTTTTATTCATAATATGGTCTTAGAGGATTGACAGAAGTATTGTACTTAATCATTGCACATTAGTCTTTCATTGGATTAGCAAGAAAAGCCTGAGTGACAGCCACAATAATACAGCATTACATAAATTGAAAATTCACATTTTCCTCTTCTTGGAAAAGTAAGACTGACCCATCAAGAATTAATTTATTTTTTTCTATTTTAAGCTGATTAAGACTCATACCTGGAACACCCAGTTATTTTTCTGTCTATGCAACATCAGAAGGACAGTTCACTAATCAAAAAAAATTTTGATTAAAAAGACAAAAGAGATAGAAAAGTACATAAGAAAGATATTGTTCTTCCTGAATATGTGAAGAAAGTATAAATGCATTTGTACTTTCAATCAGCAATCCCTCAGGTAAGCTACTTTCTAAACACTGTTCACCCAACATCTAATTGCTTTACAGTCTGGAAATCATTACCCACAGTAGGCTTGTGAGGCAGAGCTGGCTGTGTAGATACCCAGACAAGAAGAAAAAAGATGGGCACGACTGAGGACTATCAAGCAGTCAGGTGTGGACTTTCTCCGTCGTGCCCCAGAAGGACCTACCACAAGCGAGCTCCAAGCACAAAATGGTACAGATGTAGTTAACCTCACAGCCGCTCACAAATTTCAAATTAAGCAGGGTTTCAGCGCAAGCACTAACACAGTTCTACATTAAAATTTACTTTTTTTAAGGAAAAAAACTGTGCTGAATACAGCAGTAAACTCAGAGTTCTCTGAAGCACCCAGGCTACACCTTCACCAAGGAGACAACACTCTCATTTCCTTGTAAGTTGAAAGACTCATGAACCTTGCACAACTATTATAAAATTTGATTTTTAGAGCTGTTTTGCATGATTTTCAGACACCTAAGACTGGTAAGCAGCTGACTGATATAACTGTTCAGTGTGAGAAAGGGGATGTGCATTATCCCAAATAATTTGACAGAAATTATATGCAAGGAATACTGGAATTTTCAACGGTACATAAGACACTCACTTGCATGTTTTCTTTCTCCTTTTACAAAAATCGGTTCACTCAATTCCACTTAAATCAAGATTGCACAGATTGTGCATAAACTTTTCCCACTGCTCATGTCTTTTAGTCAGATATTCACAGCTGCTGTATCTCAGTCACATGTTCTGATAAGACATAATCTTTGAGAGGAGGGCACCAATGGTTAACCATAAAAATCTTTTTTTGATGTCTGTAATGGCAGCTAAAAATTTATTTTCCAAATTAATCTCGATCAAAAGTTCCAGAAGGCTATAAATCCAATTTTACAAGTAGAGATTTCTTAAGTAAAAGATACAATGTTTAATGTTTACTCTGTCTTTAATTTTTTTTTTGAAAAAAAAATCTTTTGACGATTTTCATGTTAGTATCACTGTAGAGAGGCTAACCCTAAAAGTTGCTAACAGTGCATATGAATGTAACTGTGTATCTCAGCGCACACCTACTAACCAGTGCTTCAGTGAAAGATGCAAGAAAAAAAACAAACCCAAAATGCATCATTTTATAAGCCTCTCACATTACAGAAAGTGCACACGTTACTTGCGGTGAGTCAGAAAAAACCCCAATGTTTTCTGGCCTGACCATCACCCTGGGCTTCTTGTGCAGCTGCTCGCTCTCGCTGCCTCCACTGCTGAAGCCCAGCAAGCCCCGCGCTCTGCTGCACCAGCTCCATTCCAGCAAGAAAAGCACAACTAAGTGGTACTGCCTGAAACACGCTGCACACATGTCAGTGGCAAGCCATTTCACGACACACAAGTTGCAGTAAACAAAACGGTTCCTGGCATCCACCCCACACATTTCTGATTTGTGTCATTTCACAGCGTCACAGTATCACATATGTTATGTTTTTCATAGCGTTAATCTGTAAATATACCAATATTCACAATGTTTTTTAAAGTAATGTGAATTAATGTGAATTAACAGTTACTCCAGGGTTTCAGACAGATAAAGACTTCTAGAGATGTCTACCTCTTATGTCCCTATTGCTTCTTACTGCCTATGTGTAACAAGAAGACCAGAAGAACACCGGCTGTTTGTGTGGCCACGAACAGGACCTCCAATGGTGGCAATGAACCTCTGTCTCACAGAAGCATCCTCAGACACCTAATGCAACCACAGTCCACTGGACATTTCTTCAACAAGAGGTGAAAAATCTCCAGCCGTTCTGGTCAAGGTGGGAGGTAACAGTGAGGACAGTCCTCATGGCACGTGGAGTCCTGCAAGGATACAAGGAAACAGCTGGCCAGGGAAGTTTTGAATAAGCACTGTTAACCGGGGAATATCTGACAGTGAAAGAGAAGTAGCTCACTGCCCATCACCTTAAATCAGACATAATTTTGTTGAAATTAGGATTTCACGACCAAGATAGAAGGGAATAAAGTGTCATAATTGTGTCCCAAGACATTTAAATAGAAAGTACGTGTAGGGCTTATATAAGTGTTACTCTAACAGATGTTAACATTTTCATAAAAGTGATTCTTTTCCTTTGTCTTAATCTTCCCCAAGAGTACAGTTCCCAAATGACCATGTGAGTATCAACCCATCCCTATTCCATGACACGAATAATGAAGCTAATCTATGGATATACATTTACTCAATTTAATCAAGTCAAACTCAGCTACGTGTTATGAAATAAAAACGGCTCCCAGGAAACACAGCTTAAAAAAATGCCCTGCTTCTTTCAGATCGCCTACAGCCAGCAACTCACTAGGGATAGAAAACAAACAGAAAAAGGTTAAATCTTGCTTCAGTTGCCCAACTGTATTTGGAAGAAATGATTTTTACTTACCAACCTTTACTTTGTCTCTTTCAGTAGTTGTTAACTGTGTTAGCAAAACTTGCAACTATTCTGCAAATAAGCACAAAAATAAGCATTGCAACCATCCCTTAAGATACTTCTAATTTTGTAAGTTATGTTGTTAACATATATTAAGGAGTCTGACTCCAAAGACACTGAGTCAGCTTTAATTGTTTGTGTGAGGGTTTAGTAACACACTTTGAAGCTAGACAGCAACTCTTTGATCTTTAAAAGCTTAAATGAGAGCCTCAAGAACGTATCCTCAAACCTGCAGTTAATCTGAATTAAGACTCAAAATGAGGTCTGATTCACAGACCTCTGAGACTGATTCACATTTCAAATGAATCACATTTTAGGATGACACTGGCTAACTGATTAGTCCCCAAAACATGTCATTCTTAAGGAGAACTATATCCTAAGAAACATTTATCCTGGTTTTTTTTTTGTTTTTTTTTTTTTGTAACATTGATATAAAGACCTCATTCTGTAACACACTAAAAGGGAAGAAATTTCAATTCTTCCTGGAGTCAATAGACACTATAGAGTATTCAACTATTCACATGATAGAAGAACTTAACAACTTCAACTTCAAAGTTTTCCAGTGCATTTCACATCAATGTAGAAAATTCCTCTATAACTGAAAAGTAAAATAAGTGATTTTTTCTTTATATAATGGTAGTTTGATTTGCTCTACATTTTTTTCCAAAAAGGAAAGAGCTTCCTTCAGTGCTTTCCTCTTCTACTTCCATAATTATGTCCCAGGACCACCCCCAGCACACCTGTACCGATGTACTCCCTTTTTAAATTATTAAACCAGCCACATCTCAGTTTGAAAAAAGATGAAAAGGACACTTTACAATAATTCCTGATATTTCAGTAACATCTTGCTTCAAAAGGACAACACACTTAAAACAGATGTGCGTCTATTTAAACATGTGCTTGGTAAACTCAAAGAAAGCACACACGGATACCCAGATTTACAAAAAGACTATAGTTAAATCTGCAAATAACCTTAAAACACAAAAGGTGAACTTAACAGTGTCCTGCCATGACTCAACTCTTGAATCTTGGGGATCCCACAACTTCTCATCCGTTCCAGAAGGAGACAAGTTAGATTTTGCCAGGCAGCTGCAAACTGAGAATGGAATATGGCAAAAAGCACCAGGAGAGATACTGAGGAACAGGATGTGTGGATACACAGACACACACACACACACTGAGCTGAAACCGCAGAGCTGCTGGCCCTCTCCCAAACTCAGGAACTCCAGAAAAGCCTCTCTCCATAAAATGAGACCACCTCTACTGCCTTATACTGAACAACGGCAGAAAGATAAAAGCATTCATCTGATGTGAATCTTAATACAGACAGAAGGATCCTCTGATGCTATAAAAAAGTAAATAGTTTGGAAGAAAGGAGGGTAGGGGTCTATACAAGCACCCAGCTCAGAATGCTTCCTTGCTCTTTCATCACTTTCACTGGAGGAGTATCACAGGACTTCTCTCAGGTGCATTTAATACACCTGCACCTACTTAATGGCATTCCTTGCTGTATAGTCTTTTATATATGCAACATGTGGGACAGTAATCCTGAAATCCTCAACTTAGTGTCATCACAGAGCCACCAGGTGATACTTATTTGTGCTACAGATGCCTTACATGCTCAGCACTGTCTGTAGTCTTCAGCTTTTAATCATACCACGGTAGCAGAGCCATGCTAATAGAAAGTGCAGCCTTCAAAAATGAGATCTAATCCCTTTATTTGTCATTTACTGCAAAATTCCGGAGGAGTAGCTTAACATTTCCTTGATGATAGCTAGTTTCCTACATTCTCCTCTTTATTTTAATATTACAGCCTTATGAGCCTGACAAGAGGAAGCCAGAAAAATTCTTTCCATTCAACCAAGTATCATTGACCACAGGAGGTTAAGAAAAACATGCATGCTCAGCATAAAGTTCTATTATCAATTACAGGAAACATTATACATAATTGCACATAACTGATTTCAAAATATTAAATAACTTTAAAATGAGGACTGTATAACTCCTCCACATGGAATAAAATAAGTAAAATAATTACTTACTTTATTATCCAGTGAGATTTTTTTGGGACGTCTACATTGCTAGCTGACAGTCTGCACTGCAATCTCATGGAATAGTTGTGGTCTCAGACTCAAGATTTCCATGCTATGTGTGTTACGGTGCTAAGGAACATCTGCCTATCAAGTGCAAATGGGGATGCTCTTTGTATCACAAGACAGACTTAAAAAAGAAGTCTGAAAAGAACATACAAGCACATACTGTAGTCACCTCAGTGGGAGGGTAGTTAGTAATACAACGCTGTCACTGACATTATAATCATAAAATGTGTTGGGTTGGAAGGGACTTTTAAAGGTCATCTAATCCAAGCCTCCTGCAGTAAGTAGGGATATCTTTAACCTTGAACGTCTCCAGGGATGGGGCCTCCACCACCTCTCTGGGAAATCTGTTCCAGGGTCTCACCACCTTCACATTAAAGAATTTCTTCCTGATATCTAATCTAAATTTATCCTCTTTCAGTTTAAAACTCTTAACACTCGTCCTATCACTACGCTCCCTGATAAAGAGTCCCTCCCCATCTCTCCCTTTAGGTACTGGAAAGCTGCTACAAGGTCTGCCCAGAGCTTTCTCTTCTCCAGGCTGAACAACCCCAACTTTTCCAGCTTGTCTTCGCAGGAGAGGTGCTCCAGCCCTCTCCTCATCCTTGTGGCCCTTAATTATTAGGTTTCAGAATGATTTTCCTGCTAAAAATTGTAAGATTACACATTATAGCACTGTCCTCAGTTGTGATGCTAACTTTAGGCTCCCATGAAAATTAAACACTTCTCTATATTCACCCTGACCTTTTTCATTCACATTTTTTATCTCCCAACCTATTTCATTATGAACTTGCAAATTTTCAATTTGAAGTGTTATTGCCTACTGAAACAACTTGAAATAGTCCAAACAGATATGTGTATTATTTGCAAATTTCATTGAATTGCAATTCCCATTATTTAACTGAGAAAAAAAACAACCTGGATGTTGGTTTTGGTCAAGCTTCCTCCAGAATACAGGAGATTTGCAGTCAGAAATATTGCTTCTCTATGGAAACACAGGGATTAAATACTCCTCATTTGACTCCATATCTCCAACAATTGTTTTCGTTTTATCAGATCCTCTACTGGACAGTGCAGACACATTAGAAAGAAAATTCTGATGGTAGAGTTGACAACTATTTTATAAGGTACCATTACAGATTTGAAAGAAAATCAGAATCAATTAATTTCATTTGTTCTTAATGACAGAACAATAGGCAACACTTCAAGCTGCAGTAGGGTACATTAGCATCTCTACCAGAGGAAAAAATTACAGTCACCAGATCATTAAACAAACTGCCAAGTGAAGTTACAGACTCATTATCACTTGAAACATGACACCCACCAGAGGAGCCAGAAATAATAAATCTGTCTTGCCAAAATGGTAATGGGTTGTCCATAAATTCCAGAAGAAACACATTCCAAAATTGAAACAGTTTGATTAGATTACAAAAATTACTTGTTATTACAATCTGCATTACTTTGTTTAGTTGCTAATAATGAACATGGAAGTGCTATAGCAAACAGCCTCCTGAAAGATTACTCGACTGGCAGTGTATTTAATGAAGCTTTTTGTTACAAACCTTCACTTTTTTTTCATACTGTTTTGAAATTTGTAACTTCAGAGAATATAATGCAATTTTGGACAGAAAATAACATCCCTTCAGTTGTATTTTTTGCATACGTTTTCTATACATGCAAACAGCATCAATACCATTTTCTTGCCATTCATCCCGTTCTATACCTTATCTGAGGAAAACCACCAGCTGGTACTAAATGCAGCCTCGGGCAATCACTGAAGCAGTGGCAAGTGGCCAGCTGCCACAGCCAGCTCCTACAGAGCTTGCCGTCAGGGAGCAGCAAAAGGAAGGGGTTCTTCAGACAGGGAGGCAACCCAGCAGTGAGGGTGGTCCTGGCAACAGACCACCGAGCATCAGGCAAGCAAAGGTGCAAGCCACAGCCAAGCCAGGAAACCCAAACAACAAGCCAGGAGGAGCAGCAGTGCCAGCAGTGACAGTGTGGCTCTTGTGGGGAGAGAGGATGCTGGGCTAATGGGGCTCCTGAGCCTTGGGCAGGGACACTGCAGCCCAGTGGTACCCTCAGGGTTCAGATGCTCAACTCCCACCACCAAAACGCATTGCTTCTGGTTTTGAAGGCACAAGAGCTTTGTGAAATGCCATACTGCAACTTCGATTTTCTGCTCTTCCTTTCTCTCACCCTGCAAATAAGTTCTATTTACAATAGCCTGCTAATTTTGAAAATTAAACTATTTCAGCACAACTAGGCTAACCTCTGTCAGCATGGCACAACCGTTATGGCACAGAGCCAGGTCGTGCTTAAAATGAGCATCTCCACAGACTTCTGCCACGCTGGGAGGAGGTTTCCTGCACGCGTTAGTGATTTAAGTAAATGACACAGAAGTCTAGAAGAAAAAAAAAATAGAACTGTGAGAATATTAAGTTTAGTGGCATGCACTTGTTAATTTAGAGGGAAATAAATCAGCAAGGGCAGTAACTAGTACTACAGCAGTGTCAAGCACCACACTGCCTACTTCACAAGCATTACCTTTGAGCAAGTTTCCATGGTTTAGGAGAGGGAATATGAGACCTGGTGCTTAACTCTAATACTAACCAATGTTATTACAGAGATCTCAGGCCGCACATTAAATGTCTTTCACAAACAAAATATGAAAACACTTGCATCCAAGCTTCAACACAAGTCCTCTCCCAAACGGAGAAGTGATTGGCAGGTTGGCAAAGAATCAATCTTGGTCCAGCAGATCACCTGCTTCAGTTTCAAGGACAGCCCAGAATAATATTTTGAAGAGACAATGAAAAGGAAATATGTCCAGAAAAATTAAAAGATAAAATCTTTTGCAACTGCTAGCTGTAAAATAACAACCAAAGTTACAAGGACTGACAATTTAGCAAGGTTCTTTTTTCTTTTTAGATATTAAAGTTAATTAAAATTGGTGAAGTCATGAAGCCATTTGTGACCCATCCGAAATGTAATATAATCTCGTCTGAAAAGCATGAAATTACTCTGCCTATATCTATTACTTCAATTCTTGATAACTATTATAGTCATTCAATAATCCAATTACTATAAATTACGTTCCGAAAGTAGGTCCATGCAATAGTCAAAACAGAAAAGATTTGTGACATTGTCTGCACAACATTAATGGACCAAAAGAAACTTAATAGGTAAAACAAACTGAAAAAAAATCAAAACTTGCTTTGACTTCCCACAATATGTGTATTTAAAAATGTTTGACTTGCTGCAGGACACTATGAACATATATACAGTTACCATTTGTAAACGCAAGAGTCAAAATTTGTATTGACTCTAGAATGTAATGCTAAAATCAGTAGTTTGGTTGTTCTGGGAGTTAATGTAGTTTGGCAGGCGCGAAGTTAGACATGGGTAAACAGGCACTCTTGGACACCGGCCAAACAAACTTCCCAGAATGCAGCAATATCATATTCATTCATGTAAAGCTCCATTTTCTGGTGCCCCAACACAGCAGGACTTCATCTAATACTCAAGAGTATGGTGCCATTGAGAGTCAAGCTTTGCATGCTAATGCCCAGCAAGGAAAATGTTCCCAGAGAAAGGCAGAGTTAACAAACACTGGTGGTCATTGACTACCTCCACTGGTTCAAAATCTGCTTTCAGTTTAGAGCCTTTGAACACTAATAAATCCTTATCGTATGTTTATAAACTCAAGGAATAGTTTATTTTGGCTAGAATTTAGTCCAAACACATGGATAAAAAATCTAGCATTTCAGTATAAGATCAGTGATCAAAGCCAAAACCACAAGTTACGGGAGAAAATAGGATATAATCTTAGCAGTGCAAAGCACAAAACTTTTGACTAAAAGAGTGGATGAAGAAGGGAGAGTAAATCAACAATTCTTTTATCTTCCAAACACGCTCCATCAAATTTAAAAATGAAAATTATATTTAAGAAACCTGAAAACTAGCTATCTAATCTGCTAACCTGGAGTATGAGTCCATCTCATCAACAGCGAGTTTAGTAAATCAGTAGCTGTTATTCAAAGTTAGAGAAATACCAGGTAGTAAGAAACATTTGAATATATCCCCAGTTTTAAAGTTCATGTTATGAGGTTGCAACGTTCACATTATCGGGTCACCATGCTTGATGTAAACCTACTGTCATGTCATTGCCGTCCTCAGCCTGTTGGGATCCATGATCTCATGGCTTACATCTACCATTAGAACATCTAAAACCTACTGTCCCCACAGCACTACATTTCATTCTGGTATAGAAAAAGATGCTAAAATGGTCCTAAATATATTTTTGTTTATGGATATGGAACAATATATTTTGTTTATGGATTAATGGAATATAATGATCACACAAATAACTTTTCTCTATATATTTCACTATATAGAAATAATGAGTTTTTTAAAATCTGTATCCAATGAAAGAAAACCACCAAACATGCTAGGCATTAATTATCATCATTTGCAACAATAAAAAATTGATTTCTTTTTCTTTTTGAAATTGTGAGAAATTTCAAGCAAAAATCTGAATTGCACAATATTTTTTGAAAAAGCAACTTTTCAGAATTCTTTGGTTGTTGTTTACTGCTGTGCTCTGGACTAAACAGCATATAAAATAAACTGTTCACATACATTTCTTTAAGGTATTTGCATTCAGCCTTAATATGCACCACAAATTAAATCATGGAATATGAAAGCATGTTCTCTGAAATTCTTCATAAATGCAAAGCACAACCTGGTGCTGTAAATCTCCAGAACTACTGAGGGGTAAGACAGGCAAGAAACAAAAAATGCATATGCACACTCATGCAGTACGGAAAATAATACCCAGGCCTAAATCTGACAGCTTAGTTACAAAGATTCATACAGATTTATATATAGTAACACATCCCACAGAAACTTCACTTATGTTAATGGGATCCAGTGGATCTAAAGTTACTGACACAAAAGCGTAACAATCGATGTGGAGTGATCAACAGATGGATCACTTCAATGGATGGATCAATTAAGAATGAAAATGAGAAAAGAAATGATTAAGCTTTAGTTGTTAATTTAAGTTGTGAGATAATTGCAAATGTTATTTACTCAGATTTCCACACAGCATTTCATATAAAAACGAGATCTGCTTAGTGTTTTACTGCTTGGGGTAAATAAAATACTCCAGTTATATCTAGAAAATCAAGACAACCAGAGCTGCAGAGGAAAAAAAAAAAGTTTTGCTGAAAATGATCAATATGTCTCACTTCTTGTTCTTTTCTGCTATTTCCCCTCTGTGTTTTGCTCAATCCACTTCCTTCTTTTTACATCTCCACATGTTTTAGTTAGTTAGTTTCTCCTCTTTTTAAATGCACGTAGTTTTTTCTCCATGGCGACAAACCGGGTTTGTCCACGTTTGTTGATTTTTTGTCCTGCTTTGAAAAAAAAAAAAAAAAAAAAAAAAATTGGAGTTTCCAAGATCTGTTCAGCTGCTTCATGATTTCAGTACTTCTAATGAAAATCCTGAATAGCACAACACATTTATATCACCTTCACAGCTACTGTTTTAAATTATCTGATATTAAGTAATTAAAAAATGTAACAGCAGAGCTGGCTTTGAATTTGAAACGCAGTTCTGTCAGTCCCAAAGAATACATCTTCAATAATTTTTGGCCAATTTAAATTGCTAATATGAGAATAAAATTTCAATCCTGAATGCTGGCATTTTCAAGGTTTTAATAAACGAATTGCTACAGAAGAATATCATACATTCCCCACAAAAAAAGAAATTACAGGTCTAACATTAGCTTTCAAAAGTCTCCTAAAAATAATTTCTCCATCCCATTGATATATATCCATAAAGCAAAATATATTTGAGAATAAATTATTCCTAAATTATTCCTAGTTGTTGTTTAATAACAACAGTGTCCATCTGATGTGGTATTTCTGGACTACTGGCCATCTTACTGTTTAGCTTTCCCATGTTTTGACTGGTGATTAGATCTCCTTCAGTCCTAATTAATTTCCAGCACCTTCGAAGGAGCAAGAACCAAGTCCACTAACCAAGTTCCTAATCTCTATATCTGCATGTATTTTAAATACCTCCAGGGATGATGACTCAACCACTTTGCTGGGCAGCCTGTTCCAATACTTGATAACCCTCTCAGTTAAGAAATTTGTCTGAATGTCCATCCTAAACCTCCCCTGAAGCCACTTGAGGCCTATTCCTCTTGTCCCAAAGTACCTCAGTTTGTGTCCACTTCCACCTGCTCCATTCACCAACAGTCCCATATATCTCTTGTTCAGCCTTTTATTACTAATGTAGTGATAGAAAGTCTTCTTGTTGCTCTCCATGTTCTTTGCAAGTCTTAAATCCAGGTGACCTTTGACTATCCTGATATTGTTCCCACACAGACATGCAATGTTTCTAAATTCCTCCTTCATAGTCCATCTGCACTGAAGCTGTCATGAGATCCCTGTTTAACAAAGCTCTTATCCTGCCAAGTCTACGTGACATCCTTAGTATTATGATGGACATTCTTGCTCATGGAGGAGGTATCTATTCTGTCACTCCACTCTGTCTGAAGAGATGGTTGAACCGTATCAGTTACAGATGTCACCATTACAAAAGTAACTGTATGCAGCAAAGTAAGTCACAGTAAGAATATAATTCTCTTTGCTTACTAGTATGAAGATACAGTACGATCTTACACTTAGATCCAAAAGTTTCCTTGACCAAGAAGATAAATAGTGGCCAAGATCATTGGTTTGTGCTGGGGTGTTGTGTGTGGGTTTGTGAGTGTGGGGTTTAGTTGGTGGGTGGTGTTTTTTTTTGTTTTGTTTTTGTGGGGTTTTTTTTTTGTTTTTTTTGTTTGTTTGTTTGTTGGTTTTGTGTGGGGTTTTTTTTTGTTGTTGTTGTTTTTGTGGTTTGTTTTTGTTTTGTTGTTG
>JAOQGH010000023.1:95996324-96026462 GCA_025769975.1 Gallinago jamesoni | reverse complement strand
TTTTGTTTTTTTTTATGTGGTTGGACTCGATGATCTCAAAGGTCCCTTCCAACCACTAAGATTCTGTGATTCTGTGAAATACCGTGGCCAAATTTTTATTTAATATACTCTGAAAAATGTCAGCAATTTGAAGCTTCCTTTATTCTCCTTCATAAAACAGCTCTAATATTCAAAACTATGGAGAAGAAGAGAGAGAGTGAAGAATATTTCATAATACTCAAAATTGTAATCTTGTACAGATTTTCTCCTTTAGTGGAGAAGACAGTGAGTGGTAAAACAGACAATTCAACTTTGGAAAGGTGGCCTTCATCTACTTGTGTTTCTTCGTTTTCTTCTTTTTAGAAATAATCATTAGAATTACAATTGGAATGAATTAATAACATCTTCACCATGAAACTGAGTAAGAACAGACTGCTCAGATGACTTTGTGAATCTCCAAACTTGAACCTTGGATCTCACATACTATGTAGATATTTCAGATATCCTACTTTTAAGAGGCAAGCTCTCCCAGTTCCAACCAAAACTTAGCTCCAGCCTGGCAAAGCAGCACACATACACACATAAAGCAGCATGCCTTATGGCATACCATTCCTGAGAGGTTTTTGATTCCTGAATCACAAATTCCCAGGTTTACTTTGCTGCAGAAAAATTAAGTTGCAAGTTAACCAGAATAATTCCCATGTAATTACTGAAATAAGCTGAACAGCAATTAGTAATCCTTTTTCTCTCACATATACGAAGTAAACAAGTGATGGTAGATTTGTGGACTTGGTTGGTGTGTATAGATGTGTACTGGTGTGTATATATATACATGCTATACAGAAATCACACAAACAGCTCCAACTCAAACATTTAAACTGGTTATCACTGCCTATAAGAAGAATTAATGTTTAAATAAGTATTTAAACTTAGTCATGATCAATTCAGTTGTGAACCTGTTAATAATACCCAGAATATGGTGATTATCCACAGAATAGCATTCACTTTGCAATCATATACAGGGATTCTGCTATCAAAAAGGCTGTAAGCCCTTTGTCGGATGCTAAAAACCAACAACATAACACACAAAACCATTTTAATAGAAAGAAACAGCTATAAAAACATCACAACCAATATTTTTTTTCATAAAAGAAATCGGAGGATTAGGGAAAATAGCAAGCCGAACATAAGTCAATCATCTTTTTCATGCTCCAGGATCTGTAATTATGAGTACTTCATGAGATACATCTAGAGTAATCCTGCTCGATTCTGCATATTGACCAGGCCACAGTTGGAGTCCCATAAAGAATTTTTACATAAATAATTTTTATGGACTAACTGAAAAAAGTCAATAGCAAAGAAAATGCATGATATAAAGAGTCAGGAGATTGATGCTGCTTATACTACAGACAATATATTGACAGCCTTCAGATACACAGAAAGCTGATGCAAAGACCCATTAAGTAACAGCAGACTTCAACAGCAGAAAAAATAATTAAAAAAAAAAGGAGTAGCCTAAGGTCCAGGTGCCAGGGAGCAGCAGGCTGCTCCACCAAGGAAGGTAGGTAGGGAGCTCAGGGTGGTCATGAAGAGGGCAGTGGAAGTGTCCTTACCCACCAGGAGTGCAGTCCCACAGTATGTGAGGAAGAAAGGTAGAGCAAAATGCCAAAGTACAATATCAAACCTCACAAAGTAGCAAGGAATGTTTATAAACCAACACAGGTAACACATGAAGAAGAGACTTGTATATTCTCCTTAAACTTGATCGAATCAGAAAAGTTCTTTCCTTTGCCATTTGCTTCATCCATAATGAGAGAATTTTGTGTCGGATACTCACTTTTCCTCACTACCACTAAAACCAGATTGTTGGCAGACTAACAGTCAAGATACTAGCAAGACCCGCCAACTCGCAACAGGAACTGAGAATAACTGGGAATTAAGTCATTAGGGCACTGAGAACTGCACTCATATTTATATATTGCTTTTTGTAGGCAGAAAAAGCCCTACATTGCTGCTAGGTTGTTCTTGTTCAGGGGGCTTTAAGCCAGAATTAAAGTGCCTGAAATACTCTTTTAAAAACATTTTTTTTAACTTTAATCTTCTCCCCAATCTTAGTTTATTTCATAACTTCTCTTGATGAATTAATAGGAAAAATCAGGTCTTATAGGGAGTGTCTGAGAGAGCTAGGGTTGTTCAGCCTGGAGAAAAGGAGGCTGAGGGGAGACCTTATTGCTCTCTACAGCTACCTGAAAAGGAGGTTGTAGCAAGGTGAGAGTTGGTGTCTTCTCCCAAGTAACAGGCAGTAGGACAAGAGGAAACAGCCTCAGGGGAGGTTTAGATTGAGGAACAATTTCTTCACCAAAATGGTTATCAAGCATTGGAACAGGCTGCCCAGGGAAGTGATTGAGTTGCCATCCCTGGGGGTATTTAAAAGACAGGTAGATGTGGTGCTGGTTTAGTGGTAACTTGGCAGTGCTGGGTTAACAGTTGGATGTGATGATTTTAAAGGTCCCTTCCAACCTAGACAATTGTATGATTCTTTCAGCCTGATCTACGGTACTACAAACCCACATAACAACAGAGGCTAAAAGTGGGAGTTCAGCAGGAGAAGGCAAGGAAGAGACAGGTATTCTCTCATTTGCACACTACTGGAGAGAGGGAGAGAGAGCACAAACAATAAAAAAATCTGCATCTTTTAACCCCATTTGGAATACAAAAACATAGAACCAAACGTATTGAGCTTATATCCAGACCAACAAGTAATGCATTACAAGAGAAGCAGATCCGCAGAGCAAAACTGCTTTTGTCAAGCAGTTGGTTTGTTTTGTCAACATTCTTACCATGGTCATTTTGGGGAGGTTTTATTTTGGGCTTGCGGTAGCACAGTCCCAAGGACTGAACTCTCAACAGTGGCTGCAATTAAACGGGTATGTCTATGAAAGACTTTTCAGTTTTGTTCTATCTGAAAGACGTTCAGCTTGGATGTTTCTCTATCAGTATTTCAGTTCACACTATAAGTAGATTTTTGAAGCAAAGCTCCCCCAGCCTTTCCTCTTCTCGTGGTATGGTCTGCATTGCAGCATGGTCTCAGAGCACAAAGCTGAAGGTGCACTCCAGGAGCAAACCTAGAGAGCCCAACCACTAACACCCATTCAGTCCACAGGATCAGGCTAGAGTTAATCTGAAAGAAAACCCCAGAGATTCATATAGCATGAATGTTCAGTCCCTCTGTCTTACTGCACACAAATCTACTCATATTCAGATGCACTACTCACCAACACAGGATATACCTTTGGTGCACTCCAAACCACTTTACAACATACAGCAATAAATACGGATAATAATGAGATTCACCTGAAAAACGTATCTCTAATCCAAAGTAAAATATTAATGCATGTGTTGCCCTAGGAGGAAACAAAAGACTCCTTGGAATGGAATATTTTCAATCACCATTTATTGCTTTGTTCTGCAAGTCACAGAGTATATAAATATTTGTTTGTTTTGAAAAAAAAACAACCAAGTCTTTTACTCAGCTCAACGGTGGTAAATTCCACTGAATAGAAGGGTCAGCAAATCTCAAACACTTCTGAGCACATCAGGTTAGTATCAGTGACAAATGGCACAGCTACATAGAAGAGGACAAGTCTAAGTGGCAGGATCTATACTAGCAAATAAAGCAGCTGAGGGCCTGGAGGTCAGCTGGCACAACTCTTATCAGTGAATCTAAGCACTTTTGCTTTCCCTGAAGACATGAACCACAGTTGTGTCGCCCACAGGAGCGATCACAGTCTGGATATTGTCTGGAAGACTGCTAACTAGCGTAGGATAAGATTATGCTAAGGAAAAAACAGTTTAACAGTATTACCAAGTGCATTTTAGCTTTTGGAGCTATACCAAGGCCTTCTCAGTGTAGTTGGTAGCCAGTAATTCCCACCTACTGAAGGCAAAGGATACCAAAAGCTGTCTTCAGAAGGGTATGATCTGAATGAAGCATTATTCTGCTTCTACAGCAGTTATTTGACCACATCCAACAAAATTCCCAGACCTCAACATATGGCTGTACCATTAAAACCTATGTTAATCTGTACCTATGTGGAGAGACTGGAAGACCATTAAGTCCTGAAAAAAACTAAGACAAGTTGTTATGTTCCGGTTAACTGAAATAGTCATAAAAACTATCTGTAGAGCTCATTAGTGAAAGCACCTTGATTTCACGTAAGAACATGAAATTAGTTCCACAAGATAGTTCATCTGTAAATATCAAGCAAGCTGATGAGAGACTATTTAGACTGCAATTTACA
Organism: Gallinago jamesoni; assembly: GCA_025769975.1. NCBI lineage: Eukaryota > Metazoa > Chordata > Aves > Charadriiformes > Scolopacidae > Gallinago > Gallinago jamesoni. The sequence goes on along the minus strand of JAOQGH010000023.1, from coordinate 96,022,182 downwards.
ATTAGTGTATCTTGATTTTAATTCTGTGTAATGTCAAGATGACAATTTCCCATTATATTTAAAAAAGAAAATATTTTTTAATATTTCTTGCAGATTATATATAGAGAACATCGACTACTTCTTAAATTGTTCTTTTAAGTCACATCCAATTAAATATAACATAGAGAATTAGCTCTCAGAGAGAAGCCCTCCTAGCGAAACACCAAAACCACAAATAAAAGCAGAGATTATAGTCAGACAAGTCAGTTAGAATCATAGAATAGTTTGGGTTAGAAGAGACCTTTGAAGGTCATCTAGTCCAACTCCCCTACAGTAAGCAGGTACATCTTAACCTAGATCAGATAGCTCAGAGCCTTATCCAACCTGATCTTGAACGTTTCCAGGGACGGGGCATCTAACACCTCTCCAAGCAACCTGTTCCAGTGTTTCATGACCATTATTGTAAACTTTTTCCCTTATATCTCATCTAAACCTACCCTCTTTTAGTTTAAAACCATCACCCCTTGTCCTATCACAACAGGCCCTGCTAAAAAGTCTGTCCCTATTTTACTTATAAGCTCCCTTTAAGTAATGAAACACCACAGTAAGATCTCCCTGGAGTCTTTTCCAGGCTGAGCAACCCCAACTGTCTCAGCCTGTCCTCATAAGAGAGGTGCTCCAGCCCTCTGATCATCTTTGTGGCCCTCCTCTGGACTCGCTCCAACAGGTCCATGTCCTTCCTGTGCTGAGGGCTCCAGAGCTGGACGCAGTACTCCAGGCAGATTCTCGCCAGAGCAGAGTAGAGGGGCAGAATCACCTCCCTTGACCTGCTGGCCATGCTTTTTTTGATGCAGACCAGGATACAGTTGGGTTTCTGGGTTGCAAGCTCATATTGCGGGTTCACGTCCAGCTTTCCATTCTCCAATACCCACAAGCCCTTCTCAGCAGAGCTGCTCTCAATCCTTTCACCTCTCAGCCTGTACTGATACTGGCAGTTGCCCTGACCCAGGTGCAGGACCCTGCACTTGGCCTTGTTGAACCTCATGAGGATCACATGGGTCCACCTCTCAAGCCTCTACAGGTCCCTCTGGCATTTACAGAGAAACTCTACTCTTAGTCCTAAAGGAAGTTCCCTCGTCTTTCATTTTGGAAACTATTTTGATTACTTAATTTAAATGGAAAAGATCCTTTCTCCCTAGGACAAGAGTTTTTCAATTTATATTGATAATACTCTCTTGGCTGGCCTCTGCCAGTTTCACAGAAATACCTGAAAAATAATGATGCTCTACAAAACAATCTACTTTTTACCACGTATAAATTCCATCCAAAAGGAATATATAGAACTGCATCATGTTCATCTCACACCTCAGTGCCATAAACCACAGCAATAGACTGGTGGGGTTATTTTAGTTTTATTTATCTTACTTCTGCTAGACATGCTGGGCTAAGTCTGTAAGGCAGCATAGTCTGGAGCTAATTTTCAAAATATAAAAATATTTTTATAGTTCTCCCAGAGCAGACAGCCGTAACACTAATTGCTTAAAAAAATATATATGAAGCACTCTTCACACTTTTTTTGAAGCACTTGGCAATGAACCTCATATTGGCCTATTAGAAGAGAAATTTTATAAATTTTAAAAGATGAAGTCTTCATTTTATGCTATAAATTGATGAAGAAAGATGCTTTGTGGAACAGAATTAGACTGACCCTGGTCAGATTAAAATGACACTAGAATTATGAGAATTACAGAATAAACTCAAGCAGGTTTACTATATTTAATTATATTTAGCTAGGGAAACTACAGCCAATAGACATTAAGTTAACCATACAGACATTTATGAAAGTTTGTCAAACAGTTGAAAGCTGAAAAGGAGAAACAGAAATAGCAGAGACTGAAGTATGGACTTTCCCTACTACACACAGGTATAAGTCATCCAGAAAAAAACAATCCAGTGCTCCCTGAGGTCTAGGTAACACCTGTCTGCCCACTCACTCCTTGCACATCCATTCCCTTTAATAACTACTCTACAATGTTTCTGTTATTAAAAAAAAAAAATGGTCTCCTCTCTTCATCTTTGTTTACTTCATGTAAACTAGTGTAATAAATTGTGAAATGGAGCATCTAAAAAAAGTACATGTTCAGCTAATGAGAAAGCCTGAAAATCATCATTATTTTTTTTTAAAGGGGTAAAGCAAGGATTATAAAGAAGCATCAGAAACGTGAAAATAGCGGAAAAGTGAAATACAGAAGTAGAGGGGTACATAAGCACAACAGCACAATTAGTCACACAATGCACCAAAAAATGAAGAGGTGACCAAAAAAAAAGAAAATTGAGTCAGACTGTTATTTGTGGTTTGGAGTGTGACTAGGAGTCAGTAAAAGATTAGCTATTCTTTCCGCTTTCCTGACACGTGAAAGAAATATTCTTGATGGTTCCAACTGCTACAGGACTGCCCTTGGTAAGAATTACAAATCTTATTTTTGTTTTCTTGCTCTAAAGGTTTGATTACAGGTAGTAAAAGTCAGCAGAAGGAAGCATACTTCCATACTGCAATTTATATTGCCTGACTGTCATAAAAACCAGAAAGCTCTTTGTGTGCAAATCAGATCTAAACAATTTCAGTTCATTCATTCTCACTGTAGGTTGCTGTGGTGGCATTTCAGCAGTTCAGGCTTGTTTCCTGGACATCCTACCTTTAGGACTACCCACATGTTCCTAAACTAGATACACTTAAAGCAGACTGCTTTCTCTTTGGCAATCAGTATGTTTTCTGAAAGGATTGCTTTTGAAATTCCTTTGAAATCGATGCATCCTACTACATTTCCAGCCTTGACTGCTTAAACTGAGCAGCGATGGCCATGCTTTTAGTAATGTCCCATTTAACAAAGAAGAAACTCAACATCTGTTAAACTTATGGAAGTCTAATTTCAATGAAGAAGTTAATTTTTTGTAAATGGAATGTACACTGGACAGATTTAAGCCTCATCTTCTGGAACTGGGTGATACATATCAAATTTCACTTGTTTCAGAACCAGGATGCGTAACTGTAAGCAGTGAATAAATTGGCCCATATCAAATTTCTGCCAACCTTCCCTTGGGGGAGACACTATGTAGCAAATCTGTAATTCAAACATGAACTGGTATCAATTAGTAATTTTGGCTATGGTAGACTTCAGTAATTTTCTAATGTAAAATACGTGTAAAGATTGCCTTAAATATACCAAGGAAATTGAAGGTTTGTGTGGAGTTAGATACAGCAGGCTGAAGTGTATCTACTACCTATAGGTTACCAAAAGACAGGTTTTCATTTTGAAGTTTTTCATTGGTTTGATAACCTTGGAGGATAGGTAATTTTTATAGAGACTAAGAATAAAAATTTCTTGCCTTGTGAATTGTAAATGGAACTAGCCATAACCCATTCCGTGACTGTCATTTGGAAGAATTATCATATAACTAGCCCATGTGTAATACCTTTCTTGTCAAAAAATAGTGTCTTTATTTCCCCTCAATTTTTCACATAACACAAATACAGATACATACAGGTACACATACTTGTTCCAGTAGAATCAAAGTTTCCTTTAATGATCACAAAATCCTGAGATTTTAGTAGAGTGTAGTCACTCTTCAAAGCACACTAAAGAGTCTAATCCTTTTATGTAATGTCATTTTTACCTTATTATTTAAAAAGACTATTCTGCTTAGCACACGCAGCATGTGCACCATATGACGCACCAGATGCCTAAGTAATTAATTCATCTTTTAAATGGAAAGTACAATAAATAGTTGCATAAAACAGTGTGTTGATGCAACTGATAACTACACTGACAATTCAAACCTAGAAAAGGAAAAGATTTTATAAAAAGCAATAGCTACAACACAAAACAAGACTGTCAGACTGAACTGGCAACATACACTTACTTATGTTTCAACTGTATTCTGAAAACGAGCACACAGCACAGATTACTGTATACCCTTATATTGCTGCTGCGTCGGGCATTCTGAAGGGTGGCAGAAGACCACCTAAATGTTACATTTATAAAAAAAGCTGTGTAAAATAGCAGGATATGTTGAAAAAAAAAATAGAGGGAAAGATACATCATATAAAATTAGATTACAGTGCCTGCTTGAAAGGAGTAAAATATTTTATTAGTGCAGAAGAAACTTGCATTTTATTAAGACAATACCAATGAGTAATTCCTCAAGCCTTTCTAAAAACACGACTTAATATTTTAGATGGGATTTGCATGGAAAGATATATGCCTATGAATTTCTTTGCAGTATCTACATCTTAGCTGCAGCCAGTGAAACAAATGAAAAACCTGTCTTTTTGCCTGTTGATTGAACAGGCTTTGCTGGAGAAGAAGATGGAAACACATGCATTTGAGCTTGTGACAATCAGTTTTTGAATATGCGTGCGTCCGCATGATATCCAATATGAGATCAATTCTTCTGATATTTCCCTCCAATAAACTTAATAGTTTTACATACAGGACAACTGAGAGGAAAAAGACAGCTTCTACAGAGGAAAGAAAATAAATATTCATTATTATGTCCCATATTATTTAGCACCGTTTTGAATGTGTATGCTCATTCTTCTGTATTTTTCATGTTACCTATTAGCCATAATGTAAGCTATATAATATATCCATATTCTTGGTCATGCTAAATAAACTATTACTTATCTACACATGCAGCAGAAGCAAGTATGCCTGTGCTTGTAATTTAAATGCATGAGCACTCTCCAAAGAAGGCTGTATCCATTACTGGATGGGACAGAATAGTGCATAATTTACGCATGCAGAAAAAAATAAAAATAAAGAAAAAAAAATCTAATTGAAATATGGAATTAAACTTTAAAACTGAAAAACATTCTTCATATAGTCTTTGAGGAAGTTTCATTGCATATTTAAGAAATCTGAAGTACTGAAAGACAATTTATTCAATCCAAATTAAAACAAACAAACAAACAAACAAAAAGCCCTGGATGTCAGTACTGCCTTAGACCAAGTAAGTGGTATGAGACGAGACTCAGCTGCTCAGCCTCTGGGAAGTTTTTCTATAGTGTGGATGATAACCACGTATGAAAAAGCCTACTCCAGATGCAGTTTGCACAGCAGATCACACTACACAGAACTTGACTGCTCATGAGAAAAATTTCTCCTCAGATTCCATTTATCTGGTGACTTAGAAGTCACAAATAAACCGTGCAAAGGCAAAAATCCCAAAAGAAGCATAAAAGCATAAACATCCTGCGAGTTCAGCATGGTGGAGAGAAGCATTACAAGGCTAATGGTTTTATGATACCATTCAGTGTGAGCACATACTATGCCTCTTTAAATACAGTGCAAAACAACTGAGCTTATGCATCGATCCCCTTGCCCAGAACTTCTCTAAATACTACAAATGCATTTCATCCCTACTACAATCTGAACTTCACAAGGAGATGATAAATGAGATGTTATTGATTAGATTTTGCTAAAGGGTTCCAGCTTTTCAAGGTTATATCCTTTAGAGAGTTTGTAAATCTCATTACAGAAATCTGCCTGCTGATATACATAAATAAAGAGTGGCAGAAGGGTTCTAGCATGGCAGCTCATACTGGAATCACACTGTTCTTCAGACAGAAATTTCAGACAAGCAGGTACAAAGGAATTCAAAACGGGAGAATCAGTCTGCCTTTAAAAAAAAAAAAAAAAACAGACCAAAAAAAAATCATAGATCATATCTGTATTAAGTGAGTGTTGCTGACAAAGGGTGTTTGGAGTGAAGCAGAATCTTGGACCTCCATTGGCTTTAACTGTCAGTTTCATCAGTAATATGAAGGATGAGCAAATCCACTAAAATGCTCCAAATACTTTACTTTAACATGCAGTTTTTGTAAGCAAATGAATCTTAGCTTCAGATGAAAGTCAGCATCAGTCTTTCCCTGCTTTTGGTGGGGAATAAAAAAATAAGGCACGCAAAACATGCACGCAAAAAAGCAAGTACAATCATCTGCTAAATTGCCCTTGAGTTATGCATTCATTCTTAACTAATGGAGGAAAAGAGACATATTTACTAGCCATCTGCTTTTTAAAAACTTTTAGTGCTTAGAATTTCTCTCTGAGATATCATGAGGGGGGAGGGAAGAGTAATACTTAAAAAATCAGGGATCCTTCGATGCACAACAAAATAGGAAGTTGAAGCACTGTCCTATGAGGAGAGGCTGAATAAGCTGGGCTTGCTTGAACCTAAAAACCTGGGGTTTGGAGGGGGGGGTGGGGTGAAACGAACTAACAGCAGCCCCTTGCTTCACCATGAAGAGACTAGGTTGCCTAGAGAGGTTGTGCAGCCTCCATCCTTGGAAGTTTTAAAGATGCAATGGGAAAAGCCCTGAGCAGCTCAGTTCTAAATTCAACACAGTCACTGCTGTCAGGAGAAGGTTAGACTCGTGGACCTCCCAAGGTCCCTTTCAACCTGAACAACTCTGATTTGTGTTTGCTGTCTCTATTATCGCAATGCCACTGACAAGCAATATTAAGTGTCAGTGTTGTAGGAACACAGTCATGCCCTGTTCCTTCTGCCGAGCTCTACTACCATTTCTATTCTCAGCAGCCTCTGCACTCCCAAGTGAAAGTGATTCTATTTATATTCATCTCATGGAACGTTTAAAACATCAGAAAAAAATTTGCTTACAATACAAAACACAGATCCGAGGTGTAAAAAGAATATTACCACTGTTCTTTTTCTGAGATCAGACACTGCTTCTCAGAGCAGTAGGTGGGCACAAGTCTTATTTCCATTAAGATGTTAAAGCTGTAAGCTTAAAGCCGTTTTTATCAGTTTGATAACTGTTTTCATGGAGATATACACAGGCAGAAGCAGGATTCAGATTTGATTTGTGATGGCAGAGAAGCCAAGGGAAGAAAAGTGTAACACTCACATACTCTGAACTTTAGGAAGTACTTTAGGAAGGTGAATTTCTTTAGAAGGATCTCAAAACTATTAATTTCACAAATTTTTAGGGAAAAAAATATCTTCCCAAATTAGTGGGCAGTTAATAAAACTTGCACTGGAAAGTAATTATTTGGCTTAATACAACACAATACATGAATATCCCCTCCCAGTCATGAAGCTTCACCATCTTTTCTCTTGTGTTTTCCATCCCCACATCAGGGAACAAATTCAGTTCACTTCACAACAGAAGTTTCTGAAATCAGCTTTTGCCCAGAAAGGATTTTTAATAGAAAATGAGCATGCGGGAGAAAAAGCTTCAGTTAATAAGTATATCCTATTGATTTGCACTGTGGCATAGACAGATCTTGAAAATAATCTTGAAATCCATGCCACCTTAGTGCTGATAGAACTTTCAATAAGAAACATAGGAAAGTTGAAGCTTCTTACAGTCACATATAGTGTGACAGAATGCAGTCTAACCCTAACAAAATACTGGCGTGGAATATTAATGGTGGTCATTGATTTTAGGAAAATGGCAAGATTAAATGAAAGCTAGACAGGGAAAAAGCGAGACAGTGATGTTTGTGGTAACATGACACCTAGTGTTCACTTTCGGGAAGCTTCTGCATTGGAGGGTGCCAAAGTTTGAAAAAAAACTTCAGTGCCCTGGGACTTGCTTTCCAAAAAAAAAAAAAAACCCAAAGGAAATATTTACATTAGCATCTCTATCAAAGTATCTAAATTACATAGACATAGTGAAAAACAACGAACAGGAACAGAAAATCAGCATGTGCTGCATTTCCTTCTCTTACTGAGTGCCCAATTTGGGTAACTCCAGAAAAGAGTGCTATACAAAAAAAAAAGTTACGCATCATCTTTTTCCTTTGGGCTTCTGCTGAATAAAAAAAGTCAACTGATAAACTCCATTTACAGCCACAAAAAAAAAAGAAGCTATTAGAAAACTTCATATGACATGCACAACAGAAATTTAAGTAAATAGTCCCTTTTCTAAAGAAACCCAACCAACTAGGGACAAGGTTTATTTATACCTAACAATGAGCTATACACTCTTATTTCTTCATTTAAAATCCTGGCATATCAACAGTATGAGTGACTGTAAGGCTATCATTCCCTTTCATGCTTCTAGCAACACAATGAAAACCACAGTATCTCATGCACACTAGATCAATGAGACCATAAAATCCACATAAAATCATGGCACAGGCACTCTGACAATGTGAGTAACAATTCCTAAGGGCTTTGACCTCTTGGATATTTCTGAGGGGCAAAGAGGGGAAGAATTATATGAGAAATCAGAACAAAAAGTTCACTACAGATCGAGGAAGACCATGCTGCTTTCTGAGATCAGCTCAACAAGAACATGTGTCTGATCCCAAGTGAAACAAGTATCAGAAATTACACTAAGAAGAAAGGCAACACATTAGAGACACAGTTCTATAGAAACTTCAGTTCTATAGAACAGAACACAAACATCTGTACTTCAAGAAGTTTACAGATACATTGCAAGAAACCCTCTTAAAAGAGCTTGTTAGTGTTAAAATACAAGCACACAAAAGACATTAGTATTGTATTTCAAATCTAGTGTGCTGTCTTTAATTTAAAAGTATGCTGAATTACTTTCCAAGGAGTAGTATTTAATTTACATCCTTCTGAAGGGCAAAAAAATAATAATACATGTACCTTTAAGTACTAAGACTGCCTACTACCACAATCCCAAAGAATGAATTGGACTCAGCATGCAATATTTAGTAGCTAAATGGTAACTAGTGCTATATCTTATTTCCGAGAAAAATGTGCATAGACACAGTCAATACACCGATATTAAAATACACATTTTTTTTTAGCAAGGTAAACAGACCTAGATTCCAATATTGTTAAATAACTCAAGAAGATGCAAGACAAGCACTTATCACACTATTAATTATAAAAAGAAGTCCTTATTTTTTGAGATGTTTTGAGCATAATTCTCTGCAGTGGTTGAGTATGTGGCATCTCTGGGGACCCAGGCAGTTATGAATTTACCTAAATAAATATCTGCCATAAGATGTCCTTGTTGAACTCAAAATCTATACAGCTTGCTTTACATGCATTCTTTCAATCATAGAACTCTATTTAAAATACTCTGGAAAGTGAGGCTACGTTGTAACACATTTATTGGAAACAGACAGCTTGCCAAAGTTTTACATTTATGGCTCTGCTTCCCATTTAGGGTCCAGGTAAACGATATAGCCACAATCCTTTACTTCCTACCATTCTTGTCCAAAAGGTCAGTTCACCGTTCATTCAGTGTCAAGTTCCGCCCCAGGCAGAAGTCCCATGAGTATCAGCAGAAACAGCATGTCTTATTGGCCTTAAACACATACATTTAACACAGCTACAAGAACACCAGTCATAAATTTCACCTAATGATAGTGATTATCCCTCACCTTTAATGCTGAAATATTCTGAACTGCCATACAACTTACTCAGCTGTTAACATTTTCGGTAATTGCTGCACAGATTATTTTTACAGTTCAGAACAGGTCTTACAAATTAAGAGCTGTGGAACAGCTTTAAAACACAGAGGATTCTAAAGTAGGTTTAATTTGATTACCTCCTTTTGAATTACAGAAATTCCAAAAAACCTGAAGGTTAAATCTTTGCGCCTCTTCACAGTCAAAAGAGGGATGCAAATACACAGTGCAAAAGCTGGCTGGGACAAGACAACAGTTTGTTTCCACAGATTTCTGTGCAGTTGCTGTACATGCTTATGATTTCAGGAAGCCTCTACCCTTTGCTTCCACACTTGCATCTTCTAAATATTTACTCTCAGTCTCATGATTTCAGAGCCTCAAAGCAGTTATAAATTCACTGTGAGGGGGAACACGTTTTTAAGTCATACTTCCACACAGCTAAAAGGAGACGCCTTCTAAACAACACTCCAGATAAAACATCAGGAAGGTAACACCGTTTTCCTTAAAAGATTGCAAGGTTGTGGTCATGGAAAAAGCTTGAAGGACAGTGCAAAAAAAAAAAAAAAAATTAAAGGGCTGTTTATTTTAGCACAAGTAAACTATTTTATAATAAAGGCCAAGACTTAACTTTTTAGCCGGTGACTGAAAAACACTGTGATGGCACTTCAACAAAATAACTTCACACCCCAAGAGAGCAGCACATCAAACCACAGAGTCTGTAAGGATTTCAGAAGTCACAAGGGGCATACCTACTATATTTTATATAGATCAGGGACAGCCGAGAACCGCCGTCAGAGGGCATCATTCATGAATGATTTTTCCAAATACGCTGCCATGAAGTAGCAAGTTATTTTCCCAACTCCCTCACGGGCTTCTCTCAAAAAGTACGTGAGGCGCTAAATACATGGAAGCAGCTAATGTTTTGGGTTGTTTGGGGTTTTTTTTAAATTTTTTTTGGTGTTTTTTTGCCGGCAGAAAAAAAAAAAAAAAAAGCCGGGTGACAAACCCAGCCAACCCCGACGCTGTCGCCGGGAAACTGCGACCCTCACGGCCCCAACCCTGTCACGGCGGGCTGAAAATCGCGATGGCAGCAACGACAACCCCCAACAGGGTGGGTTGGGAGGGAACGGGACACGACACAAAAATCCCATCCGACCCGCGCTCGGACCACCGGTAACCGCCCGGTTCCTCACACCCCCCGCGGCCGCCGCAGGGCTGAGGGAGAGGGGGGCGAAGCGTCCTGAGGGAGCCGGGCTGAGGGAGAGGGGGGCGAAGTGCCTGAGGGAGCCGGGCTGAGGGAGAGGGGGGCGAAGCGCCTGAGGGAGCCGGGCTGGAGGGAGAGGGGGCGAAGCGTCCTGAGGAGAGGGGGAAGCGCCTGAGGGAGCCGGGCTGAGGAGAGGGGAGGGAAGCGCCTGAGGGAGCCGGGCTGAGGGAGACGGCGAAGCGCCTGAGGGAGCCGGGCTAGGGAGAGCGGAGGGAAGCGTCCTGAGGGAGCCGGGCTGAGGAGAGGGGTGGGGGGAAGCGCCTGAGGGAGCCGGGCTGAGGAGACGGCGAAGCGCCTGAGGGAGCCGGGATGAGGGGACGGCGAAGCGCCCTGAGGGAGCCGCGATGAGGCCGGACAGCTCCCTGCGGCAGCCCCTCGGCGTCGTGAGGGGCTGGGCAGGCCGGGCCGCCGGTGGGAGCCTCCCCCGCCCCGCCGCGGGAGCGGGCACCGGGACGATCTGAGGGGGGGGGGTGGGGTGGTAAAAGCGGCTACTTGCCCAGGTAGGGACGAGGAGGCTGGCGGGTCGTTCGAGCGGTGCTGGAGGAGGCTGTTTCCCCGCCACGCTCATCTCCTCCTCCCATGTAGCTGGCGGTTTAAGTCCTCTCAGACGGGCGGCTCGGGCGGGACGCGGCGCCTTCAAGGCAACCCCGGCTCCCCCCCGAAACGCCCGCCCTTCAGCCGGGCTCCGCGGGGGCAAGGCTGGCACGGCACAACACCGCACCGCCCCGCACCGCGCTCTGCCCCGCGGCCCGGGTGGGGCGGGGGGTGGGACGTGGAGGGAGCCAGGAGGGGAGAGAAAAAGGCGGGGGGAGCCGCGCTGGCTATTTAACTTCGCTCTTCTCCGGGGGGGGAAAGCGCCGACGCCGCTTTCCTTCCCCCTCCCTTCTGCCGCCGCAGCCCGGCAGCCCGGGAGTGCTGCGGGGAGGGCGGCCGAGCTCCTCCCCGGTGCGGTTCGGGCACAGCAGAGCTCCCCTTGGCAAAGTGTGGGTTTGGGCTCCGGCTTCCCGCAGCCCTTCCTCCGGGGAAAGCTGTCGGGCGGGGGGAAGTTCTGCCCCAGGGGACGGTGGGCGGTGCGGGAGGCTGTTGGCGGGGTGAGAGTGCTGCTTTCCTTCCCCCACCCGCGCCGTGCCTGCCGGCCGCACCGCGCAATTGCGCTTGGCGTCGGGGTGACAAACCACAGCCCCAGCCCTCGCTCCTTGGTCTCTGGATCAAACCCAAGGGCAGTTTGACATCCCTCCCATGCTCTTGGTACCCTTGACGATGGGTGACACGGGACAATTCGCTTTCCGGCAGGAAAAGCCCCCAGCCCTGAACGTTGCCATCAGATCTAGCTCCTTGGTTGATCTGTGGCCTCCGTCCAAGGTCCGAACCATTGGCCCATGGTCTAGCCCATCAGTTTTGGGGGAACTTCTTGTAGGTCTGTGTTGGCAATGCTGAGGCTGATCCTAAGGAGAAGAGGTGTAGCCATGTCCTTGATATACTATTCTATTAGTAGACATGTTTTTCTTCTCTGAGGAGAGGGAAAGCTCTTAACTTTTCCCATCAGTGTATTTAAGAAGATCAGTGTTTCACTCACATACCTTTCTGTTGTCTTATCTAAATGTAATTTGAAAAGACACCTCTATTCCCTTTTGAAGCCTCTGCCTTGTCATGCAAGGATGAGAAGCTATCACACACAAATACATAACAAGAAAAAGGGTGAGTGGAGCTGGCCAGACTTTTTCTAAAGTTAAAGGTTTTCTCTACTTAAAAGTACTATTTTCTTTTTTTAAAAAAGCTTTCGTAAAATCATCACAAGAACTAAGCAGGAAAGAAACATGCATCATCTACTTGGAGGTAACTCCATACCAAACACTGCATGCCACTGCTGTGTTTCACACTGGGTATGCACTCTCTCCCTGGGTATCCCTGTCCAAAAATACTTGACTTTTCCATAAAACCCCATCTTACCACAAGCAAATGCTGCTTGCCATCTCTGCCTACTGATTCATCTCTACAGCTACCTGAAAGGAGGTTGTAGAGTTGGGCATCAGTCTCTTCTCCCATGTAACAAGCAAAAGCCAGAGGAAATGGCCTCAAGTTGCAGGTGGGGAGGTTTAGATTGGATATTAGGAAAAATTTCTACACCAAAAGGGTTATCAAGCATTGGAACAGACTGCCCAGGGAATCGAATCACCATCCCTGGAGGTATTTAAAAGATGGGTAAATGTGGTGCTGAGGGACATGGTTTAGTGGTGGTTTTGGCAGTGTTAGGTTGACGGTTGGACTCAGTGACCTGAAAGGTCCCTTCCAACCTAGACGATTCCATGATATTCGCACATAACAGACCCCTGCAGAAGATAAGGGGAGGTGGGCAAGGGGGCAGTTTGCAGGGTTTGGGGGTTTCAGTTGTGCTCGGGGTACCCCATCTGTGCCAAAGGTTTTTTTCTTGGTATGCCCAGGGGCTTAGAGTTTTCCATAAAGCAAGGAGTCAGTGACATTCACTTAAATAGGTGGAGCTGGCACTCAAGCCAGTCTGCCCCAATCCATCCTGTGCTTTAAAAAGCCATTTATCTCTATCCACACCTGTAGAAAAGTGTGTGACAACATGCTGGCAGTGTGAAATGTTAGAGGAGATGAGTCTGGGCTAACTAACATGACCATATAAACTTCTGTGTGTGCAGAGTGTGCTGCCACTGTGAGAGGCGTGAGTCTTTCTACTTAAGGTTAAAGACAATCAGGGAAAGCAAAGCCACAAAGATGAGCTGCAACCTGTTTGAAGAGGGATCACCCCAGGCTCCCAGGGCTAGGAGTTGCCATGAACCAGCAAATGCCAGCAGCTGTCCTGATGGATAGTTGCTAGTATGGATAATAGTTTTGCTGTGGTTACAAACTTGTTATCACATCCACCTTTATTTCTCATGGTTCTTCTTCATGCTCTCCTTTCATAAATATGATGCATAAGTGGGGATTAAAAACCGGAAATACAAGTTAGTAGAAATGCAAAATAAATGGCATAGCAGTATGATAATATACAGGGAATATATATGGGAAATGACTTACAGACATAAGTAGAATAGAAATCCCTTAATTTTCAGAATGTTTGTATTTATCTACAAGCTATCTACTTTTTAAACTTAAAAATCTTTGTCAGTTGGGTATAATAAGCCTTGCACACAATATAGAACTTCCTGAGAAGCTTATCTTAACATTGGCAAGTCCATAAATGATTTCTGGAATTCACTGAAAACTGGGTAACATCAGACAGCTAAGGAACTATTAATCCTGGGTTCTTTTTGGTTTTAATGAGTACACTTCACAAAATTATATTCTCCTATAGTACTGCGTAAGTGTACTGAAAGTAAGTGGGTACATATGATGAATTCATTATTTTGTACATAATTTGAGCTAAGCCAATTTGTGATAGTCTCATCTAATATTTCGTTATTTCAAGAGACAATCAGGTTTTAAAGCTTAAGAAACCCACGAGCTTTATGATGCCTTGTCCAGTTTACTAGTGAAAACTTCATATGCATTTTCCCCTTTCTTCTGTTCGTAACTTTTCAGTTTCAGTGCATCCCCAATCCTGCAAAAGGTTTGCTTTTGCCATTCCTGAAATATTGTTATATGGAAACTAGCTGTCAAGTCGCTATTTTAGTGATGACAGTTTATGTTTTTCTGGGTTACATTAAATACTATAATTTGGATTAAGGCAATTATTTGAAAATTTCTAGCCCTTGTGATTTCATAAAAATCTACAAAGTATAAAGAAAATAATCATACAAAGAGACAGTAATTCAAGAGAATGCTGAACATTTTCAATAATATACTGTGATTTTAAGTCAAACTCATGATTTTGGGGAGTTACGTTAGATAATGGCCAAGAAGTTTCATTAACATCTGGCTCATCTGATAATAAGAAAATTGCAAATTGTGCAAAAGACTTGAATAAAACAACATTCATGAAAACAGGCATGAACTGCTGAATTTGGAAGATAATGGGTTACAGACCTGTCTTTATTTCCTTCTACTTTCATACATATGTTTGCATCCATACATACAAATACACCCCCAGAGATGACACTTGGCTTAGAGACTGGAAACAGAGACTATAACCGCTAAACCAATAAATTATTTATTTTACTAAGCCAAGTAGATGCCAAGGTTAAAGGCTTTGTAAAGAGAAGTGGATGGAAGAGTATAATTAGATTTTCCAGGAAATGTAAGTATGTCTTATGCAGACATTATAAACATTTCCCTGTTTATATAAAAATATTCACACAGCTTTTGAAGTCAAGTTGTTGTCTTGATATAAACTCCAGAATTTGCAGATGTTCCAGTTTTAGTTTTTATATGTTAATATTTGCTGTATTCATCAGGAAAAAAGCCCTTTTGTAAAACTTAATTGCTTTGTGAACTTCATTATACTTAGATTTTGCTACCAAAATAAATGATCTTTAATATAATTTCGTGTTGTGGGAAGAGATCAAAGCCATGGGGAAGTAGAGCATGCTTTTCTAAGGAATACGAGTTAGAAGTTTCCGACTTGGAAACCACATGTAAGGCTAGGTAAAAACGCCACACATCCCAAGGAAACTGCTGCCTCTCTTGCTGAGGGTGCTGCCATTTAGCCATCCCCGATTTCGGAGGAGGTTTAAGGAAGACACAAGTACGCTGGCAATCAGCATTAGATCCCTATGTCAGTCTGCTTTCTACTTGCCACTTTTAGTGTGTATTGAGCTCACGAATAAGGGGCAAATTACAGGCAGTAACATCTTGAGAGTCCATAGGAGGACAGCAATGTGCCAGAAGCTACTTGAAATACACAATGATAAATCACAAAAATTTCACAGGTATGTTATTTTTCTTCAAAAAGACAAACACTTCCTTGCTCTCACAAATCTATAATGTGCATCAAATACCCTGTAACTCGCTGTCCCAGAAATTTCCTCAGTTCATTGCATAGGGTAAGAAACTGTAACTGTACGTACGACAGTAGCAAAATGGAAAGAGGCAGTAAAATCATCCATAACATCAAATGAAAGCAAGAGGCTGCTGTACTTCAACAAACAAAAACCTCCCCTGAACAATTGTTCACTGAGAAAGGGGGACTGAAAGGATCTTATACTTTTACAGCAGTGGGTGGGAGAGACAGTAAGGAAGTTTGCTGAATGATCACTCCCTGCTCCTGACCCCTTTTTCAGGTGCAGGTCCACCTTACTGGTGTACCCTGGCTGCCAAAGTCAAGAATTGACTGGGGCAAACTGGTACTATTTTGGCTGTTACTGTCACAGGAATGAATATTGTCTGCATCAATCAGGAGATCAGCATCTCAGGCTATTCAAGAGAGCAATTTGTCATTGTTTCCCTGAGCAGATTGTTAGGAAAGATGATCAAAAATGGGTATCTGAACAACTGGACATCTGAAGGATGTTTAAAGAGATATATTGGGATGGTCAGTATGTATTCTTACTTCAAAATCAGAGAATTTTGATAGCATTGAAAATACCAATGCAGGCTTCCAGCACTCATCCCCAGCTGAGGAAAAGGAGCAAGTAGCAAGTGGCTAAACAGATAAACAGCGCTGTGGAACCAAGCAGGATTTAGTACTGTTTCTTGAAGCAGCTGATAAAAATAATCGTTCTTTAACACTTTTTTTTTTTTTTTACCTTGCCTGTCCTTGAAATCTGCCTTGTATTACCAAACGGAGGAGCTGATGTTCTGCAAACTGTAGTATTTTGTGTGTGCTGGTTCTTTACAGGCAGCAGCGTGCCAAGGCATTCTGTGGAAACTATGCCGATGGGCAAGAGGGAAAACAGTATTTTGTGGCCAAGGAAAGCACAAACAAGTGCTCAACTTGTGAGAGGGGGAAGACCTGTGTTCTGGAAACCTACTGCCACTACTCAGTTTTAGCCAACGATTGCTTGCCGCCAAAATAATTGCCAGTTCTGAGAAGAGGCACAAGGATATAGAAATCCCTCCTTCTTGGGAAGTGCGTGTGTCACTGGGATAGCGTGTCATGCTCCTTTCAGCTTTCCCTCCCGTTCTGGTTTCTGCTCATTACATTTGGCAGCCGATGTATAAGCCTAATTGCGAGCTATTTGTCACATAACATTGTTTGTTTGCTTAGATTCATTATTTATGTTTCAACGGTATTTGACCAAAATCTGTCTGATCATATGAATGTATGCAAGTAGCCAAGATGCATTTAATTAAGAAAAAAAATGTGTTTCACAGTGAAAGCAAACTTGATTGTAAGCACTGGTAAGTTATAATCAATGAACAGAAGCAATGTTATATGGTTTGAGTCACCAATAAATAAACCAGACAGAAACTTATGAGTATGTTATTTGTGGTCTGCTTCTGCCAAAAAATCCATAGCCTTGGAATAATAAGTGTTGAATAATTTCAGTACTGATAGACATGACTTTCATGGATTTGTTGATTCATTTGTGGATAATTCATGAGCAAAATTACGTGTGCAATATATTTATTGAATTGTTCAAGTAGCTGCATTACTACATTATACTGTACTGTACTACACTATACTGTACTATACTATACTATACATTTTTAATAAATTCTCAGTTCATTTTCAAAAAGAAGTGGCTGCAGCTTCATTTGAGAGAGATACGCTTTTTAAAAAAGAAATGGAAGTGGACAATTAGAGAAAAGTAAGAATGTTACTGCTGGTTTCATTGCCTGAAAAATGCTAGGAGAGTCTGTATTTAATAGTCCCCACACAAAATAGAATAGGAAATAAAATAAAATGTTCATTGCAGTGGTAATATCCATTTTCTGCTCATCATTCTACAACTGCGCAAAAATTTGTTGCATGCTCTGGCACCACAAAATATTCATATTTTTTTAAAATCTTATTTTTCTCTAGCTTTTAAGCTTTAGGTTTACAGTCATACTTGTATTCTAAGATATAGGAAAAAATGTGCTAAATATTCATATCAAATGACTTTTCCAAAGACATTTAGCTACCTTTACCAAGTTATTTTTTATTTTATTTTATTTCTACATTATTCAGCCCTACTCATAGAATGGACAAATAAAGTGGTGATCAAGCTTATTTCTTGTCATGACGGAGGAATTAGATGTGAGGATTAGGTGAAACTAAACAAAAGCAACCGGTACTTTTTATAAACCCTTGTGCTGAGAGCAGCTGACTACAAGCTTTCTAACAAACTTAATGACTAACTTCAGGACTTTTCAGCAATAGTCTTGGGCAGCTGAGGGTTTGTAATGGCAAGATGGTGTAGGAGTTAGGAGGCTGTTGCCCAGCTTGGTTTTGCTGTACCTTAACTGCAATTTTATGGTCTAAGTAATAGGGATGAAAAAGTAAGTGGCCATTGTGTAACTAACCTGAGGGGAATAAAAAGAGGCAGAGCGGTCAAACAGACCTGTATGAGAAGAACCCTAAGCAGACCCATGAGCAGAGAGAAAAGCAAGAACAGTTGCAAGAACAGCAGAGAACTCGTGCCACTGGTGACTCAGTGCAAACCCTTCCTCTTCTCAGGTGAGGCTGACAGTGTCAATTGTAGGACCCTGAAGGTCACGGGAAGGGTAAGTATAACACCAGGAGGTAGGGTTAGATTGCAGAAAGTGAGCATATAACCGAAAGACTAAAATTAATGAGGATTAGCAATAATTGGATAATTTGGAATACATATGTTAGTATTATTGTAACTGGATTAATATATGTCTTTGTTGTATTAAGCTGCCAAGACACTAATTAGAGTGCTAATAAATTCATGGCTCTGCATATGACGAGTGTTCTGTTAAGCCAAAATAAATTGCTTGTGGTTTAATGCAATGAAGTGGTAGAGTATGAAGGCAACATAGGCAAACATTTAAGGACACGCTGAAAAATTGAGAAGGAGAGAGAGCAGAGAGAGAGCTGTGGGAATTCTGTTCCATTGATGAGGATGAGTAATCAGAATGGAGAATCCCCTTTCAAATGTCCTTGGCCAAGGAATAGTCTTCTGCTTCTTCCCTAGAGGAGAAGGAGTTCTGAGTTTACAGAGGAGCCAACAAAACTCAAAGAGGTAAGCGATGAAACCCTGTAGCTCTGTAGAAGGAAGAAAATACACAAAGGGGCAATAAAGTTCCTGGGGATAACCACACTTTCCATCATACGGAAGAGCAAATAAAATCCTGCTGGATCAGTATTTCTGAAGGAGCTTCTAGGAGATTCATGCTGTCTCATACACATACTTACCAGGCACACGCTCACTCCCCTCTTCAGTCCTCATCTGGGGATGTTAAGGGAGAGGCGTTCTGGAGAACAGGCTTTTTCTCTAAAGTAACGTGATGACAAAAAACCTGGGCACCAATTGAAGGCACTAAAATGCCTTTTAATAATAGTAATTGAGGGTGCATGTGTGGAGCTACCAAAATAAGTCTGCACACAAGCAAGATGGAGTCTGGTTTAGTTGCATTAAGAACATTGTATGGCACCAGTATGGCCCAAATGATCTTAATACCCCAGTTATTCAGCCAAAACTATGTTAGGTAGAAGTAAGTTTGATAGCGTATCAGGGGAAGAAAGAGCCCTCTCAGAGTATTTTATATGAGATGATGTTCTCAGGTTTTTACCACTTCAAGTGCGAGACCTTTATCAAATATGCTGCAAGTACAGATATCCTGTACGAGGAATGTAAAACTGTAGGGGTTTTCTAGATCCCAGGTGGGATTTAAATAGTAGAGGCAGGGCTTAGACACAATTGTGAGTGCATATCACAGCAGAAGTTCTGAATTTATTCAATATAAAGAACCGTGTCTATAATCCTGTTACTTTTTTTCTCCTACCTTCCTGTGATTTCCTTTACGAAATTGGCATATTCGATAACAGATTTGTTCCATTCAGTTCCTTCAGATTTTCTTAGCAATTTTATTGTAATGTACTGAAAGACAATACATAAAATTAGCCACTGATTCAATTGCAACTCTTTCTGTCAGAGGTGAGCTGTTTGCGCTCAATTCTTATTAACACTTCAGCTTCAGTGAGACAAAGATCCAGCTGTAAATGTCATACCTTGTGTAAAAACGCTCATACTATTCTGATTGAGTCAGTGGCCTCTTCTCCTAACACTCAGATGTAGTTTTTATTAAGCGAGAGATATTTAGTTAAAATAACCTGCATATAATTATCATCTGGTGTTTTATATATACTTTAATTGATCACTCATGACCTTGAGTTCTTCAAATTCTTCTTGTAATCATCGTCTACTTTTTGTGGCCTCTTACCAACTGTTAGACTCCCTCCGCTCTGATACCAATTGGAATTTATGGTTTTAGGTGGGTCTGATATCCGATTTGATATATATGGATAGGCCATACAGTGTAAAGAGGAAATCTGAGAGTTGAGGAATTGTCCTTTCACCAAGGATATATTACAAAAGCCATTGTTAATGTTTTATGCAAGAGGATCATTTGGGCAAAAGGCAATTAATATAAATAAGGTTCTTTTTGACTAAGAATTTGTCTACTGAATGAAGGGGGATTGTATGGATTGCTGTTTGTATAGTAAGCAGAAAAAACACTGCTGCAAAAATGTTGACAGCACTTTTTTGTTTATTTGTTTACTTGCTTCTAGCATTCTTCATTCTATTTAATTTTGTTTCTATTTTAGGTTCTATAAATTAAGAAACTGCTTTAGTCTTCTGTTGCAACATTTAAAAATGAATGCAGTGGTACGTTTACCTGCATTATCATTATGATGGAAATAGAAAGGAAAGCTTTTTCAGAAGCTCAAATGTGGTTTTGTCCTGTTAATTTTGCCTAGAGAAAAACAGCATCCAGAAAGAGGAATCTGAATTAAAAAGAAAGTATTATAATACTATTTTTAAGGAACAGTAGAACTCTGGAAACAATCTGGGTTACTAAATAGTTCAAGAAGATCTACCCAGAGACTCCAACCACGTGTAGTTTGAACATTTTCAAAGTGCCATAAAGAGTGAAGTTCACTCCTATTCTCCTACAAAGAAAAAAAAAAGAAAAAAGGCTCCAATTCAGGTAGCAATACAAAGTAACAAAAGAGTAATAAAAAATGATTTGAAACTGATTTTTTTTGTCTGTCATCTCTAAGACTTCAGTATGTGTCATTTGTCACTCACAGACAGCAGTCAGTTACAGCAGAATTCCCCTATGGAAAAAAAGAAAACTCAATACATGGTAAAGCAAAAAGTTCCCACAGCATTTTTTTTTTTTTACATACCTGCAGTCAGAACAACAAAATTTCTGGTTTAAATATAAAATTTTAAAAATTTTAAATAAAATTAACATATTTAAATGTGATTCTAAAATTCTAAGGGAGGGCCAAGGTAGTAATATTGCAATGCAAGGAGAACAAAAGAAGAATAATGAAGAAATCTTCTCACTTAGAAAAGTGTCATTGACTTCTTAAGTGTCAGTGGGAAAACCACTTATTATCTGTATTTCCCTATTTTCCTTCTGTACAATTAGCCTTATTTTTTATGAGGGGAGTGTTACCAGGATAAATAAACTAGGAATAAAAAAAAAATAGAAATTTTGAGGAATAAAACTAACTTCAGGACATAGTTAACAGAATTAGGTCAAGACACTTATTACATTGACTAGTATAGAAATTAATCTACTCTGAAGCAGTGCCTGTGATTTTACATTTGTGGGAGAATAACAAAAAAAATCAATAATAGATTATGTGAAGAGAAAAGACATTAGCTTAAGCTGTTTAAAATTTAAGAGTAACATAATAATGTTAAATAGGATGAATTACTGGGTTAAGTCATATGATTCACTCAAGAGTAAAGGAGAAATCTATTTTTTTGGGGTGTGGATCCTATGTAGGTACCTAATTTGAAAAGGAAAGTTCTGCAAGGTGAGAAAACGTTGTTAGTTTTAGTAGTGGTGATACATAAGTCCATAGTACTACAATGAGAGCAATTTGGCGATAGCACTTAATTAAGAAACTTCCACATCCATGCTATCTGTGCTAGCCCTTGGCTTGTACCAAAGCGATTTTATTTGTATTGCTGTAGACCACATCCCTGAAGAAATCAATGTTAAAAATTGCCTATGAAAGGGGAATGAGCTACAAGGGGAGCGGATAGAACAGAGAATCTCCAAAGCCAGTATTGCTAGTAAATCCCTCAGAAATTGAAAATTGAGACAAATTATTTGAGTGCTGTAAGTAAAAACCAAACAGCCAAGCCAAAATATCCCCTAATATTCCATCACTCCTTGAACTTCCCAGCTATGACTATACAAGCAGTAACATAATTAGTGTGGTCCACAAATATGGTGCAGAAATAGAGAGCAGTTGTGAGGACGTTATGTCTACACAATGCATGTTTCAAGGAGAATAATTTTTGTCTGGTCCCCTGAGCTGAACACTCCCATGGTTGGAGAGCACCTTTCAATTTATTTCCAGCCAACACATCATCATCCAGGACAGAGGAATTCCAGCCAGTAAGCTGGCTTCATCGGGGGCCCAACTTAAATGCCTCTCTGCAAACACACATAGCATGGGCAATAAGCAAGAGGAGTTAGAGGCACACGCACACCTGCAGGGCTGTGATCTTATTGGCATCACAGAGACATAGTGGGATGGCTCCTATGACTGGAGTGTTGGAAGGTAAGGGCACAAGCTATTCAGGAAGGACAGGCAGGGGAGATGAGGAGGTGTCATCCTCCATGTCAAGGACCAGCTGGAGTGCATGGAGCTCTGCCTGGAAATGGATGAAGAGCTGATTGAGAGCTTATGGGTCAAGATTAAAGGGAGGGCAGGGACAGGTGACATTACAGTGGGGGGCTGCTACAGGCCACCTGACTGGGAAGGCTGAGTGGGTGAGGCCCTCTATAGACAGTCCAGAAAGCCAACCACATCCTGGGGTGCATCAAAAGAACCATGGCCAGCAGGTCCAGGGAGGGGATTCTATCCCTCTACTCCACTCTGGTGAGACCCCACCTGGAGTACTGTGTCCAGCAGTGGACTTGCTGGGGAAGGCCACAAAGATGATCAGAGGGCTGGAGCCCCTCTCCTGTGAAGACAGACAGAGTGTGGGGGTTATTCAGCCTGGAGAAGGCTCTGGGGAAACCTTATAGCAGCCTTCCAGTACCTAAAGGAGGCCTACGGGAGAGATGGGGAGGGATTCTTTTTCAGGGAGTGTAGCGATAGGACAATGGCTAGCAGTTTTAAATTGAAAGAGGGTAGATTTAGATTAGATATTAGAAATAAATTCTTTACTGTGAGGGTGGTAAGACATTGGAACAGGTTGCCCAGGGAAGTTGTGGATGCCCCATCCCTGGAAGTTTTCAAGGCCAGGTTGGATGTGGCTTTGAGCAACCTATTCTAATGGGAGGTGTCCCTGCCTGAGGAAGGGGAGTTGGAACTATATGAACCCTTCAAGATCCTGTCCAACGCTAGCCATCCTTTGGTTCTGTGATCCTGGATGAATCCCCAAAAGCAATTTAAGCAATCTGAGATAGCTCCACAGTTCTGGTATGTCAGAAGATTCACTTCAGAAGATTCAGAAATTAATCCAAACTAGAAGTCATATGTAGATACACCTTTTTTTTTCTTCCAACTGTCTCCTGAGAAAGTATCAAAAGATCTTGCAATTTGCTGAGGGCTTTCCTCTAAGGTAGGAAGGAAGATCCACAAGAACAATTGAGTGCGGTGAACAGCACACCAGTTCATGCTTAATAGTTCACGCTTAATATCAACTCAGTGCAAAAACCTTTAATAAATATAAAATACATGACTAAACCTCCAAGCTTGTCTGAAACTGAATGATGACCTAAAAGCCATATTGTGCTCTCCTCTTGAATTGGAAGAGAGTTCCAGATCAGAGGTGGCTGCCTTCTGTCCTCTCGATGTTATGGCATTTGACCACAGGCCACCTCCAGTTTTGCAGTGTTTCATAGGAAGAATCAGAGGAACTGATTCTGTTACTTAAGGATTATAATTATTAGGCAATTTAATGAAAATGGTGGAGGCCAGGTCAATGTTTTGGGCTATGACTTTTAATAACCCAATAGAAAAAGATATTGAGCAACCTTGCTACTCTGTTCTATATTACCTGCAACCTGTTTTTTGTTATATAGAAGTTTAAAAATACAATACCATACTGAGTGAAACAGTTATCATCACTTTGAAGAAATGATAAGTCAGCTCCTAAAGAACTGTGCCAGTAAACCTACTTCTCCATACATCTGTGCAGTAGCTATAGGCTACTGATTAGGCAACATATCTGTACAGGTTAATTTAACAGGAATTTACATTAACCATACATTTATTTGTAGTGAGTCAATCATCTGCACTTTTAAGAATCTATTCGTGCAATGCAGTAAGTCATCAACACTTTTCCTGTCACTGGGATTTTCCTAATTTATTTGTGTAACTGCCAACATCAAAGATTACTTCTGAAATAAAAGATCATCCCATTTCATAACAAAAAGAATTAAAACATCAAAGTTTGCTAGTGGTTCAGTAAATTTGTATATTAATTTTTAGTGCTTGACAGAAATGCCTCACTAGGTCAGAATTTTGAAGCTTTTCCAGAAAGGAACAGTTTGCCTTACAGAAATACAGAATAATTAGTGCTTTCATAATTAATCTATTAGGTAAATATTTTACCCGAAAGAGTTGATGCCAACCTATGCCAAGTGATTTGATATGCTCAAGAAGCATTTGTTTAGTGAAAACTATGAAATACTAAATACATCTTTGATCTCAAAAGTGCATTTTTTATAGCATAAAAGAGACCTCGGTGTATCCTTAAAGAAAGTTCAAGACACAACATCAAGACAGTCTTCTAATAAAAAGGTCAGATGCTTCTGTTAAAAAAAAAGAAAAACAAAACCAACAAAACCCACTTTTCCTTTAATGTAAAGACATATAGCATAGTCAAGCATATTTCTCCATTGTATTATGGAATGAGAGCTCAACCCTTGTTACAACACATACAGTACGGTAGCCTGGTTCATGAGGTTTTGCCCAGCGTGTATTTCAGGGTCATTTAAATTCAAGAGCTTAAAAGCAAATGACAAATAAAATTATTGAGTGCTGTTTCCCTAACACACTTCATTGTATTTGAAGCTGTTCTCATTTGTCAAAGGATCCAACTTTTGCCTCACTGAGGTCGCTAAGAAGTAAAAAGTAAAATCTGAAGCCAATAATCAGCTTCTACTCTATTTACTTTAAAAAGTTTGGGTGAATCTGATATTTTCCTTCAATATCAGAAACCAATAATATTAGACCATTCTACTAAAATTCATCAAGCTAGTCCACTATGATCAGGTTTTGAAAAGGGCCAAATTTTCAAAAGTAATCTCTAATTTGCAAGCCCAGTGTATTGGGTTTGCATGGTCATCTTTCTGTGGCTCGGGGGCTACAGAGGTGGCTTCTGTGACAAGCTGATAGAAGCTTTCCCCATGTCTAACAGACCCAAACAGACCCGATGCCAGGCTACTCCAAGAGACAGACCTGCTGCTGGCCGAGGCCGAGCCCATCAGTGACGGTGGTAGCACCTCTGTGACAATGTATTTAAGGGGAAAAATTCCTCCTGTGCAACAGCAGCCAGACAGAGAAGTGAGAGTATGTGAGAGAAACAAGTCTGCAGACGCCAAGGGCAGTGCTCCAGGTACTAGAGCAGAGAGTCCTTTGCAGCCCCTGGTGAAGATCACAGTGAGGCAGGCTGTCCCCCCGCAGCCCACGGAGGTCCATGGTAGAGCAGGTATCTACCTGGAGCTCACGGAGGACTCCATGCTGGAGCAGCTGGATGTCCAAAGGAGGCTGTCACTCTGTAGAGAACCCGTGCTGGAGTAGCCTCCTGGCAGGACCTGTGGAGAGAGGAGCCCATGCTGGAGCAGGTTTGCTGGCAGGACTTGTGACTGCGGGGAAGATGCACCTGTGAGCAATCTGTTCCAGAAGGACTGCACCATGTGGATGGGACCCAAGCTGGAAATGCTCATGAAGAACTGCGGACAATGTGGGAAGGACCCACACTGGAGAAGTTCATGGAAAACTGTCTCCGGTGGGAGGAACCCCACGCTGGAGCAGGGGAAGAGTGCAAGGAATCCTCCCCTTGAGGAGGAAGGAGTGACAGAGACAATGTATGATGAACTGATCACAACCCCCATTCCCTGTCCCCCTGCACTGCGGGGGTAATCACAGAAATGCAACAGCAGTCATACTTCAATCTGTAAGATTTACTGAGTGTGTTGGCATTTC
>JAOQGH010000023.1:95904533-95996224 GCA_025769975.1 Gallinago jamesoni | reverse complement strand
GGGGGGGGGGGGGGGGGGGGGGGGGGGGGAGGAGGTAGAGAAAATGAGGTGTGAAGTGGAGCCCAGGAAGAAGGGAGGGTGGGTGGAAGGTATCTTTTTAAGATTTGGTTTTATTTTCTCATTATCCCACTCTTATCTGATTGGTGATAAATTAAATCACTTTTTTCCCAAGTTGAGTCTGTTTTGCCCATGTTGGTAATTGTTGAGTTCTCTCTCCCTGTCCTTGTTTTGACTCACAATATGATTTCATTATATTTTCTCTCCCCTGCCCAGCTGAGGAGGAGAGTGATAGAGCAGCTTTGGGGGGCACCTGGTGTCCAGCCAGGATCAACCCACCACACCCAGTCTTGTGTGTACCACTGGTAGTATCTCTGTTTGGATCTGCAAACTGTGTTTTGAATTGTGAGGTGTTGTATCTAATTTGTGCTACTGCTATTTAGAGCAAGTGATAATGTTGATCATAAAAAACGTTCCGGGAGCTGTGTTTGGAAACCCAGTGTAGGTGTAACGTCATAGGTAACGCATTCTGCATTAATATTAAAATATCTTATGATTTCTCTATTATTTATCTTGAAATTGACCTTTCATGTTAAAAAAAGTATGAGAAGACTGCTCTTCCTTCAAAATTCCAGTGTTATTTCTAAAAGATTCTTTTAGAATCTTTGTTCATTTGCTCTGTGTTCATTTGCTGACATTATCACAGTTCGGTATGACTTGCAATTTAGATTTAAAATGTAACAACCAGACGTTGTTATTCCATTTTCCACATTCTGCCTCAGCTGAAATAGTGTATTAATACGAATAAACTGAAAATAATGTGTCTTACAGAAGTTTACGAATAGGCCACTAAATTATGTAGGATTAAAACAATCTGGATACTATTAAAAAAACTCACGATGATTTGCTATCATATTAGGCAGCATAGCTGAATAATCACTCAAAGCAAGGTTGTTTTTGTAATTTAGGCAGGTGTTTTGTATGGAGACACCAACCCATCCAGCTCCCATTGCCTGGCCAGGGGAGTTGACACAGACAATTACAGCCTCTCCAAGGACTTTCTCCTCTCCATCCTTGGGGAATGCCTGGCACTTTGACATATGCAGGTAGAATGATAACTATAATTTTAGCTATGACTACAACTGACACTAAAAAAGAGAATGTATGTGCAATCTCTGAGCCTTGCAATCTTTCACTGTGGCAGAATACCTTTTAAAAAACACTGTCATTTTTTGTAGTGGAAAAAGGAAGTCGGAAACACCAGGGTTTTGGGTTGTGGTTTTTTTTCCTTTTAACATGGGATGTTTTCTCTGCTTCTGCTACTGCTAATAATACTGCATCTTTTTGGCAGAATAATAGCATTTAATCAGTGTTATTACAAGCAGAGATGCTTAACAATGAACACAGTATCAGTCGGTGACAAGAATTTTAGACCTCTGTATTTGCAGACTTGCCATCATCTTAAATCTATCTCATTTGGTGGATTTAGAATTAGTTAAATCTTGTAAAAGCAGTCACCCAACTAATAACATCTCTGTTTTTCACTGGTTTCAACCTGCTCTCCAGTGTAGCAAAAATATATATTTTTCTGTGTGAGAAGATTTACTGGGAGTTTACTTTTCCCCTTTGGTACACAGAGGCTCAAGTAACAGCATCTGTAATATCTGACCTTCCATGCCCAGATTCTCCAGTGTGCCCTGAATAAACCAGAAAATCTAACCCCTTTGTATTTAGATCCCCCAAAGTATAGGGGTATGCTGTAAATCGATCAAGATCAAAATGTTTAAATAAATTCTGGTGATTTGAAAATTAAATAAAGAAGTAAGATCCATGGATTTTCTTACAGTCACAATTCATAATGTGTTTCAGAAAGGTTTGCTGAAAATGGATTTTTCATTGCAGAAAACAGTAACTGCAATATAGTCTCAAAGCACATATTTCACTTGCCCATCACTTTCCTAGAATTCAAAGTTAGTCTCTTCCCACAGGCTTGTTCTTTCTTTTCAAACATAAATTAACCAATTTTTAGAACACTGTGAAAAAAAAGAGGAGTGAAACATGTTTCGCTCACACTAAAAAGCAAAGCAAAACCAACAAACAAACATACACAGTTGCAATATTTTTTTAACAGAGCCGCTTCCGCCGCTGCTTGTATCAAGTGCTAACTTGGCGTGGAAAGACCTCTTGCTGTGGCAAAGTGCCTCTGCGTGTTTCTAGTAAACATTGGCTTTGAGTTGACCAAGTTGCGAGAGTTCACAAATCACATGCTGGGTATGTACAACGGGTTTACTTTGTACATTTTTGCTAAGTTTTTAATAGATGAAGGTTACCTCCTATGCTGCATAATGAAATGTATTCTGCAGGTGCACAGATCTGAGGAAAAGCTTCAGCAGGAGTCCTGCTGGTGGTACCTTTTGTCAAAGAAAATCCATCGACTGCGGCGCAGACTGTAAGGTCTGGCAGCAACTAAGTCAAAAGATCCCTTTTCTCCCTAGGAAGCCTCAAAACCCTCAGAGCTATTGTTCTGCTCTCTTCCTTTCTTGTGTAATTTGGGAGTCCCATTGATGAGATCTGTTCTTGTGGCCTTTTTCTCAGTGGAAATAGTTTCTCCGCTTATGGTGTGGGGAGGGCAGCCTCCTGATTTGACAGCTGTCAGCAAGGATGCCCACGCAAGGCAAGGTTGGGTACCTTTTTCAGATAAATTGGGTGAATTCAGGTATTCTTCCTCCTCCCTAAGCATAGGCTTACTGCAGAACTGCTGTTCTGTGATATATGCTGTGATACCAAGTGTGATGCTGAGACATTATTCAAAATATATTGTAGTGAGATTTGATACAAAGACAGGGGCAGAAAATAATGTAGAAACCACAGCACTAATGAGTGTTTTTAATTAATAAGTGTTTCCTCTCAGTAGTTTTATTTGGCAAGAATTATGTTCCATAAATTTTCATTCTTTGGAGTGTCTTGACTGGAATGAATTTTTCATATGCAACTGGTATTGTAAGACATTTAAATATTTCAGCAAAAGCACACAAAAATTTCAAGTAGCTCTTTGAATGTGTGACTTGTTCAAACTGCTTTAGACATACTCTTATTACTCTTTCAATTACGGGAAGTGTTTAATGAATGGGGTCTGGAATGAATGAGAACACATGTGAATATATGAAGTGTATTAGAAAAGGAGAAGACCTTAAACGTGGAAGCCATTGGCCACTTCTGTGCTGAATACTCAGTGAAAATTTTTGTATATCAGTTTTGAATAATGTCCTGATATTTACTAAATTATATGATGATATTTCATCATTCTAATTTTGAAAGCTCCATTGGGGCAATTCTTACAGTAAGAAAATTAATACCTTTGTCATTAAAAGAGGGAGAGTTAAATTTTATCTTTTGTATCCAGAGTTAAAAAGATGTATTCAGCTCTAAGTACAGAGATTTTCCACAATGTAACTTTGACCAATCTGGATATTAATTATTTTTTTAAATTATTTGTATTATGTAGTATATAGAAGCTCCTGATCCTATACATAAATGTGTTTTAATACACAGCATATGGGAAAATGCTGCCCTTGAAACTTAAAGAAAAGGCAGACAGACTTGGGAGGAAAAGTCTTGGCAGACGGAACTTTCAATAAGCTCCTAATTGACTTAGGATAAGAAGTCCATTAATAGTGAAAGGCTTATGCATTTTTGGAAGTTACACACGTGGCAATTTCCCTAAGGTTAAACAGAGGAATAAAAAAAAGTTGTGAAGCATACCCAAGCCTTGTAACAGACATTAAGATGAAAATTTTGATGGAAAAATATTCATATAGTTCACATGTTATCAGAAAATGACTGTCAAAAAACCAGCTGTCCTGAATGCGTTATAGACATGAGATCAGCTAAAGTTAAAGGGATGCTATCCTTATCTCAATTTTCCTGTCTCCGTGACCCATAAAAGTCACAAAGATCTTGTGCAGAAGCTCCTACAAGACTATTTCCAGATAATCCTTCAACATAAACTCAGCTGGGTCTATGGCAGCTTTGTACACCTGGAGTGGGAATCGAAAAAGAAAGCAGTCTTTATATTACTGACCTGTAATCCAACCCTGGAGCAAAGAAAGATGACTGCCCACCAGTTAGTAACATGCTTCAGGCTCTTTGCAGTTCATTTTTCCTGCTGGAGAACAAACTGACTGTCCAAGGGGTTTGCATTTTCTTAGTAACGCTCCTTCTATCTCAACACATATAATATATGCATTTATAAGAATCCGTTATCCAACTGAAGTGATTGCAAGCACTAACCTTTTCAGACATCTGTGCTGATATACTGAAGGCTGGATCGCATAAGAAACAGTCTACAAAATTAGCTCTAACACATTTAAGGCAAAGGTGAAACTCCTAATCTTGGAGGCATCAGCTCCTCCCTACATAAAATACATCAGAAAGCTAAGGAAATAATTTCTTATCGGATTAAGTAGTGTCAGCAACTTGTAAAACTCTAAAGCCTACTGTAACAGAATAGATAAGGAGAATATTATGATCTGAAACTAATATAAAATTTTATTTAAGGAAGTGCTTTAAACGCAGTATCAGTTTTAAAAAGATAACATGATCAAATATTTCAATATTTCATGTAAGGAAACATTTTCATGTAGAAATAATAATCATAAATAGAGGAAATAGAGAAGGAGAAATACTAAATAAATCACCAAAATAACCTAAACAGAGTAATCATAAAGTACTGTCAATGTGAGTTCATTTTAACCTCAGTGTCTCAGCAACGGGATGCCTTTACTCATACTGGGATAGTTACCATGCAAGAGATTATTGGTGTTTGTCACACTGGCTCACACTCGGAGCTAGGGAGACTGCAGTCATGTTCAAGATACTGCAAGGTTTAAGATAAGGGGGAAAAAAATGAAGAAAGTGAGATTAGCACTGTGAAAAACCTACATTTTTTAGCTTTATAACGGTGATGCAGCAAGAGGAAGCCTGAAATCCCCAGAGAATATGCCAAGAAGAGGGAAATAGAATGAATTAGGGAAGAAAGATGAGATGTAGTTACTGCAGCTCTGTGATCAGACTGTATCTGTAATCCCATGTGAGTGAACCGGCTGGTAGGTGACCTTTGGGGAAAACAGGCAATGCAAGACAAGAACCAGCAGACCAAGAAATGTAAACACTTTAAGAATGTTGAGATAACAAGTTAATTCTTTTGCTGATATTTTGGACACTATTAGGAAATGACAAATATTTGGAGGTAATCTATTTAAATGTTTGGAACTCAAGAACTCTTAAATGCAATGAAAAAATGCGCCCATCAGAGAATACATGAATATTTTTTGTCTGTCTATTTTTAAATGTGACTGCTTTTTATGACTATTCTTAGGACTGCAACAGACCCGTCGTTCATTGAATTTAGTTCTCTTCTGCCATAGATGATACAGTAAATAAAATCACATAGGAAGTCTTATTTAAAAAAAAACAACCAGTAAGTCTGAACACAATAGCAAGCTTGATAGGCTTGAAAGACATACAGAAGCACTGTCTTCCAGTTCCTTTCAAAATGTTTAGCTGTTCTCTACTCTCTCTGTCCTCCACCTTGCTCTAATCTCTTACCCGTCCTTATAATGGAAAAAAAAAATGTCACAAATTTAGTTTTAAGTATCAGATTAGAAACACGGAGTAGTAAAATACAAGTGCTATTTCATTCAAATTAAACCTAAAAGAGGAAAAAACATAGTGAAGGTTTACAGCCCGTGATATAGAGGTTGTCAAGCTATGCAATTTCATGGTATCTTTTAATGTTATGTTCCACTGGAACTACTAAGAGATGCAAATTTCAACATCAGTGTAAAAAGTTTGAAGGTTCAAAGCATACTCAGTATTCAAAGGTAAGTATAACTCACCATGAATGTTTCACCTGATATTCTTGATGATGCTTATGGTTGTATGGTATCTCTAATTAGCCAGAAGGATTTTAAAATCCATGGTTGAAGTCATATGCTTTTAAATATAAGTGAAAAGTTATTCTCCAAATTGAGTCATTTGCAGAGGTTTATGTACAGCTAAGCAGTTTGAGATGCTCAAGATTTCTAATTTTATAGCATTAACTGTTTCACAATAGGATTTGCCTTTAATAAAACTTCCTTTGTTCTTTATCGGTGTGCAGGGGAATATCAAATCTTCTTAGATATGTAACTCCCTAAGAAGTAGTTTTTGGATATAATGCTTGTAGGTGTGATGTACACACATCGCCACGGTAGAGAAAGTAACCTCACTCAAAAGAGCTTTATGTGTTATTTAGTCATCACTCAATCAAAAAGATCCCCCTCATGAAAGAAAGGTGGAAGCCTGTACTTTTCTATTCACATGTGCCGCGCATACGTGTGCTGCCGTCTGTTTATTAACAAGACAAAGCCTGATCGCAGCCAGATGTATGGCAGCATCTTTCACAGTCAATACTATATAAATACCATGCAAGATTAATGATCCAGCAACCATAGTCTGTGTCAGCTGGCCCAAACTCATTTTTTCCTCCAAAACCTATGTAGCAGTTATGATGTTTTTACATTAAGAGTACTGTGGAAGGAATGCAGGGTCCTGGGCACCAGGATTTTCCCTAGAGGTCTGCTTCCCACCTGCTAATATGGATGCTACCACTATGCTGTGCTTGAAACCATTCTTTGTTGCAAAATATTCACATTCTTAACAAGCTAATTGTGATTTATTTCCTTTCATTATCAAAGTTGGAATCCGTTGTCTAACAGATACCAGCATTACACAGCGGCTTGCTTGTTCAACAGCTGCCATTTCAGGTTCTTAAAACAAACTAATGTGAGATAATGGGAATAATAATGCAGAAGCAGAGTCCAATTGTTTCTTCGCCATAAATAATCCTGCGCAAAGCTTGCAGCATAGATCTGACACTTCTTGAATGCATTTTCCTGGAGAGTTTAAGATTCTGGTATTTCTTCTTTGTCATGGGCTTCAGTATGATCTCACTAACTTATTTGCTAGAGGGTTGTCTTCCCTCTTTCTGTTCTTAGGCTTTAAATTTCTTTCATTTAATTTACTTTCATTTAGTTTGTTCTCTTAAAATGCTTTTTTGTTTTCTCTATGTATAATCTATATATATATCTGTATCTATGTATAATGATATATATTATCAATGTCTTTTTTTTTCTGTCTTCCTGAGCTCTTGTGATGCCTGAGTTAGAATACATTTGGCTAATGTCATACAGACTACCCAAGCTACATCTTAGTGATTCATCTGGACATTTGCAGTTGATGCAAAGGCGGAAATAAATTAATTTCTAAAGTGGAGTTCATCTCTTCTTAAAATGGTATTTAGAAGGAGTCAAGTTATACTTTTACAATTAGCTATTTCTCTGACACTGACTGACAGAAACCTGGTCAGAGGTCTAGCAAGTTCACACCTACAATTACATGAGATATCCAGCCCTGAAAATTTCCCAAACAAGTTCTGTGAAGAAGTGCAGATGCTGATGCATCTAAACCCGTTCTTAGTGATTAGAACTCCCCCGATCGCAGCTGCTGCCATCTTCATGCCGCCTCCTGCTGTTCTGGGCGGTGCTGCTTCCTCTCGCCAGAAAACTTGGGCTTCTCTTCTTTGTATGCCGTTCCAGTCTGAACATTTTAGAAATCTTCCTTGCAGCAGTTCTATTTAAAGGCAGGGCGCTGAAACGGTGTTTTATTCCACATCTACTCTATTAATTGTCTCTTGCTGAAAAGGCTAAACTGTTAGTATTTTGTGCGCTTACTGGCATAAATGGCTGTGTGGGAGCCTGATTTTCTCTTCTGCAGCTTTACTCCTCCTTTTTGCCTTGCCAGAGCATGCAATTTTTGCTGAGTGAATTGCTCTGACTTTTAATTCACTATGGTAGAGTGAACTTACATCAACCTCTTCTAATGTCACCCTCTTAGTCTTAGGCTACCAAGGCCCATTAATATCTGAAACCAAGCAGGGCCTAAAAATTCATCAAAACTGGATGTTTAACTCAAGAACACAAGCATTTGTTTTAAATACTTCAAATGCTTCTTACCTTTTCCTGGGTTATTAAAAGAAAGCAGGATCTTTCAAAACCTTTATTCTTGTTAGGAATGCAGTGATCTGCAAACTTCTGTGGCAGTCTGATAACTTGCTCTTCCTGATTTAATTGAAGGTAATTAAATGTCTTAGAACCAGAAATTCATTTTTAAAAAAAAAATATTTACACAATTGCTTTTTGTGACTCCTCTCACCTTCATAAAAAGATCAGTAGTTTTTTTATTTCACCTGCATTCCCAGTACTGTATCTGAATTTTAAATTACTTCCACATTGCAATTTTTTTTTTCTTCTGTGCCAACATTTCAAGATGCTTTCTTATGTTTCTGCCCTTTCCACTTCTGCCCTAACATCACACCTAGGGAGTTCTTTTGAGGTGTTTATGAATGAAAAAGGACCAATACAGTTAGAAAGCTCTTAAAATGGAGAGATAAGATTGGTGGACCTTGTCCTTGTGTATCACATCTTGTGTAAACCAGAAAACTAATTTTAAGAGGCCATTCAAACACTTTGGCTATGTATTGCCTCCTCAGGCCCCTGAAGCTGCTGAAGCTTACTTTTCAAAAATCCATTATCCTTATTTTCTATGCACTATTAAACAAAAATACCAATTGTTATACATCTATGCAATATAAATACTTGAGGGATTATTTCTTCAGCACAATAAAATGAAAATACTTTAATTTGGGAATATACAGTAGCTCTATGCTTTAAGCAGCTCCAAAAATATTAAGCCATTTTATTTTACTCCAGAGGGGCAATGTTCTGAGCTCTCTAATGGTCTTATATTCCTTTACCAGAAAATTAAAGTTGTAAGTATTAGTAAGCCTATTGCTGTTTTTGTTATTGCTTTATGTTTGTGTTGGAAATAATTAATTGGCTAAAGTAAAATTAAAATCTTATCTTTGAGAATCTAAGCATGATATGTGGGATACGTACTTTCAATGCTATAAAATAAACTCTCTCAGAATTACCATGCTTGTGCTTTACTTTGTTTTACTTTAGAGTTGTGTTCCTCTGGTTTCTAATCCACATATATAGATTTTTAAATAAATCAGGAGAATGCTTTCAAGACATATTTCAAATTTTCTTACATTTAATTATTGGCTGTGTGTATTACAATCCCTATAAGAGTAAAAAATCACAGTAGGTCAGATGATGTCTGAAATCTGCTATACTTCTGACAACACTCTTTATACACCCTCTGGCTCTATCTGTACTATCAAATTAAAAGTACCAAGTAGCATTCTCTGGCACTGAGGCTCCTAGTAAGCAATGTTTTAAAGTTTAATCTCCGAATTAGGAGGGGGGGAATATTCTTATTTCAAATACTCATTATTTCTTTGTGGGACCTGTTACCTGACCTGGACCAACAGTATGCCAAAGTCTAGGAGTTGGTTGTCTACTGAGTCTGTACAGAGATCCAGTAACCTGGAATATTCTCTGATTCTGGTATAGATGTGACCTCTGAATCCCAAATCAGGAATTCATTTTGCTGTTGATATGTTGTCCTCTTTCCTGGCTTTTAGAAAATATTCACATCAGTCTCTTTGATTCTGTTTAACCTCCTGCTTAGGAGGACTGCCACATGGCTGTGCAATGTAGATATTTTGTTGTGGCTGAATTTGATATTTTCAGATATTTTACATGACTTTCCAGAGCTCCTCTGATTCTTGCTAATAGGAGGCCATTTTGACAGCTACAGGGTTTCTGAAGAAGCTATAGATGGCAGGATAGCATCTACTTTAGAAATCTCTGCTATATACAACAGTTGTACATACTGCTTTATCAGGCGACAGTGTGAGATCAGATGTTTCAACACCTCATATATTCACATGCTAAGAATTAAGTCAGAACCAGGCTCTAAAAATAGGGATTTAAATTGAAAGAGTGAAATATTTCTAGTCACAATGGGGCAAATATCAATCAAACTGTGGCTCCAGCAGTTTTTTCACTGGTGAGGGTTCCCACTGGGCAGTGCAATCCACTTCTGGCAGTGTGGTACGCCTTGTCCTGGTACATCACAGCGATGGGCTCAGTGCTAACATGAGCCATCCATGCTTAGCAAGGGGGAAAAACAAAGCACAGTAAGATTTTATTGAGGATTAGGAAGCTCCGTTGTGGATGGACCCCACTGCTTTCCAGATAAGAACTAAACCTGTGTTTGAGTGAATTTCTTAAAAACAGTTGTGGAGGTTCCAGTGAAATACAGCATTTTCTAGTGACATAGACAGCTAAAGTTCTACTTACAAAAGATCTTAGACTACCTTTTTTTTATTCCTGATGTCACCTCACTATTATTAGTGATAAGTTCTGGAAATAGAGGAAAGTACTGTGGAAAACCTGTGGGAATTTTTTACATAACTTACATTACAACTTATTTTACCACTTCAAGCCCGCTGCCACTGGCTATGTCTGCCTAGCAGCTGAGGTCAGCCTGCTTCCTAAAATGCCACTGCTCTACCTGCGGCATAAAAATATTAGTATTTTTAGATTCATCCATTGCAACTAATGCTAAGTAGCAGTTTCTCCTGGAAGACCAGCTGTAGAATAAACATCTAGGATGAAACTACTCTAATTCAAACAAGCCCTAGAGGAATGATTCGGAATACACTCTTTGAGGGCTGCATTTCTCTAACATGTATGAGTCCTGTGACAGGCTAAAAGCTCTGCTGTGGTAACGTCACTCCACTCCTTTAAACAGTGAATTTGAAATTTATTATTATATATATTTCATTATATATATTTCATTATTTCATTAATATATATTATATATACATATATTTCAAATATATTTTATATATATACTTGAAATGTATATGTATTTCATATTAAGTGGATATATTGAATATATTCCAAATGTATATATGTAAACTTATGTATATATTTCAGGTTCTATATTTCTCAGAGAAGTAGAAACATATATTTATTCAGCTTCTTGTCTAATAGGTATGTATTTCTTAAACAGACCAAACAGCTCATCTTTCTCGAGGAGAAATGCTGCGATTAATACTATTTATAGAGAAATATTAAACAGCTACTCCTTACAGTTAAAACCCTTGGCTTATTTTTGCAAGCACGTCTGTTTTCTGTAATGGGATTTTCTTTAAAAGAGCAATGTGAAAGCAGCAAATTTTCAAACTATAGAGCTCACAGCTGAACACTCAAACCTGAGGCAGCAACTCAGAAATATGGGTGTAAGGAGATTCCTAGTTCTCTAAAAATAAAGCACTCAAGAAATACCTGTAAACACTTTTTTTTTTTTTAAGCATCAGAAATACAAAAAAGCAAAAAGAATATGTAGAAAGAAATAGGAAAACGTCTCAGCAGAAGTTGAAAAGAATGTTTTATTCCTGATATTTGTAATCTTTTTATCTCCAAGTCTGAGATCTGATGTCTTCTGTTGTTCCATGTACTGCTTCCCCACTTCTCCCACAGTAGTCCATGTGTTTTGCTTCTTCCTTCCCTTGCCTGCAGACCACTGTCATTGCCATCCCACTCTCTGTCTAGCTTACACTTCACTGTTGTATGTCACATTAACTTCAGATTGGACTTTTGTACAAAACAGTTTTATGGTTTAGCTATATTTTTCATGGGAACTTTTATTTGATTTTTCTAAATTTTTGCAATAAGCCAAATACAATTAAAGAAGATGAAATGCAATTTTAGATCACATTGTAACTAACTCATGTTCCCCCAAAGCAAGTTTGACAACTGGTTTTAATTACCATTTTAAAAGCAAGATTGATTTTACTCTATTTGATTGTAGTATAATCCATAAATGTATCTTACACATGCTAATATTCCTTACTTTTGGTGACAGTTTTTAGAGATAAATAAATAACTTCCTATCTTATTATTTATGGAATCCTCTTTTTCATCATTGCAAGAAACATGGGCAAAATGACTGCAGCACTTTAGTTAAAGCAGAGATTAATTAGCTGTGTTACTGTTTCATGGCAGAGTAAGATTGAGCAAAGCTGAAGTCTAAGTGAAAAAACCATGAACAACAAATCAGGTTGCGTAACAACTTTGTATTTAGCAAAGCAGTCACCTCAGTTTCTTCTTAGAACATGTTCCAAAAAACCCTGGGTTTATGTAGGACCAGCGGCCAGCAATATAGATGTAGGGAGCACAGGTTAGAAAGCACTACAGACTTCAACCACTATGTTTGGTCCCAGAAGCACAATAAGGACTGAAGACAGTCAGGGACAACTTTTCCTTTTTCACATAATTAATTCAGTGGCAGAATGAAGTGCAAAGAATTACTTACCTGACTTTTTTTCCAAAATCACAGCCACTTTCATCAGTTCTGGCTTTTCACGAGCTTGCAGATTCACAGGCTGACCTGCTAAACTATGTCAACATAGTTCTTATTTCTTACTGAAAGAAATAATTCCCAAATATGTCAGTGGCTGCAATAATAGTTAAATATACTTGCATACTCAGGCATTAATTATTTTGCAAACAAATCTGAACTTGGACCCATTTAGCTTCAGACTTGAAGAAGGACATGGTTCTTAAACCTTATTTTTTCCAGCCTTATCAGTTGATCTGATAATGAGATTTCTCCTCTGTGGTGGACTGTCACCACAACAGTTATCCAACAACTAATTTAATTCAAAATTGTTTAAAATGCTAGAATTTAAATTTAAAAATTGCAAAATATATTTTCCTTTTTTTTTTTTTTTTGCAAAACATCCCATCCCCTTGTATTATGAATCTCAGAGGCTAGGTATGGAGACAGTTAAAACTCAGAAAATATAGGTTAACAGTGGGAAAAATAATCAAGTTACATTGTATCTACAGAGACAAT
Organism: Gallinago jamesoni; assembly: GCA_025769975.1. Taxonomy (NCBI): domain Eukaryota; kingdom Metazoa; phylum Chordata; class Aves; order Charadriiformes; family Scolopacidae; genus Gallinago; species Gallinago jamesoni. The sequence goes on along the minus strand of JAOQGH010000023.1, from coordinate 95,983,354 downwards.
TGCTTTAACGTAAGCATCTATGGCACCCGACCACACTGGTGCCATTTTTGCAGTCAACATTCAGTATAATAACATTTTTTTTTCCTAGTTTATATGCATTTTAATAGATTTCTTTTGATCTTGATGTGTCTTCATGAGTACTCTAATGAGAAGATGATGGAAGATTGCTAAGGCCCACTAATAGCAGAGGAACCAAAAGGTCTGGGGGAATTAGAGCTTGACCTTGTCTCCTCCTTTCGACTTCCTTGAGGTGCTCAGTGAAATCTTGAAGGAGGACACCCAGGGAACAAAGGTGGCACTACCAATGCTGAGCTGGAGGACAAAGGAATTTGTCTGGGCTGCAGATTATTAAGGCATCCAGCCTTTTCCTCCCAAATCTTACTTCAGGGGTCACTAGAAAGGAATGAGCAGCCTCAGCAATGTGTATGAGCTCTGTGCTGCCTGGAGTCCCACAGGCAGGGCTGGTCTGAGCGGGTGGGTGAGATGGAAGCTGTGCCTCTGCTTTCTTCCCCAGTGAGCGGAGAGCAGCCGACAGGTGAGAGGACATGTCAGTGCCAGCTGAGCCTCGGTGTAGATTTACCACAAATCAATTAATTAGCCGGGATTCATGGATCTAGACGTGGGTATTGAATGAATTGCAGCCTAACAACAGCACTCAGAGGATGCTAAAAACCACATGGATTAACTAGTTCTTCTAAGAAAAATTCCTTTGCTCTGAGATATAGGTAAGTTCTTTCTCACACAGAGCTAGATGCACCCAGGCTAAAAGAACATAATTTTCTACTTTTTTTCTTTTACTTTTTTTTTTTTTTTGTGACTCCACTTACTTGGAGTAAGTCCCACTTTCCATGGGACCATGGAAATTACCTAAAACACCATTCTGTAATGATTCACATATCTGGGAAGTTCTTATTCAGACCAGCAGGAGATCATGAAGAGTCAAATAATATAAGCAAAACCATAGTATAGCTGAGGAAAATTGGCTGTTAAAGGCAATGTATTTCACATTGAAGTAGAACACCTTTGAAAGAAGATTTTGCTCAGAATATTTTCTTGTCACTTATGCATCTAGTGCCTTCTGACCATGTTTGTTTACCTATGCAAATATATATGTTGATGTCAAGAACGTGGAAAACTAGCTAAGCATTTATTCAGAAGTAGACCTGTCTGCAAGAAAAAATGGAAGAATTTTCTACCAAACCCAAAAATCTTACCAAGAATCTTGGCTGTCTTTCAATGTTATCTATCTTTGTTTCAATATAAGAGTAAAATAAGTTATATTTAAAAAATATGACTTCTCATAAATTACTAGAACCATCATGGTTTAGCCAGGAAAAAAAGTTAGAAATCACATCCCTGCAGGTTGGAAATCTGTAAGCCAAATCTGCCTGGGAGCACATTGAAAATAAGACTAATTTATTTTTCTTTCTTTTTTCCCCATATGTTCAGATTTTTAAAAAATAGAATTGAACATCTCTGAGCCTTTGAAGAGGATAAACATACAGCTGAAAGTTAGGGTACTCCTGTATTGATCTCAGTGGTGTGCTCACTCTGGAAACAAATGGCAGCAGATTTGCTGCCAGTATTGTTTATGAATTTAGTTTGATTTAATAAAAACTGCATAATTACTAAATGTCGAGAATCATTTAAAAGCATATTTCAAGTTGATGAAACGGAACATACAAATCTGTTTTAAATGACTGTCATTTAATATTGAATTCTTTTGTCTTAAGCTTGATAGGATTGCATTTTCTATTTCATTTGGGTAGACTAGTTTCAGAATATTTGAAATTTCTTAGGTCATCATAACCAGAACTGGTAGTGGTTGGGAACAGTCTAAGCAAAGAAGACATGGCCAGAAACGTGTCACTGAGCAACTGCTATAGATAAGTATGGAAAGCAAGGGAAGAGGATATTAAGGGGACTGCCGCAGCCACATCTCTTGAAAGAGCAAGCTTTATACAATCACGGTGCACGTATATAAGTGTTTCCTTACATTTCATCTTCAGTTTCTTAATATGCCACTCAATTGCAATTAAAAAGTAAAAAATGAACAGATTTGTCCTGGAACAGCGAAAAGAAACTGTACTACTGCTGTAACTGAAGGGCAGTTAGACATCTATGATTTGAAGCATTATAATGCTACAACCTTGGCAAATATTTTCCCCAAGTTCAAAGTTAACCAGTAGGCACATCTTTAAAGGAAATCAAACATTGCAGCGTTTACAGAACTATGTGTTTCTGTTTTAAAAAAAATGGGGGTAAAATAATTGCTTTTGTTGAATCCTGGGTCTGCAAATTTAAAGTGTGGATCTGTGCACTGAAGTACAATCTCTATAGTTCAGGCTTTCCCTACCTGCATTCTCCAGCTATATTCTCTAGCAACAGCCTTTGATCTATACGTATAGATCAAATGTCCATGCAGAATAATTCAATATCCTACCTCAGATACTAGGCAGCAGCAGATATTTTGGGAAAGACCTATGTGGAATCTAGAGCTCAGTAAACCTTCTTGTCTTTGAACAAGTTGTGCTTTAGTGACTTCATAATCCAGAGGTTGCCCTGGACCATCAGACTTCAGACACATGACCAAGTCCCGACTTCTGTGAACATCCCATCTCTTTTAAATGCATATATACTTTTGGGTGATATCCTGTGGCAATGAGTTCTGCAATTTAATCATGCTCTATTTGAAAAACAAACAAACAAACAAACAAGTAAATACTATGTCAGTTGCAGGTTGAAGTTCATGTAGCTAGGGATCTTGCAAAGAAGGTGTCACCCAACAGTTGCAGCAGGAGAACTGAGAAATGTAAGTCAAAGGAAATGCTGATGGGCCACCTGCCCCAGAACAGAAGCAAGGCAGAAGAACTGGAGTTTCTGTTTGAAAAATGTATACTTTCCAGGCCCATTCAGCTGGACGTAGGTGAGCTGCCACTGAGTGCTTACATCTTCACATAATCATTTGGCTAAGAGGAAGTCAGAATCCAGCTGTCACTAGTGGCCTATGCCAAAAATAAGACTTTACTTTCTTTCTCAGATTTTACCCCATACTACAGAAGACAAACTTTCTACTTGAGATTACTTTTGCTCAGCAACAGAAATATTTAATAGTTAACTCTTAGTAGTTATCTTTTTTAAACTCTTCCATTTTATTTGATAGATTTTATCCAGTTTGATTTCAAATAAATATTATTGCCCACATAATTTCTGTGAATTCATAACATTTGTAGTTATTTCAGTCAATGTAATTGGACAAGGTAATATTATCACTATTGAGGCATGAGTCATTTTGCATTCAATACAAAGAGGTGCTATGTCCCAGAGGAGATCTTCCTGCACTTATCAGCTGTGCCAGTATTTATGATTCTGTGCACATCAAAAATACATAATAAATCATACAAAAAGCAGCACTAATTAATTCATTTTAAAAGAAGAAAATCTAAATATTTGCAACACTGAATAGATCTCCACAAGAACCTTGAACAACGCTTCAGTGACTTTAATTTGCATAGCAGTAGGCAGTACAACCTCCCCTGTTAACTAAAATTTTATTCACCATGAAATTTTATTCATATTTCATTCTTGTACATACTAAAAATATGTGTATGAATTAAGTTACTGATGATTTGTTGATAAGCTCATATTAGTTACTGATGGTAATTGCAACAAAGTAAAAGAATGAACATTAATTGTATTTCAGGAAGAAGAAATACAAAATCTGGCTACTATCCCTTTTCATGCAGCCAAATTAAATTTCTGGACAGTTCAATTAGAACTTGCTTAGGCGGGGCATTAAATCCTCTGCATTCTGCAACACGCTGCCAAAATGAGTGACATTTCCAGACCATTAGATTTCATTTGAAATAGAATTTCAGGAGTGTAAAATCTGAGCTACCATCTATACAATTATCATTATTCATTATAGAGTAACAAGGTATTTATAGTGAGGTCTTTAGGATATGCTAATTGAAATGATACAAATAACTTCTACTGTATTTTTAAAACCACTGACAGCTTTACCAGAGTGAAAGTGGTAGGTGAGGCCCTTACAAAGCTGTAACGTGTTTTAAAATACAACATAACATTCATGTATTTTCCAGAATAGTCATTTAAATTAAAATTGAATAGTCAGATTGTGAAGCTTTTAGGAAAGTTGACTAAATCACAGGCCAAACTTATTCATGGCAAAGGAAAAGGACAGATTGCCAGGTAGAGCACATTAGTCATGGCCTTGCCCTGTTGAGCTTTGGTTATCTCCAAAGCTGGAAATCCACAAGACTTCTGGCCAGTTTTTGACGACACTTAACTATTTTGTGGAGATAAAATGTCTAATTAAAATTTCCCTTAGTCCATTCCCCCTGTCACATTACTACAAACTTACAAGAAATACCTTCCTCTTTGCTCTCTATTCTTCCATTAGATAGATGAATACCACAGTAAGATACCACAGATTGTATAGATATTTATGATTGTATTACATTAGTACTTATTTTTTGTTGTATTGCATTAACTGCAACTTCCTTAGATTTAAATTTATAAAGTAGCTGCTTGTCCTTTGTCAGAATTCGTGTGTCTCAGCCCCAGATACCATGGAATTTGCTGTTCACCCTGCCTATAAATGATGAAGGCAAAATAATCTTTCAAATTCCTTCTTAACAACCAAGGATTCTGGGGTAGGGACCCCAGCACAGTACCTTTTCCCTTTAGTGCACTTGCATCCAACAAAACAAAAAGTAAAATTCAAGCTGCTCTGAAAGCCTACATCTAGGAAAAATGAGACTGGAGAATAAGGGAGAAATGTGGGAGACCTAGGAACCACTCAAAAAATGAAAAAAAACCTCCTGTGTCATCTCACCCAACATAGCTATTAGTCAGTCAGGTGTAGCCAGAAATTTCTACTATTGTTACCCCGTAGGTGGAAAGTTCTAATAATGCTTTTTGAAGACATTTATAGCTAAGGATTTTGTTTGGATATGATAACCTTCTATATAAAATACTATTACTCAGTAGTGATAGCACACTAGTAATAATTCTGTTAGCAAAACATTCTCCTATCTAAAAAAGCATACTTACAGCGTGATCAAACAAACATTAATTTTATGATAAGTTTTACATATCCATGGGCTAAATGGAATTCTTATTAAAAACAAGAAACCAAACAAACATAAATATACAAAAATATATACACACATTGTACTATGAAAGTAATATATTTGAAAATGTGTTAGAGGCACTAGGCACCCAGGCAGAGTATTCCATAATTCTTGTCCTTTTTCAGGCATACTCAGGAGTGAGTTTGCACCCAAGACATCCCTTCCCCAGAAGAGAAGTTGCTACAGCTTTGCAGCCTGTGCATCTCTGTCAACTTGAGCCTGTTGCCATTCAATGATTTAGCAGGTACAGATGTAGTCCAGGGAATCAAGGCTGTCAGGGTGTCTAACTGAAATAACTCACATATAATGTCCACCAAAGATGGACAAAAATCTCAACCCCACAGTGCACTAAAAAAATAAAAATGCTATTAAATTTCCATTACTGCCATCTTTCTGGTAACAGGTATACTTCAGATAGATGCATGATTCATGAAAATGAGTAATTAATTATAAAGGACTGTCTCAAAATGCACTTAGCAGATGTCATCACAATTATTTAAGTGCCACTTTGAAGGGAGTAACATCAGCAGTCTAATTACTCAATGGAAAAAACTTTCAATGTTAATCTAAGAGGTACCTTGTATCGAACTTTGTAGAGCCTGAGTGCTGGGTTGCAAGTACATGCTTCCATTAACCTTTACACATATCCTTGCGTAAGGTTCCCAGATGCTACACATAACACTAAGAAACCCACATCTGGGAAATGCTTCCTTCCTAGGAGCAGATAGAAGATGGAAAGTTACTCCAAATTTGCTCATTCTGAATGAATTTGAAAATATTTGGTACTTCAGTGCACCACTTCAGTTGCCTAAATGCAAGGAACTTAATGAAACAAACAAATCATGCCTACTAATTTTTGTGTCTGTGTACTCTGCACTGATTAGGCAGCTTGTCACTGTTCTGCACCAGGGCGGGGGTGAGAAGAGAGAGAGATAGTGCAGGGTTACTGCACTTTCTTCAGCAAGAAAGGCCTGATTATAAATGGCTTAATAAGATAACTGCTCTATTGAGACAGAATAATAATAAGAATATAGACAGCAAATAAATCTTACACCCCTTCAGATGTTGGGCACCCTACCTTCATACAGCATCAGATGGACTGTAGATGGATTTTCCCACAGCACACTGCAGATCCGGTCCATGGAGGGAGATTCCTTCTTTTTGGTCATTTGACCTATCATATAATTTTCTTAGAATAAAACAACTCCATTCATAAAAGACGTTTGCATGAGAAATTCTTGCTGTGCTTTTCGGTAAAGGCAAGACTCCAGAGGTGGCATAGCTGCTGGTACCAAGTGGGAGCTGCCCACAGGCTTCTCTATTTTAAGGCAAGGCCTGAGCTTATCCCACAGCCAAGGAATTCAGGCAGCACAATGTAACCTGATGGCACAGCACAGACCTACTCGTGTAGACTGCTACATGAATCACTAAATCAACCGTATACAATGGTCTTCTGGACAGAATCACTACAGTCACCTAAATGGACTTTTATTTTTTACAGTAACACCAGAGGACAACCCCGGAACTATGATGGCATTAACAATGATATAACATTGATTATGCCCTGCTTACTCACCAAAAGATTAATTCAGGACTTTTTGGATTGTGGAGCAGTGTTTTTTTCTCCTTATGTATGGCAAGAATGTCTTGTGCTATAGAAGTGTACACATGGAATTGAGCCTTTTTGTTAGGGCTGTACACTTTGTTGTATAGATGAGCCTAATTTTTGGAGAGAAAGAGCTGTATCATATAACCACTAAATAAGATCCAGAATATTTCAGTATATTGAATATTCCTGTAAACTCCAAGTCTATTGATGACTACCCAACAAATGTTGAGACAATGCACCTTATTGAATATTTTACTGCTAACATTGTGTGGAAAACAGATGATTGAAACAGGCATAGATATTAAAATTTGATTGAATTTTTAGGGTTGAGGAAGCCACAGCTCATTTCACACTTTGTACTTTAATGTAATCTCAAAACTGTTTGGAAAGTTTTGATTTAGTTTCTTTCAACTGTTTTTGTGTAATGTGTTATTTTTTTGTCAATACTGTCCGTCATCATGTTGTCCAGATGAAAAATAAATAACCCTTTGTAGTTACAGATAATAGTATTCTAGTGTTGTTCCCAAGTTTGGATCCATTTAGATGGATCTGCTTTTTTGATTAATGACTTTACAGATTCAACAGTTTTGCTGTGAAGTCAGTTTTTGTTACTACATCTAGATCTCCAGAGAGATTATTTGGTTCAGTGAACATAGTTCTTGATATTCAGCATTTTCTGGTTTTGAATTTTCAAATTCTAAGCTGCCAGTCTCACAGGGGTGTGAAGTACTTTGTCATCTTCACATTGAGTGCAAAAATAGCAGTACAAGTATACGATGCATTTTGAAAGACATTCAGAGAACTGTTTGAGAACTGCTGAAGAAGTGAATTATAGAGTGTGATGTCATGATCCTTTAATGGTAAATGAGGAGCTGGTCTCACGATCAGAACTAGTTACAAACCAGAAACCACAGAATTGCATTTACTTAGCCCTAAGATTAATAATAAGCTTCTACAGTCAAAATCACACGATGACAATGAATGCCTGCCCTCTCTTTTTTTGATTGCAACACTTCTCCTTTGTCCATTTGTACAAGTTCCACCTGTAGAGCATTTTGTCAAGACAAAGGTCTTTGGAAAGCATTAGCTTTCCCTCTGTTGAATGCTTACTGTTTTGAAGCTAAAGGACCAAATCCAGAACTCCAGTGTAATGGCAGATCTGGCTTATGAGAGTGTCTACTAGTACCTTTGCAGCTGGGTTTTTCTTTACACTATCTATTCTTCAAAACGGTCGAAACCCCAGTTTTATTGCAAATTGCCTCCAAATCTACCAGTTACGTAAAGAATGCAAGAAACATATGTAAAACCAAAACTAGTGCTATAGTGTCTAGTTTCCATGTTGGTGTCAATCTTGGAATGTTATGTAGAAAGTGAAAATATTCCATTTGAGCTTGATATACCTGTATCTACATGCATATGGCAATAGGTACACTGAGTGCTTGACTCATCTACTGCCACTTGAGGTGACCTGGAGTTTTCTGCTGGTGAGCAGCTCTTTGAGAGCTCACGTCTCAGCTCACATCTCCCCTAGTCCCTATGTTATGTTACCAACCACATGTAGATGACTCAGATATTCTAGTGTTAAATCAAACGGCACTTGACACTTCTGTCTGCACACCTAAATCAATCCCTGTTGCCTAAGAACCAAGAACCTATTTTAGTGTGTAGAGTTCTAGTCAATACAGACAATGCAGCCTTGAGAGTAATTCAATTTACTGTCTAAAGAAGACACTTTTTGATTGGTCAGATTATTTGCAGTGTAGACTCATTGCTCTGTACTGGCTTAACTCAGATGCTTAAACATGGAAGTTCAATTCTGTTTAATGTTGAAAGTTAAATTTTTATGCATGTAAAAGAAATTCTACTAAAATCTTACAGCTTATACACTGCATTCATGAAGAAAATTTTATGCAGAAATATTGAACAATTCAAGTGCACTGATTATGAGGCAACTAAAGATACCTCTGATGAGATATTGATTCTTAGTACATCCAAAGATCCTGCCATGTGTGGAAGACGTTCAGAGAACTGCTTCTGACCACAGATTGCGTAAGAAGAAAATTGTAGGGTATTATGATGTTGTTTTGATAGTAGATGTGCACAAGTTTTGTCTATAGTCAAGGCCAGGAGCCAACTCTGAACTACCAAGAGTAACATGGAGTTGTGTTAACAATGAATCCTAATAAATCCTGTTTCTCAGGGTGGGTTAGTTATGCTTAGCCACTGACAAGCAGCTTCTCCTTTTGAGCTGAATCTTCATTTCAAAGCACGACAGCTTCCTTGTCTTGTAAAGCAATTTTAGTAACATACCAGTCATATTCCTGTAGTTCATAATCTTACCAATTTATTATGAATGTATATATAATCCAACAGTCCACTATGTTTGTGAGGTAATCTATTCAATGGCTCTTGAGCAAGGAGGGATGTGGGGTTAGAATGCCCTAATCAAATGCTAATTCTGTCATCAGCAAGTCATATCTTAAAGGAAAGTTAGGCATAACAAATGGGAACCCAAAAAGTACAAGGACAGGATGATAGGGATGGCCATGAAAGAACAAGTATGGGATAACCCCAGAGGCCCCAAAACTATAAGTGCAGCTTGCAACTGGTAAATTACTGATCTCTTCAAAAAAACTGAATCAAACCTTTGAGGGCTGGATAGGGCCAATTTTAGGGTATTACTTGAACATATATAGAATTGTGTAGCAACCAATTGCTGACCATGACTGGTAGCATAGATAGAGCCATCTTTAGATTGACAATAAGGGAAGCCACTAATTTTGCAAGTGTCTTAATTCAGATCAGGATATACAAAGCTGATCACTCTCATATTGAGAGTTTCTATATGAGTAAGTATTGCTATTACCATTATCGAGAAATGTATATTCTATTGGTTCTCTTTGCCTTAGCCTTCAGTTGCTTTTGTTTGATCTGACACCCTGCCCTGGAGGTGTGGATGTAATTTTGATGGGATGTTCTGCAGATATACCCTTATATTTGGCAGTATGGGTAAAATTAATAAACTATCAAGAGACAGTACTATGCTGAAACTCGAATAAAACCACATTACAGATGAAGGAGAACAGTTTCGTTTCTGTTCTAATAGGATAATCATATGTGGCCATTATGCAAATAAGTGGTAAATATTCATTTCATTTCATGAAAGTATAAGTTCATTTTTTTAATAGTGGACATTGGCTTGCTAAAAAGTGCGAAAGCAAGAAAAAAGTGAGATTTAGCATGAGAAATTTTGCTTAGCTTTGCCACAAAAGCTATTAGTGAAAATGATTTAGTGCTGCTTCTGAGTGAGGAAAAGTCTCTAATCTGATTATAAACCCTATACTAGAAGACAGCCTGGAGGCTGAATACAGCAAGAGCACTATATGCTAAATTTCTTTTTATTCAGTCAATTTATAAGATTAGTCCATGTCACAGATTAGTTCACATGATGTTACAGCTGTTTATAACTTTCTTTAAAGTAATTCCTTCTTTCCTTTCTCTTTAGCATTTGTTTATTCAGAAATTATAACATACAATTTTTAACTGCTGGGGGTTGCAGTCAGTTCATCACACGTCTCTGCCACTCCTTCCTCCTCAGAAGGAGAGCTCCCCACACTCTTCTCCTGCTCCACTGTGGGGTCCCTCCCGTGGGAGACAGCCCTCCATGAATTGCTCCATGGAGCAAACCTGCTCCAGCTTGGTCTCCTCTCCATGGGTCCACAGGACCCAGCTCCAGTGCAGGACTCCTGCAGGGTGACAGCCTCCTCTGGGCATCCATCTGCTCTGGCAGTCTGGCTCCAGGTAGATATCTGCTCCACTATGGACCTCTGAGGGCTGCAGGGGGACAACCCACCTCACCATGGTCTTTACCATGGCTGAAGTACCTCCTCAACTCCTTCTTCACTGACCTTGGTTTCTACATCCTTGTTTCTCTCACTCCCTCTCCTGGTTGCTGTCACGCAGTTCTTTTTTTTGCCTTAAATATGCTACCAAGGAGGTGCTACCACCATCATTGATAGGTTCAGCCTCAGCCAGCAGCACATCCATCTTGGAGCTGGCCAGCATTGACTCTATTGGACATGGGAGAAACTTCTAGCACCTTGTCACAGAAGCCACCCCTGTGGGCCCTCTACTACCAAAACCTTGCCACGCAAACCCAGTACACTGAAATATATTAAGCAGCTTAAAATTTGTTTTAAAAGCACATTTCTGTTTTACAGTCTGAGAAAAAAAAAAACCCAAACAGATATACAGCTAATTCCTGGTGTCCTGGGTCCTGGTGGACAGCAAGTTGAATGTGAGCCAACAGTGAGCCCTTGCCGCAAAGAAGGCTGACGGTATCCTGGGCTGCGTTTGGCAAAGTAATTCCAGCAGGTCAAGAGGTTTGATACTTTCCCTTTATTCAATGCTGGTGAGGGCCCACCTGGAGTACTGCGTCCAATTATGGGTTCCCCAGTACAAGAGAGACATGGACATACTGGAGAGAGTCCAGTGAACGGCCACAAAGACGATGAAGGGATTGAAGCATCTCTGCTATGAGGAAAGACTGACAGAGTTGGGACTGTTCAGAGTAGAGAAGAGAAGGCTGGGGGGAACTCATCAATATCTTTAAATACCTGAAATGATGGAGCCAGGCTCTTTTCAGTGGTTCCCAGTGACAGAACAGGCAATTGGCACAAACTGAAACACAGGAGGTGTCATCTGAACATCAGGAAACACTTTGTTACTATGAGGGCCTAGGTTGCCCAGAAAGGCTGTGGAGTCTCTGTACTTGTAGGTACTCAGAAGCCCTTGGGATGTAGTCTTGGCTGTAGGTGGCCCTGCTCAAGCAGGAGGGTTAGACAAGATGATCTCCAGGTCATCCCTTCAAACCTCAACCATTCTGTGATTCTGTGATTTTGTGTCTCTAAGAGTTGTGTTTTCACACTGAGACAAATTCCCTTGATTAATAAATCCAAAAAGTGTTTTTTTTTTCAAGATCCTTCTTGATCCCATGCTAATTCCACAAAACAGTTGCAATATCATTAATCACGGAAATATGTTTTGTATCTAAAATGTAGAAGAAATTATAAACCTCACATGTTGAGTGACATGGGCTTTCCATTGATGACAGCAACCTTAATTCCAGTTTGAAGACTAATGTCTTCTTGAATTATCCATTAATCATTTGTTTTAATTGGCCCAGTAGAGAATCTGTATGACTGAAGTATGCTTAATTCTTAATTAATTAATAATTAATTAATGCTTAATAAGAAGATATTACATCTCTCCTTTGCAAACTTAGCGACAAAGCCAGAGGCGAGATTGCTCCTCTTTTGGAGGTGCAAACCACCTGCAAAGGTCAGTGCTTCCCTCTGAACTAACTCAAGGAATGGGTTTTCTGTATTTTCTTTTTACAGTTGTTGCTCTTTAAGGGAAGTAAGTGCAGCACTGCACTAGAGTACACCCTTGGTATAGCAGGGCCTTGATTCTGATAAGAATTGCCTAGTACTACCATACCTTGAATAATAATAAGCAGTGAAGCCTTATCATATATTCTTTAAACAACACCAAAATATGGGTGGAAAACAATTTCTGCATACCAGCTATTGGTTTTACTTGCCATGAATTGCCCAAAGAAGTAACACTTTGCGAATTGTTCAAATTTTGCAAGTATTCTATCGCTGCTGGAATAAACCAGTCAGGTGCATCATTTTCTGTAGCAATTCAAGTGAAAAATGAAGGGAAATATTTCAGTAATATCCTGAAGGAAAAAATGAGCCAACTTCATGTATGTGTCAAGAAAAGATTATCTATAAAAGCATAAGCAGTTGCAAAATCTAATCCTACCACAAAAATTCACACAACAATGTACAAAGTTTGTACCTTCACTGTGAAAATTTTCTCAAAGGAAAAAAAGTCCTCCCTCAAAATGTACTTCCTAAAAAGTAAAGGAGAGTGACATTGTTGAAATTTCCATGCTCTTTTGAAATGCAACACTATTTTTAGAAGAATTTTGCAAATAAAGACATAAATTCATGCTGGGATTTATATAGGTCTCTAATTTCAGACATGAAATTGTCTCAGTCAGTCATTATGTCTGTGTGTATACAGAACGTCAGTAACTGTATTTAAATGTTTTACTGAATTGGGGGCACATAACAGCAAACCAAAAGCCAAAGCTTTGGTAGATCTTAAATAGGAACTCTCCAAGAACTGATATTGCTGCTGCAGCTGACAGAGACAACTTGGAAATTGAAAAATCATTAATGAAAGCTTAACACTTTTTAAAATAAAATTGAACAAGATCCCTAAGGCAGATAACTGTGAAAACTTTCATGAAACAAGGAGAGTTGAAGACATGATTCTGTTTCATCAGTAAGGACAGCAGTAAAACTATAAGCCTTATGCTGGTATGGCATAGCATAATATATTAAAAAGAATTCTGTCTTTTTCCCTTTCATCTTTTTTTCATGTTTTCAAAGATAAGCACTGTATGAGATTAATATGAGAATGACAGGGACACTGAATTGGAAAGCATCAGGGGTTTGAAATACCATGTTTCAGGATTTACTGAAGGGATGGGGAAAATAAAACAGGAAATGACATATTCAGTGCAGTAGAGCGGTGAGCTGCTGATATATTGCCGTTCAGGTTGAAATAATAGGCAAACCTAATAGAAGTTAAGAGTAGAAAAAAGGCCTCCTATAGGACTTATTTATTTATTTATTTATATTTATCTCCTACATATCTTTATACTCCTAGAAAAATAGAACAATGATATAATTCTAAGTAATGGAAAAAAGCCCTTCAAAGAAATCAGAAATTTAGATTGCCTTTAAATAGGCAAGTTTGGCTTTTACCATAGGTCCAGTAGTTTGGTTTTGTGCAAAGTTTCTTAAACAGTTTTCACAGGAAGAGGTTATTTTAGAAACAGTCATAGAAATAAATGAAAAAGAAAACAACCCCAAGAACAGTGGAAGAAAAATGAATGGTGGGGGCAGATAGAGGAACATATACTTTACTGTATGTGACAGCTCTTGAAACTGGCTGTGTGGGAGGCATAAGGATGAAGTAATCTCAGCCATGCTCTTCTGTGTGTAGATAGTTGTTGGTTTTCATTCAGAAAACCACCAGAAACTCTGAAGGTAACTCAGCTTACAGGTACTGCACTTCCTGCTCATCATCATCAATAATTTATGGCATTCTGTCTGCCCTTACTGCTGACTTACACTGTTTATACTATATATGTGTGAAAATATGCTCACATATATTTAAAGAACTTTGTTACTGGGGTTCTTTAAGAACAATATTTTGTAACCAGAGCTTTGTAGGCTCTTAGATAGGAGATGGGAGTAGATGGGAGTAGGCAAAAAGAAAAATGAAATATGAAATGAAAATAACTAATAAAATCTGAAGATACATATGTATTTCATTAATACATTATGAATGCGTATATACATACATGTGCATATATATACATGCATAAGTTTTGATAGCATTTGAACAGACAAATGTAATATGAAGGGGAACACACTTCACTGAATTACCATATGCTACAATTCTTCAAGTGTCATTAGCACTGCTGGTTAAATTATTCGCTGGAAACAAATTCTTGGCTGAACTTAAGTCTTCTTTTTTGTTCCTGTTTATAAAGATTATGCAAAACTACTCTCTCTTTCTGGCTGATGTATTAATTATTCAGACAAATAAAATGAATGATTTCTCAAAAATTTTCCAGCTATGTATTCTTTGCAAACTATTTACATTGATTACTCAGTGAGTGTGTTATGTCTCATAAATCAAATTATATTTTTATTTTCTATAATTGGATGACTGAAACTTTTAAAAACTAGAGAATAATAAATGGCAAGTAGTGAAGGAAAATAAAAACACAGCTAGAGCTGTTGCACCCTTTTTTATGTTTAACTTTGTAATGCTTTTAGGATTTATGAATTTTTTCATGAATAAATAATTAGTCATAAATGACAAGTAATATGACCTAGCATTAACAGTAGAATATTTCTTCAGGATAATATTAGTGAATTAGTTCTTTCTGCATTTGACCAATCCAATCTACACACAGAGAATGGAGCGTAAATATCCCAAACCCTTAGGCAAAAGCTATTAAAATTGTTATGACTGTGGCATCTGATGAACGTTTAGCATAATAGAAAAGACTACTTTTCGTATTACAGATATTTCTGCTGTAATTTTTAACTTTTCGAAACTTCCCATTCAAAGTTTATATCACAAAAAGTCTTTAACTAGTACATCTGACCATTTTAAAATCCCCATTAAAAAGTTGACACAGAGGCAGCTTTGGCATGTTTGCTCTTTGTTATGCTATAGGGTTTTTTTTGGTTTGTTTTTTTTTCCTTTTGAATATGAATCGCTGGACTACTCAGGATGATACTTCAGCTATTTTTGAATTGCTGGATCAAAAAATAGCACTGCTTCCAAAGATCGAATAAAAGATGGAATAAAAGTAACAAAGAAGGAAAAGCATACATTTGTACAATGCAGTTCAAAGACTGAGTTCTCCGTGGACCAATCCCTCACAACTTCAGAGATGACTTCCCTTTCCATTCAGCTATAGTCACTGGCAGAGGTGGAGAGGTCATCCAGTCTTGGGAGGCTCATGAGCTCCTGAGGACAGAGCTCTCTTTGTGGACACATATCCAACAGATAAGAATCACTTAAATTTTAACATGTCCTATAATAAAAACAACTTTTATTTCTTTTACGTATTTTCACTGTCACAGCAATCCACCTGTGTCTCCTTCAGAAGGGATATGAGAGGAGAAATGCAATTAGATATGTTACTTTGTTTAAAAAGTTGGGAAGCACTTAAATACAGGATAATGACAGCTATATGAATGTTTACACAGATAAATAGGTGATACTTTAACATGCATGATAAAGGACAGATTTTCCTCTCTTTTAACAATAACACTACCACATTCCCTTTTGAGAGTTATAGATTGAAAACGTGGTCTTCAAATCTGGAATCAAGGTTAGCAGAGATTTTTGACCTCAGAGTAAAATACTGATGTAAGGTTTTCAAACTACAAGCTGTCTGCTAAGTAGACATAAAAATGATTAGAAAAAAATACTAAAAGGAGAATCAGGGACACAAAAATACACTAATCATTGAATTGCAAAGTGCTTTTCAGCTAATAGTAAATTGTTCTTCAAATGTACTTACAGGAGACTGAAGATAAAAAAGCAAATTGCTCTACTGAAATTATAGCTGAAAAGGGATAGAAAGGATAAAAGAACAGCAGATTTGCTGAACTGGTGCTTTATTTACGTCTTTTCAGAGGAAAATGAGGATGGAGCACAAACAAAGACAGGAATCATATTTCTTGATATAGCCCAGAACAGAGGTATTAGATACAGTGTGGATAGTAATAGAAATAGTGTCAGATATAAGATAGATGACTTTGCAATTGGTAGTTTATTGGTTTTCTTTTTATATACGCATTATATTTGTACATATAATTTGTCTTTTACTTGTCACTGTCCTTGAAAGCCTTCAGTAATGTAAACTTGATGAGTATTTACACCTGAAACAACAGTTAAATTAAAAATGTTATGAGTAAAACTACGATTCTATATATAAGAGATCCTAATGAAATTTTGCAAAAATAAGAATAGTATTAGCAAAATTCCAAAAAGTTTTTATTTTATAAAGCTCACAAATTTTATTAGCCAGGATCAGAATAAAAATGCATATGCATACAGTTCAGTGTAATGCAGTGTAATCCTGGATCCTTTGAAAGTACTATTTGTTGAATTTGTACTGCCTCTCATTTTATGTGCAATGCTACTTTTTGCTTATTCTTCAGACAGATAGTGAAAACGTGGTTTTACTATAAACTTATGTAATAACAGGTAAAATTCAACAGGCAATAAATAATATTTTCCGACTAATCAGATAAATTAGGAAAAGAGATATTAGCTCTCTTAAAAGGAGCACATAACTTCAGAAACACAAAATGATCATTGTTTAATTCTTTAAATATCTTTTTTTATTGTCCTTTCTGAGTTTTTTTTTTTTTTTTATTTCTTCTCTGTCAAAATGAAACATGAAAAATATACTCTTGGTTAGGGAATAGTGTTCTAAAATTCAATCTAGTCTTGCTGAAGAAAAATTACTGCAAGTGCACAAGCAAAAGATGGTTTTGACTCCCTCATTGTCAGAGAAAAGTTTATAAAAATGCAATTTGTTTAAACCCAAACCAGAGCAAATTGCACAGTATAATCAGACATATATTTACAAATGCTTACAGATAAGACAGCCTTATATTTTGTAGAATGACACCACTGATATAATAGTATAGAACATGTTACATAACAACATAATGAGAAGCATCAAATAGATACTGAAAGGTTGAAAAAATAGGTTGTCTGAATTTTACTTCTTGGGTATTTTTTTAATATGTATCTGATCCTGTAAGGTTCTTAAATGTGTCTTTATTCATGTCAACCATATGTCCAAGTGCTTTGCTAAAACAGATTTAAGATACTTTTTTTCTGTCATTAGTGCATTTGTTATAACAACTTCTGTGTTAAAGTCAGCCTTAAATTTTTTGTTTTGCTTTTTCAGAACAGTTCTCACTCATAAAGTGTGAAAAGTTATTGGAATCCTACAACAAGTATTAAAATTTCTACAAAACTTTTCTATAAAAAGAAATAAACCCCCTCTTATATACAGTTTCAGAGACATGGTTATTTCCAAATTACAGTGTCATCATCTACATTCACATGGCAGGAAAAAATCTGATGCATGTCTTTATGTAGGGCTGCTTTAATGTCCTGAAAAATTTAACTAGACTTTTGATTTCATAATACAAATTCAGAGTTGCAGTAAAGCAGAGAACTTTCTTTGTCTAGAAAGTCCGTGAGGGTCTCTGCAAACCATAATATTCTGAAACTTGAAACCAGCAAGTCTGAAAATCTGTTCCTGGATAATAAAAGGGGCTTGAAAAGGGCATGCTACACTCCACTCTACTGGCAGATTCTGGTGTAGGTTCATGACATTGCTCATATGAAAACTGGATACCCTCCGTTGATTATTTAATTTGGAGGACTCTTTGGTTCTATAAACAGTATGGGTAGTAAAAGTTTAGAACCATCAGAAGACACTGTTACATAAAAATGGCAATGCTATTGCCTTTGCTGTTAACAAGCAACAGGTCCAGTAGGGTGTTTTCCCTGGTTGGCTCGCTCACCAGCTGCGTTAGGAAGTTGTCTTCCATACACTCTAGGAACCTCCAGAACTGTTCCCTCTCTGTTATATTTCCAGCAGATATACGGGCAGTTGAAGTCCCCCACGAGAACAAGGTGAGTGATTGCAAGAGCTTTTCTAGTTGCTGATGGAATGTTTCATCTACTTCTATGTCCTGGTTTGCGGGTCTGTAATAAACTCCCATGATGATGTCTGCCTTATTGGCCTTTCCCTTGAGTGTGACCCATAAACATTCTACACTGTCTTTCCCATTATTAACTTTTAGGCATTCAAATCTGTCTCTAACATAGAGGGCCACCACACCACCTCTCCTTCCTTGTCTATCACTTCTGAAGAGTTGGTAGCCATTGGATTGCAGCGCTCCAGTTGTGTAAGTCTTCCCACCATGTTTCTGGGATGGCATGTTTCTGGGATATCATCGTTTTCCTGCAGTACAATGGCCTCCAGCTCCTCCTGTTTGTTGCCCATACTGCATGCATTTGTGTAGATGCACTTGACCTGGGGTTCCCAATTTCACCCACATCCTTGGCCCTTTTCCCCCAATTCTAAACTTCATTGCCAAAAGTGGTTCTAATTGCATTTGATATAAGACATGAACTATCCTTGCATAATAATACACTAAAATAACTTTGATGACATACTTTTTCATAGATGACCTACTATATAAACGGTAATATATTTTTATCTAAAATGATGAAACAAATTTATTTCTTTTATATCAGGCCTTTATTTAATTTCTAATAGTCTTTTGTTTATATAATAGTGTTTATTCTGTGTGAGTAAAGTCTAAGAAGGTTCAGTTCCATTTCTGTTTTTTCTAGGAAAAATAAACTTGAAAAAGGAAGAGGAATGACAAAGCATGTTTCAAGCAAAGCTAATGCTCCATCTCCAGAAGCTCTGTCTTTCTTTAATAAGCAAATGTTATGGTATATCTGCAGAGAATAAATCACACAGCTGCTCAGTTCTGGACAGTAATCTTTCCTGACAGTACAACATTAATACTTTCAGAGAAAGATAGGAAGACTTTTATTTTTAACTTTCAAAAACAAATAGTGTGTTACACTCAAAAATATATTCTCAACATGCAGAAACAGATAAATACTACGTTTCTAGTTCAGTTCAAAGAATTTGGTACGACTTTTGTAACAAATAGGCAATACCTATGAATACACAGTCTAACTTGCTCATCGTGGACAGTGATAGTCCAAATGTGAGGAAAATGGATAAAAATGTATAAATGGTCTCTATTCAGTGAAAATTTAATATTCATCATATGAACTTTAAGAATGCTCAGTGTCCACTTTCATTTAAAATCCAGTAGTATTTTATCTTCAATGGGATAATGAAGGTAAAAGTTAATGAAGTCAATGCAGGAAGATATCTCTGTGCACTTATTATGATGGTGTGCATGATGTTTCTTTTCACCATATTTTTAAAGAATAAAGAATCAGCTGCTATTGAAAAAGGCAATGCAGACATCAAAATTAAATTCATTGTTACTGTGAGAATTTAGAAGGATTTTTTTTTTTTTCTGAAGATAGGATTAAAAACTCTATAATTACCAAATCTCAGCTGTTATTTTATTTTAATTGGATTTTGGGCTATGTTGAAAGATAAATTCTTTCTTCAATTTCAATACTGCTAATGAGCAGAAATTTTCAAAATCTCACCCTGCACAGACAACTGAAGACAAACTAAGTAGTTATAAGGTCTTTCTCATCACTTCCATAGTGATTGCAATTACTGCCTGCAGCAAATATGAGACTAAATAGGGATATTCTGCCAGATATATTGTGTGAAATTTCAACATCTGAAATACTTGCTCTGTGCGAGGGGTAGAGATTTGGTGCCTGTGAAGGTAATGCCACCTCTGTTCCTTAGTCTGATCCACAAACACTTCTTTGCTCTCAGGTGCTTGTTTTTCAAGGTCTCAGATCTTCATACAATCAAACATTGCTGAGAAGATTGCTCTTACGTTCAAATATCTTCAGTAATGATTGAGATTAGGAACCAAGTGAAAAACAGGGGAAAAAATAAAATTAAACAAAAATGGAAAAGGAAATGGAGAATATAGACAACAAGGACTACAGTGACATATGTCTGCCAACACTTCCTGAGTGGCATTTTCCATGTGTTTGGCTTGGGCAAATGGATTAAAGAAAAAGTGTTTCTTTGGGAAACTCTTATCTATTCTACTGCAGTTCACTTCTCGTTATATTGTTGTAGTTACAAAGGCAAAGTTTCTGTCAAAGGTACATTGGAAAAAAGCGTGGAGCCGCTGAACATTGTCTATAGGTGTCCAGTCTAAAGTGTGAGGAGTTAAAATTTCACCCCTTTAAAGAAACAATACCTACCTTCTATGATTTGCTCAGAGATGTTGTATGAAGTTGTGAATCCTTTCCAAAACATTTCTGCAAAATATCACTAATAATGCCAATATCCTCAACAGTAAATATGTATTCATAAAAATACATATTAAATTCAGAATGCATAATTCAAAACACATAATCAATTCATCAAAAACGACTGCCCAGGAAAGCTTGCAGTCAAAGTATAAGACCAAAGATGACTAGGGATACAGATTGAAGGCTTAAACAGAGTTGGAAGGGACCTGTAGAGATCATCTAGTCCAACTCCCCTTCTGAAGCAGGATTGTCTGGAGCACATCACTCAGGACTGCATTGAGGCAGGTATTGAAAATCTCCAGAGAAGGGGACTCCACGACCTCTCTGGGCAGCCTGTTCTAGTGCTCCATCACCCTCACTGTAAAGAAGTTTTTCCTCATATTTGAGTGGAATGTCCTATGTTCCAGCTTATGCCTGTTCCCCCTTGTCCTTTCACTGGAAACCACTGAAAAGAGTGGTTTCACCATCTTTCAACCCACCCTTTAGGAACTTGTAAACATACATAAGGTCTCCCCTCAGTCTTCTCTTCTTGAGGCTAAAGAGCCCCAGCTCTTTGAGCCTTTCCTCGTAAGGGAGGTGCTCTAATCCCTTAATCATCTTGGTTGCCCTGTTACAAAGGACAGATACTTCAAGGCCAGGCTGGATGAGGCTTTGAGCAACCTGCTGAAGTGGGAGGTGTCCCTGCCCATGGCAGGGGGGTTGGAACTAGATGATCTCTAAGGTCTCTTCCAAACCAAATCATTCTATGATTCTATGATTTTATACTACACAAATAAAAAGGTCTACAACGTTTTCCCACACTTGGCACTTTCTGCCTTTGTCAAACAGAGATGTTAAAAAATTTGAAATGTTTCTTTCCTAGAAAGCTTGTGGGAAAGAAATGTAAGCTGCTTTGCTGGAAACCATGAAAGCAGGTGGATCAACACTTTGTCAAAGTTAGTAGCCTGTGGCTGTTATTCATGTTACTCTTTTAGGATGCTAAGGGCAAATTTACCATGATTGATCCTTACAGAGATTCGGTCCTACTGAACCATAAATATGTTATAAACATGTACGCCTCACACAGCAAATTCAATGTAGTCTGGATTCCTATGTGGTATAGCAGTCCACAGATGAACATTCCAGAAGTAGAGTAGACTTGGCCACCAGTGAATGCAGGCTACCATGCCATTCCATTGGAAAGAGATAGCTGAGAGGTACTAACAGATTACCAGTTGAACATAAAATCCCTGTGTGTTGCCAAGATGCACAGCAGCCAACTAAGCAGAAGAGCATCAGGAAGAAAAAAAGTAATGTTGACTCTTTCAGTTACGTCAGTGAAACTGTTATTTCATCCAGTTCTGAAGTTGAAAGTTGGAAAGATTTTGGAAAAATTAGAATGAGTTTAAAACAAGTAGAAGAAAGAATATGGAAAAAAAGTTGGGGAGAGGAGGGAGACAGTAATGAGGTACCCAGTTCAAAACCTAATATGTAGGGTTTTTATGGACAAAATATTTCCATAAAAAAGGCCCTTTGGATAATAAATCATCAGGTCAACAAATAGAATAGTCAGGAATTAAAATGTTTGGGTGGGAATCTAAAAATGGATGTTAGAGGAGTAAGAGAGGAATAGCGCAGAGAAACTGGCAAGGTTCTCCCTGAACGAGATCCCCGATTGCCTCTGCAAAGAACAGATTATTGAGCTCAAAGGACAGCTGGCGTAAGGCAATATGACATTTCTTGTGTTTTCATGGTCTTTAATCTAGAAAAAGGCCTTCCACAAAGGATGAAAAGACAAGGCAGTAGTAACAAAAAATAAGACTTAGTTTCTAATACTGATGACAATAAATACATCTTGACCTATCTGGGAGATTACATAGAGATTAATTTTATATCAATTACAAGTCATTAATGTATCTAAGAAACTGTAACCCAATAATTAGGTTGCAATGATCTGAAAAAAAAGATATTCTTTAAGATAAATATGAAAAAAAGTTCATGTGCATTCTTTTAGACTGTGGTAAACGGAAGGAAGTTGGTCTTTTCTATTTCTGCTTTGCTGTGTTAATAAGTAGAACTACAGTAACTTTTTTCTGTGATTACAAGTGGGCAACTCTGATCTAGCCCGTAAGGAACTGATATTAGATTGGATAGGATAATAGACCACGCTTGTGTTGGGAAAAAAAAAGTGCTTTCTCCTACTTTGTTTAATCCTTAGTATTGGGGAAAGAAACCACTGTTGTTTTTTTTTTAAACAAAGCACTTTGTCTTTAAAGCTATTTTCATTCAGCTCTATAATGGTCTTTGTCTTCATGTCGTGTATCTTTACCAATGAGTTGTCCTCAGTGACAGATGTTCTAGCTGTTAAGTGTTGCAGTAAATCTGGGAAAGTACTGCTTTGTTTTGTGTTCTGTTCTGACAGTACATTTCAACTTTGTAATGGGTTTTCATAAAATTGTGGGTTTAGTTCATATCTACCAATTACATCATTGAGCTAAATCACACAAGTCCCTGACAAGCAAGGATTGTCCCCTTGACTGACTCTGGGCGTTTTCACAGCTAATGCCATGAGCAGTTATGTAGAGCAGTTATCTTCAATTAGTTAAAGCCAAAGGGAAATAAAGTTCACTGTGAAGGAACTTCAGAGATCTACAGCTGTAGGAGTGAGATCCATTAATCTACACAATGTCTAAATACAATGCAAGCTAGGATTATAAAAGTTAATCTTGTTGACATAAATCTTTAATATTTGGAGCAGAATGCCAGAATGCCTTTGATTAGTGTTTGTTATAAGTAAAGAGAATTTGTTATGTGGAGTACATAATCTGGGCAATAATGTCAAGGAACAATGCCTTGCAGGTTGAATAAATTACTGAGCTATTGAATATGTAGTCTATTAAGACACAAATGAATTTGTAGCATTCTGCTAAAGTCAATGAAAAGAGTCAATATATATAGAAATGAGCTAATTAGTGGAACTGATGAAGCTATCAATGAAATCAGTGGATATGTAATATATTATGTGTACAAAGCACTATTGTATAACAGTGCCTTGTATTATTTTAAGAGGGCTCACTCTATGTGGCCCATGTTATAGCATGTCAACATTATTAACGGATTGACAGAAATAAATTCATTGAAGAATGTGTTTTATAGTGACAAGTAATGTCAGTCCTAACTATACTAATCGATACACATGGAACATGGACAAAACATAGCCATATACCACTGACACCTACTTCCAGTGATATTTTCAAAAACCTGAAATTGTACATGCACAGACAGCCACAGCCTTCACCTTCACATCTGGAGTGCAGTGTCTGGTTCTAGGCTCTACGGTACAAGAAACACATCAACTTAATGAAGTGTGTCCAGCATAGAGCCACAAAGATGATGAAGGGACTGGAACATCTGTTGTGTGAAGAGAGGCTGAGAGAGCTGGGACTTGCTTGTCCTGGAGAAAAGAAAAGCCTGAGGAATTTCATCAATGTCTGTAAGTACCTGATGGGAAGGAATGAAGAAGAAGAAACCGGTGTCTTCTCAGTGGTGCCTGCTGGCAGGACAAGAGGCAATGGGTGCAAATGAAAAGACATGAAATTCCATCTGAAGACAAGAAAACTTGTTTTGTTTTGTGAGGAGGTCAAACACTGGCACAGCCAGCACAGAGAGGTATTCAAAACCTGACTGGATGTGATCAAATGGTGAACATTTGATTCAGATTAGTTTGATTATTTAAACTAGATGAGTTCCCATTGCTACTTGGGAAGAATGTTTATTTGGATGACAATTGTGGTTTTATAGATCAGGAATTCATAAAGTTTTGAATGTGTTTTGAACTATTTTCTTATAGTTTCTTTTCTTAATATTATGAATGACCAACTTTTAACTGGATCAATATGTGAAGTTTTAATAATTTCAATCCAATATTGTGTGTTAGAATTCTTCTATGCTTTTTACTATTTAGTGTCTTCTGTTAATTTATTTTGTAATTTAGTGTGACAAAATAATTTTTTAAAAGTATAAATAAGCTTTTCCACAGTAAACATTTCAGTTAATTAATGAAGAGCTGATCTGCATACACTCCTCAACATGACTGAAAATCAAAAACTGACATGGCCCCACAGGCTTATTCACTTTATATCTGGCTTTCTGAAGAAGTGAGCATCATCAATTATATATTAAGTGAATGTAGGCTGTGGCTGCCCAGTATCACAAATAATCAGTCTCAGTGTTATCAATCTCAGTATTATAGTATACTGTTTTCTATATCATAGAACAAGGGCCTCAAAAGTAATTACATGGACCAGTGGAACTTTGAATATGTTTTGTTGCTTTGATAACCAAAAAAAACCCTTTATTTTTTCTCCATTGTACCACAAGCTATGTTTGTTTTTAAGCCACTGTTAAAGACACACTGAAACAAAAGTTAAAGACAGACTGAAACAAAATCAGTTTTGAGCTACCTTATCTTGTTCTAGTTTTATCTTGTTTCCCACTTGCTATGCTGTGTGAAGGGACAGGGCCATTGGTCTGCATGTGCAGGAGCATGTTGTGTCACCAAGGGACAGAAGGTAGCAGTGGAACAGCAGACGGCATCCCACTCAAACTATGGCCATTCCCTCTTTTTGAAACCCCATAAGGAGCTTTGGGCTGCAGTGATCAGCAGTCTAGTAGAGAATTCAAAAATTATTCTTGCAGCAGAATTGTCCTGAGCAAAGATGACTGGAAAACTTCCAGGAAAATACAAGTTTTGTCCTAGAAATGTCAGGTGGTTCTGAGCCTGTGGAATCTGACATGTTTCTGCTGAGAGGGCTTCCGACAGAATTACCCTGACTCCCTGGCTGAACACATGAAGGCACCGCCAAACCACCTTGGCCCTGCAGTGGAAACTGCATCTGGTGATAGTACATCAGGATTTATGGCTCCAGGATAGGTTTGCCAGTGTGACTGCAAAACTGGGGGCTCAGACAGTACAGCTGTGCCCCACTGACTGAGAAACCACATTTTACGTAGTAACTTCATAGAAGTCTCTCCAAGATGCATCTGTAACTTGAATTTTCTCCAGGGAGAGTTAGAAAATTCATAAAAATATTGCACAAAGTGTGTCTTTGTGTGTATTAGATGAATATAGAATAAGAAAAATATTTATTTATTGGTGAAATCCCACACTAGAAAGTGCATTTACACCTTTCTTGAGAAACAGTCATTGTGTTGCTTCAAAGGATAACCTCACCCTAAGAAATGTTGTGTTGTCTTAAATATCAGTATATTTTAAGTTAAGCAAAGGGTTTTCAAATGCTTTTCGGTTTTAAGCATGGTGTTAAACAGTTACAGTAATGCACTGTTTGTTAAGAATCAGACCTGCTTTTTTTGAATATGTTCATGTTGAATATGTATTTAGACATAAACAGGTGACCAAAATACTGGTACAACCCTAGTAATCAATTAATGCATTTTTAACAGATCAGTATTCTCTTAGTTCAAAGGAAGCCATTCATCACTGATCTACCACATAGCTTTTTCATTTTTTTATCTCCTCTTAACAAAATACATATTTTTTTACTTAGAAACAGAATATATCCTGTGCATATTGTTTGAGATATTACTAATTTTAAACAGTAAATGATCAAAAGAAAATTAGAGAAACTCCTAGTTATATAGTCTGTGCTGAAAGTCTCATCCTTCTGCTATGACCTAAAAGACTATGGAAATAAATTAGCTTGTTTCTTCATAAACATTTGTAGATGATTGCTGACATCTTACAACCAGTTTGGAAATTATGTCTGGTTCGATTATTTCTTGATCTTTGAAAAATTTCTGAACCTTGTCTGAAAGTGAACAAAAACCTCCAGGCAACAACATGCAACAATCATTTATGAGATGTTCATACTTCTTTTAGTTTAATGAATGTATATGATAGAAACACACACAAACATTATTAATAGGACACATTAATAGGACATCCATAATGGTTAAAATAGGAGGATAATGCAAAGTTAAAACTGACATAAGCTGAGCCATAAAGCTGAGAAGTAGCAAAAGGAGGATTTTAAAGTCCTGTATGAATATTTTAAAATAACACAACTTGCTCAGTTGGTCAGTAAATGTATTTTTTTACTTTCTAACACCATCAGTATTCATTTTTCGTTAATCTTTAGTCAACACTCTGGGTTATGGAGGATAAAAAATCTGAAATTCAAAAGCATTTTTGGACAAATAACTGTCATCAACATGACACTGGAGGAATGCATTATGTGTTTTTCATAACAGAATAACAGAATAGTTATCCATTTATAGAGCAGAAATGTTCACACGTGACAGAATGCACATTACATAGGACTAGTAGCAAATGACCAAAGTCCTCAAGCCACCTCTGAAAAATATTCACCTAAACTTTTTAGGGAACAGCCATGAATAATGAATACAATCAAAGACAATCAAGCCTGGTTTAAGTGGTTTGCATATGATTTCCTAACCAAAGGAAAGGAGGTAAGTTGATAACAAATAGAGCTATCACCTCTGAACGACTCAACCAGTCAAGATGTTATCCCTTCTCTCAGAAAGTAGTGACAGAAAACTGTCAGACTTGTTTCCTAGTCTCTTGGATGTCTTGATTCCTTTTTTTCAAGAATCCCCTGTCTGCTTAAGCAGGGTGAGATTCTTTGAGGGAATGAACTCAGTCCACTGAATAGGGAAAATGGCAAAAATGCGAGTTTAGAACTCATTCCCTGAAGTTCAGACATTTTACTTCTGTTACAGCTCTCCTTGAATACCTTGACTGTAATTCTGGCATGAAGAGCTTCTCTCATGATGCTCCTAGTTAAATATTTGGCCTCCTCCCCATAGGTTTAAATACTTTGTATTTTAGACTCTTCCTATGTTCCCACTATTTATAATCAAAGTTTATCATGTAAACATAGCTTTAACGTCATTCACTATAAATAGGACAAAATCTGAAAGTATTCTCCATTTGCACATTTTCCAAATTTCTGTGGAATTTGCATGGGAAATCTGGAAATCTAAATATAAATTAATTATCTGGCAATTTTATCTATTGTATTCTTCTCAAATTAGTGAATTTTGAAATTTAAAATTCTCTAATTCATATAGTAAATCTTTCAGGAAATTTCTTCTTTTCTAGAAGACCAGATGTCTTATTTCATTATTTATATTTGATAATAACAGATAGACTACATCTTATTACTAAGTGCTTTTTGTGTGTGTGTGTTTTTGGTTTTTTTTTTGGCTGAGGTGGCTACTTCCCTAAATATATATGGAAAATCTGCCAACTCTATATTTAGAGATGTAAACAAGTGATTATATATGGTACTGTTAGAGAACACAAGGACAATATAATAGAATTGTAAATTGTTGGATTGTTTCTGGTTTGTTTTTTTAAATACAGATACTTAGGTAAGTATAAACAACAAGAACAACTCTAGGTCAGTTATGGATTATTCACTATTCATGTTAGTGAAAGCAAGAGAGTACATTCACCAGGTTTGTTATTACATTTTTATGGAAAACTGAAATTTTTCTCTTCTGAAATTTTTTCTTATGAAGCAGTCATCACTGAAAAAGAAACTGATGTCTATGAGTATAACCAAAAGAGAAATGTAGGCATAATAACACATTTATGATCCCTTCACAACAGTCACACCTACAAATTGGTAGTTTTTGAGGATGAGGAAGATAAGATATTTAGATTTAATCAGATCTATTATTGCACAGACTTGGATAGAGATACTTGAGTGATAAAAACTGCTGAGATTTACTGAATTGCAGACTTTTTTGAAGTTTATGAATATGAAAAAAGTCATACTGAAATGATATGTTTTAACCAGTAAATTGGCTGTAACTGAACTGCTCACACTAATTATTCTGCCCCTTTTACTCCGAAATACTAGTCATGATTCAAATATTTTTAAAATATTGAAATATATGCTATTCACAAGATAGCATGGAGGAAGTTACATGCTTGCTTGGCAAAGAAATAAAATTATAAACTGTTAACTTGCCTAACATACACTATGTAGAGTCCATAAACTCTAAATAATATCCCTTACACTTGCTTCCTAACTCAGTCTTGCATCTTCAGAAATTTAGCAAATGGCTACTGGTATTGCAAAGGAAGATCTTGGCCATGTAATTACTTTTCAGTGATACTGAGTTGTTTAATACAATCTATAGGAATGAGTCCATAGGTTTGCACCAAAGGGAAGCGTAAATGCTGTGTTAGGATTTTAAAGATTAACTCTTCCAGCTTTGAGATGATAAAGTGTTGACAACACTGTATTCAGGTAATAATATCACACCACTGGAAATAGATTAACTTCAAATTACTTGAAAAAGTGTACGCAACTTCCATGTGAAAATCTGAATGCGTTCAATTTGAAGGTGGTATCGAGCTCATTAGAGAATTCAGCTTGGAATAATAGAGGAAGTAGAGACATATTATTCAGAACAGGTAAATAAAATCCTTTTTACATTCCGGTCCTACAGACGTAAATCATTATTATAATGTGTGATTCTGAATGCTCTGTGGATATGTTTGCTAGTTTCAGACATAATTTATACAGTCTCCTCTGCTTTGTACTTTTCTCCTCATAGGACACACTTCTTTCTCAAAATGCGATATGTAACAATTTATACTCTGATGCCAAAGACAATTCACTGCTGTAGCAGCATATACCTTTCACCATCAGTTGAACGTGCAGAATCTTCTTTATATAATTTAATGAGCCCCTCTGCCTCTGGGTCCCATGCAGTTTTCTTCAGCCAGTTGCTGATTAAAGCTATTCTGGTTGAATGAGAAAAAAACCAAGTAATTATAATAATGTAATAATTTTGGCTTTTAGGTTTTACAGAAACTGTTTGGAATACTTTCCTGGTTGTTAATGATCCTTAATAGAACAGATGGAATTCTGAAGTCTGAACAGAAGCTGCAAAAGAGTCTCGGAGGTGTATGATGTGTCATTTGGTTCACACCCGGCAGAGTAAGCCAGAATAATTCTAAAAAAGGAGGATGCTGAGGGGCTTTGATTGCGTTGCAGAGCTATTCCCTATATAACATGTGTCGTGCTGCTAATTTGCTGACTTGGAAACACCAGCAAAGAATTATACTGGGAGTTTTAAATTTTAAGCATTACAATATTAAAGCAGTGGCATGCTGAGACACAAAACTTAAAAAAAAAATGTAGAAAATCTCCATCTAAATTGCAGCTTTAATGCACTCTAAGGACTAATACCCACAATCACTCCAAAGGCCAGCTTCCTGATTAAAATTGCTGGTCCAGACCTTGGTAAATAGCTGAAATTGCTTTATATTAAAATAATAAAATCATAAAAATAATTTCAGCAAATTCAGACACTTCTGAAAATTCTGACCTCTAAACCTTTGTAGGTCACAATCCACTGCTGAATATAGACCCAGATTCTCAGTGTGTATCTCTCTTTTTAGGTACCTAGATGCTTAGATGTCATTCATATTATAAACTCTATGAAGTGGTTTCTTTTTAAACACCTAGGCTCCTAACTTCCCTGGGCCACTGCTTTTCAGTGTCCAGTCCCAAAAGCACACAAACTTTTTGTGGGGCACCAAAAAAACCTTCTTGGAGATCTAGTCTTCAGATCATGAAGAAACATCCTCAAAATTTCACATGGAGATATGAATCCTGTCAGTTTAAAATCTTAGAAGGAAGACATAGGTTGGAAAATGTAGGCAATGCAAAACCTGCCAGTGGGAATATGTGTAGCTTCCTGTAGGAAGGAAGAGATAAAAAACATACTAGACTTTCATAATGCTGTTTAACCATTAAAACACCTGAAAGAACATATGGCTCTCCTTCCCTGGTCAGACTCTTCCATGGATATTTGGAGCCTCTGCAGGATCAGCTGTGGCTGAAAACAAATATTTATATCCATTCTTCACTTCTGTGTCATTCATATAATAATGGTATTATAAATTAAAAGAAGGAGGAGGAAAAGGAGGGACAGAGGAAGAAGTTGTCCTGGTTTGAGGTAAAACAGAACTGATTTTCTGTTCAATAATTTTACTTTACAGCTAAGACTCTTCTAACTGACTGAACCCTCTGAAATTTACAGCATATTTTTCAGACAGCGTCGGCTTCCGAAGTGGTAAGACCTGATATTTATAATTTACGTCAAGGAATGGTATGTACAGTGACTCTTGCTTATACGTATTCCCGTAACAACCAAGGTCAGCTCACCTTGTTGTGTGCCCCATTAGAGGGTCGGAAGAAGAAGAGCAAGAGGTCACACCTCTGGGGAGGAGCGGACAGGACAGGTGACCCAAAACTGACCCGCAGGCTATTCCATCCCATCTGCATCATGCTCATTATAAAGAGATCAAAGGGTCAGCTCTCTTTCTTCAATGCCCAGTGTCTGAGGAGGACTCTGTCTGTTTGTCTGCCTTTGATCTCTATCTGTGCATTCCAGAATCCAGCTCCAGAATCCAGCTCCTGTCTGTCACTGAGTCCAGTGTGGGACTTTCCCAGTGGCTGCTGGTGACATGATTGTCATCCTGGGAGCTTGATACAGTTTTGTATATATTGTATATATTTCATTATTTTCCTTTTAAAGTAGTTTATTTTCTTTTAAAACTCCTAAGTTTCTTTTCTCTCCCTGAAGGAAGATGCTCTCCCTTCTCTGAAGGGGAGAGAAGTACAAGAGAGCATCTTTCATTTGTTTTAGTGGCCAGCCCAGCTCAAACCATGACAAGTGTGAAGAATTTTACACAACTGTGCAATTTACTTCTGAAATAATACAAATTGTAACATAAAATATCAAAAGAAATATTCATTCTTAAAAAATGCTGGTTAACTTTATGTATAATATCTAGGAGCTCGAGCTATGGAAAGAAAATTAATAGGAGTTACTAAATTCTGCCTCATAAAATAAAATTACTTGTATGAAGTACTAGAAGTGAACAGTTTAAAACACTAATAGTTTGAGATGACCTTTGATCATTTCTGTAAAATTGCTTTTCTTTCAAAGCCTGCTATTTGATACGGTTATATATGGTGTTTTAGAAATAACAAGACTACCTTTTTTTCCCCCAATCTAGTATTAAAAGAAACAAAAAGCTTTTTTAGTAAAATCCAGACCTGCTTCCTACATAAAGAATATTTCCATGTTAGCTAAGTGTTTCTGCATCTTCTAGCCAGAGTTAGTAAAAGCACCTGTCAGGTTAGCATGAGTAAAATAGCAGTCTACAAGCACTTTTCCTGGTTTTCTATGTAGTCAATAAAAAATTGACAAATAGCATGTATACAAGTAAGTAAGCCTGGAAAAGTATTATTTCGGTAATTCTCTTATGATGCAGCAAAAAAACTTCAATAATGAGGCATACCATCAAGGGGAGCCACACTAAATAAACGCTTCTGGGTGATGCATTGGTGGTTTTAGGTAGGTGCTGGGAGGTGAGGAGGAGATGGCAGGAGCTGGGGATGGATGGAGCAGGAAGGACCAGTGCAGGAGGTCTACAGGGTGATGGTTCTGTAAAATACAGTAGGAAAAAGAGGTTTCTATTGAAATGGAACAAGAATACAAGAAATGTCTCTCTGTCACTGGCCTGCTACCTGTCCCCATGAGTCTCTGGAAGCTCATCTTCCCTGTCTAGCTTACCTCCAGGATAAATTCTATAGTTTTCCTAAGGCAGATTCTGTTGCTTGTTTTGTGCTCTGAGTACAGTATTTCCCTGTTCATAGAAGGGATTTTGATTTTACCATGTTTTTCACTGGGTTAGGTCAAATGACCTGGTTTACCTAGGGTCTCTGTACCATCTATGCAAAATAGAAATATTTTCTTACTCTTCAGGTAATAGAAGGGTAGAATAGTGAAATAATCCAACACTATGAGATAATACCTCTGTATACATAGACATGTAGATACGAAAGAAGACTTCTTTTCAGTGAATACCAATATGCCTCTATACTAGTGACAATTTAAGTCAATCTGACCTTTTTCAGGGTATTTGGAATCTACCCTTTTTTAGGGTAATTAAAATCTTTCAGATTTTAAGTAAAATAAATAGTTTACAGATAAAATTTAGAACATAGAAGAACAGTGAACTTTGAAAAACATAGTGTTCCCATTTGTCAGATGGAGTGGCAGTGCATCTTGATAGGTTTTTCTTGGTGGTATAGTGCAGAGCTGTCTGATGAAGAAAAAAGAGGAACATATGAGAAACATTCATTTTAGGAGACATATGCTTACCTGTTCTGGTCATTTAAAATAAAAATATTTTAAAGCAATAACATATGCTTGCACATTGGTCAGTGAATAATAATAATTTCAATAAATAATTTCAATAAATAAATAATAATTTCAATAAAAGGCCTCAAAAAGCTTTGAACTTCACAACAGCTCTGAAGATGATATTTTGATATTCTTTTTGCTAGTAGATAAATGGATCTCAGGGAATTTCAAAGCTATCAATTTTCAGGTCTCAGTAGAGAAATGATGCAACATTTGCTTACTTACATTTTGTCTTAAATGGAAGCAAGTAGGAGGAGAATTCTGATATTTTGCCATTCTCCTGCTTTGTTCATAAACTATTCCCAGTCTAACAGCTCACTCACACTTAATTTTTGAAAAAAATACATATATTTAGAGTTTGAAATGTTAAAAACAACGTGTTCAAATTAGGAACCGTGAAAAGTTTCACTGAAACTTCATTCAGAAATAATTTTCATTATAACCTTTTTGGAAAAAATATGTAAGCCCTTCAAAAGAAAAAAAAATGTCATTAGATATCTAACAATATATATGCATACATGTCATGAATAAAATTATTCTAAAACCTATGAAAAAGTTTGTCTTCCTCTTTTTTTTTTTTTTAAAAAAAAGAGAAATCTTTCTTGAAATCGTCCACAGGAAAAGAAGAAGAGAAAAAATGTTTTGCAATCAATAGAAACTATAGCATGAATGCAAAGCACATAACGAATAATCTGTTAAACTACCAAGAAAAGTTGTAGTCTGCCAAAGCAGATATTAATCTCTGAAAAATAATGTAGAGGTTCTCTCAGAAGTTCATGGAAGGGCTGCATATTTTGTTCTTTTTACCTTCCTTGAGCTATATAGAACATAGCAATTCCTTTACAGATATGGGTGCCTGCCGGCCATCCTGTAGCTGGCCCTGCTATGAAATATCTAGATATTCATAAGGGAAGTGAAACTGCATCTGCTTTTTGAAATGGAGTAATTGTATTTACAATGCTCTGTTTTCTCACCGAACCAAAACATATAGCCTAGCGTCCTTAAATGTAAACAAAATAATAATATGATAAAATCATTAGACTGTGGATTTTAAGCATAAAAAATATGTCAGAAGACACGCAGGATGCACACAGTTTCAATTCCGGGTAGTTCTTTGTATCATCTTTTCCCAGCTCATTTTTGCTATATAATTCTTCACTTAATACTTCTGTAACAGGTCTCTAATTTTTCTTTCCAAACTAAATAGTATTTTTTGATATTTTTCAGTATTGCCCCTCTCTCTGGCTCTTGCCATAGCAAATAATTTGTCTCTTACCATTCCCAGTTAAGAATCACTAAGCAGAAAGAGGAGTTACTAACAATCATCTTGGACCCACAAGCCCTGCTGTAAATACACACAGAAAATGCTCTTTGTAAAGAAAGCAACAAATAGAAGTTTTCACATTGCTGCTGCAATTGACTTTCTCCAAGGGGAAAGATACAGTGTCCACGCCTCATTGAACATGGATTCAATGTATTTCTATTACAAGGAACAAGAACTTCATTATTCCTACTGCTATAAATTGATGAGAGAAAAAACCCAAGTTTTTGAAATTATGCTCTCTAAAATGTACCCTTAAGTCATTACAAAATACGAATCTCTGTCACTATTTCTGCCAATCAGTGTCAGCAGATTGTTAAATATAATTGCCTTGTTATTTTTTGTGTTGACATTTATTATTTCCCATCTGATAAAACAGGCTCCTTTCCTCTAGAGATTGATGGTCCTCCTGGAGTTTACATCAATGTAATGTTAAGGCAAATGATAAATGTTTCTGTTTCTCTTTATAAGAAATGTGCTATATTTTTGATAGCACAATTAGATGATTCCCTTGAATAAATTCCTTCACACAAGAACTTTGAAACTCTGTATATATGAGATATTTTTCCCTTGAAAACTACATCAAGTTAACATTTCAGTTTCTCTTAACATAACACCATTTTTTCTTACTGTCCTGTGATGGGTCTAACTTTACAATAGCGTTGTTCAAAGCTGCCTGTATAACCCTCATTGAAAGTCATTGATGTAACACATCTTTTTAACAAGACACTATCTAAAAGTATAATGATTACTTTGCTTGCTACAGTCTCATTTCCTGAACTCTGAACTAGTAAATCTTGTGCCCCAAAAGATGCAGGTAAAAAAAGACATTCACAGTTTTATATTTTTTTCCAATTCAACTCTCTATGTTAATGGATCAACATGTATTGATCTATGTATGCCCAGAAAAAGGTCCTTAAAAAATATTTCACACATGTAAGGCAGCACGGAAGAGGAACCGTTGCAGAATTTAGGTTGCTGGTCCAGTGCCTACGTGCTATGTGACTCTGTACAAGCTCCTCATCTTGCTGACCCCCTGCTTCTCTGCCTTGTTCCGATCACCGTCTCTGCCTGACAAGGGCTGCTTCTTGCTCTGTGTATGTGAATTGAATGCCCAATACAACGGAGCATTGAGGTCCTTTTGCATATCTTCTACACTACTGTAATGCAATATTTAATTATAATTAGGCAAGGGGTAGCAGTCTGAGATATTTTTACAGCTCTCCCCTTGCAGGAAATGTCTTGGTAATAAACTAAATCTTTTGTTGAAAGTAAATGATAATTTACTGTGATGGGTATTGTTTTGGAGAGTCTTAAATGTTTAGAAGTCACTATTACTGGCTCCAGCAAAAAATATTAATTCCATTTTTTAATACATGAAACTTACTTATCGATGTTGAGATTTTAAAATATAATTCACTTTTAATGGCTTTTATTTAGCTTCTGTTAAAAAACTAAAGAAAAGAAAGTTTCAGCCATTTTTCGGGAGTCACATAGATAACAATTTACTTTTCTTAAATTGCATTTTCCATCTGAACTCTGATTTCAGGGAGCTGATAAATAAATATTGTTCATATTGTAATTTCTTCATGCATGATGGCAATAATGAAACAAAACTTCTTTTGCCTGGATTTGGGGAATACAACAGTTTCATTCTGCCCAACAAGTTTGAGAAACTCCAACTTTGTGACAAAAGGCTGATAGCATGCAAGCTAGAGATCATTTTCCCAGATCAGAAAATGAGACCGGAGTTTACATATCAGCTGTCTGTTCCAAGTGATTCAGGAATGGGCACCCATCCTGAGTTTTGTCATTTGCAGGATAGATGTCTGCAGTGTTTGAATGCCATTTCAATAATAACAAACATTTTCACCAGTAGCTGCCCAACCAAAATTTGACAGATAGCTACCCCTGTTCAGGACTGCCTGCCAATCTCCAGAAAGCCAGTGATAAAGCCTTCCCTGATGTACAAAGCTTGAACTGACTGCGGAAGGACGTTCAGCATCACCCAGAAGTGATGAACCTGGTGAAGGGAGATAAGCAGGGCTAAGCAGTGACAAGTGAGGACACCAGGCACCCAGGAGCAGAAGCAACAAGGGATGCTAGTGGGAGGAGTGAAGAGGCAGGGTTTTGGGGCTTTCAGGGGAAAGGAGGGTAGATACTTGATTGAAATGCCTGGGGTGCTCTCCCCAGCCTACCCGCAGCATGGGTCATGCATAGATCTGGTCTCAAGTGCACACAACAGAAAGCTCATGCCAGGTGTCTGGGTCAAATTTGTATTCTGTCAGTTATCACCTCAAGTGAAGTCAGTGGAATGATGCCAATTTGTGTAACCTGTGCCCTTGCTTTCTTCTGAAAGTGTCATGTTCTGAAAGTCTTCTTCCTGAGCAGTGCCAAGTGCATTCCCTCCCACAGATGCCATTAGTGATCAAATGCTTAGAAGATCCAGCCCTTAAATCTGCTCTGTGTTACCCTTCACCTCTGTCATCTCATACACGGGCAGTCCAAGGATCAGGAGCAAGATGGGTACACTGGATAAGCACAGTATTTAATACTCTTCTTTTACATTAGCTCTGGTAAAATTTTCCTCTTGCCATCTCCAAAAAATGAAAATTAAAACATTTTAGGGAGCTTTTACACATTCATTCTTACAGCAATTCTAGTCAGAAAATATTGAACTTTTGCACTGTGTTGAATTACGTTTAAAACTTGTCAAAAATTTTTTGACTAGCCACTTACTGTGATAAAAAGCCAGGCTGACAAAACGAAAACTTTTTTTCCAAATGTGACAGGTCCACCAGCAATCAAGCAAGGAAAGATTTCTCAGGTTCAGAATAGATTTTTCTGGTTCAAATAGCAAATAGTAGCACTGGGGTAATTGCCAGCTTAATAATTAGCTCTCTATCCAGCAAATGAGAGAGGCATGTTCAAGATGCAAATAGGATCAAGTCAGTAACATTTAAGCAGCATATTATTTACACAGGGAGCACGTACTCTCTCTCATTTTGGAGATGTTCTACTGTATAAACATAAGAGTTAGATGTTCAGTAGCTCACAGAAGCTCACTTTGACTCTGACAAAAGTGGTGGTATATAAGACTACATCCCTGCATCCTTTTAATTTTTAATGGAAAACAGAGAAACTGCATTGTGAGAGACTGATGGTGATATCGGCTGGTACCTGATGATAAGTGCATCCCATCCTGCTGCTAGAGAGGGACAGAGAGAGAGGATTTGATCTGGATTTGATAACAAAAGCACCACTACCATGAGGTGGATTCTTACAACAATCTTTGCGATGGGAAAACTGCCCAGATCCATGGGATATTATGCATTACAAAGCCCTAAAACTGTATTTCAATATACTTGCTAACACTTGAAAGGCAGCCCAAGCCTAACTGTACTGATTTATTTGCCATAAAAACAGATATGGTGTAGGTAAACTTAATTTCTGCTATTGAATGAAAATAGAAACATGGGCACAGCAAGAAATTAAACTCCCAGCTCCCTCAGAGTGAAAGATTGTTTGCAGTGGCCATTTATAAGTTGTTTATAAGCCTTAAAATGTTTACTATTTCACATTTTGTGTTGACAAACTAGTCTGTCAGACATCATCAGTGAGGTGACAAAAACTAATCTTCTTTTCTTCCATTGGATACCCTCCCTCAAGCCAGAGAAGCCGAGAGAAGAGTTTTCTAATGAGAATTGGGTAACATTTTCCTTGACAGTTATTTTACTTTTCCTTTTTACAAAGCCACTTACGATCCCTTCCGCCCCCCGATATTCCTTTTTTATTCATATTTCAACAACTGAGTTGTTCTCTGAACTGAGACAATTAGCATATAAAGGAAAACTTTTTCATTCAAGGGAATTTTTAGAATTAGTGATGCTGTGCCCTCTGGAAACAAGCCTGCTTTTACAGCTTCTTTGCCTCAGAGCTCCAGCAGAGTGCACATAGCTTTGCTGATGCTCCTATATCAAGGTGAGCTGTTTGTTCTGCACCTTCTTGGACAGATGTGATAGCTTGGGTTCAAAGGATATTTCTTTTGTCCCATTAATTTTAATGAGGACTTCATTAAAAAAGAGATCTAATGCCTTCTTTAGGGTCATTTACTGCTTTATTGTAGTAGCATGTGATTTTCTACTGCCATCTGAAACAACAGGCAACAGGGAAGCCAGAAATAAATAACGCTCACCCACTTTTCAGTTCTTTTCCCTAGTTATTCCAGTTCCTGCTTCATCTTTCTGAGTTTCATACTGTTATAATTTGAAAGTTAGGGAAGTCTTTTTAGGTCAAATATTGGAATGAAGAAAATTGTTAATAACATTTAATCACTTTTAAAAT
Source organism: Gallinago jamesoni (assembly GCA_025769975.1). Classification (NCBI taxonomy): domain Eukaryota; kingdom Metazoa; phylum Chordata; class Aves; order Charadriiformes; family Scolopacidae; genus Gallinago; species Gallinago jamesoni. The sequence continues at coordinate 95,945,028 of JAOQGH010000023.1, read as the reverse complement.
GTATTATTATTAATTCAGGAGATCCTAAATAGTTTGCAATGTAACAAAAAAAAAAGTTGGTTAGATTTTTTCATGTTTTTTTTATTTAAAAAAGCTTGTGCTTCTGCGTTTCTATTCATGATGTACCACTTAGCCTGCAAGTACTGATAAAACTAGGATTTAAGGTAGCCACTGATAAATTTTATAGAGACGATAATATGAATTCCTGGAATCATAAAAAGGTGTGAAGGAGAATTGGAAAAAATACCCTCAGTGTATGAATTTCTTACTAAAACATCATCTGTGGTCTTTGTAAAAGTGTCAAAGTAAGCCAGAAACTATGATTTTTGGAAAGGGGTACACACAGAGATCAAATCTTAGGCTCATTAAAGTTGAAAGGAAATTAGTACAAGGCTACACATTGAGAAGCTCACAGGAAGCACAAAAGTTCTACTTGCTAAAGCAGCAGTTTGTAACACATCAGTAAAGAATGAAGAATGAGCATGTTAATAATGCTCTGGTTTACTGAAGCTGTATTAATACATGACAAAGGGACCAGGACTACTTGTTGTCTTGGAGACAGCAAGAATTATTCCTTGGAGAAAGTAAGGAGAAGGTGCAAGATGAGGAAAAGCTCCCTAAACTTTAGCAGGCCTAGTGTCAATGAGGTTAAGTGCTACGGGATCAGTGTGCTATTAAACAGACAGCATTCATGATAGTTTAAGTTTGGGGGAACCTGGAACAGCTAGAGAGAAATCCAAGGGCTAAGGGTAGTTAAAAACTCACATTTCTTGGTTTATTTTTCCTTTCTCTAATTTTCCAAATTTTATGATCTTATAAAATATTTGGAAACTTAACATTTTCCTTCTCAATCAAAATGTATTTTCATTTTAAGTTTAAGTTTAAAAAATCTGAAAAAACTGGGGTCCTCTTTCATGTGAAGAAAGCAAGTCTACATAAAGTGAATGGTGAAGACAAACACTTTTTGAGGTTTCAAGTGAAAATTTAGAGCATCTCTGTGGGCTGGTTGTACAACCCTCCATATTTGCATGAATGAAATGGACCTTCAGAGAACGCACTAGGAAATATTAAAAATTCTTTAGTTGTTTAGTTATTTAGTCATTTCAATGTCTAAAATTTACAGCATAATTGTCTTCTGTATTTTTAAGTACAGAATTTATGATTTAATTATATTCAAATTCATATTTCATTGTAACAAAATGATGTTGCATGTGATGTAGAAGAGGAGGCTATTCAGATTTAGTAAGTCTAAACTAAAACAGAACTTGATTAAACCAGATAATTAACATGAAAGCTGTAAATAGAAAATAACACTTAAAAATTAAAATAACATTGTACAACAATGTATGCAGCAAGAAATAAGTTTTTAATTTGTGTATAAATTTGGCTTAATCTAATGAATTCCATAGTAAAAGTCATAAGGCCTGTTGTTATATTTTTATTCTTTCCCTCAAAATCTTTTATATACTGTTAGAATGAATGATACTGGCATGATCTTAAATTCAAAATTCTTATATTGACTCTGTGTTTATACATCCCCTTTGATTAGTTGTCCAAGGTGTACCTCAATTAATAAGTGCTAGGTGACTAGAATGTGGTCTTTCTTCCCATTACTGACATTCAGCCTGAGCATTGAGTATTTCATGCCTTGCCTACTCATTCTCTTGACTCTTCCAAACCGTTCTTGCATAAGTCTTCCAAAATGTTCCTTCAAAGATTACCATGGTTTCTCATATTTTGGTTAACTATGCTGTCTTTAAATCATTTAGAAATTTTCCCTACTATCTTAAACTCAGGTTCTTTCTTCCTACTGTATATTGTTACTGATACTACTACTAGTAGTAATGATAGTAGTAGTAGTCCACCTATAATTCTTTGATAAGTAGATGGGCTATTTTGAATAAAAGCTATTTATGGAACATTGCATGAGGCAGATTTACAGAATATTTATCTGTATCTTATCTATAGCAATAGCTCCCTTGAAATGTCATGTACATTATCTGTGCACATTTTCTTTCACTCTTATGTGTAAAACTCATTTAAGAAACATATATATGATCTTTAAAATAAAATACTGGAACAGTTCCATCTTCTCTGAAATACCAGTTCCTTTAAGAGATTTTTGTTAGGTAACCTAGTCTGGTAGATTTTACTTCTCATACTGTAGGATTATTCCACTTTTTGTTCAAACACTGAGGAGAGACTCTTTTTCTGATATATCGTGGAGCTTTTTATGATGTTTTATGGAAATAGTAAAACCAGGTCAATGGTCTGTATTGAGTTTATATTTATCACATCTGTTGCAAATCTAGATTCATTACAGTCAGTAAAGGTGCTATGAAAAAAGGTTATTTTAATTGCCTGTTCTAATAACAGGCACCTGATAAGCTTACAAAAAAAACCCATATTGAATTATAAATTCGGTATACTGTTTCTATTTTTCTGATAAATCTAACATCATTTTTGATGGCCATGATTTAAGCAAGGAGCTCAAATTGGCATTTACATTTCTCTCATCATGCTAGGCTATTCTATGACATGATTAATATGCTTCTCTTGCAGTGGAGAATGAAGATGACTTTTCTTTAAACTAGACATGTGATCGCAATATAAATGACTCTTAGGAACATCAGACACTTTAGTTTCCATAATAAATGTTTTCAACATTATCTCTTTAAAACACATGGAAAAAGAAGAGTCTTTGTGGTAGTTGCATCACTGAAAATTGCAATTTTGAAAAACTTGTCTCATTCTTTCTGTTTCCCAAACTGTTTTCAAATGACTGTATATAATTTTTCAATTCTGCTAAAGATGAAAAGTTTGAAAAAGAATTGAAAAATTCAGCTAAAACTGAAAATTTCTAAATAAAGGAACTTGCTGATAAGGGACTTGTTAGTGTACAGCTCATGTTAATCTCCTATCTTGTATTAAGAGTCCATGGAAATTATCAATTGTGTGGATAACAATTTATGTGTAACCTGAAGGCCTACCTAGCTCTGGTGTTTTAGGGTATTCTTCAGATGATATTGTTGCAAAGGTATACCTATAGGACTAGATACTGATATACTAAGCAAGGGCCCTTAGCCTGTAACTCTGAGATGTGCTGGCGACACTGCAGCACACTTGAACTCTTACAGAGATAAGCCAGGGGCTCCTGAGGTGATAGGAGCCAAGAGGGATACACCAGTGACGTATCACAAAAGAATTAAGAGGTGTTCCTCTGACAAGGTGGCACAGCTGACAGCCCAACTGAAGTGTCTCTACACCAATACAAGCAGCATGGGCACCAAACATCAGGATCTGGAAGCCACTGTGCTGCTAGAAAGATACAACCTGGTTGCTGTTACTGAAACTTGGTAGGACAAACCCCATGACTGGAGTGAAGCTATTGATGGCTACAGGCTATTCAGAAGGGACAGGTGAGGGGGACAGAAAAGAAAAGAAAATTAAATAGGTGGGAAAGGTAAAGAGTTTGACGGTAGGAAACTTAATGGAAAGAGAAAGGAAGACCCCAAACTTATAGAAGACAGAAACACTGAAATTGCTCTGAAGCACACTTAATAGATTTTTCTCTAAAAGTATGAGGGAAGGGGAAGCATCTCCCACTCTTTTTGAAGGAAAATATTTTACTTCTGAGAAGTTGGTAGTGTACATGAAATATAGTCATTCTTGCCTTGGCCACACCAGCATAAAAAAGCTCAGTATAAGTTAAGTTATACTATGGCTGAAAGCCTTTTTGATACCTAGAGGATACATTTTAACAACTACACACTCCCTCTATTTGATCCTATTGTGGTTTAGAGTAAAACTAATGTGATTTTTTTTAAAAAGTATTTTTACCTATATAAATAGAAACACTTCTATGTTTCATTAGCAAAATCCAGACTCAGAAGCATAGGAGTCGTAGTCAGTTTTTCCTTTATCTTGAGAGTTGATTCACAGCACTGAGTTTTATCTTCGTTTTCATAAAGCAAGCAGTTCTTTTGTTAAAAATAAATAAAATAAATAAAATTAAATAAATTTTTCTGAATTTGTTAATGAACACAAATGTAAACAGTGCCAAAATGTGGTGGGTTTTTGTTAGCAGTATAGTGGGACTCCAGGCAAATAGTGAGAAATTGCCAAAATAAAATAAAGAAATGACATAATTAATGTTCATATAGCTAAGTGAAAACACAGATTCCTTTTTGCTTGTGAAATATGAATTTATCAAACAGAAACATTTAAAACTATGCTAAAATGTTTTGTCATGAAACGAATGCAATCATCAGCAATGATTTCCAGACACCTTGTTTTTCTGAGGGCTTTTTTCTTCTTTTTTAACCCCAGAAGAATGGCTCTCCCTTACTTCCCTCATTCTGAGCAAAGGAGACAGAACTGACTGCAGAAGAAACAGTTATTTGGGCAATGAGTCCACAAGGTGAGAATGATAAAACACCATCACTGGATTTTTGGCAGTGTGGTTTTGTTTTATTTTTGCTGTTGTTTTGTTTGGATTTTTTTTTTTTTCTGAAATTGAAGCAGGGAGCTTATCAGGACAGTAATATTTCCATTATTCCCCTCTCTCTTTATTTTTACTTTAAGTCTTCTGCCCAGAGCTTTCTCTGGTTCCTCTCCCCATCCGCTCATCTTGGCACTCCAGGGTAGCAGTATGCTCTACCCATATGCCCAACGACAGGTGCTTTGTGCGCTCCCAGGATCCTAAACTTATTAATATTAAGGACAACGGTGCTATGCATCTTCTTGTTGTAAGTTTGGGCTCTTTTGCTGGAGAGATGTCAGATCTGTCTCAGTGATACAGCTTTAAGTGGAGCAGTGAGTGTAAAATTGTTATTCTGGGTGAAAATATGGAACATGCAGCATTGCCTGAGACAGCTATTAATGTTCTGTTTACCAGCTCCTGGGAGATGCAGCATCTCCATCCTTTCCGAAGATAGCTGAATGCAGAACATCTGAGAGATTAACTAGGAAAGACCAGGAAAAAAATGCAAATGAACATACAGTGGGAACTGTAAGACAGAGTATACAAATTAAATAAGCTGTGAAAGAGCAAACTTTAAAAGAAAATAAAAGGAGAAAGGAAGGCACCAGAAACATCAAGAAGTCAGACGTGTTAAAACTCATAGGTGTAGGATATCCAGCTGAGTGACAGTAATGCAATATACAATTACATCCTTGCTTTCCATTCAAAGTGTTTCCCGGAACAAGCATGTACTCTTGACTGTACACTGTGACTGATATATTCAGTGCTTCTTTCTTCTCTTATCTTCTGCAGCTTCTTTTTTTTTTGACACTTAAAAGCACTATTTTTAGCATGTTGAGGCAAACAACTAATGTTTCCTTTAGCTGCTATTTTGCTAAGGTACCTAAGGGTGGGATAGATTTGACACCACAAACACCTACAGAGTTCTTGTCCTAAGCAGGACAAATCCCTTTAGCTATCACAAAAACAAAGGTCAGAAAGTTACAGGTCCTCATTCCAGCATTTTCCAGCTGCTATGTGTGATCTGTGTAGTTTTTGTGGTGGCAGGATCAGGCCCAGTGCTTGGTGCAGACATTTCAGTCTGACTCTGCATTTATCATCATGATCTTGAGTGTTAAAACTGTGAGCTTTAGAGAGAAATAATTTGCTTCAACAGCTAGTGAAGAGCTATTTTACATCCATGGCTTTTATTCACAGAGTAGATAATGAAGCAAACATTTATTCCCTTCCTCCTGTGAACCATGTGGAGGAATGTTTTTCCTCCAGATGGAACATTGACAGGATCACCCTGGCAAAGTGCAGTAATCAATAACAAGCTAATCAATACACAGCGACCACACTACGATTCTTTGGTTTAGATCTCCACAGGCGTGAAAGCTTCCTTCACTTGTATCTCTCTATATAATACCTGCATCACATGTACGTTCGCATGTGTGCATCCACACATACACATGTAGTCATAAACATAGGTGGTTACTGAATTTAACCTTTGAAACTTTAAAAATATACTTTCTGTAGCTTTAGCTCAACGCATATGCTGGAGTCTATACATCTCTGTTTTAGTTGTATGCTATCTCCAACAGCAATTGAGACAAGCTATTTTTCTACAGCTACAAATTCAAGCAGGGCAGAAAATATCCAGAATGCCAAAACAAAATCTGGCTTGTAGTAAGAATGATAGTAGTACGTAGCTAGCTAGCTAGAAATTAAGTAGTCTAAAACATAAATATGCATCTTTGCACTTAGTTGCCCCCAAAATTATCAATATACTAATACAAACTTATTTTCAGTGAGATACAGGGAATGGATGTTCGAATAACTGTATTTATTAATAAATGTGTTATATTAAAATACATTATTTTGGCTTATTGATGTATGGCAATTATTTTATAATGTTACTGTATGCATGCAGAAGAAAGCGGTAAACCAAAATTAAATATTCATATCAATACAGAGATTAATCTGTTAAGCATTAATATTTTAATTGAAAACTATCTTGCCTTTCTTCTTCATAAATTGTAACACCAAAAAGTCTGAAAAGCAGAACAAAGAAATAAGAAACAAGAATGAAAGAGAAGATTAAAGTAATTCTACATGAGGAAAAAGTGAAATAGAAGATAATTTTCATGACAATTAATAGTGGAACATTAATTCTTTAGACTGTTCAAGGCACTTTGGTATCACGGTCGTTAGTTAAGGAGCTATTAAATATCTATAAATTGCCTTCAAGAGTTCTTTTAGGAAATTCATCAGCAGATATACTTAACCTATGTAAATAAAACAGGTCTGTCAGCACCAGTTTTATGTGATAACTTGAAGAAGATTTGATCAAGTTAAGAATCTTTTAACTTATGGCTGGATTGGCAGCATGCTTTGATTTGTTAAAAGAGATGAATTTTCAACTTGGCCTTTGAAGTGTACAGCAGGAGCAAAGAGAAAACCCACTGGAAAGTTGTCTCTGGACAGTTAAAAGTGAGGCTAAAGCTGGCCTTTCTGCATTTTTTCTGTAGTTACTTGAATATTTCAGTTCCTCTTTCTACCTTTTCTCAAATTATAAACTTGAATTAAGACAAAAGTATTACTGAGGGTTAATTAATTAAAGAGTGTTATGAAATCATCCATTTTGTTATATTGAAAAAAGATCATCATCACCACAGTTCCTTTCCCAGAACAGAGGATGCTCTGGGTCTTACAATAGACTGACTTGTCGTGGAAGCACAGCATTTCAGGAACAGCAAAGCCATTATCATTGCCCATTTTTAACTATGATATATTTTATCATACTTAGGAGTTACACACTGCAATTCCATTTGTGTATGCCATGTATTAAGCAAGCAGGCTTTGAAATTACAGTTTAACTTTCAGCAGATAAATTTCTGTCATGTCCTTCATAGCTGAAAACAAAAAGAAGTTTTTTAAAGAAATGTTAATCTGACTAATAAAGGGTGGTAACTAAAATTAAAGTAACCTCTGTTGCAGTCAAAATACAGGAAGTTATAAACTACTTGTCTTTGTGTTATGTGGTCCTGAGCTAATGAATAGTTCATGAACCCAGCCCCGGTCCCTTCTGTCACATTAGACTATACCTATTTGACCATAAAAGCCAGTTGCTCTTTTTACCTGATTTCCCTCACGTGCTGTGAATTCTGTGATTTTGCTCAGTTTCAATAGGAGAGGTGCTGTGCCTTCCACTTGACCTGACCTGTAAAACCTGACACTTTCCTGGTATGTGAGGCATGCATTTAAAGGCAACCTGAAATACAACTTTTCCTTCTTGGGTAAATGCTTTAACTAATTCTATAGCAAAAGTTTGAAGCCACTATTATCTTTTCCAGTCCTGTTTTTGAGTCAGTGTGTATTGTACAGATCAGAAAGATCTCAATATCTTTTTTATATACCCTGAGAACAGCTTCTGGAAGAGCTGTTTAAGGGAATTTGGGTGAAAGGATTTTGTCTTTGTGAATCCCAGACTCCTTAGGAGGCTACAGATGTTAGTGCAATTTAGTTTCCTGGTGAAATCCCAGTCTTATTTGGAATACTCATTTGAATCAGGTTCTAAAATCACTCAAAGTGCTACTGCTGATGCCCCTACGCTCTGCCTGGGTCCTCCCCTATCTGACTAATCGCACAACAACACTGTCTGGGGCACTTTACCGCATGACCAGGAGCAGACTTTGAGATATTTTGAAACCAAGATTGTTGAAAATGGAGACACTCAGAGATCTCTATAATGTTTCAGAGTAGGTTATGTTAAAAGGGAGATTTGAATGTGGTTCTCAAACCTGTTAGTTATATGAATACCTATATCATATTTGATTCATACTGTTCAGGAATAATTCAGTATAAATTCCCTGGATGCTTTTTACCGCAGTATTTTATGTAGTCATAAAATATAAGACACAAAATATTATTTTTCCAACATGATCAGGATTACTTTTTTTCTTATCTCTAACCTATAAAAGTCTCATTCAATGAGACTGATAAATGATTTTTCTTACACACCAAACTAATTGCATAAGGTTTTAGTAAACAGGATACTTTCTTTCACAATCCAACTATCCAAGAGTGATGAAGGGAAGGTCCTGGAGTCAAGTTCTTTTAGAATGTCAACGTAATAAAAATGGCATACTAAAAATAAACAAAAGATTGTTGATCTGTGGGCTTCTTACTTTTTATTCAAATATTTTAAACTCCTGGGTACTAGAATTCTGACTCTAAGAAACAGGAATGAGGTCTGACATAAGTAGACAGCTACACTGTAATGAGGAATAATTGGTTGTAATATGTACTCAGTGGAAACTGCAATTGCAGAGAATAAAATGTATTTTGCATTCAACAAAGTATTAGACAGTGAAAAGTTTGTAATCTGTGAGATGACACGTAGAGCCACAAGACACCATAAACAACATCAAAAACTTTGTAACATTCATTATAAAGAAAAAACTTGAATAAGTTGACAAGAATAAAAATAGTTACTATATTAAACCAGTACATAATACAACATCTATATGATTTATGAGTGCAGCTCGTTTGAAAATATGATCAAAGAAAAAGGGTGGATTATACTCTCCAATAAATCTCATATACATTTTTTAGTCTGACAGAAAAGGTTTAAAATGCAGTCAATACTCTAGCAATACCAGTGTCCTTTTTCAACAATGGACTAGAAAAACAGGATGTCTCAAGGTCATTCATGGTTTACAGTTCTGCTAATGCCAGTTCTATGCTGCTTTCAGAGAAAGGTTACCTGGCTCAGACCCTATTCAGTCATGTCACTGAGGGTGAGATTCATCTGGCCAAATCTAGACATCTCTTTGTCCATCTGGTTAGTGATCTAAAACTCTTTATAATCAAAGGAGAGGTTGACACCTCTAGGGTGCAATTCATCTCCTCCCAAAGTAGATGCTTAAAGTGGGTCATATGAATCATGCCCTGGAGTGTCTATTTCTTTCTACTAATTATGACGGGATCACAGAGGGGGAAGGTCACAGTTAGATATCTCTGCAGCAGATATCTAAAAACAGGCTAGATGAAAAACACCCAAATGTCCACCCACAGGAATAAGCGATTGTAGTAGATGGCTATTTATTGCTAGTTTCAGCACGAGAGGTTGTTCAGAGAAGTTGGTCCAGCTTTATACAAGCAACCTGCAGAAGTCCTTTGGTGTGTTAAAGGCTATGAAAACATGTATTAGAAACACGTTAGTGCTTCTTACTATAAACATCAACAATTTGTTGACACAAGTACTGTTGTAATGAAAAAAGTTACATTGTCATAGTGTGGCCATCTTTGAATACCAACAGCTAACGAATCCTTGGTGTTGACTCATCAAAACTTTATGATAGAGAACAATAGCTCTAGTTGATCATTAAGTTTTCTGAAACTGCTTATTTTTATTGTATGAAACAATAAAATTGTTTGTATCATATTGTAAAATTGTACCATATTCTCTTAAACACAGACTTTAAGGCCTTTTCCCACATTTGTACTCCCTAAAAGTAGAGAAATGCAAAGGCTTATTGAAATATGCAAGTATTTAAGAAGTCAGTAATCTCTTTTATACCCAGAATTCTTAGTAAAATGAACTAAGGAACTGTTTACTACTGTGCTGACAGCTGTAGATTAAAATTACAAGAATTTAGGGATGATGAGAGAGTCTGCATGTACTTTGGCAACCGCAAGTGACTGCGGTGGAAGGGCGGGTACTTATTTTTGCCACATGCTCTCATATTTCTCTGGCTGAATGATATCAAGGAACATGTGCAAGTTCATATCAGGTTGTAATGCTGGAGAAGAAACTCCTAGTTCCCACACTACTGATTTGGTTCTGAAATTTTATAGTGCAGTTTTTTCTCCATTTGCATTTTCAGGGAGCCGTGCAGGTTGGCACGTCCCCTGGGCAGGGGGCAGCAGAGGCTCCCCATGGTGGCAGGAAAGGACCTGGTAGCCAGGGCATGTTCCCACCTCCCAGCCAGGAGCAGGGCAGCTGGAGGGGCACCAGGGCGGCCCCAGCCCCAGCATCTCCCTGGGGATGAGGACAGGCCGAGGCCAGGCTGGGACATGGGCCTGCGGCTGGGCCCAACTTGGTGGGGCTTATGGCTGAGCAGGGCAAGACTATGGGGAGCTGGAGATCAGCCCTGATGTAGCATCGCTGGGGCAGGGACTGGCAGCCCATGGGGCTGACATGAGGTCCTGGGCTGTGGGAGGGTGAGGGGACACCCATGGAGCAGGGTCAGGGACAGTCAGGGCTGGTGATGCCCTCAGGGGGCCCTGACATGTATATTTTGTGGTTATGTTACATTCACTTTATTAATTTACTGCTCTAGCCTTTTGTCTAAACTCAATTTTATGTTTCTTGTAATTGATGAATCAGTTTTACAGTGTGCTAAAAGTTTTTGCCTATAATTATCTCAAATTAAATTTAATTGGCTTTAGAAACCTTAATGGTATTAATTTATCTTCTTACCCTGCTTTCAGATTTTTTCCACTTTTTTTTCCTTTTTTTTTGGTGGAGTTTGCACACACAAAGGCTGCAGTCACTCAAATATACTGAATTCAGGCTGATACGTATACCAAAGACAATCCCTACATGTTTTACTACACAAACATTTTTAGCTTTCAATGTTTACAAGAGAGAATCCTCTAATATTAATCTATCGTTCCAAAAGCAGCTTAAGGAAGTTGGGGATAAGAACAGTTACCACATGTCAGCCTTTGAAAACAGGTCTTTGCTAAAAGGACTATGTCAAAAGGAGCCCTTTCAGGTTTCCATGTTGTATTTGCAATGACAATCTCTTCTATATTTAAAAAGTCCTGAAATATTTTTGCTTAAACATATAATATGCAATATTTTTCTCTCAAAACTAATGTTTACTTAAAATAACTTTTAGCATAATGATATACAACTGAATAGTCACACTTTGAGTAAAAATATCAATCCTATATTTAATACTAATCTACCTATGCAGATATTTAAAATGTAGTATAAATAAATTATATTTCCATTATTATTATTTGTTTCTACATTTCAGAGAGAGGTAGACATCAAAATCAGGAGAGTCTACTCTGACACCTAAGAATTACAGGATTTGAAAAAAAAAAAAAATGATATCAAGGACAAAAATATGGTCAGAAATTGAGTAATTTAGTCCACTGCCAATAGGCCTAAAATTTCTGATAACACTACAAAAGTAATTATCAGGATTTTACAGGTAATATAGTAGCAGCAAAGAATGCATTAGCAGTCTGAGTCTCAAACATGGAAGAAGTTCAAAGTAGATAACGTTACAAAGTAGATAACATTTCCACTAATGACATCTAGACTTCTTGAGTCTATTGGTTCTGTTGTCTATTTTTGTATCTTTCAACATATAAATAAAAAGACTTGTGAAATTATCTAAATTTTTTTCCTATCAGAATCTCATGTGGTTTATCATTGTCAAATACCTTAAATGCTTCTTCTATTATCTGGCTATTTATATCTTCAGATATTTGTAGAACACTCTTGGCTGTGCTGGGCATCACCTCTTTCCCACCATTCCTTACTAGATCTGTTACTTAAACTTCCTAAAAGCTTTGCTTGCCCTTCTCTGAACTTTTCCTAATACATACTTTTTCAGATAGACAGATGCCAGGAGAGAGTAATTATTTTGGGGGTGTTAGTTGTTGTACTTAAATAGAATGTAAGACTATCATACAATAGAAGACCAGGGGGTGTAGCAGAGAAACAAAAATGAAAAGTAAAAACGACCACTAAAAAAGGCTGGATAACAAATGTAATCAAATTAACCCGAGTGACACTGCTAATCATTTTAATGCAATTTTTCTCATTGCCAAGTGGTCTTTTTTGTTCAAGCTAGGTATGAAAATCAATTCTATTATAACATAATCTGGAGGGAGAATGTCTGATTCTTGGAGATTATCCTGCAGCACAGTGTGTTAGAAGTTGATACACGTTTCTCAGTGACAATAATAGGAGCTGCATGTCTAAATCCCCATTTGCTATCTATTGTCATTACTAAGCACTATCAATTGCAAAGCACTTGAGCACTTGTGTGCCTATTGCACAGGGTATTCAGCCTGGAAACTACTTGTATTAAAACGTTTTATTTATAAATTTGCATATAAACACAGGCATCCTATTTTAAGCAGTATTCCCCTAAAATGACAATGAGAAATATTTCCAAAACAGTCAAACTTTTGTGAAATTCTCCTCACAGTTCAACTTGAGTTTGGTAATTTAAAATGAAAATAAATTGAGCTCATTTTACTGGGAAAACAGAAGTGGAGTTCCCCAAACATGCTGCAGTAGCTATGCCAGCAGAAAGATTCGCTTCAAGTGGAGAACAAGTGTGGTATTCATTATTTAATTATCTCTCAATTCTCTGTGAGCATCATCAAGGCATTTCTAGTACTGTCCTCCTCTCATGCTTTTCCTGGTCTCATCAGAAGACAACAGGCTTCAGTTTGGCTTAGTAGATATTGTGCACTTAGTTCCTCTCCAGGACTCACTATATTACTTTGGAGTTTCTGATCAAATTCAGTTTGGTGGCTTCTTGTGCTGCTCTCCAAAGCACTAAAAGGATTTGCCATTATAGTGCTATCTCAGAGTCTAAATACTAGAAATTCCTTTGGAGACACATTTGCGTTTGTCAGCTCTTTTTCAAACATACTATAGAACATAATGCTCTGAAGACAATATTTAATATTCAGTACATGCTCTCTGACTAAGTTTTGGGATGCTGGTGAGATTAACTTCAGCATCTAAGGTTAAACATCTTGTCTAACTTAGTCATACTTAATCATACTTCCTATGCTCGCTTTCGAAATAGGTTTCTCCAGCAAGCAATTAATTTCACAAAGAAAATGTGTCTTGGTTGCTGAGAGACCCTACACAAAGCTTAGTTTAGACTATAAGTGTAAGTAACTTTTAAATAGCTGAAGTCTATTTTAGGTGAGATGAGTTCTTTCAAGTGCTTCAAGGAAATAAAGATAACAGCAAGTCAGAAAAGCTATCAAGACTTTGCTTTATTTGAAAAAGCATCTGTTTCCAGAAAGTTACAAAAAGTGACGTTTCTCCTTTGCAAGCTAAATGCTTTTATACGATCTCTGAGAACTTGTAAAAGAACTATTCTCTTCAAAAACATCAAAAGATGCACAGAGGTGGTCAACAGCAAAGAAAAAGAAGTAACACAAATAGGTGGTCTCTTTGTTTACAAATGACCAAAAACTGTAGGAGAGGGAGCAAGGTATCTAGTATTTTTTCTCTATTATTATACTGCCATTCAAGAAACATGAGTTTGAAAGCTGTGACTCTCCATCTAGGAGGATAACAGTGACCTATTGTGTCAGTCCATATTGTCTGTTCTGGATGGGTATTTCAAGTTGAGGCTACCATACACACAGAAGTACATAAATGTGACTTCAAAAACTGCAGATTAGAAAGATAAAAAAAAAAAAAAAAAAAAAAAAGAAACAAAAGAGATAAAGTCAATGAAAACCGGATTAAAATCATACTGTACATCAGTAGGATGGTCAGGTATGGCGTGATGCCAAATACTCGGCTTAGGGTTATGAAGCTGAAACTCACACTTCGGGAGTGCCCTAGAGAATCTACAGATTTTCTTTACCAGTCATGTGTATAGTAATATTCATAGTTAGAGATATAATTCATATCTTTGTTTGGTGGATGTCGATACAGAAAGTTTCTGATATAAGAACTCTCTTATCTCCAAAGCACTAAAAATAGAAAAGACCCACAGGTACCAAAGATACCTTTTTAAAAGGAAAATATGTGTTCAGAATTATTAGCCTAAACAATGTTTACTTACCTGTTTATTCAGCTCTACCCAGAGAGAACATCTTCTGACAGGTTGTAATAGCGGAAGTGAAGAGAAATCCAACATCAGCTAAGTGTGACTTGAGACTTCTTTCAGTAGAGGTAGCTGACCAGCTTATTCTCAAATATTGATGATGAAGAGCTACCAGGATATTGAAATTTTGAATGTAAAAGTCCCAGAAAATATTTCTCCTACAAAGAAGCAAAACATCCATGTTGGGTTTGTTTCTTTTGTATCTGACTCTGAGGGTTTTTTTTTCTGTTACAAAAACTGTTGCTCTTGTTACTGCTCTAATCACACCTACCTTCAGTATTAAGGGCTTCTTTTGCTGTTGCAAGTCTTCTTCCTGTAAGAAAAAAGTACAGAAAGATCTGCCTGAAAACTGTGATTCAATTTCATAAACTCAGAGCATCATACAAAAGTGGAAGGTAGAAATTGTGACTAAATTTAATTTTCTATACCTTAGAGACTGACTGTGCATCCCTTAGAAGATCTGAAGCAAAGTCTGTAATACAGTGTTATACAAGTATGCAAAATCATGCTTTGCAGTAATTTGGAACAGTCTTTTACTAAAATCTGAGTATGAAGTTTTGATACAACACATGAAAGCAGAGAAAAATCTTTAGTGATGCACGAAAGTTGTTTTTTGTACAGGAGTGACAAGAATTGTTCATATGAAATTAATTGCATGGGTGAATAGAGAACCTACTTGGCAATACTGACCTTGAAACTCATCAAGGACAAGAGAAAGGTGTTTCTTGGGTGGCTTACCATGAAGAATTTCTTTTAGCTACTTCTCAAAGTAAAGATAAACACAGAGTTCTCATGATTTAAACTGAAAATTAACATAAATATATCCACAATGACACAGGGATCAGCTGTTTATCCAGCTCTGTTCTGAAGGAGTTTATATTTGCAGGATGGGAGACAGAATTAAAACTTGATTGAGAGACTTAACACTGGAAATTTACAGGTTTATGTTCTTGGCTGTTTGAAAAAAAAAATTCTTTTGCTTTATATGAAACAGAAAAAAAGCAGAAAGTATTTGGGACAAAAAAAGCGTGGGTGTTGGCAAAATATCTCATTAGCAAATCAATTGATTTTATAAGGTATGAGTGTTCAGGAGTATTTTTGTAACTAATAATTACCTCTTTCCCGCACAGTTAGGGAAAGAGGATAATTTTTAAGATTATGGTAATTTTAGTGGGAACTGCACTAGTGCCACTAATTAAAAAAAATAATAAAAAAAAGAAAAATATTCTTTGCCCTGTATCCCTAAGATGCTTTGATTCCCCAAAATCTTGTCATTTTCAATAGGCTACACATGGAACTAGTAAATAAACAGGTAAGTATTTACAATACGCACCACTGCTGATAGTGATTCTTCTGAAACATTAGCATCTTTTATATTTGAGAAAAATAAGTAGATTTTTCACCTGAATAAGTTTTAAATAGGAATAAGCACAAGTCCTTTTAGTTTATAGCTTTCAATTGACCAGACCATTTATTTTCTTTTCAGCTGCAGCCAACTTGGTTTATCCCATACTACATTTTGGATTACCTCCTTATTGTCCCCTTTCTGTTCTTTGTCATTCTAAGAAGCCTGTGAGATTCTGATCATGAATTTGCTGACAACCACCATATCCCATCCCAGCTGCACTGGGACAAACTTCAAGCAGTTCTGTTTGAATTAGCATCAATAGATTCACATACTCATTCAGACTTCTGCAAACCTTTTAATAGTCTTCCCTTTTCTTTATCCCTCCCACACATACCTTCCATTTACTCTTCTCCAACTTTTTTTTTTTTTTTTTTTATTTCAGATGTAGAACTTACATCCTTCTTCAAGAAACCTTCTGTGAATTAAGTCTGCTTTGGCTTTTTGTATCATATAAAAAATAGGAAAGACCTATTAATACAGTTTAAAATCTGTGGGAGGAAGGACAAAAGAAGATTGCTGAGTCTGGAATTTTTTCAGCTGAATACTGTGCAGTAGTGTGCTGAAGAATTAGGGTGAATAGCTCATGAGTTTAAGGAAATTGTGCTCATCAACTTTTCTTATGACAACATCTATGCTTTCCAGGAGGGAAAGGGAGGGAAACACAGAATATAACTTTGGGAATAAAGGGCAACAGGATAATTGCAGTAACATCTGTGTGTAGCCACACAGAGGAGGGGGATGCATCTCCAGAATTCAGCTGTGGGTGCTCTAAGTATTCAGATAGCTTTTTCTCAGTCATTTGCAATGTTAGAACAAGTCTTGATCTGGTCATGGCCTTGAAGGCACCGAAGTCATCTGTGCTGACTAGTTGATACCAGCCATTTGTCAAAGTTTCTGTTGCTGCCGCAGGCGGCATGCCTTCACTTGGTCTTTTTAGAGATCCTCGCTGCCTCTGTGATGTTCCTGTTCATGCTGTTAAATGGAGTTTCCCCTAAATCCTCAAATCCTGTAACACCTCATCTCACTGATGTCTTTAAAAAATTGGGGAAAGAGAGGAACACAATTTCATTGAGGATACTTTCTTACTTGCAAAATCTTAAAGTTATCTCTGTGGCCTTGTTTTGAACTGTCAGAGATGACAGGAAAAAAAAGATATATAGGATTTTAAAGGCTGTCTGGGATCATTAAGACATTCAGTACTCATTAAAATGAGTGGTAGTTGTGCCTTTATTACAGTCATTTCTGAAAATCACAACCATATGTACTCTAAAGGTTCATTACCCAGAACTGCTTTGTGTCGTGGTCTAAATAAACATTTCTTCCCTGTTTCTGTCCCCCCAATTACAGCCATAAATAATAGATGGATTGTTTTACTGCATACATTATTTGTGTATCAATCGACAGGTTCCCAGATTCACAAATTACCTTTACATAATTTGAGACATCTGATTTATTCATACTCTTTTCAGAAACACCAGGCATATTTTTCTATTCACCAGAGGATCAGAGCCTGCTGGAGAATTTGTATATTGCATATTTGCATATCTACTTATCCCTTTGCATTCTACCTTAGTTAATAATAATATTTTTTTATTGTATTTTATTTTATATCATCTCATCTCTTTTTCTTTTTCTTTTTGGTGTTTGCCTCCCTCCACCTGTTTTTCTCGTCATATTAACACAGTGGTTGATTTACATTTTAAAAGCAAGTTTTCTTTTGAAAGTCTCTATGGGAACAGAAGCGTTCTTTTTGTATTTCTGAGTTGCATTTTCTTTGCAGGCAGATAAATGGCAAATGTGGAGAAACTAGAAAAAAGGCAATGACTTCAATTTGTTTTGCAGTTTCTACATCCCCAAAAAAGGTTTTGATCTTTCTGTTCCAATAAGAGGGTTCAGTGCCTTTCAGTAAACACATTGATACCTTATGGGAAGGCATAACTCTACACAACATTCAGACTAGCTGAGTGCTCCAGATACTTTGCACCATGGGATTATCAGCTACAATGTTTCCTATATGTTTACATATGCTTTCTATCATTTGGGGTACATGCTTTAAAAAATAATCCATTTAGGGCCAAATCTTGCAATTAGTAGGCAAACACAGACCTGTCTATCTGATTCTTAGAAGTCACATTAGTAATTTCTAATTTGTCCAAATGGTGTAAGGGACAATGCACATCAGTGTTAGGTGGTTATTACCCACTTTCCCACTTCTCCACCCATACCTCTTCCATCTACTTCACACATTGTCTCAGACTGTAGGCTCTTTGGGATAGCAAGGGTCTTTTAATGTAAGGGAAAGCATGGAGTAGAGTGGTGGTCACAGTTTGTGGTAGCTGCTACCTCAGTAAAAATAACAAAGAAAGTGTTCCTGGTGAAACTGCAGTTCATCAGGTTTGTTATTATTCCCAGAGATAATTCTAGCCCTATATTTTCCTAGCACTTTGAATAACTTTCCTTCTTTAACTTCTTTCCTATTTTTATGGTTTCTGGTCAATAAATAGCTTCTACTTTATTCTTTTATTTAAATGTACTTTTTCTGTTTTCTATTATCTAATCTTCTGTATTGACAAGTATGATACAGAAGGGGTATTATAGAATCATAGAATAGTTAGGGTTGTAAGGGACCTTAAAGATTATTGAGTTTCAACTGGGCAGGGACACCTCCCAGTAGACTGGGTTGCTCAAAGTCCCATCCAACCTGCCCTTGAACATCTTCAGGGATGGGGCATCCACAACTTCTCTGGGCAACCAGTTCCAGTGTCTCACTACCCTCACAGTAAAGAATTTCTTCCTGATATCTCATCTAAATCTACCCTCTCTCAGTTTGAACCCATTACCCCTTCTCCTATCACTACATGCCCATCTACAAAGTCCCTCCCCGTCTTTCCTATAGACTCTCTTTAGGTATTGCAAGGCTGCTATAACGTCTCCCTGGAGCCTTCTTTTCTCCAGGCTGAACAATGCCAACTCTTTCAGCCTGTCTTCATAGGAGAGGTGCTCCAGCCCTCTGATCACCTTCGTGGTCCTCCATATCCTTATGCTGGGGGCCTCAGAGCTGGACACAGTACTACAGGTGGGGTCTCATCAGAGCAGAGTAGAGGTGTAGAATCACCTCCCTCAACCTGCTGGCCACAGTTCTTTTGATGCAGCCCAGGATGTTGCTGGCTGGCTGGGCTGCGAGTACACATTGCTATGTCATGTTGAGCTTCTTATCAACCACACCACCAAGTTCTTCTCCTCAGTCCAACAGTGGCTTGCTGAAGTAAGTAGCAAATGTATGGAACCACACATATTTTTGCCTGCAATTGGTTTTCAGCTTTCCAGAATCTAGAGGCTGCTAATGTCATGAGATGGATGATTCTTAAAATGTGTATTTCCCTTTGTATGTGCCAGTACAATCATGTCCTTAAGAAGACAATTCTTCAAGATTTATTTTCCATGATGAATACAGTGTACTGATGTAATTAAAGCCCAGCCAGTGTTTTCCTTAGTAGGCAACAGACTTTTGGAATGTATATTTGTCAATAAGGCCGTTAGATACTGTTCTACTGTTTCACGGTGCTGTGTATCACAGGGCACGCCAGCAGATAGTTCCAACTGTAGCAGATGCCCTGTTACTTCCAGAATCAGACAGAAAATATGCTGAAGTTTTAGAATCCCTGTTACCTATCTTTTAGCTACAGGGAATGAAAACACTTGGTTTTGCCAAGAAAAACTTTGTCCTTATTGCTGTTTTTTTATACCTTTTTGAAAAAAAGCAGGTAATACTTTTCTGTTTTAAAATTAATTGCCTAAAATATTATACTTTATATTAAAGAGGAAAAAGCCTTCAAATCATATAGGAGCAGAAAATAATACTGAACGGACAATAATCAAATTATACCCTCAGCAGTCTTAAGGTATTTTAGTGCAACCACATTCATTAATTAGAAACTACGTAGGACGTGTCCAAATGTTATTGGCATTTATTTAAGCTTGCATTTGACTTGAACTGCAAAAATGAGGGGTGTGGTATTATCTGCAGAAAAAGCAAAAATTCTGCTTCTAGTTTGCTTACAGGTTTCAGAGAAGGAAAAACTTTTAAAGGCTAAGATCTATATTGCTCACCTGCACCTCTGTGAATTCAACATCAGTGGAAGTAGCACAGTGCAACTGAGTAAGACCTTGTAATGAATAATAAGCAGTTTATAACAGTTGATTAAGACATAGCATTAGTGCCTAAAAGGGCATATCAAAAGTGATGCTACCCCTCCATTTTACTATGTGTCAGATGTTTCAAATCGGCCACATCTGGACTTTCAAACAATAAGAAAGAGATGTAGCTTAAGGAACACTGGCACCATGACCTTCATAATAGCACCTTCTTAAGGTACATTATATACATCCTGTTGGCATTTGCTCATTTTTTAATGAGTTCAATTTCCCACTTTAATCAAAAGTGCCTCTGACAGACTGTGTGCAGGTGGGGACAAATGTGGAACAGATACTTGAATGTGGGCTAGGACAAGTCATAGAAGAGCGTTGGCTAGAATGTTTTTCAAGCACAGCTGTGAGGAAGGGATTGTGCACGCGCTATACAGAGGCAAGAGAAGGCTAAAAAGCATTTTCACTCAGATATACAACACTGAAACACAAGTCCTTCTTTGCTATTTCTTTGTTTTACATTTAATGCTGGCAATAATTTGTTTCTAGACTTCAGGTTCTGATCAGGACCAGAATTCCCACCCAAACAATTTGTTCCTACAAACTACTACATCTACAAAACTACTACACCCCCTGAGTAGGAATAGGAACTCTTCACTTGGAGGTGATCAATATATTTTTGACTGTTCGTTTTCAGTGGGATAGAATAATGGATTTTTTTTTTTGCTGCTTGGTTTGGGATTTGTTTTTGTTTTGTTTTTCAAGGTGGAAAAAAATGGTTAGTTCAATATGGAGTAAAATCACCACCGCCACCCCCCCAAGCCGGGAAGTCTCATTTCATGTAGCCTTTAAATCCTGATGGAAGTGAAATCAGGGAGGATTTATTTATGTCAGCAGTGGTAGACAAAGTCTTCAACCATAACCTCCTGTCACTGGGTAAATCAGCTGAAGCCACATCTCTCTCTCATCTTCCGTTGCCGAGATGTGACACAATTGACACAAAATGACACAATTTTTCAGTTTCTTCACTTTGGAACTTTTTCCTAAAAAAAGCTCCACACCAAGGAAAACATAAAAATGATTGGCAACATTCTCACACATTTTTTTCTGGCAAATATTCTATTTGGAATTTATGATACTCCTCTGAACCTCACTTGGGACCAGAGGGAGCAGAAAGCATTAGTGTGATGCTGGTGTTGAGTGCTAACACCTGGCAGAGACTGTCCAGGGAGGAAGAGTAGGATAAGGAGTAGCCTTTTGAAGCCACCTGTGGTGATGGACTGAAAACACAAACATGCTGGGCATATTAGAGTCAGATTTTGACAGAAATTCACAAATCATAGTGAAATGATTTTTTTGGTGGCTGCACTGTCATTAATCAACAGACGGTGGTAAACTGCTTATTGTTTGTTAAGGGCTCTTACTCTTCAAAGTTGCACAAGGGGATATGCATAATAGTTTCACCGACATTGAGTTTATACAACATTATTGCGAGCTCTGTGATGTTAAAACACAATGTTTTCCCCTACCCTGCTAACATATTGAAATAGGAATAACCTGGATTATTTTTGTGTCTATACTTGTAATGTTTAGCAAAGCAGGCTTGTGGGCATCAATAGGATGCACTTTCTTTGGAACACCTTCCTTGTTTCTGTTATCTCTATTGCCTCCATAGCCCAGAAACTCTACTTCACCGACATTCATCAGTTCTTGTATATTTTGGTAGATAAGTGGAGTTTTCATCAGTGAGGTAGATATACATGTTCAGGAAAGAGACTATGGTGTTAGGAAGAGCTAATAGTGGCCACTAAATTTTATGAATTGATACTTCGAGTACTAAAAATGGTGCAAGTTAGATTTATATAAATCAGTTCAGTAAGCCATACATTGAATTCAGTCTTTTAAGTAGGATTGTGCTGAAGAACTTTGCGTCTGTAGTTCTTTTACAAAAATCAGAAATATTTTATTGCTTTTTGGGCAGTAGCAAAGTTACAGTCACAGTGAGATACAACTTGATTTTCTTTATTATATGGTGATGCTTTTATCTGTTCTTTAGAAACATGGCCAGATACTAATACAAATTTTCAAATAACATTAAATAAAAATATTTAATTAAAGACTCGCCATAAACATTATTGTAAACAAATATTTTAAAAATACAGCTTTCTAACTGGCTCTTTAAGGTATGAAACTGTGCATTGCCCTACCACAAGAATACAGCTTGGGGGTGAGAATAATCTTTCATTAAAATAGTTTCTTAAAATACTCCAATATGAAGTAATCTCTTTGCTAGTGTGCTATTTTATGAATACTTTATAAGCTGAAAATATTTCTATGTGCAATTTAACCCTGAAATTTGATGCTTTATATTTCATATTAAATAAACAAAAAATGAGATAAATATAAGTCTTCCTCCTAATTTTACTTGACAAAATTATTTTAATTGAAAATTATTTTAGCAATTCATTATAACTTTTACAATCAAACACGAGATTGTCTTTTAGTAATTTAGTTCTTGATCTTTCACCATGGTCTGTGAAACTTTTCACATACCTGAAATAAAATTGTGCTGAGGTAGGTGAAGGATCAAGTCCATAAGAAATTATTTCCTATAGATGCACAGGCATCTACCCAAATCTCTTTCCCTTGAATCACATATGCTAATCCTCTGTGCATTAATGAAAGAAGAGAACTTTTATCACAGAGCAGTGGCTGTTCTCCATAATATATCATAATAAAAAGGAGCTCATAAAAAAAAACCACAGTTGTGTCTTATTGACATTAGTTGAATTTCCAGAATTGTTGTTAAACTTATTATGTTCCAAAATAAAAATTTTGAGTAACTTTTTACTGTGAAATCAGTCAGCCCAGTTTAGTGTTACTTTTTCTATAAGTCTATTATGCTCTGTTTTGATTAAGACTTTGTGTGGAAATTTTTGCTATCTTCCTAGATGTTTGTTACAGAAGACATGTAATAAAGGCATAAACCTGTATCAAACCAATACAATCTGGAAACCTTTTTTAGGTAGTTACTGAGAAACAAGTTTTTTCATTTTTCTGATGCTAATATGGTCTTGCAAGAAAAATGTCCCAGTTTACAACTTCCTGGTGTAGAATTTGTAATGTACTCTAGAATTCCACTGAGCAAGTATTTGATTGGACTGGGCATGGAAGCTGAAGGACTTGCAAGAAAACAACTGTTGAACCAGTAAAGCTAAGGGGTTTTCTAACTTCCAGGTACTGGAAATGGTTCTTAAAAAACATAATGTTCTGTTGAATGAAGAGAGGAAAGTAGAGAAGCTTCTGGAAAGGGGAAAATCTTGGGAAAGAGGTTTTGAAGGGGTAGAAGAAAAAATCCATAATGAACTTGAGTTTATTAAAGTTATGTCACTATAAAGCATAGTTGTATGCCCCCGTCTCACACACACAGTTAATAAGACTTGCTTTTACTTGGCATAAAATACTTTGCACAGCTGTTATAAATCACATATGGAGGTCCTGACCGTTACATCTGTCACTGTAGGCATAAGTAACCTTAGTGATAACAAAAGAACTGGAGAGCTGAAGGGCTCTCAGAAGGTTACTTAATTCTTGATCTGGATCTTAATTCTGTTTCAGCACAGAATCAATGATGCTATTTCTGACACATGTATTTCTGGAGATTCCAGAGGTCTTTAAGAATGCGATAGATGATCTTTTCCAGTCTTTCACCTTAAGCTGCCTGTTGAATTGGAATACAACAGAACTCTGGAAACAATGAAATGGATCCTTGTGAAAAACTTGGAGCTTGGTCTGATCATAAATATATGGCATCGAATTCAATTACCAAACAATTGTCTTTATACCAGATGGATTATAGAAGACATGACAAAGTTTCAGGATAGAAAAAACATTGGTATCATGCCATTGTACCATCTGGATTTAATTTACAAATAACACTTATACACAAGAATGATACACTTTGATGTACTGATCCTGTCAAAGTGACATCAGCAGGAGATGGATTATTCATGTGAGTGAATTTGCTTGTGAATTTGCATGCAGTTTGTGAGAAGATTTGGATTGTATCGCACAATTAAAGTAGCTCTGAGCCTCTTAGAGCAAGGGATTCCATCCTATTATTCATTACTTCAAAATGACTTTAAAAGACATCCTTTTCCTTCACCCCAGTAGCTGAACGTTTCCTTTTGAGGCTAGACATGTGCTAACAAAGAGTGGGGAGCAACTGCTGCTGTGGTGCCATACAATTTCTCCCAACAGAGGTAACATAACAATAAAATTAGTTTTGAAATCCTCTTCCCATCTCTCAAAAGAGAGATCTGCTCTTTTCTCCTAAATTGATTTCTAGCTGAGATTAGAATACTATATTAGATCCATCACCAAAATACATAACACTATTTCTTTCAAGCTATGATTGGAATGTATAAACACCAAAAGACAATTCTGCTGTCAACTGGAGAATGACAGGTGCACATTAAGGAAAATTTTGCTTTGTTGGGGTTTTTGTTTTTTTTTTTCCTCTCAGTTTTAAATATAATTATGTTATGCTTCATACCTTGGGATCAGGTACTGGCTTTAGAGCTGTATAATTTAGAAAGTTATTATTAAATATGAGTGCAAGAACCCATGTATGTAATATTTTGCAAGCCTTGCTCCTATGCCTATCTGGAGAAATCCATCCACAAGAAACGAGCTGTGGGTGAAGTGAAGGTAAGTATTAAATTACCTCTGAATGAAGCTTGAGATAACAAAAAGATGTGGGGTAATGGCTTCCAACTTAGCAAGAGGTGGGCTTTCACAGCACTCAGCAGGAGCTGGAAACCAGGAAGGGCTGCATTTTGAAGAGTCTATTTGACTCAGTGAGAGTCCAAGACTCCTGCTGAGTTTTGAACTGTATTACTAACTCCCTGCTGAATTCAGAACGAACTGGGAATTGCTGTGCAGGAGCCATTTGCTTTAAAGAGCAAAGAGACTGAGCCTACCATGTTCCCGCAAGGAAGGATTCTGACTATTCACTTCTGAAAAAGTTAAGGGCTGAATGCCCATGTTTTCAAAGTGTGGGAGGGGAATAGCAGGGGTCGGGGCAGGAATAGCATGTCTTCTCACATCTCTCCATTAGGAACATGGTCTGCAAACACAATTAACAGAAATCCCTGTTATGTGGAACAGAATGTAGCCTTGACACCCAAACTACACAGTACCATGAACAGTCCCATTGCATGACTCTTGGTTACCAGCAATGCTGCAATAGAGACTGTCACCCTTAAAAATCCTCCCTGTAATCTTTCAGTCCTGTACTAAGTCTATGTTTGGAACAGGAATATATTTTCACTTTCTATATTAAAAAAATAAAATAAAATCTTCTTCAGTTTATCTTAGAACATTTATGAAATTTTTTTAAGTGGATGAAAATACATCATTTGGTATAGAATGAAAGTGTTTAAGTGTGTGGTTTATATCTGTTTATTCCAAAAACTATTTAAGTTTATACCACTTGAACTCCGATGAAGTCAGACTCATATTAAAAAAGCTGGACATCTCTATAGCTGTCCCTGCCAATGGTTTTCTCTAATTTGTCACAACTGAATGAGATAAGAGAGGAGACAGATGTGCCAGTGGACAAGCTCTGGCTGGTGACTCTTGTGTGCAGTTCTCAAATTAAGACACAGCAATTCAGTACCCCAGCTCATTTAACTCAGAACAGCATATCTATCCTGGCAGTTGCTAATGGGATTGCCTCTGAGGCCAAATAATCCTTGCTTATCTGACATACTGTTGCTTTTGGTCATTCTGCCTTTTGCTCAGAACCTCTTCTTATTACTTGGCCAACAGTGTGGCGGAATTTAACTTGGCAAAGGCAATAGCAGAAAAGACAACTTAGCTTCCTAGGGAGAGCACACCCTCAATGCATCTTTACTTGGTGAATGGGGCCCAACATACTTTCGACATACTGCTATAACATTTCCCAAAGGGAAAGGCCCTCCTAAGGTGACTTCACCCTACTTCTGTATGGTTAGATAGACACATGTCTCAACCACAGTATGCCTTGAAAAACTCTGAAACTGAAGTTTACCAGCCAAACCTAATTTTGTTTCCAAATACTTCTTGCATTAGATGAATATTTGAACTGAGATACTTCAAAATATGAACACACATTTTTCACCTCTACTTTACCACTGAGCTGAAAAATGGGTATTTACAGAAGTGTACAAAGAAAAAAAAGTAACTTTATATCCTGGTTTTCACTTTTACACTGCCATAGAAAAACTAAACAGGAAAAAAGAGAGTCTAGGGTAGGGTAAGGATTTACAGAACATTTTAGCCGTAGTGGAAGAGGTCAACACCCCTTCTGGTTGGTATTCATTAACAGCTGTTACACTCTGATCATAATAACATCATTTGTGTACAATCTAATTTATAATGTTAATCCATTTCTGTTTGGCCAAGATATCCTAAAAAAAAAACCTCTTGCTGCAATTTACATCATGAGACTGATTTTTACTCTCAGAAAAATGATTCAACAGGCTTTGAAAAAGTCTGATTTTTCTCACTCATGCAGATGACCTTTTGAAACCAAGCATAAAGCAGGTTATGGCAGGTTATGTATTGAACTACAATTCAGTTCTATTGCTGTACTCCTCTGTGGACAGAAAGTAACTTTTCTGTTTAGGTCTACTTAATTTGTTCTAAATAACACTTTGTTGGGGTTTTTTTTGATGTTGAAAAAATGTGATAGGAAATCCATTTGCACACTGAAATTTTAAAAGCCTCTTTATATTTCTTGAGGGATTGTTGACTGCTCAGTTTAGCCTCTAGCTAGCTACACAACCACTGCATTTCCTATCTACAGATTTTTGCTTTTATGTGCCTCTAGGATTCATTATGTAAAAAATATTTTTGTCTTCTTAATAGTATTGGAAAAAATCTTATCTTTTATTCCTGGTAAAAGATGTAGTTCTTGTTGCGTACAAATGTCTGCAATTAATTTTTTTCAGAAAGTTATGTTATATACTAGGTATTCAAAAAAAAAAAAAAGAAGGTTGAAAGTAAAGTAGTAAAAGATGTTTCCATTTGAGTGTATACTTATTCTATTAAGAATGGACACATTTTTATCCATGCAGGTTTAAAAATATTTAGCTGGGGGGGGAGGAGAGAAAGAAGTTATGTTTGCATTGCTTGAAAAAATACACTATTAATCTTAGTTGGCTAAACTCTCTCCCTGTGGCATTAGCAATAACACTAGGCAAAATTACATCTTTAATTTTCTTGAGATGCTTTTATTGTCTGTTGATAGACAAAAGGCCTAACTGGAAAGCAATTTATAATTTATATTTTTTTTTATATAAATTGGATATTACAGAGAGTCGAAATGGAACAGGTAGCATTCAAGACCTCATAGCTTGCAAAAAGCTATCAAAATTTCAGGCAAGAACTGAAAACCAAAGGTGTTCATCAGTCCCCTTATCTACATATTATAAAATGCACCAATGCCTGTGTTTTGCCATGTCTTTCTTATACTTAAAAGTATAATAGAAGTGGTTTCTATTTCCCAGTTGCTTCCCAGGAAACAGTGTTTTTGTTTCTGAACAGTGACATAGTATGGTTACCACATACCCAGGTAAAATGCAAAACAGCACTGGCTGGTTGGCGTGCACTGGCAAAGCACAAATACTTGCCCTTACTTTTTCCTACCTTCCTACCCAGCCCTTGAGGTCCCCAGACTGTGGTTTGATGCAGTTACTGTGTCTTTAGATCTCGGTCCCACAAAGACTGTCCCTATGTGAGGCTTCACACTGCATTTATGAAGAATTTACGTAGAACTGTTAAAGGTTCAGGGCTGTCTTAATGTCTCAGTGCTAAGTTTACAAATCCCTGAGAATATTCATGGAACAAAAGTTTTGCTCTTCCTAATAATTCATATATGAAATAATTATTTTCAGGATTTGTTTTACATATCTTAGAAAAATGGCATGTTATTCCAAAACATTGTATTTCAGATTTGTAGATATTTTTTTATTTTATTTCCAAAATGGAAAATATTTAAGCAGTAGTACATTTTTGTGAGGCTCTGGATATAGCAACACACAGTTTTCAGGGAAAGAAGAAATTATTATTTTTTTTTATTAAAAGTAGGTATGCTCAAAAGCTTTTCTTTTTTTTTTCTGTAACAGGTGGTTTGGCTACCTCTGTAAGTAGACGTAACCTCCGCTTACAAATCTTTCTTCTTGTCTAATGCTGAGACTACTAAAGCCTTATTCAGCCCGTTGAAATGAGCAAAGCAACCAGAAGGATAAACTGGTCTCATTCAGCTTAATATTTTTGTTTTAGAATTTAGGCTTATGCCTTCTGTGGCCGCTACCACCATCAAGATTGGCACTACAAGGCTTGCAGCACTCTCTGATTATGTGTGTCATCTCTGAGCTACACAAAGCAAAAATTGTGATAAGCGCTGAACTCAACATAAGAAAGCAGCTGGGTGACACACCAGTATCAAATGGTTACATATATTTTGTCCCTCATTTAAATGGCAAATTGATCCAGCTAGGGATTTCAGGGGATTTCTAATGTAGCCACAAAGGATGATAGCCAAGAATACTACCTGTGTAAGTAAAATAAAATATCCTCCATGGGATGCATATGATTAACACAGAACTGCACTTTGACTACACCTGTATTGCACCATTTCCATTTTTTGCTTTTGGCCATTTTGAAGGATTATGTTTTATTCAAAGAATATCACAGAAACATAGTATAATTCAGGGTGAAAGTGACTTTCGGAGGTCTCTAGTCCAGCTTTCTGCTCAAAGCATGGTTAGATATGAGATCAGACCAAGTTACTCAGGGCTTTATCAGTTTGAAAACTTCCAAGGATGGAGATTTCGCAACCACTCTGAGCAACCTTCTCGACTTCTGGACTGCCATCATGGAGTATATGTTTCTCCTTATATCCTGTCAGAAACTCTCCTATGACAATTTATGCTTGCTGCCATGCACCACTGAGAAGAGTCTGGCTCTGTCTTCTTGGTAACCTCCTAGTAGGTACTGGAGGCCTGCTGTTTGCTCCCATCCAGAGCTCTCTCTTCTCCAGGCTGAAGACAGCCAGGTCCCTCAGCCTCTTCTCACAGGGCAAGTATTCCAAGATCTGACCATCCTGGTGGCCCTGTACTAAACTCTCTCCTGTTTATCAATGTTCTTCTTGTACTATGGAGCCCAAACTGGATGTAGTATTATAGACATGGTCTCAAACTACTGGCCATGCTTCATATTAGCACAGCCCAGAATGCTTTTCGTCATTCCTGCTGCCTGGGCTCTCTGCTGGCTCATTATCAGCAATCTGCTCAGCAGGATCCGCAGGGCCTCTTCAGTAGAGCTGCTCCCTGGGACACGGGTCCCAGTTGGTGTTATTGCCCGCAGCTCTTCCCTCTCAGGTGCATGACTTGGCATTTGTCACTGCTGACTTTCATATGGCTCCCTTTGCCCAATTCCTCCAGCCCCTCCAGGGTTGTCTGGGTGGCAGCCCTGACCTCAAGTGTATCACCTGCATGCCCCAAACTGTTGTCCTCTGTCAGCCTGATCAGACTGCGCTCCACTGCCCATTACCCACGCCATTGCTAGGTCACTGATGACATTAAATGGAACAGGTCCCAGGATGGACCCCTGAAGAATTCCAGTCATCACCCACCTCTGGGTAGAGTATGACCCAAGCTGAGATAAACTTTGTAGTCTACTCTCAAAGAAATCTAAAAATGCATTTTACATAAAAAATACGAATCCTGGTAGAGCCTTAACTATGAAAAATAAGAGTCTGCAAGAAAGTACTATTGTCATCAACTTTATGTGTCAACTACTCACGTTGTGTGGAGACAGGCAGTAATATCTATTGGACACGATAAGAGTTTGCACACAATACGTGCTCTCAGATGACTTTACAGTCACTGTGACTCATTTTATAAATGTGGTAACTTGCCAGGGCCTGACAGCTCTATGATTTTTCTGTGTTCATGGTTAAATAGAACTTTGCTTGTGGGGCAATTTGAACCCCACAGTACATTTTAAAAAAATCTTTGGGCACTTTTTTGTCAGAACATGCTTCTACTCTAATTACAAGTTTCTATCCATGTCAGTAAATCCCTTCCCACTCAGTTTAATGAATGGAAGTGTTCTAAAAACACAGCACAAATGCCATTTATTCTGTTTCCTGTTAATAGGGAAACATTGCTTTTAGAATTAGTGTGAAGAATTTTAACTCAGCATCTTGGAAAAAATATTCAGCAACATTCAAAAACATCCATTATTTTACCCATTTAAATAAAATATATCCAACCACATGTAAGACAGAATAACATATAGTGAAAGAGATGAGTGATCAGGGGTTACAGTAATAATGGGCAGGCAAACTGAAAAAAGCTGTTGGTAAGGGAAAAATATATGAAATTTAATGTCAAAATGAAAGACTATTTGGCATCAGTATAAAACCTTTGCTAGAGAACCACTCACCTCTGTCAGTCTGCCCACACTGAAAAAATAAAGGTGCAATGCATAGTAAGTGCTTTGATAAAAGGCAGCAGGCCAACAATTATGCTTGATTATGAAAGTGAATATTTTAAAATGGTTTTGTGCTAGAGATGGGAAAAAAAAGTTCTGCCTATAGTAGGCAGATTCAGGATCTATGAGAGAACACATCTTAACTAAATAGATGAATTTCAAGAACCACACTCAGGTATCTATTTGTCATTTAAATGTCAGTTGCACTCAAGTGCACTCACTCAAGTGCAGTGGATAAAATATTTATTTGGTTGTTTTTACTTTTCAAGATTAGTGACTCAAATACACATAATTCTGTACCTTGATAGACATAATTTCTTCATAGAAATCATTCCAATATCTTTTTCTGTCAAGAGTCTTCCCAAACCTCCAGTGTAGTTCAATTTCCCATATTATTTTTCTGATGCCAAAAGTAGGAGATGTGTACTGTTAGGGCTGCAGGCAGGTGACTAAGCCACTGGCTAGTCTCTGGTCTAAGGTTAAGCTAAGTGACAGGACACAAGATACAATGAAGAATGACACAAGAAATTGCCAGACATGACACATAACCGTGCAAGAAAGTGAGAGAAGTTACAGGTAGTGCTGCGAGGGATACCTGAATTTCAAAGGAGGTTACAGGGGAGTTATAAGAGAAGCAGTTGTACTTCCCAAGTAGTTGAAGGGGAATACTGGGAACCTGTAGGGTAACAGACACTTGTGAAGCTAATACTACTTAGATAACCATAACAGCAGTATTTATTATATTATATATATTTATATTTATTATTATATTATTTATTATATTTAAGATTATTTGTGTGATTATATAAAAAATGCCAAATTTTGGTACGGTTGTAGCAAAACTGGGACCAATGGGGAAGAATTACTTAGTGGGCAGATTGTTTATTTGGGAGGGGCCTGGTATCGGGAAAAGGGAGGTACAAGAGCGCTGGAATGAAGGATGAAGAAATGGGAAACATCAGGATAACACAATGGGACGGGGTACTTCCCTGCCCAGCAAGGGAACTGCTGTCATGGCAAGAACTAGCACCCTCACATCAACATCCAGGTCCCACAGTGGGGTAGATGCCCACTCCTGGAGAGCAGCCAGCACAGGGTTCCCACACAACCTCCCTGACATGTGGCAGGTGGATGGGGAAGCCCGGGAAGGTGCTGGTCATTTGGGTTGGACTATCCACTGAAAGAATGACAGATGCTCTCTTCAACTTCTGTACCAAGGGACAGAAGAATGAGAGAGAGGGAGACTTATGGATTGAAAATAAAGCAAAACTACTTTAATGAAATAGTAATAATGAAATAATAGAAAGAAAAGATAATATTAATAAGAAAATAATGAAATGTATACAATATGTACAGAATCAATATCGAGCTCCCAGGAAGACAATCACGTCACCGGCAGGCACTGGGAAAGTCCCAGATTGGACTCACCAATGGATGGGAACTGGATTCCAGATCTGAATTCAGGAATGCACAGATCAGGATCAAAAGCAGACAAACAGAGTCCTCCTCGAACGCTGGCCATTGAAGAAAACTGACTCTTTGATCCCTCTGCTTTTATACTGAGCAACACGCAGATGGGATTGAATATCCTGTTGATTAGTTTTGGGTCACCTGTCCTGTCCGTTTCTCTCTGCAGGCGCAACCCCTCTACACCTTTCTGCTTCTGACCCTCCAACTCGGCACATAACAGAGTGAGCTGGCCTTGGTTGTTATAACAATAAGTAAAAGCAAGAGCGTCTCTGTATACCACTCCTTGGTATTAACTATAAACATCAGATGTTATCTGCTAGAAGCTGAAACTGTCTGAAAAAATACGCTGCTTATTTCAGAGGGTTCAGTTAGTTAGAAGAGGTTTAGCTGAAAAGTAAAACTAGTGAACAGAAAACTGGTTCTGTTTTCCTCACAGCAGGAAGTTTGGCACAGGGGTCTTGGCCCACGTGCAAGGCCCTGCGGCCCATCCTGTGGCATCTCTGCCATGTCCCCCCAGCAACTCAGACGCTGTCACCTGTGGGACCTGGCAGAGAATACCTTCTGATTGGCTGAAATTCCCGTGGTGCCTGGTGATTGGCTATTGCCATGGGGTGCTCCCAGCCTGCCCTTCCGGAAGGTTCTCAGCTCTGTGGCAACCGGGCTGCCATTGACGGCTTGGTTATGGCAGAGATGTTGGAGGGGAGTGACGTGCAGCCTGTCCCAGCCCGATGTCAGCTGCCCTGGCACCTTCCCAGCCACTTCCAAACGCCTCCTCTCCTTGCAGCTGACCTGAGATTACTGCTGCCTTCTTCCTCCTGGCAAACATACCCCGGAGCACACTATATTAGGAGTCTCCAGCAACATTTTGCAGTGCCGACATGATGGGGATGACAACCCCATTTATCTGTCGTAATTGTATTTTCGGCAGCTTTTCCTTGACACAGTCTCCTTGGCTTTAATTCACACCTCCTGCTTCCTCCTCTGATTAGAGAGTAGAAGGACTCATCCTCTTTCTGATTTCCTCACCTGGCTCTATAAATAACAAGAAGAAGTATAATTTTCTTCATTCTACTTTTTTGCTGTCCGTCTGTTTGATAACTCTCCAATTTTATTTTCTTACAGTATTTGGAATCTCATGTAAATCCCTCACTCCTGGAATCATATAATGATGTCATAATCTCAGCTCTCTCTTGAGAACACTAATATACAGCAGATTCCTATTCCCTTGTGGCTGCATGAGGAACTTATTTTGAAGAGTTTAAGATATCCTGAAGTGCCATATGGCAAAAAGGAACATTTTGCTTAAAATGAGCTTAACATCTCAATGTATTTCAAGGAATGACTCCTGATTTTCAAATGCTAAGTTTTGCCAATACTCCAAATGTCTGATCAAACATACAGGCTAAAACTATAGAACATTTAAAAAAATATTTTATGAGCTGTTAATCCCTGGGACAAATACTCTTTGATTGGTATTTCAGGTCAGGCTATTAGCTGGAGAACCAGGCGTAAGTCATCATATGGCTCAGGTCATGCCTGTAGGTTATTCTTGCAGTTTTTCCTGTGTGTATGTTTGCATGTCTTGAAAGTAGATACTGTGATAGCAGCAATCATTGAATATAAATGTTCCCCAGCTGAACTGTCAGCATCAGGATGTCCCAGTTTCAGGTATGTGATCCGTTCCTTCACAAAAGGTACAAGAGCTTGTGTAATTGACAGAGTGTGTAGCATTTTGACAAGATGCAAGACATGCCTACCTTCTGTATCAGAGCTATAGATGAGTGCCTTATAAATAATGTGTGTGATAAACAACAAATAACTTAAACTCTTGTTTCTAGTCACAGGTAGCTCAACTCCATCTACCAGTGTCAGAAAAACCCACCAAAAAACAAACAGATCAGATGTTTTAGTTTTGATTCTGTTCTCATTTAAAAATCTAGCAAGGGTAGAAAAAGATACAATAGATATCCCTGGAGAAAGAAAAAAAAAAACAGGTTACCTTAGGCAAACTGTCTATTTTGAAAAGTATACAAATACTGTAAAGAGTGACTTTTTTAGAGATTAACCAATTTTTACAGTCATTTTCCATGCATAATGCTGGCCTTCTTATCTAATTCTTCAGAGCACTTCACTTCATGACATCACAGATGGTGGCTGGTGCCTGGGTCACTGTGTGACAGAGACATTGCACAGATTTTAATTAAGTGTTTAGCTCTGCATCAGCTTGCTAAGTAGCATGTCAAAATTAAAACCCTTAAATAACTAAACTAATAATAAATGATCTAATATGGAACACATTCTAGTATAGGACACATCTGGTATACAATATAACTATTTTATTTTAAACGTGGTTGTATAAACTAATTCCCAGCTGTCTCCAACCATGCTGAAACTACTTTTGCCAAAGGCACAACTTTTTTTTTGTTATTGTAAGTATGTTAACAAAATGCTGTTATTGTAGTATGAAGTGGACTTTTCCCCAAACTTACCAAATTTACTTTTGCATCTGTCTAGTACTGCAAACTAAATTAAAAAGGATTGTATGAATGTGAGCACAGCAATGCTTTTTTTAGTCTTACTCTAATTATCAGAAGGCAGAAGCTCTAATTTTTTAGCTCATTTGTGTACTGCTATTTGTTTTCATTAAACCTGACAAACTCACTGTAATAAATGGAGTCTCAGTACCTGACGCCTTCCCTGCTTCTGCTGCTCTATTGAAAAGGCTTCTCACCAAGCTCATGGTACACAGCACCTTGCAGGTCTGGTCTCTAGAATGACAGCTACTTCCATAGTTAAAAGCAGAAGAGCAGTCTATTTTTGGCTGATGTGAAGAAATAATGTTATCTCATTAAACTTCCCATTTTGTGTTTCATTGGAAAATGCCTTCGTTTCTGCTAATGACTGTTTTGGTGTTGTTGAAAAGAGATTCTTTTCAAAAAGGCACCAAATTTAGGGATATTAATATTTTTTGTTCTCTTTTGGGCCCTAAGAACAGATAGATGATTAAAAAGTCTAAAAATACCTGTATATTATCACCTGTTACACAATGGAAATTGCTAAAAGATGCCTGTCAATGTTCAGGAAGCACCATGCTCTGTGCTACAAGGATCTAGCCAGCAGAGAAGGAAGCTGAGATTTAGGAGACAATGAGAATAAGAGGGTTTGGAGTGGTAGATGCATTGTGATTCTGTTCTCACTCCGTATCTTCTATATCTATTTTGTAGTATGTGTACATCTTTTCGTAATATCTAAAGTGCCCACTTCAGAATTTACAAAGTAAGTGAGAGACCTTTTAATTTTTTTTTAATATTATTACACCACAATGAAAGGTAGGCCAGGTTCCACGTGGAAAAAAATAGAACATAGTTTGAGATATTATCTCAAATAAGAGATAGGTACCTTAGCCATCCTTCTGCATTGTGACAGATGTCGTGAATAGATTGCAGTTGCATATCTAGTGACATTTTATGAATAATATTTTGTTCACTTGTTTAGCTGCCTGATACACTGATACAGAGATTTCCACACACATACCTCCTTTCCCGCCTCGCGCCCTCCCCCCCGCCCCCCCCAAATAATTAATCTAAATGCTGGCTATACATTTGTATCACTCTTTCTGGTTTTGGCAGTTCAGTACCAGAAATATCTAAACCTTGTCACAGAATCCCTGTATCACCATTTTCTGTCTTTGTGGATACTGATTTCCCGACTCTTGTCTCTCTTCTTCCAGACTGAATATATTGTTTTTTCTCATGTTCCCCTACTGGTCTTACTTTCCAGATCATTTTATAGCATCCCTGACCCCAATTACAGTTCACTATCATGTACACAGACCTTAATTTTATAACCCTGAGAAGATGGAATATGCTTTTGCACCTCACAGAAAAAGGTAAAATAATTTAAAAGTCTTTTAAAAATATGAAAGTATATGGACTGTGTTTCTCCAAAAAGGTGAAAGCCCCTCTTTCTTACTAATGGACTCTGATTCCAATTTACTAGTTAATAATCAAGAGCACTATTAACTTCATAAAACTAGGACCACATGACAGACAACTTTATTCACCATCTCTGTAACAATAACCAGGGATCAGCAGCTTTGAACTCTAGGTGTAGCTACATTCACTTGCCATGTGCCAACTACTGGGATACAAGATAAAGAATATGATTTTGAGTGGACTAAAAAAGTCAGCAGTATTAAGCAGAATGTCATAGTAAGACTTAAGGAAAACTCATAGCAGCCAAAAAAGCATATATTTTATCTTTCTCTACTTTTCATCTCCTTACATTTCCTTATTTTTCTTTCATACTATGACAGTATAGGGCAATATATAAATAAAGGGTGCAAATTTTATAATCGGCGCTTTTTTTTTTTAATTTATTTTGATAAGACAAAAATTTCGTTCTGTTTAGAAGTAGATCAGATATTTTAAGTGTCTCAGGACTGATGTTCAATTCAGTAGATTACACTTAAAGCAGTACCATGTAAACTTTGTTTGAAGACAGCATGAAGAAGGGAAAGTCAATCTCTAGTAAGAATGTAATCCAAAAGTTAGTTCTGTTCTAGTTGCTTTTTAAGGTGGTCAGTTGCTGCTGTTAAAGAAGCTGATACATAGGTTTTACTATGAGGCTCAATTGAAATAGAAGATATTGAGGAAATAATGGAATTTAATCCAAAGGTGTTGGTTATTTTTAAATGCTGTCTATAGTTTATGCATACATGTAAAGATCCCACAATGTGTGAAAACATACATAATGTCTGGCAGTTTATGTAAAGTTTTAGGTATTAAGGTTAAAAACCTCAATTTAGAAATTTGCATTAAATTGTGTAAAGTTTTGAGGAACTCATCTTGATTCAGGGAAGATCCTATGGGTATGTTTACCCATATACAAACAATCCTAGTCAAACATTTAGGACTATTCATTTACCTGTATATTGAAGGCTACATACTAAGCCATAGTTTCCTAATAAAATAAAACCTCAATTTCATTCCACAATATGTTCCATAATTTAAAAATATCGCCATATAACACTAATTAAATATAGCTTTCATGAAATATCACAGAGGACCAGGGTTATATTTTTGACCCAGACTCTAAAAAAAGATGAATCGTTAATAAATGGATATGGAATCAAGAAAGCAGCAGTGGTTCTTGGCCAGAATTTTAATTTTTGTGAAAATAGTTCTTCCTCAAAATGGAAGTTACTCATGCAACCAGAGGATGTCTAAAAGGACTCTAACAAGAGTTACCAAAGACCTGAAATAAAATAATAATGTGAACTCATTTGATAATGTAATACTTTGAACTGTAAGACAAAATGCAATATTTATTCAGCTTATCTGCCATACATAGCATCATTTTTGACTTTTATGCGAAATTAATTTGTATATAGTCTTTAATACAGAAGAAAAAATAAAATTTATTGAAAAACATTGTTTATTTTATTTTTTCTTATGTTAATACGTATTTTTGTGATTTTGAGTACACCTGATTATGAAAATGCCTATGGAATATGTAGAAGTTTTTGTTTTTCATGGAAATGACATAGAAATGCTTCTGTTGCTGATCATTTCTTTCGGTTTGATTCATTCTTACTAGGAATGTATTTAAACAATAATTTTTTTGTGCTACAGAAATGACTTTTAACCTTGTTAATTATCAGGGTAAAGAAGCTTTATTATGTAGTTCAACTCTATTGAAATGTTATTTCAGGTGATAATTACAAGGACTGTGGACAGTGAGTAGAAAATTCTTTTTAAATATAACTGGGAAAGTTATTAAGCCATTTTTCTATTTGAATTGGAGGTTTCTTTTCCTGGTATTTAAAGCCCTTTATTACAGGTTTCTTTGTATAGAAAAGTTTGTGCTACACCACAGGAACACAGCAAGTGGTCTAAAATGTGATTCTATCAAATGTATTTTTTTTTTCCTATTTGCAAAACTAGTAATTTTCTTGCTGATGTGCCCTATTACAATTTCTGTGTATTCATTTTAAAAGAACTATATATACCCCTTTCCAGAGTTTAAGAAAAAGTCTAGCATTTCTTCAGATGAGATTTAATATCAAATTCAATTCTAGGAAAAATGCTGGGAAAAACTCATATTACCCTTTAGAGACAACTGACAATTACAGCACTGTAAGAGCATCTAGAACATAAATATGTCTACTAGCAGGTGCTTCACAAATTAATTTTGAAATAATTTACTGTTACTGCAAGAGTACATTTTTGCAAGGGGTTGAGTCTGTTTTAAAATCTTCAAACAGTGTAAAAGAGCTTGTCTTATTTGATAAGAAATTACCACAGTAAAAATATGCTATTCTATGCCATGAAATGACACCTTTTGAAGAATCTGGGTGTTTCTGAGCCATCATACAGTTTGCTTTATTTGGTTCTCAGAACTTCAAAGTACTGAAAGCAACTATTTCATACAAGCCTGTATGAAGTTATGGCAGCCTGGGGCTAGAAATGCCATGCAATAAAAAAATGCAAGGGTGATTCTATGCATCTTATCCTCCATTGACACACATCCAGAAGAGAAAGCTTATGAGCCTCATTTATTACAGATGAAGCTCAGACACCAGGTTTTGTCCTCATTTTTCAGAAAGCCTAAGGAAATGTTGCACATTGGCAATGCTTCTGTTTTGCTTAGCGTGTTACAGCTTTGTCATCCCATGAAGTCAGCGGTGCTCTAGGCAGAAGTAGATTTCCACCCACGTGGAGTTTACAGAAGTATCAGTGTGAGTGCTGCAGTAATTCAGTATTCCCTTCATGAATATATTGTCTCCTAGAGAGAGAAGGCAGCACTGAAGAGGCTAGCAGAAAGTAAGAAGAGAAAAAGGATTTCAGGGTAGCTTTGAAAATGTCCACAGAAAAGGAAAGAAGAAATGAGAAAGAGAAGAAAGGAAGAAAGAAAGATAATATGAGTTTTAGAAAAAAATCTAAATAAATACAAAATCTAAATTTTTAGAATAAAATATTTTAGAAAAAAAATCTACTGATTTGACAGGTACCTTAGACTTAAGAACACAGGGAAAAACATTTTCTAGATCTTGAAGATTCCTTTTGGGGTCTTCTTACTACTCAGTAGGACTGAAATGAAATCATAGTTTAAATGTCAGTATTGTCTTGTGAATATGTTTCAAAAAAATTCATCTATCTCCACAAAGCAGCAGAGATTTATGCCAGCATTATATAGTTTTGATGTTAAAATTAAAGAACTTAAAATTTCATAGTCACATGCCTTAATAGATTTAACACTTATAACCCTTTTAGAATGACACAAAATGGCATCATAATTATACAATTATATAATCAGTTTGAGGATTTCTTTTGTAAAAATAACTCTGTGAGGCAAGAACTATAAATTTTAAAAATTTTAATTATAAATAAATCCCATACTATCCAGATTAACATCACATTAAAGTGCTATGTATACTTATGGCCATTGTAAACTTTTGAAATATTTGCAAACTTTTTTACATATGCCTGTACTTGCTTATACAATTCCAGTTGCTACCATGAAGGATGTTTTGTATATTTTAATATAAAATGTACATATAAATCCATACATATATCAGGAGTATTTACAAGATATAAGTGAAGTTAACAGTGACATTTTTCTAGCATAATATGATATTGTGGATTTTGCAAATGAAATTAGCACTGCATACTTGTTGATAAAACATAGTTGCATTAACTCCACAGAGAAGTAAACTGTGAACAGGCATTTTGACCCCTGATTAATTCTTTACAATGTTTTCAATGGCTGAAATCTATTTACACATTTTAAAAAGTGTTGATTGCATTGGCTAGAGCTGCCCATATCATCTATCAGTTTTGATCTACTTTTATTTGCCTACACATTTCCAGCTCTGCTAATTGTTGCATTTTTGAGAATGTTTGTTTTCCTGTAGTTGAATTTTGTTCAACTCAGTGTCTACACTACCCCAGTGCAACATGCAGTATTTTCAAGTGTTCTGCTATTAAGGGCAAGTAGCTCTAACAGTTGTGACTTAATTATCATATCTGTAGAGACAGTAAAGTGTTCAACTAGTAGAAGTTCATCATCACTGATGACAGAGGGAATATTTATTGGATATACTACTGCACTTGTGGTATTTTTTGTGGGTATGTGATGTTTTCTTCTTTAGCCTTTTCTGTTAAGGGTGAAGTTGTTTCATAGCCTGTAAATACACGGCATATCAGATGCGGTAAGATGTACCTCTCTATGTAATTTAGATTATTAAATTAGATTTTTTTTTCTGTGTCAAACGTAATGGACAGTTTTCCTATTAAATGACCGCTGCAATATTAAAGCTTACTAAATTAAAACCAGCACTCCACATAACAGCACAGTTCAGTCTTTTTCTTTGGTCACTACCCTGTTTATGGCTGCTGTATTTCTTGTATATTCTTGTACTTTTTGAAATGTAAGAGTTTTAAACCAGTAGTTAATCTGCATTCCACCTACTTAAAACATGTTGTGGTCACTTGTACGAACATATGTGATGTCTAGAAAGGTCAGCCACAAGCTGACCCTGTATTATTACGTGTCTGCTTGTGGCTGACC
>JAOQGH010000023.1:95894383-95904433 GCA_025769975.1 Gallinago jamesoni | reverse complement strand
ACCACAACATGTTTTAAGTAGGTGGAATGCAGATTAACTACTGGTTTAAAACTCTTACATTTCAAAAAGTACAAGAACAGCTGTGTTTTAATAGCACTGTGGTGAAGAAATGACGGCTTTCAGTCAGTTAGGTTTTCATAATCTGTTTTCTAGACCTTTGTGATGTGTTCTGGTGCTTATCTGGGGAGAGTCTGATTTATAAACATCAAAACATAACACTGAATCTCAGCACAGTTCACAGCTATTCACTGAGACAGTCCACAGCCTTGTTTGATGCATAATTCTGAATGTCATATTGCTGCAGAGGGCACAGGATATTGATAACTGTATGCCATGAAATACAGTAGCAGGAGAAAGTTGATCACAACTTGGTATTTTATCTGAGGTACTTTATTGCCTTTTCTCAATTTGCTATTTTTAAGAGGGAGATGGGGAGTATAACTGTGTTTTATGATAAAAGAACTTACATTTGGCACCTTCTTTCTTCTGACAAGGCAGGAATGATCTCTGGAATAAAACAGCATCCTTTATAATTAGGGATACATGATAGCTCTTTTTCAGCTAACTTTTTAAAAGAACAAATATAAACAAACTGTTCCTGAAAATTCTGGAAAATATTACCCTTAAAAAACTTTTATAATGTTTTTGACTAACATCAGCAGTTACCCTTAGACATTCTGTAATGTTCATAGATGTTACTGAGAATGACTAAAGAGTTCAGTATTGTGACAACATTAGTAACAATTGTTGTTGGGAAGCACTTAAATACTGAGATAAGAAGTTTGATATAAAACTTCAGAATGGCATTCAGTATGTGTATATCATGATAATAAGACTAAATGAGATTTACAAAAAGAAATTGAGGATTTGTTAGATTATTCAGGTTTTAAGCAGTTAACCATATTAAGCCTATTAAGTTGTTTATGATTTAGATGAGTACTCAAAAGCCTTCATAAATGGATTCCAACTGGCATCTATGAATAATCTCTGCTGCCATTGTGATGGAATGAATTAAAGTAATCAGCATGGTAAATTCTCCCTATTTTCATCATTTCACTGTCATTTATTCCTCCCCACCTCAGTCTTGCTTTATTTTGAATATCTGTAGCAGAACTGAAAAATGACATACAGTCTCAGATGTTCCTACAGATTCTAAGAGTCTTCTTGGAGAATCATCATAAGAAAAGGAACTTTTTCTTAAATTCATTTTCTTACTGACATCATTACTATGAGCAACATTTGAGAGTGCAGAAGGATTTTCTTCTCAGGTGACAGAGGGACACATTTAATGTCTTTTCAATGTAAATAAATTGTATTTTAGCTTAGACCTAAGACATTTTCTTCTGTTAATGAACAAGATGACCCTTACCTCACTTACACCACTTAGCCAAAGTTGAGGAGCTGGTATTCTGAGTCCACTGACTGCACAGAACTTCAATACAAGTTACACATTTTGTCCCAGCAGCAGGGGGTGATGAAAAATTCATCTTCATGACTCTTCAGTAGCTCACTTCTTACTATCTGACAAAAAGCTAAGATTCCCTTCACTATAAAACAGATATATAAGAAATATTTTCAACTCCAGTAGACAAAGCAACTAGAACTAGATTGATTTGTCAGTTCCTTCCCATTTCATATATTTCAGAACTCACACTTTGTTTATATTTCATACTACTTTTTTGGTACACAGAGAGAACTTCTTTCTACTGGGTGTTGGTTTTGTATAGCATATTTTCTAATTCAGGCTACACTGAACAGGCAGTGATTTGGTGTTTGCCATCTTACACAGACTTTAGTAGCTGAGAAAAAAAAATAATTCAGTGTAGACCAGCCAGAGGCACTTTATTATTGACTTCCTTCACTTCTAAGAAAATTACTATGAAAGATATTTTAATTCAGTTTGTTTTAAAGAACAGTTCCTCATGTACAAATTTAGTTTGGATAGAGGAAAAAAAAAAAAAGTTGCCCACATAGAATTAAAAAAAAAAAAGTCATTGAAAATTACCCATTATAAATCAAAACATAAATTAGAATTTCAGACCATAAACATTACAAAGAAACACAGAATGATTGAGATTGGAAGGGATCTCTGGAGGTCATCTTGTCCAACCCCCTGCTCCAGCCGGTTGCCCAGGACCATGTGCAGAAATCTTTTGAGTGTCTTCAAGGGTGGAGATTCCACAAACTTTCTGGGGAACCTGAGCTAGAACTCAGTCAGCATCACAATAAAAAAAGTTTTTCCTTTTATGCAGACAGAACCTCCTATGTTCCTATTTAAGAAGTCATGTCTTTTTATCTCCCAAACATACTGATTTCTCCTAAATACCTTCTTACAGCAAAATACATTACTAACCAACCAGTTATTTCATGCTATACCCTTATGATGAACTTTCCCATTTTATCTAGATTGCATTGCTTTGCTTTACTTTTTAGACATGGATGGAACGGAAATGGGACACATTTGGTTAGCAGAAAGACAAATTGGTCCACAGTTTTTCCAGAAAGAACTTTGAGTTTACTTGCCCCTCCCAGGCTCAATCTTGCCTGAACTATAACCAGAGTGGATCTGATCATTCTTGCATGTAAATCACTGTAGTTCCACTGACATCAGTTATTTTTGCTAGCTGAAGGTCTTTTTTTAAAATATATTCCCCAAATTACTTTGTTCATTTGAGAGAATAGGAATGGGAATTGGAAAAGTGTTGGAATAACCATGAGGCTGGGGATATTCTCAGGGGATTAAACTATTTCTTTAGTAAGGCAATCAATACAGGCCATGCACTCTGCCCATTTCCTTTAAGCTCAATTTAATATTACTAGACTGAAAACCAAGAGACTTTTATAATCCATGGAGTGTAAAATAATTGAACAGAAATGCACCGTCATGTCTGATTCTTTAATTAAGACAATTCCTTTAAAAGGTCCCCACTGTGTTTTCAATTACTTTTAACAAGAGAGATTTTTTTATTCGCAATTACATTATTAAACACATTATGAATTACAATAATAACATTAAAATATTTTAAAAGCTGTAGGAATTGTCCCATAAGGCTAGAAAATTAATCATTTTTTATAATGATATAGAATTAAAAAACAGTTTTAAAGAAAACTGAAAGTACATAATCAAAAACCATAACAAACAAATGAATTAAAGGAAATGCCAGTATTATTAGAGAATGAAGCATTAATTCTGGAATAAATTAAACAGATGTTTGATTTTGAGATAAGTAATCCTATAAAGGAACTTGGAGTACTTCTGTGGTGACAGTGAAGCTCAGGTGTAACTGTTGCCAAAGCTGGGACCTGTGTCTTTTGCTTTTCAGCTTAAGTATGGTCCATTAATAATGCTAAAATAAATATTGTCTGTGTATCCAGGTAGCTTTAAGTATGGATATAACCCTAACCATAAGTTAATAATTGGGTATGACACATTCAGGCAAATGTTTGAAGTACTTAAAGGTACACGTAAATGGCTGACAAACGTTGTTAAATGTAGAACACGATATGTAAGAGAAAAACCTAAGAAAGAAATCTTGGAGCAAAACACAAAGATGGGATGTAAATATTTCCTGTTAAGGTAAAATTGCATATTAAATGTTAGATCTTAGGCAGTAATATTGCAACGCCATCCAAGGAACATCCTGAGCTTGTGTCACTACACTATAACATAAAGACTATATATAAGACTACAACATGAAAGAGGGAGCTTATTTTCATTGTCTCAGCTACAGCAAGCGTTAAAAATAACTCAATATGGAAAACTGTATTCAAATAGTATTTCCCTGTGATTTCAATGAGAGTTGGCCAGTATGAAACAGGAAGAAATAGGACACAACAATGTAATTTCACACATACATACCCATGTCTCATGTACCACCTGAACTCAGAATTGGATGCTATTGAGCATCCTTTTAAGCTACTCCTTTGAGCTGGGATAGCTGGAAGACATTGACCAATGACAGGCTGTCATGAGAAGCAGCAGAGTGATGGAGA
Source organism: Gallinago jamesoni (assembly GCA_025769975.1). Taxonomy (NCBI): domain Eukaryota; kingdom Metazoa; phylum Chordata; class Aves; order Charadriiformes; family Scolopacidae; genus Gallinago; species Gallinago jamesoni. The sequence continues at coordinate 95,900,440 of JAOQGH010000023.1, read as the reverse complement.
GGATGGTACATTTGATGGCACATCTCTCAGAATTCTCCAGTTCCCAATGCAAACTCTCTGCCGTGAGAATACAGAGTGCAAGTAAAGGACAACCCCACTATCCCTCCCAGATTGTCTTGGTCCACATCAGGGTGTTAGTTGCTCTTTTTACGCATTTTTTAGCTTTGTTTCATTTAGTTTTTTATTCTTCCATTGAGCTGAAAGTGAAAGAATGCCAGCTGTAACAGAACTCCAGGGAATTTCCTTGCTGTCAGCACAGAATTTCACAGCAACAGTGGGGTTTCAGCAGTGATTGAATTAAAGAGGGAGGGAGGAAGTATACAGACAGGTCTTTGGCGACCACAGTTGGCAGGGGTGCTCTGAATGGTAGAGGGATCTTTCTCCCTGTTCAGATTATTTTGGCTGTAATGTCCTTAAACCTCTTTGTTTCTTCCTCAACAAGCCAGTTTCTGTCCTCTAGTAAGTGTGATGGGACCTCTTTTAGGCTATGCTCAGAGTACCCAGTAGGAACGGAAATTCTTCCCCTCTATTCCCATCTCTCCCCATTTGTAGTGCTGTTCTCTTGGCAGGGACAAACTGACATAGAATCAGCAATTCTGTGATACTACTTTCCCTAGCTGTTTACACACACTTTCAAAAGCCTCTATGTTGGCTTTCCTAGATCCCCGGCTATTTCCATTATCACTCACAGCTGTAAGGCATACAGACTCAATACTTTTACGACATCTAATAGACTACTGTGAACTATCTGCTCTGGTACAGATATAAAACCTCTAAACTTTCCCTGTTCCACAGGTTTTAATTCTCTCCACAGGAAAATTTACTGTTCCTTACTCTCTGGGATTTGACCCTCCATTTATTTCTGTGAATAGTGAAGAAAAGAATTCTTTCAGGCTGTCAGCTACAGTAACTGTCACTAACTTCCCACTCATCCTTTAATGGCTCAAGTAATTTCTGACAGAGCTCTTGACTTTTTGTGTATTTGAGCAGCTTGCCACGATTTATATTTAATTTCCTTGCAACGCTGTTGATTATTTTCATTCCAATTTTACCATTCTGCATTTCTCTTGCATAATTACTGGCCACAGAATCCATGAAATAAACATGGACATAAACCCAAAAAATGTAAAACATTAAAATGTTGAAAAAAAAAAAAAAGAAGAAATGTAGTGCAGCAAACAATCAGGGAGATATGAATCCCTGTTCTTTACCTAGGTCCCTAGGCATTCCATGTTGACAGTAATGAATGAAGAAACAGTTCAGATAAATTAGTTCTCTCAAACTCTCAAATCTTTCAGCCTGTTTTAGATTAATTTATGGAGAAACATCCATAGATTCTACAAAATCTTGCAGAATCTCTTTTTCTCAGCTTCATTTCAGTTCAGAAACTTTCAGTAGGGTTTTTATTTGGTTTGCAACTGAATCTACAGACCTCCTAAGTCTATAAGAACAGCGCTTCTTTTTCATAGTAAGGGCTGACTTCATGTCAGCTCCCTGCCCATTTGCAGTGTTTCACAGCCAGTCAGCACTTGCTTAAGTTCCTTCCTAAGGAGGTGTCACACTGTAACCCTCAAGATATTTCTCTGGTTCATCTCAAGGAACGGCCCATCTCCTTGCATGAGATGTTCCATCATGTAATGCATGATTAGTTCCATCTGGCCAGGGTGCCCCAGCCAAAACACAGCAAACAGTCTTCCCCCTGTTCCTCAGCCATACCCCTTTGGAGGAAGATAACATACAATAATATTAAAAAAAGGGCAAAAAATATTGTCTGTGACAAGAGTAACTGTGTATACTTAGTGTAGTTCAGAGATTTCCAGTCTCGAGGTATACTTGTGAATTTTATCTCTGGGATAGAACTATTTAATAAAATGCTGGGGCCGTGATAGTTTTTAGATCTGTCATTCTTTTTCTCAGTTTTTATCTTGTACTTCATATTACTTTTGACAGAGCTACTATTGCCCTTTTATAAGCTGATACATATATTGAATAAGAAAGCCTTAGAAAACTATATCCAACAATAGAGCTCTTGCCTGATTTCCTTTGTGAATGGTACCCAGATGCAAAGTGCAGTTTATTTAAAAGCTTTTCAAAGCAGGATTTACAAATACAGCACCTTAAGGTAACTTCGGGAAGTTATTGTGTCCTACAGCTTTTCCCCTGAAGTGTGTGAAAGACAACAAAGGGCTGTTAGGAGCACTGTATATTTTGCTGTCACCTTTACTAGTGTATATTTCCTTATCTTTCCATACAACTGTGATGAAGCTCATATACTGATAGAAATGAAGGAGAAGAAAGAATGAAAATCAGAGGAAGCGGGATGGTAGAAATTTCATGTAAAGCCCCTACATTTTTCAAGTTTAACTACGGATGAAACCAATGATTAGATTAAGTGACAAGTAAAACCACTTGTGGCACAAAGGAAATAATTCCAAATTTCTGCCAGTGCATTGCCAGGAGCTGTAGTCTGATGTCTCATGGATCCTTTTCTCTTTTGGGGCTAGTTTTATGGCCAGAGACAGCTCCCATGGTACCTTCCTTTTCATTATCATGCTGGAAGTCATGGAAGACTTGCCAGTGATGTAAGGCTTCATCCTTAGGCTATTGTCCTGCTTTAAAGGAGAATTAGCCTGCAGGATTTTGCTTTTTAGCTGTGAGACATATTTTTTTTTTTTTTAAATAAAGTTAAATATTTCCAAAATATAGGTATTTGTGTAAGTTATTTAAAAAAAAAAAAAAAGTTATGTCATAAGGTAGTTGTGACAGAATTTTTGCACTTAGTACCATTCGGGTATTTCCTCAGTGGTTGATGAGGTATTATTTCCTGCCTTAGTTCACATTCTTACAAAGAATATTCTTTATGTCAGGTCATGAGTTTTCACTGAAATATTTAGCCCTAATACAGAAAACGGTTGGACGAACTATAAGCGTAAGAGCAAATCATGATAGAGAAACTTCAAAGAGTTTTCCTGAACCAACAGGTGCCTTACCAACAACATATGAAGCTACAATGACATTGCCATTGTAGACTCTGGATGTTATGATTATACAACTTGTTGTGGTGGGTTTTTTTCATGACAGTCCCTCATTATTGTGCATATTTGTATATTTAGAGGAGGAACTGTACCCTCCACTAGAACACTTGTACAGGCTCAAGAACAATAGATAACTTAAGATACTAAAATTAGCAGTGGAAGGTAGGGAGTAAGTCAGTCTTCAAAGCACTAAAAGTATCCTTTCCTATTACTAAAATCTTACAAATCTGACAATAAGTAGTTAAATATAGTCCTCCTGTTTGCTGCTCAGGATTTTTAAGAAGAAAAAGAAGGACTCCAGACATTTGAAAGATTTACTGCTTGGAAATAAAGGTTCAAAAGAAGCAAAACACTTCTTTATCAGCAGTGCATGATTTCAAACTGAGCACATCTGACTTCTTTACCATTCCTTAGATTTCCTGGACTTGGATTATCACCTGTTCTGCTTATAGTATCTTAGTTACCTTTGACATAAGTGTAAAAAGTAGTTAATAGTTAAAATTAGTTAGTAAGTTAAAATCAGTTTATCTTGCATGGGAAGCAAGAATTCACCTTGGTTTTGTCCTTAAGAGTCATACTGAAGCCCTCACAAACATCTGCTGTCTTGCATCCGCTATATTATCTGTACAGTCCTATGCATTTTTCTCTTAGGAAATCATAAACTTGGAAGTTGACCACATTTAAATCTTTTTGTATAAAAGATCAGATTCCCTAGCATATTACAGCTGTTTTTTTTTCTCTGTCCTGCCAAAGGAAAGCCATCTTAAAATTAATCAGCTTTGTTGGACTTAAGTTGCAGTTACAAGTGTAGTTTTCAAGAACACAGACATAGGCTCAGCAAATCTACAGATTTCTGCCTGTTCAGGAATATAAATCTAAATCTTCTATAAGCATTAATTGGGAGTAGTAGTGGAAAGAAAAATGTGTGAAGTGATAGGTTGTGGCAGAGTGAAGTCTTTGCCAGTGACAATATACAATATATATCACAGATTGTAGTGAGGTCTGACACTGGAAACAACCCATAGCTGCAAATGAATGCATAGATTTTTTTAATGTATAACATTTTTTTGGCTGCAAGCTGAAAAATAATGCTATAAATAATCATTTATTGATTGGAAACTGGTTTTGGAAGCCAGATTGGACTATGGCAGTTGAAAAATCTCTACATTTTTAACACTGACTGCAATGTATCTCTACCACCCTCTTTTACTATTCACATTAGTTCCACTGAAATCATCAGCTGGGCAAAGGAAAAATACACATACATGAAATATTCTTTTGTGATTTATCAGTATGTAAATCATGTGCATTATCCACCTCTTGTGGCCATTCAAAGACAGGTAGAAACTGTTCAGTTCTATTCAGAGTTAGAGTAATTTTGTGATATCACTGCAGACAGAGAATAGAAATGGAATATAGTTATATCTGGCAGGTTTTTTAAAGGTATTGAATCGCCTAATTTAGGAGGCAAGTTGCTTGCCTTGGATCTCTGTAGATCTGTGGAAGGGAAAGAGGTGAATTACGCCTGGGAATACAGGGAGGATTGGGCAATCAAGTTCCCAGTTCAGATGGGATGAATTCAGAGACCCTATTACAACCATGTCAGTTTTACACATAACCTCCTTCTGTGGTTTTCTTTTACCATTTGGTGTATCAAATTGGCTGACATTTGTCAACCAATGCTTTACAAAGCAATTTTGATATTAGAAACATTGGATTAATCATCTGCTTTTGTTAGCCATAGTATTATACAGTTTGACAATGCCTCTTGCCCAGAAATGCTATTTTAAAATAACTCCTTTTTTTTTTTTATTCCCTTGAGTATATGTCCAACAGTAGATTATGCTCTAGCTTTTGTATTTGTAGTCTTTTTCATTAACTGAATGGGAATCTGAGTATGGTATCACCTTTAGATTTTAGACCATTCCTAATTCATAGTGTCAGTGCTGTGCAGTGAGTGTTCTTCCATTTCTCAATTTTTTAATGTGTTTCCTCTTAGGAAAAAAAAAAGTATTTTTGATACATGTTGGTCAGCAACCTATAAAAATCTTGTCCTACCATCTGCTTTCAACAGTTTCTTTAGGGTGAAGGCACACTAATGGGAAGAAACCATCTGAAAAATATATTCTTTTTTCTTCATTTTCAGGAGCTTTCCACAAGAAAGCCCTTGCATATAGAGATCTGGTTTTAATTTTAACTTGTATCTAAAATATCTTGATCATGACACCTCATCAGATTAGTTTTAAACTTCCATCATAGCAGTATTACAGTGGTTGATGTAATGAGCAGTCTCTTGTTAACGGTGTTTGGAAGTACTGATGCCGTGAAAGACAAAATCAGGACTCAATAGTCGGGATGACTATTAAGCAGGTATCCTTTATTGCAGCACTGGACGCACAGGGGATCGCTCCTCCAAATGTGCGCGCCAGACAGGGTTAGTTTAACAGCATATATGCACACCATACATACATATTCATCAGTTTCCAGTACTTCATTAACATGTTCTACCTCCGTCTTGGGGCCCACCATTTCCCAGAGATAAGATAACATTGTTCTGGCCTCACAGTCGCTTACGTACATGCATGCCTTCCATGCCTTCCTGTCCTGGTATTTATCGCAGCTCTGCAGGAGGTGGGCCCCTCTTTGTGGTCGGCTAAGTTATAACTCATCCTTAGGTAAGCAAACCTTCAAGCCATACTTAGCTTTATTCTTTAATTCAGTACCGTGGATAGGGATTTCTAAATGGAGAGTGACATGAATTGCAAGAAGTATACAGATGCAAATAGAATCAGTCTGCATTGCTACTCTGTAAATATGTTCAGTTTTTTCTCCAGCAGAAGTATTCAATTAGGGAGAGAAATAGAAAGCAGTGAAATAATGAAGAGAAATTTGTTTTTTCATGTTATGATGATTATGTTTTATCAGGGCATGCATTTTTCTTTGCTGACTGTCGTGGTTTAGCCTCAGACGGCAACAAAGGACCACGTGGCAGCCACGCGCACCCAGCAGGGCGCCAACCGCC